>OU426979.1:23326985-23961530 GCA_911387785.2 Aelia acuminata
AAAAGAGTTTATTGTGATTTCGTTTCTTATAACTATTATATACTACATATATAGATTTTATATGCATTTAACAATTTTTATCAATAGTTAGACTGTACAATGTATTTATTTTAATAAAATTAACATACTCCAAAAACAGTCCATATATTTTTCCAGACCTTACATGTATGCACTAGAAGCTTTCGGCGCCTTTGCGTCATATTCATCTAAAATACAATTACAATTAAACAGCTTCATCATTAATAATTATAGAAATTGTCATGAGAAAAAAGAATTATCACCTGTAACAATGCTGAGATTCCATATAGACCTCCGTCACTAAGCACAAGCTTAATTGTCAATTTTTATAAGAAATTAAAAATTTAAATAAAATTATATATATATTGCAAAGCATTATTTTATATTTTCAAGTTGAAAGTACATACAACAATTTACTGAAGTGAACAAGTTATGATCAGCCTACTTACTTTTTACATTATATTTTTACACTATATGTGGGTAAGGGTGGAACTGGAATTTGATCTACCCCACCCCGATTATTATCCTCACCACAGTCATAATACGTCCATTTATGTTAAGAACCAACATTCACTAAAATTAAATTAAATACATGCACAAGAAAACAATTAGAATTTATATACATAAATAATTAAATAATCAAAGGCACACACACACATCCAACTATTATCTAAGAATTGACTAACTTGCATTTATTTTAATTTGATATAAAAAAGAAGAAAAAAAAAAGAAGAGGAAAAACGATTAGACAAAAGAATTTATCCTAACTCTAACTTAAAAATATTCATTTCTTATACTTAAAACTTAATTAAAATTTAAGCTATTATTTAATGTTTAATGTTTAATGTTTAAAGTTATTTTTCATTTATATATTTTTCGCAATTCGTTGCTTCAGCTCTGTTCGCTATAAAATATTTTTTTTATTTCAAAGCTCGAGCGATGGGCCGGCAGATAAGCGTATCTTTTTCACTTTTATTAGTTTAAAGTTGAAACATGCTTTGTGGAGCCATTTTAATAAATTATTCCAGTAAACCCTTTTATTTTAAAACAAGGCACACTAAACTTCACTAACAAACACGCTGTAATGCTTGTTGATTTGTTTAACGTCCCTTTATGCTACTAAGGCTAACCAGGCGATTCTATAGTGGGAGTCCTAAATTTTGCCTATCCAGGTATAATCAGGAAAGGGATCGAGTACTTTACATCGCACAAGCTCGGGACCTCAATTTTACATCCTACACGAGGGACGGCATAGCTAAGGATTTTTTACCCCCTTTAAAAAATCCTAGGGCCACCACGGGACGCGAACCCGCGATCTTTGAGCTAGTACCGAATCCTTACTGTAAAATGGTTAAAATCAAGCACCCCATAATTGGAGAAATACATAAATTAGCCGAACAAACGCAATTATCATTGCGTCTTATAAATAATAAATAAATTGGTGTATTAGTGACACCATTTCCCAAAAAGTTACAGAATTTAATATACTGAGGAAATTCTAGTTTATTAATCGTGCGATGTAGAAAAATGCGATCATTTTATACATTCAATTTTCATTTTCAAATTCACCAATTGAATTAGTGGAGTCTAAAGATAAATTTTTAAGATAGTAAGGCCAGTAATAGTATCATCAATCTTTTTATAATGTTTATTGATACATTTCAAATTTTCGCCTGTTAAGGCATCATCAGGAAAATATATAATATATTTATGGCAGAGCACCTGAAAGAATCATTATAGGACATTTACCAAAAAGAAAAATGTGTTATTCTTTTTTCTATTTTGTGAATCTCCTATAATGATTCTTTCAGGTGCTATACCATAAATAAATTATGTATTTTCCTGATGATGCCTGAACAAGCGAAAATTTGAAATGTATGAATAAACATTGTAAAAGATTGATGAGACTATTACTGGAATTTCTATCTTAAAAAATTCAATTTTCATTGAAATCGTCACTAGGGTCTTAATAAATATCAATAGTGAAAAATTTAGATTTTCGTTGGTTATGTAAAAAAAAAAAAAAAATTAATTCTGATACTCATCTCTCAGAAAATAAGGTAACTGCTGGGCAAATATGGTCAAGAAAACCATTTATTTCGTGATAAATATTCTAGATCACTTCACCGCGATACTTGTCCTCGAAAGTTAATCCTTCAAGATATGAAGAGTTATAGATTGTGATTTGGGATGCTCTTGGGGTTAAATTTCTATTATGGGTCCAGAAGAAAAAAAAAATTCAATTTCACTCTTTTCCTCAAATTCTTAAAGAAGTTTTATGTGATAAACATCTAAAAAATACCGAAATGTAGATGGAAGTATATCTGTATAATTTTCCTGCCTGTTAGACTAAAGCCCACACACTAGGATGTAGGCCGTGCGCGCACGAGCTAAAGACTTAACGATTAGCTTGGAGTAGAGGATGTCAAAGAGAGGCTATCAATTACCAACCACGGCCTCATCAATCATAAGTAACAAAAGGTTGGTCACGGGTTTGTTGCTTCTCTGCTTCCATGATAACATCTTTCCTATCTCAAATATTGATCTATCGCAATATAACTTGCTTGGAAGTAATCGATCATGTGTATATGCTAATATAACCGGAGGCTTAGTCGTTATTAAGTACCCCTATTACTATGAAAAATGGAGAAGTGTATTGCGATATGATATAATATTGCGTACAATGGAATATTATTGCGTATATTGCGTAGAATGCAATAGAATAAAGGCTTAACGAACCCGAGGGCCCGATGCTGACACCAGCAATCGCTCCGTACAGACCTCCATCCACCCCCCCCCCCCCCACTCCCACCTTCGCCTAGGCCTGTCCCTCGGACGTTTTACAGTCGGCAAAGCGTTTATCAATCTTTTAGGTATTCGTTCGCTACAAAAATTCGCAATTCTGAATGTCCAGTTCAACCGATGCGCAGCTATAACTGCTGTTACATTACCGGGTAAAGTTCACGCAATTCTGCATTGTCTTGTGAGTAATGATCGACGAAGTGCACTATTTTCAAAGACTTTAAGGAGTTGCTCATCTCTTACTGAAAGCAGGCGTTGTAAGAATTATAGTTTTTTAAATTTAAAGTTTTAAATTTCGGGACACAAAGCTTGAGCTAAGTTATTTTTTTTATTTCGGACTTTTACAACCTTCGGTCATATGCCGAGACCCAAAACATTTTGTTTCCAATATTCTCTATCTTCCCAATCTCCCTCTGCCAAGCCTCTTGCTGCCATCACATCTTCAACTCCTTGCAGCCATGTTTTCCTTGGGCGGCCTCTTTTCCTTCTCTCTTCCGTTACAAAATCCAACATTATTTTTGGCCATCTCTTGGGGCCCATTTTCCTTATATGACCATACCACTGCAACTGCTTGGTCCCAATTTTGTGGACTATCGTTTCCGCTTTATCGATATCTCTTATAGCCAAGTTTTTCACTCGCTCAATTCTTGAGATGCGACAGCTTCTTCTCCAAAAGTCCATTTCTAGAGCCTGTAACCTTTTTGCCTCTCTTGCTCCAACTACCCACATCTCCGAACCATAAAGGGTTACACCTTCAAGAAACGAGTGAAAAATCCTCTTTTTGGTTTCCAGCGAAGCACTTGGGCTCCACAGTACGGAGTTCATCATGCCGATAACCTTTTTTCCTTTAGTAATCTTTTCCTTTATATCGGTCTCAAGCGTTCCATTGCTATCTATGTGTACTCCCAAAAACTTGAAGCGAGCACTCCGATCCAGTGACCTAAGTAATTTTGCAACCGGAAAATAACAAGAATTTCCCGCCTTTAGCCTATCCTTCATTGCTTCTTCAATGTCGTTTTTTCTAATTACTGTAGATCCTAAATAGACTAAATTTCTCAACGACTTCAAACATTTTCTCTTCTATTTCAATATCGCCGAAATCTTCACTGTTTCTATAGCTAACCGTATATATATATTTTTTTCCGTATTTATCTATAGCCATAATTCTTTACCGGCAATATTGCATACACACGATATAATATTGCGAACGTTTCTTATGCAGTGGTAGTTGCCTTGATTAAAATCCAAAGGTTTTTTTATTTATTTTTTTTATTTTTTATTTTTTATTTTTTTTTTTTTGGGACTTTAAGGCTTCCACTGAAGCCCTATACTGCCCATACTAACACCCATGGCACTGGGTGATACTTCTCCTACGAAAGAAAAGCAAGACCCAGGGCGGGACTCGAACCCGCAGCTCCGGCATGGGAGTACGGCGCTTTACCGCACAGCCACACCGGGCAATCCATAGGGTTGTTTGAATCTGTTTAACACGTTCACGCCTTGACTGATGCTTTTCGCTCTATCGGGCGGGAGCTATTCCAGGGCATTATGCAGTATTGGCAATCCAACAATAATAAAATAAACAATAAAAATACTATCCTACTATTTATGTTTATAATATGATATTAATGATAATTGTTATTAAAAAATAAATGTTTAAGGTCTATGAATATAAATAAATGAATTTAAATCAAATTTTCATCATTTGAATTTTCAGCTATATAGAAATTATTTCTACCTTCTTAACACTTTTGGCTGCCATGTCACCTGAATTCAAAGTATTTTTTCGGCAGTCATGTGTTAAAGACCTAATTATTTGGCAGAGCGGCAATCTAGTGTGAGCCACCGGTGGTACACGCCGGGGTGAACGTGTAAAGGGCAATGTGAAGCATGGAAGGTGCGTACTTTCTAGGTAATTACAGTGGTCTTTGAACTCAATTATATTTCCCCGTTTAATAGTCTATTTTTTTTTAGTTTCACTAAGTTTGACCAGATATTTTTAATTTAAATGTATAATTTTTGTATTACGTTTTTTGCTTAATTAACGACCATTTACGATGCTGTGGCTATTTTATGATGCTGCAGTTGGGAGCCCTAAACCTATTTAGATATAATTAGGATAAGGATCTTTAACAAAAATCTGATATAGCGCAGTTTTGGACTTTAGTTTTACGTCCCCTTCGAACATTTTTGTTCTCCCTAAAGTTGTTTCAAAAATCCTAAAGCCACCGGGGGGGAAGCCTTAGTATAGTAATCTTTTACCCTTTACACCACATATGATCCCATACAAGTAAAATTTCTTTATGATTTAAATTGGTGTGGTATGGAAATCTTGTTAGAAGTGTAAGATGCGATAGCGCAATTTGTAATTTGTGATTAATATGGGTTCAATATTTATCTGAATTTTGTAAAAATGATTGGTTTAAAATCAAGAAAATTCTTAATCCATTATATCCAACAACTCATTGCGATTTTTTTTTAATTTTATTTTAGTACTCAGTTAATCATTTGAGAATTTACCAACTTAATCTTACCCTTAGTTTGAGAAATAACTGAATAGAAATGTTTTTTGCGATATTTTTCTGTATTTTTGAAAACGCTATAGAGCTGCTACATCTATGCAGGTCTTCATCCTGGTTAATTGACACGAAAAAGCAGGATAATATGAAATTATTTCTAGAGTTGTATATTGCCTTTTGATTTTCCCCTTATGTATTCTAAATTATTGTGAACTAATTGAAAAACTGCTTGATTTTAAATAAAAATAAAATTCTGGTTTAAGAACATATATATATTCTTACTTGCAATTTATTGAAAGTTTCATTTGTTTAATAGTTCTTTAGGGCTATAAAACTGCTTCCTGTTCCTTCCATATCTTTCCTTGTACGGTTTATTGTCTCAATAAAAGACTTTTATTTTTTTTTTCTCCATTATTTGAACTTCAACTGAATTTATTTCTTCAAGTTTTGAGAACTCCCATTATTCTTCATTTTTTCCCCCAGACTCTATTCTTGGAGACGAATTTCTCACGATAAGCCTCTTCTAAACAAAACGGTCTGAACAAAGAAGTGAAGAAGTACTATCCAGACAGACCGCATTGCGGCCTCAGGAGGGGAGTGAGGAGCTAGAGAACAATAAATTATTTAAGGGTGGGAAGGTGTAATCGACCGAAACTTCTGTCTTCTGAAACTTCTTCGGGGAGTGGTCATCGCATGTTGGATGAACGTAACCTGAGAAACGCGTCTTCTGAACCTCCTGAACCATGAGCAATCGTCCTACTCCTCTACCCCATAGATGATAGCCTTCACGACCAAGTAAAAGACTACTAAATTGATACATTTGGCAAATGTCATCCAAGAAGGGGAATAGTACATGTGGTATGCTGTAAAAATCAGTATTATGGCGTGTTGAATTTTTTCTGTCACGTTATAAGGAAGACGCAATGTTTCGTTTTCCATTATATGTTTTGTTTTTTTTTTTGTTTCTTATAATTCTTGATAATGCTTCATTTTCGACGCGGCAGTCCTGACGGAATTCTCTAAAAAATGGCTTGAATTCATTTATACGGGCCTAGAACAAACATTTATCTCTGTATTAAAAGAAGTACATTAATCCTTATTAGCTGGGCCATTCCACGTCAAATCAACAGAAAAATATATCACTTTTGAACCTCGCAATCTTTGATTTTCTTGAAAATTGGTATTTATGTAATACTTGTATCTACCAGAACGATTGCGAAATATTACTGAGATATGTCTACCCTCCTTAAGAATTAGTGGTCTATAAAGCCCTCAAAATTAGCCTCAGAAACAGGAAAAATCATGATTAAAAATAGCTATAGATGTTTTCCAAATTTGACTAAAACTATGAGATTGGAGTCGTTTAACAGTGCATTCCATGTCATTTCATATGATGTACAACAATGTATAGGTTGGTACTAAAGAAATTTTCTTAAAACATAGTTTAATATTTTTATTTCAATTTTCTTTTTAAATGTTCATATTTTTTTTTTAAAAATAGGTATTTAGTGTATCCATACATATAACAAAATATAAAAGTGGGATGAAAATTTCTTTATTACTAAAAAAATTGAAAACTAGTGATGAAATTTCTTTCAGAAAATCTAGCATTGTATGATTAAAACTAGCTCTAAATGTTTTCCAAATTTGACTTGGACCATGAGATTTATGTTATTTAACAGCACATTCCATGCCGTTACAACAATATATAGGTATAGGTAGTATGAGCTTTATTATTTTAAAAAATATATAAAAATTAAAAAAATGCATTTTTTGAACAAAATTGAAATTAAAATTTAAACTTGGCTTTCTTTAGTACCAACCGCGAAATATTACTAAGATATTTCTACCCGTTTTTGAATTATTGATCTATAAAGCCCTCAAAAATAGGTCCAGAGACATAAAAAATCATGAATAAAAATAGCTGTAGATGTTTTCCAAATTCAACTAAAACTATGAGATTGGTGTAGTTTAGCAGCGCATATGATATACAACAAAGTATAGGTACTAAAGAAAACCAAGTTTAAATTTTAATTTCAATTTTTTTCAAAAAATGCATTTTTTTAATATTTATATATTTTTTAAAATAATAAAGCTCATACTGCTTATACCTATAATTTCTTATAACATCTAGAGCTAGTTTTAATCATACAATGCTAGATTTATGAAATTTTATCACTAGTTTTCAATTTCTTTAGTAATGCAGACATTTTCATCCCACTTTTATATTTTGTTGTATGTATAGATATACTACTACATATTTAAAAAAAAAAAAAAGTATAAGTAAACGTTTTAAAAGGTGCCAGTTTTGAGAAAATTGAAATTAAAATTTTAAACTTGGTTTTAAAAAAAATTCTTTAGTACCAACCTATACATTTTTGTATGTTATATGAAATGGCATGGAATACGCTGTTAAACGAAACCAATCTCATCATAGTTCCAATCAAATTTGGAAGACAGGTATTTTATACATGATTTTTTTCTGTTTCTGGTCCTATTTTTGAGGGTTTTACCAATAATTCAAAAACGGGTAGACATATCTCAGTAATATTTCGCCTTTGTTCTGGTAGATACAAGTAGTACATATATACCAAATTTCAAGAAAATCTGAGATGGTTAGGCTCAAGCCTGTGTTGAATTGACATGGAATGACCCAGCTATCGATTCTAAAATGGAGTAACTAAATATGTTGTGTTCTTTGGATTATTCCTGTTATGTAATTATACAAGAAAACCATAAAGGCTAGAGTAAACAGTATAGTAATTCCTATGATAAGGACATAACTATCAGACACAGAGCGCTACGCCTAGAAGGGAATTAAGACACGACCACTAGTTAACGGTGCGCTTGTTAAACAGAGCGTAGCGCCGTGTGTGGGTGCTGTTTTCTGTTCCTAGTCTTTGCTATTGCTATAAATGTACGAGCGCATGTTTGTCCATGGCGAATAGTTTAATATTAAACATTAGTGAATAGTTAATAAAAGGGAAATTAAAAGCAAGTAAGGATTTATTATTAATTAATTAACCGACTCGAGGCTCTAATGCATTAACCGGATAAACTTCTTTGTGTACCCGTCTGAATTCTTCAGTTGAATCATCATTCCTAGCTCCAAATATTTTATGCAGCAATTTTAAAAAACCTTCAAGCGATGCTTATCCCTTAATGCAAGCGGCCGTGGCAATATAATGTATAAAAATTAAATATAAAAACATGCTCGTATTTAAAAGACAAAATACTGATTAAACGAAATATATGGTTTAATATATGGTAAGCAGCAGAAATACAGGGCGGTTATCGTAAAATTGATATTGCGGGGAATATGTTCCAACGAACGTAGGGAAATTTAGTTATTTAAGGGCTCTGATAACTAGAAAAAACAAAATCGTAGAGGAAATCAAGGCTAGATTAAATGCGGGAAAAGCAAGCTACTTTTCGGTTGCAAAATTAATAAGCTTGCGCATTCTTTCCCGAAAAAGCGTTGCCACTCAGATTGATGGATGAGCTTTGGGCTTATGGTCTTTGAAAATAAAGTAATGCTTATAACACTTGGACCGAAGAGGGATGAGCTAACCAGAGAATTTGAGACGGTACCCGGTAAATATAAATAAATGGGCTTGTAAAATTGCGGAACTTAGTTGTAAACGAATTCCAAAGAGATTATTATGCGTGATGCCGAATGGAAAACGTCCGAAGGGTCGGCCTAAGAACTGATTCAAGAATAAAAAATTAATCTTATAAATCCAAATAAAGATATCTTTTTCAAACTTTAAATTTGATTTATTGTAATTGTGAAAAATATCACTTAGACCCTTTGCCTTCCAATGTCCACGATGAATTTTTGTATGATTGAATGAGTCGTTTGAGAATAACCTGTCCAAATAATCGATTTTCGTTTCATTCTAATTTTGAACTCATTCCAAGCAGAGACATCTAATTCAAGAGATACCCTACAAATCCAGCTGATCCATTGGCTTTTAGGAGAAAATATACAAGTCCAGGTAACCAAAGCAGTACGTTCGTTTTGGCGTAAAAATTTTGCTTCGCCTGTCACTGTCTAACAAACAATAGAAGGTTTGAATTAAGAACCATAAATTTGAATTACGCATTTCAACTTTATATGTTTATAGTTTCAATAATTTTTCATTTATTAGGCAATACATACATGTAAGCTTGTGTTAGTACAGTAATTTAAAAAATAAATGGTTTGTAACAACAGGAAAAACTCTACATAGGGTAAACCGTACAGTTATTGGCACCCTAGACTAGTGTAAGACTAAATTTCAGTGGTGGAATTAAAAAAAATACTTTTTAGGAAGGGATATAATTGAAACTTCCTATAGCTCCTCTTTATCTATCCTTATAAAGGCTCAAGAGTTTTTTTTTTAGGTCAAAAGTTCAATAGTTTTACAATATAAAAATATTTATCGTTAAAAGTGCCAAATCTAGTTATTAGCACCCTCTGGATTTGATTGTGAAATCTTCCCTATGGTTAGTTTGTTAAAGGCTTACTTCATAGATGAATTAGAGGACCCTTGAAACATTAGACTCATGTATATCCCGTCATTGGTCGCTGCGTGAGAATTTCTCTCACATATTTTGTTTTTTTGGCGGGAAACGGCTCTTGGTGCTTCTGAAAACCTCCTCTACTTACTATCTAGATCAGGGCCCTCCCCGAACTCTCCCCGCTCCAATACCAAGCCTTATACCTGCTCCAGCTTCCATCTACTCCGCTCAATCCGATCTCATGAGAGATTCTCTCACGCACGCGCGGCTGTCAATGATATATTTAATGGAGAGTTTTTATCACACGCGACTGTCAGTGTTACGTACAACTGAGTGTGCGTCAACTTCCAAAATGTTTTCTTTATAAGGGAAAAATGACTCAATGACAACACTAAAGAATAGTTTTCTAGTAGAATTTTCGGTCAACTTTATATTCGAACTTGGAAGTTCCAAATATACATTGTATTTCTAATTGAACATTATAATCGCTATTGTTAATTAAACTAAATGTTTGTAGTATTTATTTGGCTTTAAGTTTATACTTTTTCTTTATGTATTTATTTTTTTTACTCTTTTTAAAAATGTTAAACAGTAGTTTTGAATGATTATAGTTGTTTTATCCTCTTAATAAAAAAGTTTTTTCAAGATTTCATAATTCGTACTAATAATTGATCCTTTTGTAAGTAAAGCTTTATTGTTAAAATTTAAATTAAGGTACGATTAAAATGAAAAAAAATCAGGTGCGTGCGCGCAACACACAACTTTCACTTACCAACTTACTTAGATTAGAAATTGACGTGTTTTGCTAAATATTATTTCCCAAAGTCACACATTTTTCAACATTCATATCTTATTTTTGTTAATCGTTAAAGCCGTTTTTGAGTAAATAAAAAAACCCCGTGAAAATGATACAAAATTTATTAAGTAAAGTCCCCCCTCCCGTAGATCAATTTTGATGAAATTTTTACAGTCATATCTCGGGCATATAAATACATCAAATACCAAGTTTGATCAAAATCGTTAAAACCGTTTTTGAGTAAATAAAAAAAACACGCTAAAATGATACAAAATTTATTAAGTAAGGTCCCCCCTCCGGTTGATCAATTGTGATGAAATATTGGTTATCACATCTTTGGCATATAAATACATCAAATACCAAGTTTGATCAAAATCGTTAAAACCGTTTTTGAGTAAATAAAAAAAACATGTGAAAATGATACAAAATTTATTGAGTAAAGTCCCCCCTCCGGTTGATCAATTTTGATGAAATTTTGACAGTCATATTTCAGGCATATAAATAGATCAAATACTCAGTTTAATCAAAATCGTTACAGCCGTTTTTGAGAAAATCGAAAAAAACTTAAAAAGTTATTAATTAAATTACCCCCTCCCTTTGAGCAAATTTGATGAAATTTTTGCTGTCATATCGCGGGATTATACATACTCTAAATACCCAATTTCAGGTTCGCACGGTTTATAGTTTTTGAGCTAGTCTGTTCACACAGACACACACACTCACAGACCATTTCGCGGGACTTGGTTATTTTGACTCAGGGGACCCCAAAACGTGTATTTCCGTTGAAAACCGGAAGTCGAAATTTTTCACGATCGCAATACTTCCACTTACTATATATTTCATATATAGGTAAGTGAAAGTAAAAAAAAGGTAGTGATTGTTGTGAGGGAAATTCTCACGTGCGACCATCCATGTCAAAGTTAGTCTAGCTACCAATGCCGGGATATCTTGTAATAATGTTAGGACTTGCTTACCTATTTCTTTTAGTTAAAGTTGGGGAGCCGATAACTGTACTGAGTGCCAATAACTGTATGGTTTACCCAATCCAAATAAACATTTATTTTTCAGATTTATCAAATCATCAAATTTTATGAAGGAATAAATGCCGGAGAAAATAAATTAAGGAAAATCTCTTAATACAAAAGTAAAAACGTTTACTTAACTTTTCCAGAAATTTGAATTCGTGGACATGGTTTCTCAAACGACTGATTCAATTATATTTAAGACTTTTTTTTTTTTTAAGTTCTCTTAAAGATTCACAGCTAGATTGAATGATAAAATATTAAACTTGACAACATTGGTTGAAGTGTTCCTAGAATGGCCTCAGAAAGAACCCTTTGAGTGGAGTCTTCTTATCTGCGGCCCATTAGCTAGGAAGAGGGATGAGACGGTTTAGTGTTGTTGATGTTAAAGCGGGCGGGACGTTGTTTGTTGTTGTAGCCGCAGTGTTGTTGCTGCTGCTGATGTACAACACTAACATCTGTACACCACCGCATGCAGTTTCTCTCTTCTGCCGCTTTGCCCAACCTTAGCAGAGTTTCCACATTTCCTCCAAGGGCCTGTCGCAAGTCGGTTCTTTGATGCTATTGCCCACTTCCAGTTTGTTGCTTCACTGTATTCTGAGCGCTGCGGTCGGCATCTTCACTCTAATTGTCTGTACTCTCTTCTGAAATCTTCGGCAATATTCTGCCCTCAACCTTAAAATGATCTTTGCCTTTTAGCCTTATTTAGAAACAAGTTCACCACTTTGCTATGATCATTTCGATTGTAAAACTCTCAATAAGTATCTATATAAATTTATTTACGTGTGAATTCGAGGAAAGGTGCAATGGAAGAATCTGGAGTTTTCTTTATTGGAAAACATATAATCCCTACATGAGAAATTGCAGTTTTCTCATTTTAGATTTTAGGAATTTAGTGTTGCTTCATTCATTTAGCTTTATTTATTTAGTAGGACGGTTTTCTGCAATGATATAAAATACCCGTTGCCTATGGTAACATATGATTAGGAACCTGAAGAGAGCAAGTTCAAATCTCGGAATCTTTATTAATAACTTACCCTTTCCAAATGCCCGAGAAACCCCGTATAACCTAAATGGCGAGGAAGGGGAGGGACGAAAAATAAAAAAAAATGGATAATCTATATAAATAAAGATGAAATTCTGTTTGTTTGTTTGTTTATTTGTTCTTTATAGAAATCCATACCGTTTGTCCTAATTTCTCCTAATTTCGCTCAGTGGCTCTTTGATACAGGTGCGAACACCATATTAAAATTGCATAACTTCAGCCGATCTTCAGCTGATATTCTTTATTCTCCAAATTTCGCTCAGTGGTTCTTTCAGACTAGGTGCAAACACCTGTCCATATTAGAATTGCATATCTTCAGCCAATCTTCAGCTGATATTCTTTATTGTTATAAAAATCATATTGATCTCACTTTACAATGTTTTTTTTTACGCAATCGACCGTTTCTTTAGAAAAATGAAATTTTCCGTGTGAACCCCGGTGAAGAAACCGGGATATACAACTATACTTTATGTACATAAAGATGTAGTTCAATATGTTCTTTATAGAAATCCATACCGTTTGTCCTAAATTCTCCAAATTTCGCTCAGTGGTTCTTTCAGACCAGGTGCGAACACCTGTCCATCTTAAAATTGCATAACTGCAGCCGATATCTGGGTATATTCATAATTGTTATAATAATCGCTTTGATCTCGCTTTACATTGGTTTTTACAAAATCGTACGTTTGAGTCGATAAAAGTCTCAGTTTATAGATTTTATAGATTTAAAAAATGAAATTCTCCGGGTGAAACCGGTATATACAGCTAGTACTATCATAAACCTTTAGTGAAAGTGAATAAATGTACTCTGGGGAAATTTCTTAAAACATCAGTACGCATAATAACCTGCTACAAATTAGTGTGGAATAGGAAAGTATTTTACATTTTCCCGGAAATTTTTGAATTTTATTCATAAAGATAGTCACAATCCTCTAAGGAACAGGAAGGAGAGCATTATGTATTCGTTTTTTTCATTGCCCTTCAACAATTAGGCAGCAAGGTGTGAGTAATTGTCCTATTATTACCAAAACAAATAGATATGAACACTATTTCAGTATTAATGGATAATAAACGGAAAGAAAATAATTTTTCTATTCCTTATAACTTAAGGACTTTTCTATTGGATTTATTGACATAAATTGCAGATAAGGCTGCAATTGAGCTAAACAGCAATGTTCTGTAACAAAACAGAAAGCCTTTGGATTTTTATATTTAAGATATATTCTATCAAAGATTCTCAAAGCTCATTGCACCATCTTCGTCTCGGCCAACTGTTCGGACGCCTACTGATAGGTACTGACTGCACTTGTTAACCTTTGATCGATTCGTTTGTGAGTTCCATTAATTTAACAAAAATCTTTTATTCGCCTTCTTGTTGTCCTTTCAATCACACTTTTTACTCGATTTTAGAACACAATTTGGCATTATGTAAAGAATCAATATTTTCCTATTCTATCAATCTATCATCTACGCATTTCTTAATGTATTGATATCTCGTTTTGTTGCCTTCTTAGTTCTATTTTCACATTTTTAGTATGCTTGACACGTTAGGTGGGGCATCGATCCCCGGGATCCGATGTCTTACATTCCCTTCTCAACAGCCGATTTTCACATGAAAATGTCCGAAAGTCCGAACACTTCGATTTTCAATGAGATTATTTCATTTCAGTGCAGAAAATGTTGCTAACAGCTGAAATTCTGTTGTTTTTTAGAATAGGACTCAGAGGTCCGATTTTCGATAAAGAATGGCTTAAATATCGGCCTGTCCTGCGCCTATTACGTCTAGTTCCCATCCATACCAAGAGATAATCATTTACCCTTGAGAAGCTCATTTAATTCCATTTTAATCAAAAGATAACGCTTTCGTCTGAGCATTCCCATTGGACACCGACGCCCGATATCGTCTGTGGCTCATCCCAGCTGTCGGACCACTAGGACCGACACCGTCAATTCAGGGTACCCCTAAAGTTAATATTTTAAAACTGTTAATAACCATTAATTTATTGGTTTAGGTCCGCTTATTATTAGGCATTCCCTATTTAATGAATACATCACTCTACTTCTAACATTAAGCTAGTTCTTAATTCTTTTTTAGATTTAAGTTTTTTAAATCTACATAAGCCTCTTTGTGTAAATTAATCGAAACATATGTTTAACTAATCAAACAATTTAAAATTTTCGTAATAGTTCATTGGAATGTAGCTACCCAACCATACTCATTTTTGCTTATAATTTTATTATTTCACATAATTCATTTTTTTTTTTTTCAGGTAAGTGTTGAGCACATTTTTCTATTTCTGATCGGTAAGTACATTTATTAATAATATATATTACATATGTATCATATATTTATAATTATAGTATAATAAATTGTACCTGATGAATGTATTGAGTCAGTCATCTTTTCGAGTTTTTGCCAGCAATAGTTTGTTGGTTTTTGTATCCAGTTTTTAAATGTTTAAAATAACTGAAAATTTTGTATCCATTTTTACTTCTGAAAAAAATGTTAGCAATTTTTAAATTATCTCTACATCTGTTAATTGTGTTTTACTATGTCGTTATGCAATGATTCTTAGTATTAAGTTGTGTTGTTTAAAATGAAACCTGTTTTTAGTAACGACTGAACTTGATTATTCAATAGGTCCATAGTTCATAGTTCAGTCCGGTACAACGGACTGTAAATAATAGAACATTTTATTTTTAATCATGCATAATGCAATAGTGTATTTAAAAAATAATATTCCTTTACTCTTTTGAAAATTTATGTTCAGCTGTTAAAGTATTATAGAAATAGAGTTTTTTAAATCTCAAAACTACTCTTATCCATGTGAAGTCAAAATTTAGTTAGCAATGGATTTCGAAAGCATTTTACGCTCACTTTAAGAATATAACATTTTAAATCAAAACTCACTATAAATCCCATAGAAAAGCATTCAAAATGTTGACAAAACAGAATGGATTTGTGGAAACCAAAAAGCATTACTTGGAAAAGTAATTGTATAGTTATTTGTGAATTGATATTGCTATATTTGTTAAACGATTTATGTACCTATATTGTTAATGTCTTTCAAAAATTGATTTAGTGTGTGTATTTAGCAACCCTATGCAGTATAGGGCAGCATTACTTTGTTATTAAATAAAGTATTTCTCTCTCTTTATTTTTATTGTATATTTATATATATGCTTAGCGGAGTGCCTAGAGATTTTTACAAGTGAAGTGAGGATGATAGGATCGAATCTCGGCCCCTAGTTCCCAGTACGGTTGGTCTCTGCGGCATTTAGACAATATCACAATAAATATGTCAGACCTCAAGTAAAAACACTTAATAATACTATAAGACATTTAAGAATGATAATACTAATGTAATTTTTTAAAATGTGTGGTATGTGCGTGACACATAGATGAAAAACGTAGCTAAGTCATGAAGAAGAATTTCACATTCTCGTTAGATTTTCTCTTTTCTTTTATTTGACGTAGATGACAACGGGGCCTAAAAAGCCATTGCCTCCAATGATTAAGGTGAAGAATCTTTTGTTTCATGGATTTCTCCTCTTGTCCTTATTAAAAGTCCTTTTTATGAAGAATTTCTTTTCTATATTAGATATAACTTCGTTTTCTGGGGTATTTCTATTTTTTATTTTTTAAAAATTATAATTTATTTATTAAATAAAGGTTTACAATGACATTAAACTTATGAGAATCGATCGAAAAATGTTATTGTAATGATAGTTAAAATTACAAAAGTTAATTTTGTTAATACTATAAATAATATAGTACAGTATTAATACGATAACTTTTTGATAATCTGTCTTGATGGTACTTGTGTATTGTAGGGGCTCCTCTTCTTCATATATAATCAACATGACTATATAGCAACATAATTTGACAGGTGGATATAAAAAAAATGTTTTTTAAATTTAAATTTCAGTATAATTCAGTATTTTTCTTTATTAGGTTCTTATTTTATTTAAGCTTTTGCCTAATTGGAAGCCAGTTACTTTTTTTAAATCTTCTAACTTAACCTCACATAGGAAGTAATTCCAATCTCACCGTTCATTGTGTTACACATAGACATTTCGTAGAATATTGTTGGCTAGTTGAATCCCTCACAATTTTTCACATTATTTTTCTGCCAGAATCTGTTTTTTTTATTTGCAGAAATATTTCGGTACTTTCGTGATCATAAATTTCTTTAATTTATGTTTCTGTTTGTACATTTCTAAATCATAAAATAACAAGCTTAAAAGTTATAAGAATTATTCGAAGTGGTCTTAATAAGTATGTGACTAAAATACGAAAAGATTACTGGAAATCAGATAATGTACAAGTACCGTCTTGAAATGATATGAGAAACGTTTAGAAGCCATTTAGTTGGAAAAGCCCTTAAAACTTCAATTATTCAATTTAGTGGGCCCATTTCATCGTGTTTCCGAGTTGTTTTGCACACGTAAATTGACCATTTTTTTTTTTTTATTTATGACCAAATTTTATTTTTTTTTATTTTGAGGAGTATGAATATTACAAAAAAAAAAATAAGAGGAATTAGTAAAGAGAGACTGAGAGGACAAACTGCTCCCCATTTCGACATCGCTCATTTCTCTCCTCCTTTACGGCCTTGCCCAAACAAATGGCTGCTTTCTAAAGGTTAAAACATGCCATTTTTTCTCTGTTACAGCAAAAAAAACAAGCATGGAAATGTATAGTGCATCTGACTAATATATATTTCTTTGCTTTTTTTTTACTTTTTATTTATGAAATTAATGAATGAATTTCAAATTGTTTTTTACAGAGATAGTGAAATTGTACAAGCAGAATTATAAAACCATTATACAATGTATAGTAAAACACTCACATTTATGACTGCTACTCTAACATTCTCCGATCAGCTATAGTAGCATGAAGTGACATTAAATACACACACACATATATCTATCAAAAATAGTTAAACTCTATAGATATTTTACTACATAAACAATAATTACGGGGGAAATCGCCCATAGCAGAATTCATAGTTATGGTCCATTCATTTAATACTTTAAGATAAATAAATAAAGAAAACTTTAAAAAGAGGGAGTCATGGTTGTGTTTCTTTACAACAATCGGACGTTACAACAAGCGTTTAATAGCTTAGGAAAAAACCATGCTGTCGGATGAATAAAGGTAAACTTCATCTTTTTGTATAAATTATACTTTCTCAAATAACAGTTAGACATTCCATTCGTGAAAAGCTTTAAAGAGACCTAAATTTCACTTTATCCACTTTAATATTTGACAATCATATTTGATCGTTAAGTTAAGAGGAAAAGCATCGTGGTGGCACACTTTCTTTAATCATTTCTAATGGAATTTTATATGTTTAAAAAGATTATTATTCATTTATTTTTAATTATTCCATAATTCATATAAAACATTTATTATTATTACGTAGTGGACCCTTGCGATAATTCGCACATTATGATAACATAACAAGGAAATATGTAAAAAAGATATCCATAGTAAAAGAGTCTGTTTTAATTTGCTTCAGTTATTTCTTGAGTTGTTTGAACTAGATTCACCCTTTTAAAAATATTCTGCTAAAAAATGAAATGTACCAATAATCCATAGAAAAAATTGAAACACGTTTCGCAATACCTAAAAAAATTATAACAATAAACTTTTTCATGGAGTATTACCATCATTGGAAAATGCTCCGAAACATATGTAGGATCTTAAAATTGAATTGAGTCGGAGAATGAATCCTCCGGACAAATATCCTTTTCACCTGCCCTATTAATCCTGAAGGGATTATTTCAATGTATATGGCCATACTTACTTTATACAAACAACGTTTTTTTTTTTTTTTTTTGACGTGTGTATTTTGATTTAAATGAATTTTTTTTCCTCAATGGTTTATCTATATTCATTAATATAAATAATAATGTGCTAAAAATTCCAATAATTAATTTATTCTATAATAGTGGTTCAATTATTATATTTTTATCATTTCCCTTTTTCAAGGGAATTTATTACCTACATTACCTATTTAATGAATTTGAAACATTTATTATACAGTTTTTGAGTTATCCGCCAACAGAGTATTAAGTTCCTTAAAACATGTAATTCATCTGGCTGTATATTTGTCCTAAATAATCTTATATAGTTTTTTTCTTCTTTTTTTAGGGCATTTTAAATGATTACGTTCACAGTTTTATTTAAATTGAATACTTTTTTCTTTTTATCACAAATAAAGTTTTCTATTCTTTATAAATTTTATTCTTAGTATTTTTAATGGTTAGGTATGGTTGTTTACCTAATCGGTGACTAATGAAATATTACATTCTTTTTATATGTTTGATTTATGATATTTCTTTAACTCTTTATTGCAGTCATTCTAAAATATAACTGACAAGTCTTTTCTGCCGCCATATGATTTTATTTGCTAATGAAGTATTTCGGATTGTAAGAATTGGTAATGAACTAAAATATTTATAGTGGTTCGCTTAAAAAGAATAATTAACCCAAAAAAAATATCACCTTCAAGAACCTACATTTAATGATATTATGAATGATAAAATCGCCTTATAAAATGCTAGTTTAGTTTTAGAAGAGGTTTTAAATTTCCTAGATTATGGGACATATTTAAAAAAAATATGTGATGATAATAAAAATGTTTGTTTTTTCTTTATTTGTTTAACGTCACTTTATGCCACTAAGGCTAATCGGACGATGACTACAGTGGGAGTCATAAACTTGGCTTATCCAGGTATTATTAGGATAGAGATATTTAACGAGTTTCTGACATCGTACAGGCTCGGGACCTTCAAAAAATCCTAGGGCCAAAGCGGGACGCGAACCTTCGACCTTTAGTATTGTAGGTTGCCATGCTAATCACTGCACCACTGGTGACCCCTGGTATTAAAAATGTTCCTCGAGTGAAAATTCTGCAAAACGAAAGGCGTGATTTTCCTCGTTGTAATCATCAGAGGGAAATCAATTTCCCCCCAGACAGACAATGAGACCGACAGGGAGATTATAGCAGCATTCCTAAACGATCCGCTCTGACTCTCCAATTTGTTTTGTCAGTTTTGATGAATTTTCGAACATGAACATCCCTTCCCTGAATCGAAAAGGAGGACTGCAACTTAATACGCCTTCTGTTGTTAAAGTATTGTTAAATTTTGTTTTATTTTTAAGTCTAAAACTTGCTTTGGTAACAATTCCGCAAAAACAAAATCTCGTGTTTCACATTCTGAATGTTTTTAGAAATTGTTTAATTTACTTAATGGCCCCTTTATGCTACTTTGGCTAATCGGAAGATACTGCAGTGGGAGTCCTAAATTGTTCTCTATAACACTGGGTAGAAGAACAACGGAGTAAGTTAAAAATTCCTAGAGTTAAAAAAACACCTGTCTTCTTTCCCTCTAAATTACCTCCAGGTTGCAAAATTGTCAGAGGGGAAGTACGGCTATATAACTTATTTATTCAAATAATATTGTGACGTAAAACTAAAACAGATGTTTGTTTCTGCTTCATTGTACAAGTTCAAGAATTACCTTGGGTGGCGGGATGGCCGAGTGGGCAAACGCGTTAGGAGATACGCGGACCCCTGAAAAACGTGTTTGGAAACTCGAAGATGGCAAGTTCGCAAGCAACATTTAAGGTGCCTTTACACTGTACGAACTTTACCTCATCCTCGAACATCCTTCCCGAACACTGTTCGGGTATATTATGTACTTCGTCTGTTCGCCTTTGTTCGGGGGTAGCGCTATTGTCACTTTTGCTTTGGGGTTTTCCCAAGTGACAGGAGTTGTTTGTGATACTTGGGTGCCGTTTGTAATTCGTCTCCAATTTTGTAATTTTCAGATAGAATATATTGATAATGGGGTGGGTCAGCCATATTTGTTCGCTCAACGTCACGTTGAGTGTATGGCATATAAATGGCAGTACAAATGGCTGTTCGTGAAACGCCGGTACGGCAAGGTTCGGTTGAGAAGCTATTCGAGGGTGTAAAGGTCCTTAAATAATACTCGGCATTAATCCTCTACCACCTCCCCTGGCCCGGAAAATCCCGTATAGCCCAAAAGGCACGGAAGAGGAAGACCAAATAAAAAAAAGATCTAGAACTGCCTGGAACGGTTACAGTCATGTATTACTGTAGGTGATCACGTGTTTGGAATGTTCTACGCCTTTTTGAAGGGGCCCATATCGAACCGAATATAAGAAGTGATCGACTAATGTCTTAGTCACAAGTTGAACCGCAAAACATACAGTTACTTTTGAGTCAGACTTCTCTCACTGAGAGTTATTGTTGTGTAACGTTGTTACTAATATGTTTGACATTTTTAGTAATCATTTTATGTAAATAAAATTATTTTAACCCGCATTTGTTTTACAACATATAGTAATTCCATATTGGTTGTACAAAGCAAACTCAAAAAAATATAGTTTTTTTTTAAGAATCGCTTTCCAATTTTCGTATACTCGTGAAACAATTTCAAATATCGAATAAATCAGGAAAAGTATATCACAGAAATGGAAAAGAACAAATTTTAATTCACACATCTTAAAAAAACCCTTCTTTTTTTTTTTTATATAGATCAGTTGCATTGAAGAGCGATTCGATAATTTGTTGCCATATAAATCTTCTATATAAATAAAGTTGAAATTCTGTTTGTTTGTTTGTTCTTTATAGAAATCCATACCGTTTGTCCTAAATTCTCCAAATTTCGCTCAGTGGTTCTTTGATACCAGGTGCGAACACCTGTCCATATTAAAATTGCATAACTTCAGCCAATCTCTGGGTATAATCATTATTGTTATAAAATTCGTCATGATCTCGCTTTACAATGGTTTTTTTTACGAAATCGACCGTTTGAGTCGAAAAAACGGCCTAAAAAATCATTTTATAGATTTTGAAGAGGCCAACAAGACCGGTAAGGCCGTCCTTGGGCAGGCGTCGAGTTCTGGGATTTTTAAACCATATGTTTTTTTTTTTAACATTACAATACGTTTATTTACATGTATGGTGAATTTATTTTTAAAAAATGCCTCCTAAGAAGCGAGCTGCAATAGGAGAAGTGAGCTCAAAAGCTAAAAAACAACGTCAAATACGAGCAGATGAAACTCTTGAAGAACATCAAAATAGGATTGAACAACAGAGGCTTAGAATCGCAGGAAACTGAGTCTGCCCAGAAATACGAGGCCCGCTTTGCGCCACAGAGGCTTAGGCAAGCCGATTTGCGAGAAGCTGAAACTGCAGGGCAATATTTCTGTTTGTTTGTTTGTTATTTATAGAATTCCATACCGTTTATCCTAAATTCTCCAAATTTCGCTCAGTGGTTCTTTCATACCAGGTGCAAACACCTGTCCATATTAAAATTGCATAACTTCATTCAATCTATCCTTATTGTTATAAAAATCGTTATGATCTCGCTTTACAATGGTTTTTTTTACGAAATCGACCGTTTCATTAGAAAAATAAAACTCCCCGGGTGAAACCGGGACATACAGCTAGTTTACTATATCACACAATCACTCATGATTTCGTCTTTTTTTTTAACTTAATAGTTTTAATAATTTTTTTTATTATAGATGAACTTATACACTTTCCGACGAGGATACGCTTATCGTGGCAGATATTTTTAGGTCCTTAGGACCTTATTTAAAATATTATTGCACATTTAAGTAGTTTAAAAAAATATTAAAGATAGCCCTTTTTATAAAGAAATAGTAATAATTGATTGGTGTCCTCATCTCCCGGAGGGGGGGCGCCCCTCCTTTATTTCTGCCTATTGGCTTTATTTATCATTAATTCTATAAAATATTTAGATTATGGAGGGACTTCAAATTGAATTAATTTGACATTTTAGAAAATTTGGGTCTTTTGTACAATAAGCATACACTTTTCAAGAACTAGTAACAGTTACTCATTTTATTATTATTGTTATATTTTTTCTTAGAAAACATGTGTTACTTTACTAAACTCTAGGTTATGTTTACAAAACAAGATATTTCCTTCGGGAGAAGCATCATCAATTTCAACGTTTAAGCCTACTTAGTATTGTATTGTATAGATTTTGCAAAATTTGGTTGTGGTATATCCCATTGACCATGAGTATATGAACAGCAATGCTGTTTTGAGTGGTATTTTGCTGTTTTCGAACCACGTACCTTTAAAAATGCTAATTTCCTTCTTACATCCTGTCCGATTACACTTCCAAATTGGCCTTCTGTTGCTGCTATAATAAATTTTCATTTTATGAAGTCTGGAGCACTTTTTCTCAAAATGCATTAATCCCTTCTTCTGAAGAAACCGGACTGAAACTTTCTCATTAGATATTAACTGGCTTAACTTAAGCAAATTCATTGTTAGTGTTTTTCATGTAAATCTGATAAATGAATGCGTTTAAATACAGAATTAGGTTAGAGGTGAATCATATGTTCCTAATAATAATAAAATGAGTAACTGTTACTAGTTCTTGAAAAGTACACGTAACAGTACGAAAATTCGCTTATATTAAAAAATACGACAGTATAAAAAATTTCAAACAATCTTAGTGTTCTGCTTCGCCCATCATTAGCTGAGGAATTGAGATAGAATATCAAGATATCAATGCATAAGATCTCATTAGGGCAATCTTCGATTCTTAAATTAATCAGTGTATAAGAGTTCGAATTGATAGTTTTACTATTTTTTTTTTCATACGAAAAAAAATTCCAAACATAATACATTATGCGATACCATTATGGTACCTTTGTTTTTGTCTGGAACTCATCAAGGCAATGATCCATCCTTTCTCACACAGTTATAAATAAGTGATATGGGCCTAAAAATTAGAAAGCAGAGAAACAGTGAAAACGAAGTCTTGAAGTGGCTAACTGTGTGTATGTAGTAGATTTCAGACATAAGTTTGGTAATATTATCAGATCTGCTTCTTAAATATGATGAAATCCAATACTGATATGCTGTTATGCACCAAATTTTGATTCAATTTACGGTTAATACCTTCCTACATAATTAACATAGTTACACCAATGTGGATTTAAATAATTTTATTTATGTAAGCTATTTATGTAAGCTAAGCTGTAAATGTTAAACAAACATTTACAGCTTAGCTAAGAACTAACATTACAAAACAGTAACTAGCAATTACAGAACAGTGATTCAAAAGTAACTGTATGCTTCGGTGTTTAAGGCAAGACTAAAGCACTAGTCGATCGCTTCTTGTGTATAGTCTAGTAGGGGCCTACCCAGAAAAGCCTAGAAAATTCCAAAAATGTGATTACGTCTAATAACATCTTTTGTGTTTGTTTGTTTCTTTAACTTCCTTTTGTGCTACTAAGTTTAATCGGACGATGCTACAGTGGGAGTCCTAAATTTTGCCTATCCAGGTATAATTAGGATAGGGATCTTTAACGAGTACCAGACATCGTACAGTCTCGGGACCTCTATTTTACGTCCTATCCGAGGGACGGCATGGCTAAGGATTTTTTTCTTCCATTAAAAAACCCCAGGTCCACTGCGGGACGCGAACCTACGACCTTTAGTATTGTAGGATGCCACACACCACAGGTGACATCCTTTTTTGTTTCACATCACAATACGATGAAATTCAATACTTCAATAGATTCTTCATTAAAGCAATTTTTTTAATCTCTTTATTAATTTTACATGATCTAATTTCATTGACAGTCAATACCTTTCTTCAGCATTGATTTCCTAAAAAAATATTGAAACCAAAAATGGTGCCTTCGATAATTGCTTTGGATGGAGAGGAGAGGCATGTAGTGATTGAATTACAATGCTGTTGAACAAAGAAATATTTTTTAGTTTGTTAGAATTTCTAGAGAAATTCCATTTGATTCATTATTAACCAATTAGGGTTATTGTAAAATCAAAAAAACATTTTCTTTAAATTAAAAAGAAAATCTTAAGAAACCGAGTTTCTTCGGCAGGATAGGTTGGTTTTATATTGTACAAAATATAATTTTATATTACCTTACTTTATATTATCTTTGATTGAATAACTAATTCTAAATAAATAAATTAATTTACAAAATTTCTAGTAGTACTGTGTTTCTATCGCTCATTGTATATTGTGATTTTCTCCTTTATTTTCTTTTCTTTTTTTGCTTCATAGGCAAAGCGGGTATAAGTAGTAGTGTTACCTAAAAACACACTATTGCTAGTAAAACTTTGTTATTTCTTCTGCACCTGCCATTCCTCGAGTGCTGTGCTGGTTTTTCCTGGGTATTTCCGTTATCCTAGAGCTGTTCTATTCTGCGGCCTCCTAAGTTGAAATAGTCTGGACCCACCGCCGTCTTCCAACCATGAATGAATTCCTTGACCCGCGCTAAATTCTCTTCGCTCGCCAGCTTAAGGAAGGACGTACATTCCCGTGGTTCTCAGCATTCCAACCCTTGCTCCATCAGTGGAACTCCGCAAGATGGACATTGGAGATTTAATTTATCTTTGGGGGTGGAATATTTACCAGGGTTTATAAATTATTTTTCTAATAAATTTATAAACCTAATAAATTATAACAATAAATTTTACGTTTTCTGTCCTATTACGGCATCAATGATTCAAAAATTTGCTCCGCTTCAATCGCAGTGGATATTTATAATAAATCCTATCTACCATGACCTTTTTAGGCTAAATCACAGTTCGTATGATAAATAACTTACATATTACAAATGCGACCATTCTCAGAAAGTTCTTTAATAGAATTAAAAAATAAAAGATATGATTTGTTGCGGTGGAAGAGTCGGATTCGGATCATTGCCCTATCTGCATTTCATTAATGGCCCTGAGCGGAGAGAATTTATTGCTTTCCCGATTATACGGAGCTTTGCGGTTGCACAATTAAGACTTTAAACAGCCTCTGGTTTAGCAAACTGGCTTTAAGCTGTCCTTTTAACTTAGCTGTTTGGAATTAGTTATTTTAATCTTTGACACTTACTCCCAAGCCCTATTTAACTCTTATAATAATAAGAGTATTTTACTCTGACTGAGTTAATTGATGAGTGAATAATATACATTGCATTGTTGCTTATAAGAATCGCAATTAAATGAAAGTGAAAATTTATAATGTGAAAGTTTTAAGTTTAAAAAGCTTATAGAAAAGTCAAGCATCGCTCTGAGATGTCTTGGGGAAGCGTCTTAACGCTAGTTGAGGCAGACATCTTCTATTAGAGTCTGAATATGACATATGATATGCTAGCGTCAGCAAGTTCAGACCCTCATTAGTACAACTGTGAAACACATCAACGGCTATTTCTTCTATTGATTGGTGCGAACGAAGTATGATTGGCTTTAGAGTTTTTATACTCTAAATAGATCGCTGAATGGTGTGATGGAGACGTTCACTAATCATTGTGTTTAAGCAAGGACATTGAGCAAACAATGAATTCAAGCTATAATCCTAATTATAGAGTACTACGCTCGTTAGGTCAGATTCAAATATACATTACTTGGCGAGTCAATACACTGAAACTGAGAAGGCACTAATGTGAATATATACCGCATCAGAGTAAACAGTAAAGTTATCTACTGATAATAAGATAAATTAAAAATGAATCAGTAGTTAGTTAATGAAGGGCTTTTTAACACCATTTTAAATTGTTGGCTATACGTCTTCGCTAATTGAAGCGTAGAAATGCATAAGGGTATAAGGAAATTTTTACAAAAATTATGTGAATTATACCCTCTAGGGCGAACTACGTTCAGTGCTTACACCCATGCCATCTTTCATACGTTCAATGAACTCTCTTCTTACAACAAAACATTACTTATACCCATTTCTGAAGAATGGATTTGGATAATATAACAATTTGGCAAAGAAAAAACACTTTGTTTTATTTTTTTGGTATTTAGAACCTTATGTATTTCCACGCTTCAATTGTTAACATATTCCGTAAAAACGTTTTTATTTATTACTATTATTATTTTTTTTTTTTTGGTTAGGGATCAGTTGTACCTTTAAATTTCTTGATTTCTGGCTGCATCCAGAAATATCCTTTAATAAGATTTTTTTTTTTTTTCTCGGTCCTTTTAATTCATACTTTTACATACGATTTACGATTTTTATTCACATCTATACTTTGATTTACGATTTTTATTCACATCCATACTTTGTGTACATACTTTCAGTTATGTAATCCACAAATAAAAATGGCATTCCGGACAGCTATTTTTTACCTAAATATGCTTTTCCTAAAACCCCTCTTCTATTGTTAATGTTTTTCTTGTCGAAATACGCTTGGAAATATAAAATATAAAAAAAATAATTCCTACTTTCGGATTTTTTTGTTACAAAAAAGTTCTTTGATCGCAGGCGGCTTTTACCTACCATTGTACTGTCTAAAGTATTTTGCCCTCCTTTAAAGAATTTGTTGGTTTCTTTTAAAACTAGAAAATAGAATAGGAATGGCACAGTTTTTTTGTTATTTCTATTCTTTCGGAAGCCCTATTTTTGTTGAATATTTAAAAAGTTAATGTCAGTTCACAGCAGATGGTATGTTTGAATTATAATGTGATAAAATATAAATTCTTATAATTAAAATTTTTACATAAGCGATCTCTTTTTTTTTTTAAAGTTCGCATTCGTAAAGATCACCGGGAAGCATTGAAGGTTTTTGAAATTTTTAGTTTTGTTTAAATTACCTTCTTTATTGTCGCAATTAAAAAAAAAAAAGTTTGGGCAAATTATATAAACTCGGTGATGTCACAAACAGCAAACCCTAATTGGTGCGGAAGGATGTTAGGTAACTCGTGGAGTTGAATGGGTTAATAAATATCAAATAGTGCCGCGAAGCATTTTTATTTACCATATAGTGCACATTTTCGAGCAAATAACTTAGTTTTATTCCTCACTTTCTTTTTAAGGTTCAAATATTTAATGCCATTTTCTCTACTATCTCTCCTTTTAAACCTTTTCACAATTCTACATTTAAAATTTACAAGAACCGAGTTCAGATTACTTATTCGATTTCTTGCCTAGAATAATATCCAATACTGAATATTATTATTATTTTCTTGCTTATTTTGCTGTGATTTTCGTTAGAGTTGTAAAATCTATAGAGATCTAGGTTGTTAACGAAAAAATACGAAAATTTTATCTTATGAACAAGACCTTCCGTTTAATGTATATAATATTTATAAGATAAGAATCTAACTTTCATGTGATATTTTTGGTTTGCAGATCTGAGTCAGCACTTGGTCGAAATTGGTTAAGCTGTGATATGTTTAAAACACTTCCAAAACAAATTTTATTCTAGCTCGACAGCGAGTTATTTCTGTCTGAGCTTAAATGATTTTTTGATCAGTGCCTTTGAACACATCTTCCAAAATTAGACTTTTAAGTTCATGCAATTCTCCATTGTGCATCAATCTGAATTCTTCTGTCGAATCTTCAAATTCCAGGCTGAATTTTATTTTTAAAAAACCTAGAAGTGTTGCTTATACCTGAATATAAGCTACAATGTTCCCGTAAAGAACTTTTTTTCGTATTTAATCTAGCCTTAAATTAATCTTCAATTCCGTTTTTGCTGGTTATCGTAGAACCTAAATATTTCACGGCTTCAAAAGTTTTCCATTTTATCTCAATATCACACGAATCGTCACAGTTTCTGCGGTAAACATGCATTTTGTCTTAATCGTACCTTACACACTTTTTACCATTTTACGAAATTTTACCGTCACATCAGAGTATACGCTTATTTAATCGTGTTATCTAATAGTCCGAACGATTATAAGATCCTTCCCTTGGATACCTGGAGTTCTTAAGGCCCATCACTCGATTTTTATATTTATTTATTATTAAAGTAATAAACATATAATAATATTTAGATTGATGAAGTCCTCTCCATGCTGCCACACAATGACCCCAGTGTGTTACAACGTGAAGACACGGTGGCGCCTGTACCCACCCCATTGAGGCCGATATCAGAAAGATCCTTGTACCCTGCTATCTAAATGGCATCTCCCTGAACCAGCTGGGACAAGTTACTGGAGTGTCCTCTGCCGGTCTTTATCCAGTTAAGGACAACGCTTGAGTGCTATATCTTCCCTCAAATACGATCATTGTTATTAACAACTCATTCACGACTTAATTGCTAGAACATTATATTTCCTGTAAGGGTGAATGAATAATGAATTAAATAATGTACATGCGAATTTGTGGGTTAACAGCCTATCCGATTTTAGCGGTAACCGGTAAATTAAAGTTGGTTTAGGTACATTAAAAAATCGGATATGATTATTACAAAGAATTTTAGCGACAAAGTATAATGATCTGTCTAATCTTCTCTAATTAAAAATGTTCGCTTGAGTAGAAGGGGAAGTTAAGGAGGAGCACGGTTCAACGAACTTTACTAAATATTTTCCTCTGTTCTTTAATTATCCTTTTAACAAACTAAATATAAAAAAATTATAAAGATTACATTCGCTTACCGATATATGAAATAAGGGAAGGCTAAGTTAAGTAAAGTTGAAGCAAGGGTAACTATTGCGATTGTGAAATATTTCGACTTCCGGTTTTCAACGGAAATAAACATTTTGGGGTCCCTTGAGTCAAAATAACCAAGTCCTGCGAAATGGTCTCTGTATGTGTAAACAGACTATCGCAAAAACTATAAACCTAAAATTAGGTATTTGATGTATGTGCATGCCCGTGTTGTGACAGCATAAGTTTAGATGAGAACTAAGTATTATTTAATACCAAGTTGATTTTATCATCTTACCAATGTTCTAATGGGGTTTATATGACAAAAGAAAACTTTCTTTCTATAAATTAAATATCTTTCTTTTAGTCTAGTTATAAGGAAAGTCAAAATATGAACAATATATATATATATATATATATATATATATATATATATATATATATATATATATATATATATAAACTTATACCCTAGAAAAAAAGGAAAATGATCGAATCGTCTTTTTCTTCAGTATGTTATGTTTCTTTTTAGTTTGATGTTTTTTTTATTGGTCCTTGTACCTGATTCTGTAAAAAAAACGTTTTTCATTGTCTTGAAAACTGATCGGTGTTATTCTTTTACTCAAAAGTGGCAGAACGAAAGCTTCTCTGGTAGAAGACTAGCAAAAATTGGAAAAGAGAGCTTATTCTTCATAATGCATAGTTCGTGGAGAATATCGTCTTGGATGATAATGAAAAAATAATCTTACAGCCTGACTTAATACCTACGTATTTAAAAAATAATTTGACCCATCATTTTTGAGCTAGGCTCTACTCAAACACTTAGACATTCACGTACGTTGAAGATGTTTGATAGATAATTAAACAGGAGGATTTTCTGGATTTGATGTTTTCGGAGGCGTTGATGAAAGAAGGTACGTTTGATATCGGCATCTAATTATCAGGTTGACAAAGCATTAGTATGATTAGAAGAGTGGACAAATAGGTTTTTACATTGGTCCAATTACTGACACAAATAGCACTAACTAAAAACCACTACATCAACTTAAGAAGCTTACACTCCTAGCCAAACTTAGAACAGACGGACTTTGATGAATTAGGAAGGATATTGAGGGCCTGCAACTGCCAGTTGAAGTACACCATCGATTTTTTTCCCTCAACAGCTGGCTATGACACTGTTTACCTTCCATTCCTTTCCAGGCAGCCTCCAGTACTGGAATCCACATTAGCCTATCTATCAATGAGAGAGCTTATTATGTATGCCTATTACGAATAGATAAAAAAGACATACAGCATATCACGTATAAAGTGTAATCATTAGCATACACCTTACCTGAATAACATATGTTATTTATGACCATAAAATTTTGATGTTGTACAATTTATCATGAAATAAGACTCAGGAATATATTCTTGCGAAACGTAAGACAAAATCCCGTCTGTCAATACTTGAATTATGGAATATTCAGTACGTTACATACTCTATCTCGAACTATACTAGGACGAACAAATCGTTTGAAACACGCATACCAAATTATAAAAATCAAGAGCTGACCAGGAGATATACCACATGATTTCGGTCTATAATTGCCAATGAGCGTCCATAATGCTGGTTGGCTACATAAAATATATATGTATATATATAAGTAATTATATACCCTCTTCTAAATCGATTCCTTTTCTAACATTTGTACCTAAATATTGAGGATTCTTCTTGTAGAGATTCAAACGATCCAGCTATGTATGTCCTAGATGTTTTTATATATAATGTTTATTTAGAAACGATTACAAATTAAAATAAATACTTTATTTTGGTTTTGTCAAAACTAAATATGCCCTCCATTTACTATGCCTTCCTCCCACATTATTTTGGGATGCGAAAATAAAACAGCCCTGATGGTCGATAGAAAAAATGATAAAAAGATGAAACTACCCGTTTATGATTATTTACTAAAACCAATGAAGCGTTAAACAGTTATCATCCGCAGCTTTCACGGGATAAACGAGACGTAAATAATTTGCTTTATGTCTGAGGCAACCTATGTAATAGCGGAACGTTTGAATGTTTATTCTCTATTGTTTTTTTTTTTTCTTTCACTAATTTCATAACTAATAACTACTGTGGTTTTGTTAGAACAATGAGCCGATTTGCAAGAGCTATAGTTATACCAATCTATCCATTTGTATAAGATTTTATGTTGAGAACTATTTGAGTAGCTCCTAACAAACACCTGCTAATGAAGTTGCAGAGTTGTTCATAATTACTATTCATTTCTACTCAGTTTCTTTGTTAAGACTCTAAAAATCGAAACTAACTGCTAAAAAAATTGGGATGGTAATACCACATTTTTCGACGAGGTGATAACATTTTATACTTTTAACTCAAATACCATGACCATATAAATATAATGGGTGAAACTCATTACATCAAAAATACATTATGAAATGGTAACAAATATTTGATTGGTGTAGTGGTTAGGATAGAAACCTACTATACTAAAGGTCGCGAGTTCGCGTCCCTAGAATTTTTTTGGGAGTAAAAAATCCTTGTCTATGCCGTCCGTCGGATAGGACGTAAAATGGAGGTCCCGATCCTGTACGGTGTCAGGTACTCGTTAAAGAACCCTACCCTAATCATACCTGGAAAGGCAAAATTTAGGATTCCCACTGTAGCATCGTCCGATTAGCCTTAGTAGCAAAAGTGACGTTAAATGAAACAAACAAATATTTGAGTTTGAAGAGTCGGCGGTAATTAAAAGCAAAAATATACTGAATAGGTTAATATCTTTAACTGATTCCAACCATTAAGAACCATTAGCATTTTAATCAGAAATGGCCACTATCTTCCACTGCATAAGATACACTCGCAAGATCCACCACTTCTCAAACAAAATATCTCATTTTCCTTTTTAGCAAGGTAATTAAATTTTTTTTCAGGACCGGCTTCCTGATTCTCTCAATGATTGGGAATATTTTAAAATTTGAAGTTTTCTTTTGATTTTTTATCGTTCAATCTTGGATAGCACAAGTCGCATAACGACAGTAATGAGAGTCGTTTTTAACAAGATACTTTACATACTTTACTTTTACTTTTAAAGGCGTACCAACACGGGTTGCCTTTCTACACCAGGGCTGAGCTCCAGATCTCTATCCTCAAGGCCTCGGCCCGCCATTTCCTCTTCTACTTCACTTATCCATCTTTTCCTGGGTCGTCCTCTTCTCCGTCTTCTTGGCGGCTGCCAATCTAAGACTCGTCTCGGCCATCGCTCGCTGGACATTCTTCTTACATGGCCGTACCATCTTAGCCTTCGCTGTCCAATTCTGTGGTTGACAGACAAGTGGGCCTCCTTCCTGTCCCGAACAACGTCATTACTAATCCTGTCCATCCTTGTTACCTTTAGGCATCTCCTCCAAAAGTCCATCTCCACAGCTTGAACCCTTGAGTAAAGCTGGGATGCCATGGTCCAGGTTTCCGATGCATACGTTAGGATGGGCTCGACGATGGTGTGAAAGATCCTTCGCTTATTTTACTTAGTAATGGTTCCGTTCCACAAAACCGGGTGCAGCATGCGTGTGGCTTTTCGAGCTTGCTCCACTTTTTTCCTCACGTCTGTTTCCGAGGATCCTGAGGAGTCGAGGTAAGATCCCAGATACTTGAAAACATCAATCACCCTTTGTACATTTCTCAGAGTCGACGAGGAGATCACCGTCATTACCAGCGCACATAGCCATATATTCGGTCTTTCCGAAATTTATTTTAAGCCCCATAGATTCATAGCAGTCCCATAGTGAGTACATCAACAGGATACTTTACATGAAATGCTAAAATCGTGATTTGGTTGAACAATAAATATTAAAATTTAAGCTTACGTACCAAAAATATTTTGTATTATTGTCCATTGAACACTTCTGGTTGAAGATTGATTGAAGAATCTCTATTAATGTAGTATTCATGCATTAACATATAATTATTTTTTTAAATAGTTTAAAAATTATAAATTAATTATCTAACGACAACTAATTACTACATAACAATTAACATATAATATTGTACTCATGCATTAATATATAGGTATAAATAAAAAAAATCCAAAGGCAGAAATATAGAGTAGTCTATAAGAATTATGATTAAATATTACCAGAATAGTTAAAATAAAACCTTTTTTATTTTAATATAAAATAATAAGCACTTTATTGAAACATTTAAGATTCAATAGAAATCACCGAGCAATATCTTCAAAGAATATGAATAATTCACGAGCCTAGAACCAAACAGGGCGAACTCGACCATATTGTGTTGGCCCAACACCGGGAATATTATGCTTTGAAGCCACCCTACTATCTGCCGAACCAGGCGAGAGGATTTGAATGACAGCCGATTTCGGGGAGTCAACCCGATTTCGGCTACTCGGGCGGAACACAGCCCCGATCAATGTGCCATGGATTTGGCGGTTTAGGTTAATTCGATATAAAACCCCTTGGTGAAATTCGGAATATACATGCCAATATTTATATGATGGAAGATGTAGTTTTAGATCGAATAGGATTCTAAGGAAACCTGGTTAAATAAGATAAATAAATAGAACAATATTAGTTTATGACATTAAAATCCAACAATCAGTAGATAATAGTAAGATCAGATCATTGTCTTAACACCTTTTTTTTTTTTTACTGACTCTTTAGGGTAACTGTACCGTAAGTTGACAGTGCTCCAATAGTTGAAATTTTGAACAAAAAATGTGAATAACAAGATTCAGGGTTGATTATTTTGGTTCAAAATTGGAAGGTATTTTGTCTTTATACTACAATAGTTAGCTGTGCTGCCATCGACATTTGTTTGATGAAAATTCAAACTTATTTCTGAGAGGTTGTAATGGCGAATTTTCTTGTGGCCTTAAAACTTGGTTTCTGCTACCCTGTTTCATTTAGGTGGAATCGAGTTAAATAAGCTTTTTAATTGGTTTAATTGAGTTCAATTATGTTTTAATTACTTTTATGGTATTCATGAGATTCATGATAATCATTTGATATCATTTTTAATATATTTATACAATGTTTTAGGGCTTAAATGTAGGTTTCAACTATTAGAACAGATATTAATCCAATTCAATAGTTTAAAAATTCAATAGTTGACATCGATGTCAACTACCGCCAGAATTAGCAAATAGTGTTCCATCTGGGGATGGTTCGTGAAAGTCTGAGTCTGTATGGATGACAGGTGTCTTATTTTATGAATTTATAGTTAGTATGCTCTATCCATGGATCGTAGAGAGCAAAATTGCATTGCAAATAATCCTATTCCTATATGGACAGGCGCCTCATCTGACTCTCCCCACTTCCCGATTCTGCAAAGAACATGGGATACTTGCTATTAGTCGCACTCTATCAAAATGCTATAAATTTCATCCAACCAATGAATGCGGTCATCTTTAATTGCCTACAAGGGCACTGGAAGAGTGAAATTCATCATTGGAGAGTCGATGATTGTGCAAACCCAACATTAAAAAAACGAAACTTTGCCTATTACTAAAATCTATTTATCATAATTACTTAACTGGGTGATCTCATTTTTCGTTTAACTATGTTTTGTTTTTTTTTCGTCTCATTTAAGCCTTTTGTGTATAAAATAATTAAATTGTGGAAATTTTATTTTGTTCCCATTGTGAATTTACTAGTTTATAAATAAAAACATATTAACTTTATTGTAGTCCTTATTACCTATTAAAAATCATATGAAATCAAATATTAAAGCATGTGTCAACTTTAAAACCGTAATTGTCAACTTTCCAAACTTTTACATTTTCATGTGTTAACTATTGGCTCATTTTAGAAGTTTCTAAGAAATCATTTTTTATAAAAACCGTAAATTTAGCCATAGGATTCCCAGTTTTCTAGAGGGATTGGCCTAACTAAATGTTTAACAAAGATTATCCTAACATCAATATATTGGTAAACAGTGTCAATAATATAATTTTTTTTTCTTAAACTGTCAACTATTGGTGCAGTTACCCTATCTGGTTTCAAAAATAATAATCGCTTCTGAAAAATAAAATACTAAAATAAACAGTCAGACATTTAATATGGCTCCCTTATGTTCCCTTTTAAGAAAACCATGGTCATTTATTTTTGGTCTAATATCAGAAAATACAAACTTCATCAATAAAGTGTATTTGATAGAGGTTACCTTTGAAATGTCGTTATTAATTAGAATATTACTAATATTTTGGCAATAAATGAAGAGGTTTTAAGCATAATATCGACACATATCCACCATAAAAGGAGCAAAATGCGATGAGTGCTCAGTGCTATGAGTTTTAGAACTAACTTCAGAGAGATATTGGAGTGTAGGAAAAGGTATCGAAAAATTTAATATCTGGGTAACTTGAAGGGAATTGTTCAGCAGTACATAAAACCATTTATTTATTTATTTACAGGTGCATCTACCCATGTTGGGTCATTAGCACGAATACATGGTTTTTTTTTATACAAATTTAGTAATTTTCATGAGGTTTACATGGTTAGAAGTATCTTGATATAATTACAAAACTGAGTATTTGATCTATGTATATACCCGAGATATGACTAAAATTTTCATCAAAATTGATTAACCGGAGGGGGACTTTACTTAATAAATTTTGTGTCATTTTCACGTGTTTTTTTTATTTACTCAAAACGGCATTAACGATTTTGATCAAACTGGGTATATGATGTATGTATATGCCCGAGATAAGACTGTAAAAGTTTCATTAAAATTGATCAACCGGAGGGGGGACTTTACTTAATAAATTTTGTACCAATTTCACGTGTATATATTTTTTATTTACTCAAAAACGGCTATAACGATTTTGAAGAAACTGGGTATTTGATGTATGTATATACCAAAAAGGTAAAAGCCAACATTTCATCAAAATTGGTCCAACTGAGGGGGCACTTTATTTCATGACATTTTTTCCAATTTTTACCTTTTTTTCGATTATCTCAAAAACGGCTTTAACGATTTTTAGTAAATTCGTCATGTTTAATGAAAATTAGGTTTTCTTTAATATCAGGTAAGCTTTATCATTATAAAAATGTTCTGAGGGGGCTTTTTTTTGGGGGGGGGGGCCTTTTTTGTTTGTTTGTTTCTTTCTTATAAAGTACCTTTGTTTTTGTTTACATGGAGAAATTAACTGTCTCTCGTTACGCCTAAAAATAAGAAATGGCTAAATATGAGATATCATAAAAATAAAGAAAACATAAAGAGGAGAAAAAAAGAAAAATATTCAGTCAACTCATAAAACTCGTTGAGCCCACGCATGCGGCGGAGTACGCCTTTAATGACAGACCATTGTTCATAATTAAAGCCGTTCTGTTCATTTGAGAAGTGGCAATTAACAAAACGCATTAATTTCTAATCTAAGTAAGTTGGTAAGTGAAAGTTGTGGGTTGCGAGCACGCACCAGATTTTTAAAAACATGATCAAGTTTTCAAAAGCGGTCTCTGTGTCGCCAAGAGCGATGGCCAGTCTGCTACTAATGCTGCACTCCTTCCTTGCGTCCTTAAGATCCTCGCAGTCCAGTAGAATGTGTTTGACGGTGAGCCGTACCTTGCAGCTCTTACAGGTCGGAGGGTACAGTCCCTTTAGGAGGTAAGTATGTGTTATGGAGGTATGTCCGTGACGCATCCTTGCCCAGACAACTTCTTCGCGTCTGTTTCTCCTCTCTGCAGTTTTCCAGAACGCGGGACTATCTTTAATTTTTACAAATTTGTCGCTCCTATTTCTCCACTCATTAGCCCATATTTCGTATACATTTATTTATAACGGCTTAAAGTTTATACTTTTATTCCAACAATCCCATATCCTACCCATGATCTTAGCCTGGGTTTACAGCTGCTATAAATATAAATTGTAAACCATTGATGTAAATTGTGTTTTCTTATTCCATATTAAATTAACATTTGGTGAGTTATCGTTGTTAGTGAATTCTTGGCACGGGCTAACCTGTTGGGGATATAACTGGGAACATTCAAGTTTATGTCAATAATTTCCAATTAAATATGATAAATTCAAGTAAGAATGAATTATCAAGATGGAAAAGTTATATGGATTAATATAACCATTATTATTAAATAATATTAGTTAATTAATATACAACTATTATTAAATTTATTTGTTTATCTGACAGGGGCAGTTAGCCTATTTGATTTTATTCTCACAGGTGTGTAAAGCCTATTTTTTATTATTGTTTAATTTTAATTGGATTAATAATGTTTGAGATTTATTGTAATTTTAGGTGTTGTTACCTTGACAATGGCGTAATTCGCCGAAACGTGGGAGCATATGTTATATAAATGGGGTTCAATAAGAGATCAAATAAGAACTTAACTAAAATATGTTTTGGCCTCAAATAAAGAAAAAGATATCATTCTAAGTTGATTTTATAAGGAACAATACGAATTGCTTAAATTAAAGCACCACTTATATAAAAAGTTAAAGAAGCGTTGACCATCAACTCCTTTTGGACTGCACCCACAAAGCCACCTCAAGATTCCCATCTTTCTCTTTTTAACTACGTTTTTATCCTTATTTTTTTTTCTTCAGTTTTTTTTTCCTGCTCTAGATCCTTGTTCGTTTTGGGCTCAGCCTCCTCGGAGGTGAGTGAGTATCTCCTATTCAGAGAGGATCTCGCAATTCGTCGCTGAGGTCGCGGCCGTGGCCATGAAGTTTTTTCCCTTCCTTAGGCAGGATTCCCGCATGACTTCTGCATGCACCGCCGTGAAGAAGCTATTTGTACCAGGACTCGATCATCATTGATCACAACCTGCCGCCTCATGGATTTTTTTTTTTTTTTTTTTGGTTACTTGTTGCTAGTTTAATAACTGAGTTGTTTTCCGCCAGTTATGTAAAAAATCTGAAAATATAGGCTATAGAGTGAAATCATTTTATATTTGTTTTATGCTGTACTTATTAGTTTTCTTATTAATTGAAGCTTATAATTTCAAAATGTAACAAATCCTAATTATAAATCTTTAAAAATAAAAAAAAATAGTTTTACATTGACATCCTAAATTTCTGAAATGTCATTCAGTCTTCTTTATAGCTTTTTATTTTCCAGAGGCAGTAATCTTTTTACTATATTTGTATTATAATCATATTATAAACTTTTTCAAACTATAGTAAAAGGAATTGGATGGAATATAAGGCTTCTAAAGTCGTGTGATGATCTGATCATCCTCAACTATCTTTTTCCACTCATCTCTACCATATCCCCTGCATTTCGCCTACACTTTCTTGCTCCCATCTTTTACACCTTACTTTAGCTTGTCGTGTTAGTATGGAACATTTATTTGTCTACTTTTCCAGTATTGTTCTCATATACTTGAAAATGAATCATCAGTCGAATATATGGTGTCCCAAAAATAATTTTATCATCAATATAAAGTGTTTTAAAAATTTTAAATTAGCTAAAATTCCATTTAATCGGATTATTTTTAGTATTGCTGTGTTACTGATCAGTATTAATTTTACGGTTAGTATTAATCACTTAAATTTAAAATGCACAATGTTTTATCCTTAGTTGCATATGTTAGCTGAGGCATGAGTTGTTATCCACCGGTTTATAACTATACCCACACTTATAAAGTAGTGTTGGTATTTATGGAAATATAAATATCTCATGTTAATATATTTAATAAATTACTTAGACATAAAGGAATAACGACTAATTAGTTTCATTAATTTAATTCATTTTTATAATACGTGAAAATTTCTCAATGCTATTCAATAATTAATAAATGGGTCATCTTTTTTATAAATTAACAACAGAAAAAAGAGTATGTATTTATATATATACTTATTTACTATTATAATATAAAATAATAAGATACTAGAAGAAAATAAGCATAAAAAAAAAAAAAAGAATAGAATGAACTATAATAAAAAATAAACTTATTACTGTCACAGTCCCAGAAGCTATCCATGAAAAATCAAACACATCAGTTAATAACGAAAATTGACAAGGAAGAAAGACGGCTGAACTGTTCCGCTAAGATACTAAAGATCTGTTAGTGACAATTGGCTGCCTAATAATAAAATTTATTATTATTTCATTCGGAAAAATATCGCGTTTTTTTCTGTTTGAGCAATAAAAATTTTGTATATTATTGTGTCTAGGAATTCATTATATATTTTGGATTTCGCATCAAAATGACTGCAATTTCTATTTATATGGCTCATGATACATTATCGCTCAAGCTATTACCTGCATTAATCGAATGAAGTACTAATCGATATTAGCTGATCGATGTCGCAACTCCTCCATCTGTCGAGATAAAATAAGTGTCTTCTTAACCGGTTTGTGAGTAAGCTGGTGTTTCCTCCGCTAGAGTTGGTTTCAGTGGTGCCTATATACGGTAATATATATTGAGTAGCCATCGCTTGGCTATCATAAATTGTTGAGTGGGATGGTTTTCCGGTTTTTGGTATCCAGTACTTCCATACGTCCATATCTGAAAAGTTTAGCGTCAGGTCTTAAATATCCTCGGATCGATAATTCCGAAAGAAGGGTAGTAGTTATAAATATCCTGGCATATCTCATCTTTGAGAGGAGTTCCTTCGCATTTTTCTCTATCAAAACCGCCGCCGCGTGGAGCTGAAGGTTCGGGTTAATTTTTCCCCTCGTTCGGAGGAAGATGATGGACGGATCGGGATGATGACAGTTTGAAATATCGATTCTTGTTATTCATGATGATGACGGTATCAATACACTTCACCTATCCTTTGGAGGGTGCTCCACATCAAGATCCTATAACGCATTATTCAGCACGCACCGAGCGACTCCTTGGGTAAAAGCATTTCACCTTGCATTCTCTAAAATATGAAAAGGGTATTTATATTACTTTGTCTTGTCTAGATAACGGTATCCAATGTTGATAATGAAAACAACATTTAAAATATATTTTAGGGTTCATCTGTATGCCTACTTCGCTGATGGCCGGGTGTACAATTCCCTGTTTAGTTCAACCCCCTGTCAATCAGGTAAACGTAGTTTAAACAAGATTCCGTGTATAACAACAGAACTAAATTTTATTTTAAATGAAGAATGGTGAAATACTTCTTCCAAATTTCTTTTATTAAAAATTTATAACATATACATTAATTTGCCGACGTTTCGGACTATTCGTCCCTCTTCAGGGCAAATTTCTTCTGCCAAGAACTAGTAATCCTTACACCTATTACAAAATGTGTCCATTTTATCATTTTTTTTTCATCAATCATTTTAAATAACATAACATATTTGATCAATTCAACAATCCATATATTGAATAGTACCTGACAATTTTTGGTGGTTAGGTCCATCTATTTCTATATTACAGTTATATTCCATTACCTAAGTAAATTGGTCATTTTATATAAAAAAATATATATATTCACATGACTACCACTTTTTACTACAATATTCTTATCACACTATCTAATTAATTAATTAATTACAATAACAATTGGTTGGATAAGGAACATTGAGGTAAATAAGACAAAGTTCAGTCAGTAATAGATAGTATGATAAGAATATTGTAGTAAAAAGTGGTAGTCATGTGAATATATATATTTTTTTATATAAAATGACCAATTTACTTAGGTAATGGAATATAACTGTAATATAGAAATAGATGGACCTAACCACCAAAAATTGTCAGGTACTATTCAATATATGGATTGTTGAATTGATCAAATATGTTATGTTATTTAAAATGATTGATGAAAAAAAAATGATAAAATGGACACATTTTGTAATAGGTGTAAGGATTACTAGTTCTTGGCAGAAGAAATTTGCCCTGAAGAGGGACGAATAGTCCGAAACGTCGGCAAATTAATGTATATGTTATAAATTTTTAATAAAAGAAATTTGGAAGAAGTATTTCACCATTCTTCATTTACAATATTTAGATCTTCCAGCACATATAGTGTATTTAAGATTACAATACAATACAATACAATAAGGCTTAACGGACCCGAAGGCCCGACGCCGACACCACCAATCGGTCCCTACATACCTCCATCCACTTACCACCGTCCAATCCCAAATTCACAAGATCTGCTTTCACCGAATCTTCCCACCTTCGCCTAGGCCTACCCCTCGGCCGTTTTCCAGTCGGCAAAGCGTTTATCAATCTTTTAGGAATTCGTTCACTACTAAGACTCGTCATTTTGCATGCCCACTTTAGCCGACGCGCAGTTATAGACTCGATTACATTTGCCGGGTACAGCTCACGCAATTCCGCATTGTGTAGCCGTCTAAATTCTCCTGTTGACTCATCTTTCTTCGGCCCGAATATTCTACGCAGCACTTTATTTTCAAACACCATAAGGCGTTTCTCATCCCTAACTGTAAGCGGCTTAATCTAATTTTTTTTTTTTTGTAATTTTATATCGGTAATTTTTGTATTAAGCAATAATGTTTTGTCTTATGCATTATTAAAATGAGCAATATCCCTGACCAGTTTCTTAAATTTTACCCTAACCCTAAATCATTTTGAGCTATACAGGTTGCCATTTGCATTTTTCATTTAATGTGTTTAATGCAGTCTATGTAAAAATTTAGCTAGTCAGGAATTTCCTAAACAAATTTAAAAACTCAGATATTTCAATTACTTAAATTAGACTAGACGCTTACGATTATATTTTAAAACATAATGAACGGTTATTAATGATTTAAATAAATATTTGCGTTTCCATACGTCTCTCTGAAATTTTTTTTCTCTACATTTCTTATCATAAAATAAATTACTGAGATTTATGGGATTTTCAGAGATTTCCAATTGGATGTCACTCATATTTTTTATTACTCTTTTAAAAATATAAATAATAACAAAACGAACGAAAATGAATAATAATAGCTCATTAAGCAACAGGCACGATGGAACAACGAATTAGTGAATAATTTATAATATTTTCATCACTAGTACCGAAAGTGGTCGTTTTTGTTGCGTGGAAATTAGACGAAGCACCGAAAACATACTTTTGGTACGTGTTATGAACAATACTTTTCATCATACTGCTCATACTTGAGTACATTAAAACACTTTTATATTTCATTAATAAATTACATACACAATATAAGAAACTAGCTGTATATACCGGTTTCACCCGGAGAATTTCATTTTTTAAATCTATAAAATCTATAAACTGATACTTTTATCGACTCAAACGGTTGATTTTGTAAAAACCAATATAAAGCGAAATCAAAACGATTATTATAACAATAAAGAATAAACCCAGAGATCGGCTGAAGTTATCCAATTTTAATATGGATAGGTGTTCGCACCTGGTCTGAAAGGACCACTGAACGAAATTTGTAAAATTTAGGACAAACGGTATGGATTTCTATAAAAAACAAACAGAATTTCATCTTTATATACATAGATATTTTCTGTATATCCCGGTTTCACACAGGGAATTTCATTTTTCTAAAGAAACGGTCGATTTCGTAAAAAAAAAGCATTGTAAAGTGAGATCATTATGATTTTTATAACAATAAAGAATATCTGCTGAAGGTCGGCTGAAATTATGCATTTTTAATATGGACAGGTCTTCGCACCTGGTATGAAAGAACTACTGAGCGAAATTTGGAGAATTTAGGACAAACGGTATGGATTTCTATAAAGAACAAATAAACAAACAAACAAACAGAATTTCAACTTTATTTATATAGATTAAATATACACTTTTTTTTTTTTTTTAACAAAAACATCTGTTTATTAACCTATAATAGAAGAAAAGTACTTACATATTTACAATTCTGATTATTCATTATATTAAAACCTTCGTTTGGGATTGCCTTTTGGTATACCGATAACTTTTGATTAAAGGAATTATTTTCATTTTATTGAAGTTCTGGCGTATATCTACTGAACCTACTTCAAACACATGTTTATTAATATATATTAGTAGCAGGTAAGGTAGCGCACAAAAAAGATTTTTCAGGCCTAGGCCCGAAAAGTACTAGGTAGTTGTTTGTTTTTTTGTTTGACGTCCATTTTAATGCAACTAAGGCTAATTGGACGATGCTACAGTGGGAGTCCTAAATTTTGCCTATCGATGTATAATTAGGATAGGGATCTTTAACAAGTACCATTCATAACGGTATCCAATGTTCATAAAGAAAACAACATTTTAAATATATTTTAGGGTTAATTCTGTATGTCTACTTCACTGATGGCCGTGTGTACAATTCCCTGTTTAGTTCGATTTTGCCTATCCAGGTATTAGGATAGGGATCTTTAACAAGTACCTGACATCGTACAGGCTCGGGACCTCCATTTTACGTCTTATCCGAGGGAGGGCATTGCTAAGGATTTTTTACTCCCTTTAAAAAAATCCTAGGGCCACCACGGTGCGCGACCTTTAGTATTGTGGGTTGCCATGCTAACCACTACAACACAGGTTACCCCTAAAAAGTACTACTTTACGGGCTCAAACCGAGTATTGAAAGCACATGTTTTTGATGCAGTATGATGAAAAAGAAAAAATGTTAGGTTATAAGTGTAAGGTTAGGTTATCCTGTGTTTTATCAAGTGTTTAAGTAAGAAATCTCTTTTAAACGATTATTGTACACCCAGCCATGGAACTTACAATTTAGTACTCCAAGGAAAATCCTCAGTTGTTGTTGGTTCAGTATAAAGGTGGCCTGCGTTATACATCTCTATCCGAGTTGCGTTGTAGACAAGTGTGCATTAACCGCAGAAGGGCAGCACAGTACTAAGAGTAAAAAAGACAAGGTGGCTAACGAGGTCTAGAAACCGAAGCAGTGCTGTTTAGATATTCAGCCTCCTTCCCTAATATAATGAACCTCGCTGTATAACTGATTCCTTCCTCTCACATTTCATGGAATAAATTGACTTAGTCGTTTAGATTGAGCGCTTAGCCATGTCATTCGACCCTACCCAGGCGATTAAAGAATTTATCAATTATCCTTTTCATTACCGGTTTAATAACGTTTTTGTAATATTTTTTTCTTAAACCTAGAATGCTCAAGGGGTATCTGACTTCTTAGTTTTACGAAGGGGGGGGGGGCTCTACGAACCCATAGCTTTGTATTACAGTTAATTAATTCTGAATATTTTTTTTTCAAATTCATTTCATGATATTACAATCTCTATATATATAAGAGGCTTTGTCCTGACTGACAGAATCAACGCAGAGCAAAAACTACTAATGATAGAGACTTGAAGTTCGGAATTTAGAGTTTAAACGCGATGTAGGTAACCACTAAGAAAGGAATTTCAAAAATGTAACCCCTAAGGGGCTTAAATGGCGAAATTGTCGTTTAACTCTAACGGAAATCTATTGTTGAGATTATAAACCATATGTTTTTTGTTTGAATATCGATTTAACGTTACAATATTATTAAAATAGACATTCACATAAAATAAGGCTACTATTTAAATATTAGTGGTAATCAAATAATGCCCACTGTGATTCCCATGATTGTGGATGGTGCGTGTTTATTTCGATCTCTTCTCCATATATATAAGAGGCTTTGTCCTGACTGACAGAATCAATGCACAGCAAAAACTACTAATGATAGAAACTTTAAGTTCGGAATTTAGGTTTTAAACGCGATGTAGGTAACCACTAAGAAAGGAATATCAAAAATGTAACCCCTAAGGGGGTTTAAATGGCGATATTGTCGTTTAACTCTAACGGACACCTATTTTTGCACTTTGAAAAAAAATATTTAATTTGGACTCATTTTAAAGATCTTGATCCACGGGGCGTCGAAAACGATGTTTTAAAGCCGAAAAATGAAGCGTTCACTACGAGTAAGTTGTTTCGGCGGTTTTAGTGAGTTCTCTCCGTTGCGCGCCTCCCTCTCTTCTACCGAGCCGGCAGCTTCCCCCTCCAACGTTCCACCTACCGGAAGCTCCGATTCTACTAAATCTCCTTAACATATTATATTAAATCAATAATACCAAGATAATGATCACAGAATTGATTTTAAAGGCTCGCGGGCAAAGCCGCGACGGGGAATGCTAGTAGATGCATATTTATAAAACTGTGGATGTAAAAAAAAAAACAATTATAGAGTGAAATAAATGAAAGTCATTTTTGAATTGTAATTTTGAAAAGTTCTTGTGAAATATATACAGGGTGTCCAGAATGAGTATTCGGGTTTTTGTTACGGTGAAATGATAAGAGGTTTTTTGGCCCAAGAACTTCAAGAGTTTAAAGGATATAACTCAAGAACATGGTTTCAGCAAGACGAGGCCACTTGCCGTACTTCAGACTTATCAGTTGCTACGGTAAACGAATTATTCCAAAACAAAGTGATTTCTCGTAGAGGCATCATTAGCTGGCCTCCCAGGAGTCCCGATCTCAGTCCTCTTGACTTCTTTCTGTGGAGATACCTGAAAATTATGGTATACGAAAAGAAACCGACAAATCAAACGCAATTGAAGCAATGTATCAGAACAGAAATGACGGCAATCTCAAGAACTATGTGTAAACGCGATTTTAGAAATGAGTGTTTGACATTCAAGGAGTGCCAGCAGCGTTATGGTGGACACCTAGACAATATTGTTTTTTCTAAATAAATTTCCAGTTCATTGTGTTTAAATAAAAAGTAAACATCCTACTTGATATTCTATATTTGAGATTTTATTCAACTTTCAAACCCCGAATTACTCTTTTTGGACATCCTGTTATATATTATTGGGTTGGTGGAATCAAAAATGAAGTTACTAGATGTTTGCTAATCGGCAAAAATGTACCTTTAAAATTCGCAATTGGATCCATGTGTCATTCTATTTGAATAATTTTTCTTTTGTTTTTCCTGTCCAATTTCACTATTTATAGAGATGTCATTTACTTTTTTCTTTAATCTTACTTTGAAATTTCTCTTATTTTTATTCTTCCATTAACGATATTATTGATTTCCTTTCTGATTTGCATTTTTCTCTTTCTTTTGTCTCTTCGGCGGAACCTTTAATAAACATCCCTTTTGAATAGTACTCCCCTGGATCCGAAGGTACCTGGAGATCCTCCTGGAATGTTTAATATTCCTGATGAGATGAAAGGTCGGGCCACCCCTTGGCTAACATCCTCCAGACCTTCCTCCTGGAACAATAGACCGTTCCACAGCTTGCTCAGGCCAGTAGGACCGTGACTGTACTATACTTCTCAACTCTAGTTCTCTTTAATTTTATAATTTTCTTTGTGAACCTTGGGGCAGAGTTGGGCATATTTAAATAAATATGTAATCATGATTATGACTAATAATAAAAAATGTGAATAATTATTGTAATCATCATTCACCAATCATTCTATAGCGCGGAATCATTTATCATGAATTGTATTAATCACTGGTCGTGGAGTATTCATGAATATAATGTATTCCCTTGAATGACCATTATTCATTATTAAATGTTAGTCAATAATCATTATTAAGAAGAATTCGTTATTCATGATTACTCATTACTCATTAACCATGACTAATGGGAATTCTCTACTCATGATTACAGATCATTCATTGATCATGAATAATATAAATTCATTAATCATGATTACAAAAAAAATCACAATTCTGATTCTTACTAATCCTGAATGATGATTGAAAATTTGTTTGCTTTCCATTCTTGTCAATAGTTTTATTAATACCCTTTACTAATACCCATTTGAATGAGGGTCTAATTCTTTACTTGTAACTTCAAATGCTGTTCAGTCGACTACACCCACTCTTAAGACTTGTCCTTGCTCATTAGGACAACTTTTAATTTAGAAATGCATCCTCGTCTTTTAAATTTAAATGAATAATGCTTATGAATATATCATATTCATGATTGATGAATATTAGGTATTCATATTCGTAAATCAAGAATAACTGAATACCAGTTATTCATTATTCATTTCAAATGAATACCATAAACCCTCAATAATCATTACAAGTACTCCGCTCTGATTATGACTAATGGTTATTCATTATTCATTTGTTTTATGATTACAAGTATTCACATTCATTAATTATTATTCAGATTAAAATTTGCCCAATTCTTCCTTGGGGTAAGGGTGGTATTACTGTGTGTGGTGTTACCTGTTTTATTTACTATTAAAAGTTCAAATACTTTATAATATCCCATAAAAGATCACAGAAAACATGCTCTGGTTTCTGGTAAAAATATAATTATAATAATACCCAGACCTCCTACTTAACGTGCTATTTCCTATTGTATACCTTTTCAGGAAATTTCCGCTTGTGCTTGGAATATGGTTACCATTATAACACCAATGTTAAATCGAGAAAACTTATGATAAATTACAAGCTTATCTTCCATCTTCGGCAGGAAGATGGTTACAAATCAAAAAACTCTTATTAAATACTCACAAGAGAAGTATCAACTGCATTCTCAATTTTAAAATTCAACTACTAAGAGAAAATAGGGAAAATAATGTATGAACAAAAATAGTTTACCATTGGGGCACTGCACACACTTGGTATAAGGTGTGGTGGCCGAGCGGGTTAAGTTTGTTGTAAAGTTCCGAACTTTGTGAGTTCAAATCCAGATTGCCTTTTTAATCTCTACTCCTGGGGAATACCCCGGATAGCCGTGGCGAATCTTAACCGTGGTAATCCATAAAAAAAAAAAAAAAAGCAGTACTGCTAACAGATCATTCAGTTACTTCTTGAAATAAACAATTTCAAATCCTACCCTCCAGCATTATATATCTTTATAACGCATTATATACATTTTTATGTTAGTAAAAAGCAAGTGTTATCTAAAATTTCACAGTTGTTATCCTTCGAAAAAATTCTGGAGCACATCGTACATTACCTATGTAAACATGTTCGATTCGGTAAAACATCCTGACACGGATCTTACGCTTTTACCGAATCAGGTTTGGGGCTGTGAAGTATCGCTCATTATTATTTTCTTATTCAGCGTTCAAAATCACTTTTGTTTTACAAAAAATGGTTGTATAAATATTCCGGTATAGTATAAATAAATTTACAACATTAATTTTTTTTTTATTAATCGTTTCCAGGTGAGATGGGTAAGCATTTTATCTGTAAAAACTGTTCAACAGATATACTCTATCACACACACACACACACACACACACACACACACACACACACACACACACACACACACACACACACACACACACACACACACACAAACACAAATGACACCTCTAGCTATAGTCCAAAAGTGTAAATCATTACTCGGTCCCTGTAATTATTAATTTATAGCTTAAACAAAGGTCAAGTGCTTTGTAATAATTTACTATGATAATACAGTATGATAAGTTATAACAATGGATGACTAATTTGTTCACAATAGTTTAACCTGGAATATAAGAACAACAAGGAGTTGTCACAAAAACATTTAAGCTGCTACTATAAAAAAAATTAATAATTATAATAATGTTCATAATTGCAACTGTGATCATGCTCAATTCACAGATTTTTCCACATTATTTTTAAATGGAATTACAAAGTACTTATAAATCCATATCACCGAAAAATGTAAAGGCTTATTACGAAAAAGAGAAACTCTTAAAATTGAATTTTAGGATGTAGTTTAAGAATGGCAGAAAGTAAGACTTGAAAGTAGACTTGATAAACAAGAAATGTTGTAATGTTTCGCTAATCAGGCATTATCATCACGGAGACAAAATAAATAACTTTTTTTTTTCTAATTTTATCTTGTAATTAATTAACTATTTATAATTTTATTTATGACTAGCTGTATATACCGGTTTCATTTTTTAAATCAATATAATCTATGAAGTGAGACTTTTATCGACTCAAAAGGTCGATTTCGTAAAAACCAATGTAAAGCGAGATCAAAATGACTTTTAGAACAATAAAGAATATACCCAGAGATTGGCTGAAGTTATGCAATTTTAATATTGACAGGTGTTTGCGCCTGGTATGAAAGAACCATTGAGCGAAATTTGGAGAATTTAGGACAAACGGTATGAATTTATATAAAGAAAAAACAGAATTTCATCTTTATATACATAGATTATAGCTGTATATCCCGGTTTCACACAGGGAATTTCATTTTTCTAATGTTTTCTGATGAAACGTTCGATTTCGTAAAAAAACCTTGTAAAGCGAGATCATTACGATTTTAATAACAAAAAAGCATCAGCTGAAAATCGGCTGAAGTTATGCAATTTTAATATGGACAGGCGTTCGCACCTGGTATGAACCACTGAGCGAAATTTGAAGAATTTAGGACGGACGGTATGGATTTCTATAAATAACAAAAAACTAACAGAAATGTATCGAGGACCATTGATAATAATAGTTAATAATTATTTCAATGACTTAATAATAATAAGAATGTAGGATGTCTTACGTTTAGAACGGAGAGCAGTGTATTTTAAAACTTTATTTTTTGTATTTCGCTTTTGATTTTAGTTTATTGTTTCCTAAATAATCAATATTGGGTTTTTTGATCTCTCTCCTTTTTTTCATTTTTTTTTTTTATAGAGCTATTAATATTGGAGTATTTCCTTAAAGTAATTCGGTCATTTCAATGTTATCACAGCAAATAAAATGAATTGCTTTGAAATTAAGTTATAAATAAGTAATGTTATAAATTATTCTACTCAATGGAATCGAGTGCCTGATTGAGTTAAGGAGTGTTGTCGGAGTGAAGCTAAGTTCATAACCACTTCAAAGCCCGTCCCCCTTAAGCCCTTACCGGTCTCAGTCAACAGAGAGCTATTTACCTCGGAGATCCCCGACACTGGGCTCAGTGTAATCTAAAGTCTTTGAAGGATCAAGTCTCTCCAGGATTGTGTTTTCCTCTGTATGTTTATCTCATTATCACGCATAACTAGTGTACCTCAATTCATTGGCATAATTTATGTCAGTTAATAGTAGATAGACCTAGTTTCGGGCCGAAACCGAAACTTATTTACGTGATTTACGTGCCTATATATAATACATATAAGTGTGTAATATGTATAGTTTAGCAATAATATCAATGAAAGCTTATAAAATAACAGTAATTTAATTCAATTATTCATTTAATAGTTGAGCTGGTATACAAGAGTGGTAAAACAGGTGTATTAGTTAAGTTATAGGATCCGATCTTGTAGCCTCCTTCCCAGTACGGCTGGTCCCCGTGGGATGTTAGACCATACCCCCTTTTCTAGAACAGCCCTAAAAGTTGAATTAATCTTGAAATAATAGGCTTATATTAATAAAAATTCATATTAATATGGATAAATAATAAATAATATAGTAAATCTTTCCATAATAATGCCGAAAGAATCCAAAATGACGGCCTACTGAATAGGTAAAGCTGTATGTCAGAAGCTATTTAATCTACTGAGTCAGTTTTGGTCTAAAATGGTAGTGGATTTTATTTAGTTTGAAAATTTATAGAATTGTTTTTGGTCGAAAACGTGCTTCTTCATGGTAAAAATTTAGACAAGTTTTTGGGATGTTATTGGTGAACCGCTGGGAGAAAGGGGGCTGCCAAGGTTGAAAACTTAGTTTTCCATGTGATTCCAATTCCATACAAGAACAAAGACCAAAACCTACTACCACAATTTGATGAACTTTTAATGAGAAGGTTACTGACTAAAATATATTTTTCAATTTTGAATTGAATCTGAGGAAATGTTAACGACTTATTTAAGTTTATGTATTTAGAATATATAATCTTATTTATGTTAATCTTTTTTTTTTTTTTTTTTTGAAAACAAATTTCATTATTAATGAGGAGATGATTAAAAGCACAAGAAGGTTCTTAACGCTCAAGGTAAAGAATAAATACTATGCTTATACTATTACATAAAGAATAAAGAATTAACTAAAGAATTCTGTATGAAGAGCATGCTTTCATTACATGTTAAGAGTTGATGTGATTTACGAGAACTTTTCTGTTTGTCACTCTCAAATTTTTGTCTCCACACCCACTAAAAGTTTTCGATCAATTAAAGATACCAAAAGAATGAAAAAAATCCATGTTATACCGAAATACAATACAAGTGCAATTAACTAAAATAACAGATACTTCTCACTATTAAATTCAAGGGTGTTAAATAAGCATGAAAGAGATCGAGCTTACAAGCTGAAATCGTGTAGTCCTACTTCCTTCTTGAAGATATCAGACACGAAAGCTAGTTTCGGCCTGGCCGAAGATTCGGCCAAATTTTGGCCGAAACCGAAACCGAAACCGAAACTTCGGTCGGTCACTAGTTTTTGTGTTAAGCTGCTTATGAAAGTATTTTTTTCTAGACTGTTAGCTAGTTAGCCTAGAAAGTGATCCATTACGCTACTAGTAGTGGAAAGGAAACAAGTGTTTAGCTAGGAAAGCATGCATACAGTAAAGAAAACACATGTTAATACAACTCTTAAAAAGCTTACTAACCTTGTATAGTTGTACATCACAAGTACAGAAATGGGCATTATACAGTACGAGGGCTGGTTTGACGAGCAAGGCCCAGCCGAGCTCGGTAATTAGACCGAGTACTGTAGGGACAATTTCTGTACAACTGATTTAAATTATTTTACATTATACTGAAAAATAAAATAAAATGCATCGAAACAATCTACATATTTACATTTATATTAAATGTACAATTAGTATTATTACTAACATTGAATCCTTCAGATGGTAATTGAATGTCACGTTTGGAGTTAGAATACTTTTTATTATTCAATTATTATCTAATGGATCGTCTCTAAATAGATCATCAACTTTTCTTTATTCCTATATTATATTAATTTAATCATTATTGTGGGTAACCACCTTTTTTTTAAATTATTTTAAATAATTTATTTTTTTAAAGAGAAAAGATTCAGCTCCACGCGGAAGACCCGGGTTCGACTCCCGGCGGAGCCAAATCTTTTCTTTTAAAAAAATAAATTATTTTATTCCTATAGTTTATTATATTCAAACTCGTATCTGTGTCGTGATTTTGAAGGAAGTTCTTCGGTACCTTCATTTCATTGATCAAATATAGTTTTTGGGAATATCCTCAGCACTAACTTCAGAGGCTAAAACAGCACTAAACTTTCTAGGCTAGCTAACAGTCTAGAAAGAAATACTTTCATAAGCAGTATAATATAAAACACTATTTAAATATTTCTGAAGTTAGTGATGTGAATATTCCCGAAACTATAATTAATTAAGCTACAGAAGAACTTCTTACAATACGAATATAAATATCACCAATAACCACCATCAATTCTTCACGGTTATTATTTTTATTTAGAGACAATCTATTATATAATATGAATAATAAAAATTATACCAACTCCCAACGTGACATTCAATTGCCATCTGAATGATTCAATATTATTAATAATACTAATTGTACATTTAATATAAAAATGTAGATTTTTCACGAGTCGTCAATACCTCCTATCATGGTGGATATTGGTGATATTTATATTCGTATTGTAAGAAGTTCTTCTGTAGCTTAATTAATTATAGTTTCGGGAATATTCACATCACTAACTTCAGAAATATTTAAATAGTGTTTTATATTATACTGCTTATGAAAGTATTTCTTTCTAGACTGTTAGCTAGCCTAGAAAGTGATCCATTATACTAGTGTAAAGGAAACATATGTTTTCTTTACTGTACTGGTACAGGAAAGAAAACACATGTTATAAAAACTCTTAAAAAGCATACTAACCTTTTTATCACTTTAATTTAAATATATCTGAAGTTAGTGCTGAGGATATTCCCAAAAACTATATTTGATCAATGAAATGAAGGTACCGAAGAACTTCCTTCAAAATCACGACACAGATACGAGTTTGAATATAATAAACTATAGGAATAAAATAATTTATTTTTTTAAAAGAAAAGATTTGGCTCCGCCGGGAGTCGAACCCGGATCTTCCGCGTGGAGCTAAATCTTTTCTCTTTAAAAAAATAAATTATTTAAAATAATTTAAAAAAAAGGTGGTTACCCACAATAATGATTAAATTAATATAATATAGGAATAAAGAAAAGTTGATGATCTATTTAGAGACGATCCATTAGATAATAATTGAATAATAAAAAGTATTCTAACTCCCAACGTGACATTCAATTGCCATCTGAATGATTCAATATTATTAATAATACTAATTGTACATTTAATATAAAAATGTAGATTTTTCACGAGTCGTCAATACCTCCTATCATACAATTTTCATTTATTATTTGTTAAGCTTACACTAATTATTAAATGTTACTCAAAATAAAATTCTAATAATATATTTTATTTTATTTTTCAGTATAATGTAAAATAATTTAAATCAGTTGTACAGAAAGTGTCGAAGCATAATCAAAGTACAGTACTCGATTCAAAGCAGACCTAGTACTGTAATAACCCACTTTCTGTACTAGTGATGTAGCTAAATACAGTACAATCTTGATAATCCGACACATATGGGATCAGACAACCACCGGTTATCAATAATTTCCGGATTATGGGAAGTAAAATAAAAAACAACATATCATAATGTAATATTTTTACTATAATATAATATTTATATTGGTACATTTGTACATATAAAACTAAATACTATGTACATATGAAGTATACATTCATGTTAAATAAAAATAACTGGGAAAAATATATACATATGTATTATGAAAAATAATCATTAATTCTTTTTTTGCTTTTTTGCCTAAAACATTTGCATGTGCAGACTTTGAATGCATCGTTGTTGGTTACAGTACGGTGAGTTGAAACATCCTGGTCATCGCAATCTGCCTATTCATTTGTGGACCGAATTTGGCTGAGGATTTCATCGTAAGATAGGGGTTGAAAATTTTCTTTATTTGTGCTTTGAAGCCATTCTTTGATGTCCTCATTTGATAGGGTAACGCTCAGTTCACATTTGTTGGAATACTTGTAAAAATTTTGATGACAATGGTAGGGTTAAGCTTAAGGAGTTACCTTTACCAGAATCGTCAATCACGTCTTTAAATTTAAAACAAGGAATGTATTGGCCAGATCGACGTCTTTATTGCTTTTTTTCAAAAACTGGATCTTTCAGTTTTATTAAGTTTGAATGTGGAGATTTATTGTAATTAATTGTTATTTGCTGGATTGCATTTTGATCCATAGGCTGCAAGAGGTTTCGTGTTTGGGGCATGTAGAGAATTTGATGGTCAGTTCCAACAATAAGTTCCACTTCTTTTGGGTGTATCCTATAGCGCCGGATTACCGAACGTGCCGGAGTAACCAAACGCCGGATTGTCAAGATTATACTGAAATTAGTATAAATGGCTATTATAAGCTATTTCTTAAAGCTCATTAATCTCACAGTAGTCTAATCTATCGTCTAAACTTGAAGATATATTGTAATCTTCTAATCTACAACAACAACGATTTTGAAGATTAAAATTTCCCGAGCCGAATGTGGTGATTTTTTTACCCACAGTATCGACAAATCTACTCGTTACTGCCAGACCCGTGGTCCCATATATAGGGCATTGAGTTTCCTCACAGGCTGCCTTTGCCATTCCCTGACCGCGGGGTCAGGCCCACATTCCTCAGCGCAATTAATGGAGCCTGCACAATGCGGTGCGGTGCGATATCTTGCGACACCACCTGTGTGTGTCCCAACCCGATCCTCTGGAATCTGCTCTGGTCAGTGCGGGGGTGTTGTGGTCCTACAATGACCTTGCAGTCCCTTTCTCTAGCCTTATTTTTCGCGATAGTTATGCCTCCTCTTCCCTGAGTCATGAATATTCGATGAGGATTATTGATTGCAGAGTCTTATCTAAAGGAGACTTTGGCTAATCTCTTTCTCGGGTTGATGTAATGCCGGCCCGTTCGCCCTGGTTATCATTATTGAATGCCGTATCGAGAAACGGTTGTTAAGTTGTATTCAACATGCATCGATGAGATTCTTCCTGGTTCCTTGCCTGGGTTATTTTTTAGATTCCATTGATACGAATGGGATATATCATTTAAGCCACTCTCCTGCTTCTTTGCAATTTAGATTAATTCTTCCCATCTTCAACCCAGTCTGTACAGCTGACGTCCCAACCCATGTCAATACTATTTATCACGACTTACGCCGATGACACAGATGTACTAGCGGTTAGTAATGACCCAGTCCTAGTGTGTATCACTTCAAAGTCCTTGAAGAATGGAGTCAAAACTGAAGTATCAAAATCTATTCCGAGAAGTTACTTTTAAACTTCGGCGCAAACCTACGACTTCTTTCTTTCGGTATCGTTTAATAACTCTTCACTTATCCCCGTTGAACAGACCCATTACTTGGTACATCAACTGGTCATTACTTGGAATCAACACACAGGACTGAAATGATAAGAAACTTCCCGGCGCTATCGACTGCTTTAGTACTTACTTGACTAGGCCGGGATGGCCGAGTGGACAAGGGCGCTTGCAATAGGTAATCAAAGTTAAGCAACTTCCATCGTGGTTAGTACATGGATGGGTGACCGCTTAATTCGGGTGACCGCCCACCAATGAACACCACGCAGTCCAAGTCTACCCCCACCCCCGGGAGGCCCGTCAGCCTACTGGAGGCGACTCACACCGACCGGGAGTAGGAGTGATGAACCTTCCCCGTGTATCTCATCGAGAATCGTGGTGTGGTCTTCCAGGATGTTAGTAACCGCCCGGAGGTTTGGTTCAAGGACGGTATGCTCCAGGGAAAGAAATATAGGTCCTCTGGGCCTGCTGACTCTGAGCTACCATAATCCTTATATATAATAACCATAAACCAGTTTGTCACTGTCCTTGAACCGGAGAGAGCTGACGCCATCGGTGGGAAGGACACTGCCAAATTGGCCCCAATGGGATTGGTTATGGAGCTACGGGCAGTCTGCCGCTGCACCATGGTGACCATGGCTTGCAGCAATGTGAGGTTTGGGCTACCCCCTCCAGGCTGTCTGATCTCCCGCAAGCAACACAAATGTCTATAAGAAGACCACACTGCGCGGCCAAAGGTCTCATTAGGCCTAATGCGCCAACAGAAAAAAAAAAAAAAAAAGTACTTACTTGACAAACCCTCAAAACTCTCAATCAATTATGAGAGGTTTATTCATATGAATAAAAAAAAAAAAAGGAAAAGACAAAATATATAGTATGCTGTTGGAAAAGTTTTTAAAATTTTGGGGATCTTGTAGTAGAAGAGAAAATATCTGAAGCCTTGCAAAAATTTTGGTATTTAGGATCTACAATAAGTAGAAAAAAGGAAATTGAAGAGGAAAGTAATGCTGGGATAAATGTCGGTAATTCTTATTATTTTCGGTTGCAAAATTACTTAGCTCGCGGTTTCTATCCCGAAATTTAAAAATTATAATTTACAAAACTATAATTCTTCCGCCGGTTCTTTACAGATGTGAAACATGGCCGATAACAGTAAGGGACGAGCAACGCCCTAAGGTCTTTGAAATTAAAGTGCTGCTTAGAATATTTGGGCCGAAAAAGGATGATTTAACAGGAGAATTTAGACTGATACACGATGCAGAATCGTAGGAGCTTTATCCGGTAAATGTAATCGAAGTTTTAGCTGCGCTTCGGTTAAAGTGGAAATGCGAAATTGCGAGTCTTAGTTGGAAACGAATACCTAAAAGATTGATAAACGTCCAAGGAGTAGGCCTATGGGAAGATGGATGATTCGGAGACCGCTGATCTTTTGGGGTTAGGATTGGACGGACAGAGGTGGATGGAGCTGTGAAGGGAGCGATTGGTGGTGTCAGCATCGGTCTTCGGGTACGTTAAGTCTTATTTTTTTATTATATTCTATTACATTTTTTTATTATATTATTTTTATGACAAAAATAAGACCTACTTGGTCTTAAGGAATCGAGCTTTGGGGCTCCAACTAACCATCAAAGTCCTCTAGAATCCTATACTTGCTATCCATAATCCTTAATGCTCCTTCGCCAATTTCTTGTTCGTAATCATTGTTTCGTCCGTTTTTGATCATATATGTAACAATTTAGTTAATTTATTCCTAGTATAACCATTCCATCTTCCAAAAAAAGGTACGCTAAGATTTGGCTGACTGGTAGATGTGTAGCAGAATACTCGATCAGATGATGATGAAGTAATAGTAGTTTTTTGGTCAAATCACTTTGCCTTGCTAATTACTAACAACAATTGTTATCATTATTTTTGAATTAAGGATTTTGTTAAAAATAATGTTTTGAGTGAAGCTGCTAGTTAAATGCTTATATTATCTGATGATAAATTAGAGAAAAAAATCACGTCATCAACAGGCAGTAGGTCCTTTAATTTAAATATATATACAGTAACGGGCAGAATCCTTTCTAGCATGACTTCCCGGACATACCAACCTAATATCTGTTTTCCGTCTATTTGTTCGGTTTTGACCTTTAGTGTGTCGATTTTTATTTTATTTTATTAAATAATTAATGCAATTCTTTAAACAATATACTTTATTATTTGTAATCTCTCTATCTATAGAGACTGACAGAGTTGTCACTGACAGTTGTGATCAGTCACAATCTGACTGACAGAATCAACGCAAAGCAAAAACTACTAGGTAATGATAGAAACTTGAAGTTCGGAATTTAGATTTTAAACGCGATGTAGGTAACCACTAAGAAAGGAATTTCAAAAATGTAACCCCTAAGGAGTTCAAACGGCGAAATTGTCGTTTAACTCTTACGGAAACCTATTTTTGCAGTTATAGAAAAAATATCTAATTTGGACTCATTTTAAAGATCTTGATACGACGAGTTTAACTCGAAAACCCTTCGAATTAGGCGTCGAAAACCATGTTTTAAACCGAATAATGAAGCGTTCACGACGAGTAAGCAATTTTTGGTTTCGACGGTTTTAGTGAACTCTCTCCATTGCGCGCCTCCCTCTCTTCTACCGAGCCGGCAGCTTCCCCCTCCAACATTCCACCTACCGGAAGCTCCGATTCTACTAAATCTCCCTATCAGTTATATCCTGGTTTCACCCGGGAAATTTCATTTTTCTAATATACGTGAACAGTTCTATAAAAAATACGACATAAATAGCACTAATAGATTATTATTCGCTTTCGGATACACTATATTTTTAGTTTTACCCTCTGAGGCGTATATAATTAGGTCTTTAGGTGAACCTACTCTAGAGCATGCAACGTAAGGCTGACCATGAGAAAAACATGCGAAATCCAAATTGATACAAGCTACCTTCAGTGATTGTTCTTGAGCTTTATATATAGTCATCGCTAACGCGAACTGTACTCTTTTGAAATCAAAGGACATAACACTGGGGACAATGGGGATTCGAGTACGTTTGATGTTCGTCAGGAATTTCAGCTGCTCTTATTTGACATTGTTTTTTAGCTTTTGAGCTCAATACTCCTATTGAAGATCGATTCTTGGGAGGTATTTTTAAAAAATAAACGTATTAATAACTAAGTAATCTGTTGTGTCGCATCGCTCAGTCTTAAAAAATGGAGTTTTCGACTCAATCGGTGGATTTCGTAAAAATAACTGTAAAGCGAGATCATAACGATTTTTATAACAATATTTATACCCAGAGATTGGCTGAATTTATGCAATTTTAATATGGACAGGTGTTCGCACCTGGTATCAAAGAACCACTGAGCGAAATTTGGAGAATTTAGGACAAACGGTACGGATTTCTATAAAGAACAAAAAAACAAACAGAATTTCATCTTTATTTATATAGATTACTTTGTTTCTCGTTAGAGATAAAAATTTTGTAATTTTCATTTTTCGGTGCAATACCACGTCATTCATTGTTGCGCTCATCGTCTGTGTATATGTAATAGAATGAATCATACATTGCTTATTCTTATCTTATCTAATGACTGGATTTTGTTCCCTTAATAATAAATCTAAATTATATACCTGACTCGTTCTTTAGATAATACTGACATACACTACATTGTTTTGTAATATGAATTGAGAATAGTGGTAAACACATATTTTTAACTCCCTCATTTTTTTTATATATTTTTTCTTCATATAAATGGCACTTGCTGAATTCTCCAGCGCCCCCTTCCGCCGAAAATAGCCTAGTTGACTAAGGGAGCTGAATTTATGAACGAAGGCGCAATGTGAGGAATGAAAAACTGCCGTAGTAGATTCTTGGCTGGGCATTAACATAATATTACAGCCTTAGCTTACACTCTTTAATATTATTTCCAAGTGTTATCATAAATTTATTTCAAAAAAAAAATGCATTATAATTCAACATTATTAAATCTTATTTTAATTTAATTTTATTTTTCCTTTTTTGCAGGTGAGTTCAGTGTGCTCAAGTTTTATTATCTTTTGTGATATTGGTGTTGGTAAGTCTAAATAGTTATTTATTTTTTGTTATGAGTTCATAAAAATTTGTAATTTGTAACGCGTACTTCATAACCAGTATTTTCCATATGTATATTTATGCATAATGGGGATTTATATATACACCAACCTATTACACTACGCATTTATTTCGTTTTATTTTGATTAATTTTTATTTTCATGCCCAACAGAGATATCAAGCTTTAAACTTTTAAAACAAATTTTGAAATGTTCATGCTTCCAAAATATTGAAGATTTAAAGGTTAATATCTGTATTGGGTATGAAAGTAAAAATTGGTTAGGAGATTAGACTGTCAAAATTTCGTTGTGTGGATTCTACTAATTGCAAGGATATAATACTTTTCAATGTTCATTTGCAACATTCGCTAACAAATTTATTTTCATGAGTTTACTAATTAGAAGGATATATGGCTATGCAAACTTAATATTGAATATTTATCGGCTTAGCAGCATATGATGTAATAAGGCAGAACATACCAAAAAAATGTATACATATGCCGTCTTAGCGCTTTGGACATAATAATTATATTGGTACTTTTCAAATTTTATTTCCTTGCAATTATCCACAAAATGAAATTTTTAGAGTTCAATCCTCCAACCAAGGACTAAATTTAAGCCAAATTTGAAATTTTGATTTCCGTGCCCAGCAGAAATAATAGGCTTTAAATTTTGAGACTGAAAATTTTAAAGTCCAGAGCTTGCAACTTTGTGAACTTAAAGCAACTTTTATCTATCAAATAAAAAATAAAATAAAAAACACCGATTCTTTTGCCTTTTAACAAAAAAAAAAACTTTTTGAAAGCCCTTTCTTGTGAATTGCCGCTTAGAACTTTGAGGGATCTATGGACCGTTATACATAGATCCATCTTATCTGTACTAGGATGAGTAAAAGAGGAGATATTTGATTTGACGCAGAGCACTAAAATAGCTACGAATACCCATTTGGTCGACATTAAAATTGGCAAAATAAAAAATAAGTCAATTGCATTTTCGTAATTCTAATGTAATGTACTTTCTGTGGTAAAATATTTAAAAAAATAAAAATGTTGTAGCAACCACCTCTGGCCCACTTAATACGTTAGGTGCGGCGGCGTATTTTAGGAATATTCTGAATTGAACGGTATCGGTCCCCGGGGTCCGACTGCTGGGATGAGCCACAGACGATATTGGGCGTCGAGGTCTGATGGGAATGCTTTGACGAAAGCGTTCTCTTTTGATTAAAAGTGAATTAAATGAGCGTCTCAAGGGCATTATCTCTTGGTGAGGATTGGGACTAGACATAATAGCCGCAGGACAGGCCGATACAGGATTTACGCCATACTATATCGAAAATCGGACCTCGGAGTCCGATTCTAAAAAAAAAAAACAAAAAAATTTCAGCTGTTAGCAACATTTTCTGCACTAAAATTCAATAATCTCATTAAAAATAAGCTAAATTGAATGTTTGAAGTGTTCAGCCTTTCGGACATTTTCATGTGAAAATAGGTTGTAGGACGCTGGGGACCGATGCCGCACCTAACATATTAATATGGACTGACCCATAATTCAAACTATCTCATTGACTTTTATCTAACAATAAGTTACAGTACGAATATAAGGCTTGGATTTGGGATCCCGATCTTTGCTTTTCCATGAAATTTCCTCTCCTCAGACATTTCGTTTCTCTATTCATTGCTTCTAAGGATTGGAAAGGGGTCTATTCTATCTAAGGATTATATAGAGTGTAGATTTTTATTAATGAAAACTTAGTTTACTAATGTTCCACAGTTAGAGTTGGGACGGCTCATCTGTTAGTCTCTGGTTGATTAGTTTGCTGTATGACTCGGATTGGAAGACGGCCAACGGTTTACTAAAACTAACAGCGTGTACTCCCATTAATGTCCACTCAGGTATGTTGATGATGAAGCGGAGAGAAGTCGAGCCGAGGATAAAACGATAAAGATGACTATTCCATCGTGTCCCACTAAAAATAGCTGGGACTGCATGTCCCAGCTCCGACATAAATCCCTGCCAGCTTGTAGTCGAGCTATCGTACACGCGTTCTCTCCTAGGGGAATAGGGTGGCTTCTATTTCTGGGGATGAATTTCATTCGCATACCGATTCAGGAGCTCATTGGGTATTTAGATGTACTAGAAGCAGGTTGAAGTTATCCTCCATCAAAAAATTAAAAAAATTCACGTAAACGTATCGTAAAAGATATGCATAGTAATAAATTTAAATCCATTGTAGAATAAATGTAAAACTCTAAAATGGCAAGTTTTGATTCAGCAATAGTAATAGTACGTAAAACAGAAGGCTTCTTCTGTCTGTTTGCCCTCATGAATTTAGCTCGTCCTGTGCCTTTCTGGATTTGTCTGATCCCTCAAGAGAGTCCCTGATGTCCTGGAGAGCAAAACAAGAGTCTTGCTGATGTCCATTCATTTCCGCATCACAACTAATTACCCAGTAAGTAACGGGAAGAAGACAACTGATTCAGCCGTTTTGAAATTCTTATGGAGCCTCTGTCTTAGAGAAACCCGACATTCCCTCAAATTCAAATCAATGAAAATGATAAAAAAATAATTTAGCCCAGCTACCTTACCATAAAAAGGGGGGGGGCACAAGATGCTTGCATCAAATGATGGCAGTAGGTTGCGTTTTTTGTTCGTGTATGGGATGCGACTCGGATGCAAAAACTACTTTTTTGACCCTTGCATCCTGGATCATTTATTTTAATCCAGGTTTATATCAGTTATTAGTAATATGAATTATTATCAGCCTGTTACTGCTAGTATTTTTCAACCTCTTATAGTTAAGTTTTAGTCCAACTTCCCGCATAGCCCAGCCGTAGGAAGTATTGGCCGGGATACGATCCTATAACCTAACTATTTTACATCTCTTAACCACTCTTTAGACTTAGTTCAATTTCTGTCATTTCATAAGCTTGCATTATTATTATTGCTAAACTAGACATGTTATACTCTTACATGTATTACATATGCATAACTAAGTTTCGGTTTCTTCTAACTTATACCATAGACTGTATAAGTATGATTATCATACATAACACATTATAAACCTTTCTATAGAAAGTCTTACTTTGAATATAAATATATTTTTTTACAATGCTGTATGGCCTGTGATTTATCTATCTCTGCTTCTGACTGACAATTAGAAAATTCAGCATGTTTCATGCTTCTTTAAAAGATACAAGAATTGCTGGCAGGATCTGAGGAAAGGAACTTGCTCATGATTGACACCAGCGGCTCACGACTTTCTGCTCTCCCGAAACAAGTCTCGTTCCCGAACATTGTAAACTGTTACCTAACCACTTTCTAACTTGATGGATGTCTATTCAATGGCATTTTACTTTCTATTTTATTATAATAATAATTAGTTATTATTTAATTTATGTGTTTAAGGCTAGTTTAACGATTTGAAATGGATATTTTTATTTTTCAAAATTATTTAGCAAGTACGTGCCGTCCCGTAACTTAAACATTTAGTAAAAACTACTATTTTCCTATTAGTCCTTTATTCAGGCAAAAGTTCATATTTAAATATATTTATATATTTTTAGTTTTACAATCTCTTCTCTAATTTCCATAAGTGATTTCACTTCTGTTTCCAAATCCTGCAGAATTCCCCGTACTTCGCTTGGTATTCCGTGCAATAAAAATTATTACAATTAAAGATCGCGCCTTATAATATATTTTTGAACAAAAACAGGGTCCTTTTGAAAAAATTAGTATCGGAGAGTAAAACCAACATTACAGAAAAAACATTGAATCAAAATTATGGAATGGAAACTTTTGAAATACATGCATTTTTTTATTACGAAAAATTAAAATATTTTTTGGATAATGATTAATAAAGAATCGCTTAATAGTTGAAATCGATGCTTGTTTGAATTTCAGGAGATAAAAACGTTCCACATACTCAGTCGACCCACCACGTTACATGTGACTCCACGTAATTTATACTGCCAAACGTTTACAAAAAAAAATAAAAGTATTTTTGAGTCACCGAAACGGTATTTCTAATGTTATTAATGTTTCAAGAAGTACCTATGTCTTGACCTGTCCTGAATAAGCTGTGAAAAATTCCATGGCGGTACTAAGTATGTTTCTCACATGCAGAGGGTTTAGAACTTTGTTGGGCAGTGTTATAAACTATATATTATGGAATAGAGATGATATAAATAAATAAATAAAGGCTTAACGAACCCGAAGGTTCGATGCCGACACCACCAATCGCTCCCTGCACACCTCCATCCATCGACCGTCTTCCAGACCTAACTTCGATAGATCCGCCCTAACGCAATCCTCCCACCTCCGTCTCGGCCTGCCCCTCGGACGTTTCCCATTCGGCACCGCGCTTATTAATCTTTTCGGAATACGTTCACAGCCAAGTTTTGCAATTTTACACGCCCATTTTATTCGTCTTGCTGCAATCACGTCAATTATATTTACTGGGTAAAGTTCGCTCAGTTCGGCGTTGTGTAAGCGTCTAAATTCTCCGGTTATTTCATCCCTCTTCGGTCCAAATATTTTACGCGGTACTTTATTTTCAAAAACTTTAAGCCGTTGCTGATCCCTCAATGTCAGCGGCCAAGTTTCGCATCCGTAAACGACCGTTGGAAGAATAATAGTTTGTAAATCCTAATTTTTAAGTTTTGGGACAGAAGGCGGGAGCTAAGCAATTTCGCGACTGAAAAGTAGCAAGCATTACCGGCTTTTAATCTAGCCTTAATTTCCTCATCGATTTCGTTTTTTCTAGTTACCATCGCCCCTAAATATCTAAATTTCTCTACGTGTTCAAACGTATACCCCCCTACATTGATATCAGCGAAATCCTCACCACTTCTACGACTAACCATATATTTTGTCTTATCCGTATTCATTTCCAGTCCAAGTTCTTGTCCGGCTTTCATCAACGTTTTTGTGATTATTTCTATGGTTTCCACGTCCTCCCCAAGCAATACCAAATCATCGGCATATCCGAGCACGGGTATATTCCCTCCCAAATTCAAACCCTTTCCGGTACATGCGGGGAAGCTGGGATATCAAAAATATTTCTTTTGGTTAAAAAGATCTGGGAACAAGAAAAGATACCCGAAGAGTGGAAAGAGTCTATTCTCATTCCGATTCACAAAAAGGGATCAAAAACGGATTGCAATAACTTTCGCGGAATCTCACTCCTTCCGGTTTGCTATAAAATATTTACGTTAATCCTAACTAGTCGAATCACTGAATACGCCGCGGAAATTATCGGAGAATATCAATGTGGTTTCAGGCAAAACCGATCAACCGTAGACCAAATATTCTCTCTTCGCCAAATATTAGAGAAAAAATTAGAATATAACGGAATCGTACATCAGCTTTTTATCGATTTCAAAAAGGCATATGACTCTATTAACCGCCAAAAGTTGTATAACATTCTGGTCGAGCAGGGAATACCAAAAAAATTAGTAAACTTAGTAAAAATGTGTATGACTGAAACGTTCAATAAAGTTATAGAGATGATATAACCTTTAATAAATAAATACATATATTAAACATCTTTACCACCTCCACTGGTATCACAGTCTCAACTCCATTATTCTACAATTTTATGAAGACGTAACATTTCCTCTCCAGCTATGAAGCCGGATGCTGAGACTCCAGTGATATTTCTGTCAGAGCTCGGTGTTACCATGCAGTCAGTGGTTCCATGATAATCCCGCCATAACTTTGTACCTACTGAGTAGGATTAAGCCTGTCACCTCGGTGTAACTGCGGCTTGAATGTCTGCTATATAAATAGTAAATGATCCCTAGTTGCCTTTCAGAGGCTTGTCTCGGTCCCGAAATAGCTGGGACGGTTGCTGGAGAGTTGGTCTACAGGAAGGGATAAATATGATGTGGGTGGAGGAATTGATTTTATCCAGAAAGGCTTTTAGCATCATCTTTTACCAATGTTACGTTCTATTCCATTCGTTTTCCATGAATATTTCAAAACTGGGAAAAAAATGGATATCATTTAAGATATCCACATATATAGATATTCTCGTAACCCAACATACTCGATATGGGGCCCTCGATAAGGGAATTGGACAGGCGAATGCGGCAGAAGGAGATATGACCAGAATTCATTTCTTCATATCTTCTAGGTCCTGTCTGCATATATATATTTAAAAGAATTAAATTTTAAAAATATTTATATACATTTGAAAATTGTTTCTTACTTTTAATATGTTAAACTAATTCGTCTTTCTTATGATATAAGGGCAAAAATGTTTGGGAAGCTCGAGCAATTTAAGAAGATATTCCCGGTATTCGATCGAAAGTGGAAGCGTCATTGTTAAATTCAGGTTTTTCAATAACTATTCAACTGATTTTATTTGTTTTAGAGGATCATACTTTCTCATGTGGTGGCTAATATGAGTAAGTTCATAAAGAAAAAACAAATCGTTTACTTTCTTACGCTCTTGAACAGTATTATTGAGGGAAGGCGTTTCAAAATCGGTTCCATACATAATTTAGAAAATAAAATTTTTTCCCAACTCCTCTTCACCCATAATGAAAATTAAATTAAATTCAAATACATCAAAATAGTTTGTTTTCAAAATATTCTTTATGGTTTTTGGAAACTAATATATTTTGCGATTTCACCTCCATCCTCTACAAGAACTACTTTTCCTTCTTTTTATTTTTTGTTGAAAAAGGTAACATGTCTTTGAATATCATATGTTTTTTTTTCCCATTGAACTTCAACAAAAATCTACACAGATCCAGCCTACCTTTTGCCGACTAGACTGATGGATGGTTTCCTCTTTGTCCCCCAAGAGCTGTTATTGCAGTAGCATTTGCAGTGGTTCCAGACAGCGTAGGTGCTGCCTTGATGAGGGTGTGGCCTTAGATTGAACCAGACCCTCATTTGTTACTCCTACCCTTCTAGTCTGGTTCAATATTTCAACTTTATCTTTTATATATATTTTTGCAATTTTAATTTCGGTTTCACATGAAATTTGAGCCATATAGGATGAATTTAGAGACGAAAATTTATTCTTTTAATTACAAATATATTGAGTGTTGAGTCCCTTTTCTTTTATTAAACATTGATTTAATAAAATCACATAATAAGAAATAGCTGGCTAAAGCATTTGCCCCCACATGAGTGAATGTTGGGGCTCAATGTTCTTTTTATCATCTTATAATTTATTATATTCTTATCTTATATATTGATATTTTTATTACTTATCTTGTTTAATATATTTATCATATTTTTATATATTACCTAATATTTTACAGCAAAAGAGACCCAGACAAACTCTAGACATCTATTAGAACAATGATATCGTTAGATTGACGCGACATATATTTGATAGCGTGGAGTAAATGGGAGATATCAATGAAACTAATGACTCAATGAAATCCCTCTGATGAATGAATGAAATATCTTTATACTATCTTAGCTTTTGAATTTTCTTAAAATTACATTCTAAATTAAAATTACATACTATTTCTTTTCGTTCTTTTTTTATCAGTTTTCGTAATCTTCCGCCCAAAAAATAAATCTTTTCTGTTTGCTGAATAGAAATCATGGTGCAAGAAACTTTGGAAATACATAAATTACCATGTTTTCTTGTATAATTTCAAGCATTGAAATAGGAGCTCTGATTTTATTTCATATGCGAGGAATTTCAAATGAGTCAAAATTTGATAAATACTAATTCTAAAATGTTGCAAAAAAAAAAAAAAAAAAATGTAAATAGTGCATCATTGACATACTAAATTTCTTAAATTTCATACAGCCTTCTTTATAGCTTTGTGTGCTTGCTTCAATTGAATTAAGAATTTATTAAATATTTATTTTAGCTGTATTAGTATAAGCTTTTTTAAAGTTGAGCTTGAAGACAAGATAAAATGGACTTTTGAAAGTAGACACCTCTTTTTCACACTTCAATTAATATTTTACAATTTTAATACTTTACAATACCATGCGACGTATCTGAATTGTAGAAAGAAATAAAGAAATAAGCTATTGCCGTGACATTTGTGTGTATTCTGCCTATTAGACAAGGATTCCTTTTGTGATGGTTTGTAAATTACCTTGGTCCATATCAACACGCATAGGTCTGAATTGGTTTTTTCGTAGCTAATAAGAGGGAAATAATTCCATTTCGACTAAATTGTATCGCATGACTACATAGATTTAAGTTAACTAGATTTTAAGCTGCCATTTACTCTTATTCACTAGTTAATACGTTTTAAAATATTTTTTTTCATTTCTAGTCATCAATCATAATCAAGTTTGATATTATGATCTTTAGAAGTTCTTAACTTAAATTTGCTTTAAAGATTTTAATATTTAATAGTCTTCAAAGTACATTCAATCCCCCTCAAAAAGGAAAAAAAAAAAATGTTTTACTATATCATAAGTGTCATACTATCCTCATCATCGTTCAGCTGATAAATAAGACCTAAAGTTGTATGCTCGTCGCCCAGATTTTACTACTGACGGACAAGTAATGAATCCATTGTGATTTAATTGGAGTTAAAAAAGTTCATGAATTTTAACTGAGCCCAACTAACACTTTCACATTTTTCTACACAGGAGTAACCTACTGTTAAAAATTTAATGTTTACAAGTGTTATATGGAAAATTTGTCTTTTATAGTGTCCCTTTTGGAGTTGCAGGCGTTGGATCATTAACGTAATTCATTTTTCTTCTAAAAAGGTAAAAATTGCCAAATATCAATAACTATTTTGGCGAAAAGATTTTAATTTCAAGTAACTCATTTGACTCGAAATTTATCTTTTTACTTAACTTTTACTTTTACCTTTTTTATGATATAGGTAGGTACATAGTTGAACAGTTAAATTGCAGTCTGGTTGTGTACAGTGATCTCTCCCCATCATGACTCACCTGTTAAATATGTAATTACTTAAATACATGTTTATTTTACTGACTCATATTAGACAGATTATTGAAAATATAAAGACATTTGCATATTATAAAATATGAAAATAAGCATACAAAGTTAAGTTTGGAAAGTTTTCCCAACTTTGAAATTCTTCATCTCAGAAGCTATTTAGTCTTCCGAGCTAGTTTTGGCCATGAATTGTAGGGAATTTATTTTATTTAAAAACGTAGAGAGAAGAGGTTTTAAATTTAAAACTTCTTCTTTATTTTGTTAAATGTGAAAAAAAAAAAAAAAATTCAAAAAGGTAGTTTAAAGATATTCAAAAGTGACCTGGGGGAGGCTTCTGAGGTTGGAAACTTGGCTTCTTCATTTCAAGCACATCCCTTACAAGAAAAACGAAATATACTACCACCACTTGATGCAACTTAACTTTTGATGACAAGGTTATTCGACTATATGAATACGAAGCCTCACTAAAATTATATATCACCATTTTTTTTTATTGAAAATGATGAAGTATCATAGCTGAAAATGAAAATTATATAACAAGAAAATTTTTACTTGGGAGGGGGGGGGGGGAAGAACTAATACGGTTAACCTAAAATCAGCCTATATCCAAAAAATTTTATTTTATTGTTTTAACTTTTTCTGGTTTATTTTTCTTTCAGATATCATTAACATTCATAAGGTGTGCGCATTAGCAAAGAAAGTACCAAATCTTTTAAAAGGAAAACAATTTTTCATATTCCGCATGTTGCAGTCGCGGCGAGGATGTACAAAGTGAAGGAAATCAACTCCGATTGTTTTTTTATTTAAATGTTAACGTATAACAACTACTCTTTGAATAACAAGTTGATACACCGGTTGCGAGGATCACATTTACTCGGCTCCAAAGGGATTTTAGTGTGTTGAGACTGACAGGCCTAATATACAAGACAGCTGAACGCCACAAAGGAAGGGTGTAATGATACAGAAGAGAATAGGAGGGGTTGAAGTTATCCCCCTGCATGCAGCTCCGTGGATATCGATTATACATTACCTGCAGTAGATCGATGTTGGAAGTAGACCAAGAATAGTCCCGGAGCTGTCTCCTATTGTCTGCTTGCAGTTCACTGCACTGAGCCTTGCAATGTCGTGTCGTGCGTGGTCCTGTCAGAAGGTTGATGGATTGCGAATCTTTCTTTGGCCGATAGTTCAACGTTTTGGTAATAGGTCAGCTTGCGACTTTGTATATAGGAAATGCAGGGGATCGTTTGTTCGTGTCTGAGTTTTTAGTTTTAGTAACACTGAGATCAATAAATTTCTTCATAAGAAAAATAATTCAGAAAATAAAATTCTCCATAAAAATAATCGTGATAACAACAAATACTAAAGAAATTCAATTATTATACAAATGAAGACCCCACGCTAAGAACGTGTTCAGTCACATTTTGCAAATTTTACATGAGAGCAAAATGAGTGTTTAAATCTTGTATAAAACACAATTCAGTGGGGAAAAAATAGTATATGCCAAATACATTTTCAAATAATATTAATAAAAATAAAATATTTGTTAAAAATTTGTTAGTTCAAAAGGAATCAATGACCAAAAAAGAATTGTAATTGCGTGTACCCCTAAAAAAGAATTGTAAATATCTCCAGGACTGAACCCGCTGTTTTCTTGTAAACTACACAGATTTGTAGTACTCGAAATGGTTCACTGTAATGCTTTATAAAACAATATTCACAAAAAACGGACTGCTGGTTCTAAGCGTGGGGTCTTCAAATTTTATAATTTATTCTATTTTGAACTTTTCAGAGATTCATTACCCCCCCCACCCCCTTTCAGCATGTATCAAGAAAACCCAATATTTTTGTGTGAGTAAACTCAAGATTGGTCAACTATAATACGCTGAGGAAAATGGATACGTACAAAAGAGATTTTTCAATTTTTTTTTTCATGATTTCTGGCTTATAAGAAAGAAAAAAATGTATGGACTGATGCATGGCTTTAAATTTTTTTTTGTCTAACGTGATAAGTTCGAAATTATACCTTTTCGAAATAACTGATTCAAATGCATTATGCGCTTTACTGTTTAATTTTAACAATAAATTAATATTTATGTATGTATATATATATATATATATATATATATATATATATATATATATATATAAATATATATATTTTTTTCTTTTTTAGGTCACTTTTTGAACAGAAATCCAATTAGAAAAAACGTTGGACCTCGATGAAAACCTTTATATTATCGCTGCTAGGTTTTCGCAACGAATACGCTACGCTGAACCTATACATATTTGGTGTTGTTTTTGGTTTCCTTTTAAAGAATTTTAGTTTTGTTGTTTTACCAATTATTAGCTAATCTTATCCATTTATTTAAATTCATCCAATGAACTATAAAATATTATGTAGAAGAAAAAAACAACTCGTGGGCACAGGTTTCCATTTATATCGGTCATAAACAAGTTGGCTACCAACTGCGAGTGCCTTATAAGGCGTATTGTGATGTCTTTATGGCTATCTAGGTTTAACAATTTTCATACAGAATATCAGTTCTCTTTCGCAAGATAAATTTATATACATATATACGATAGGATAGTTTGTCTGACCTTTTACAAAACTATACATATATACTAGGATTTGACGTCCTAGTTTAGACGAAAAATAATTTCGTTAAAGTTCAAACAAACTATCATAAAAAAGTGTTTGACGCACTTTTTTATCCATTACCAGTTAAGAGACCTTCGAATTTTGGAAGCTTTTCATACCCTGCTTGGCTTTTATTTATATCATTATTATTTTTTTTTTAATAATTTTTTTTGAATTGTTTGAGATCACAAGATATCTTTCATCGATCTCACCTTTATTTAGTTTTTATTTAATTTTAGTGTTACATGTTTTATAATTGGATAACATGTCGTGCTTATCTTTCTGTTATTTATTATGTAACCTTTCTATTTTAACTACTTTTACTTTCACTTACCTATATATGAAATATATAGTAAGTGGAAGTATTGCGATCGTGAAAAATTTTGACTTCCGGTTTTCAACGGAAATACACGTTTTGGGGTCCCCTGAGTCGAAATGACCAAGTCCCGCGAAATGGTCTGTGTGTGTGTGTGTGTGTCTGTGTGTCTGTGTGTGTGTGTGTGTGTGAACAGACTAGCTCAAAAACTATAAACCGTGCGATCCTGAAATTAGGTATTTAGTGTAGGTATAGGCCCACGATGTGACAGCATAAATTTCATCAAAATTACTTAAAGGGAGGGGGTACTTTACTTAATAACTTTTTAGGTTTTTTTCGATTTTCTCAAAAACGGCTCTAACGATTTTGATTAAACTGAGTATTTGATGTATTAATATGCCCGAGATATGACTGTAAAAATTTCATCAAAATTGATCAACCGGAGGGGGGACTTTACTGAATAAATTTTGTATCATTTTCACGAGTTTTTTTTTATTTACTCAAAAACGGTTTTAACGATTTTGATCAAACTGGGTATTTGATGTATGTATATGCCAAAGATGTGACACCCAACATTTCATCAAAGTTGGTCAAACGGAGGGGGGACTTTACTGAATAAATTTTGTATCATTTTCACGAGTTTTCTTTATTTACTCAAAAACGGTTTTAACGATTTTGATCAAACTGGGTATTTGATGTATGTATATGCCAAAGATGTGACACCCAACATTTCATCAAAATTGGTCAAACGGAGAGGGCACTTTATTTCATAATTTTTTTTTCCAATTTTTACCTTTTTTTCGATGATCCCAAACACGGCTTTAATGATTTTTATCAAATTCGTCGAGTTTAATGAAAATTAAATTTTATTTAATATCAGGTAAGCTTTATCATTATTAAAATGTTCTGAGGGGGCTTAAATGGGGTAGGGGCCTTTTTTGTTTCCTACAATGTACCTTTGTTTTTGTTTATATGGAGAAATTAACTGTCTCTCGATACGCCTAAAAATGAGAAATGGCTAAATATGAGCTATGATAAAAATAAAGAAAACATATAGAGGAGAAAAAAAAGAAAAATATTAATAATATAAAGTCAACCTTAGGTACCTAAGTAGGTACCTTTGTTTTTGTTTATATGGAGAAAATAACTCTCTCGTAGATCTCGTAGATAGAGGAGAAAAAAAGAAAAATATTCAGTCAACTCATAAAACTGGTTGAGCCCACGCATGCGGAGTACGCCTTTAATGACAGACCATTGCTTATGATTAAAGCCGTTCTGTTCATTTGAGAAGTGGCAATTAACAAAACGCATTAATTTCTAATCTAAGTAAGTTGGTAAGTGAAAGTTGTGTGTTGCGAGCACGCACCAGATTTTTTATTTTCGATTTATATTCCGTCAATTTATCTCTTTTTTTTTAAGTCTGATTTTATTCGCTCACTGAACTATTAAGAAATGTTCACTCATATTGCATTAAATTTACTTAAGTATACATTATATATTGATTAAATATAATGTGTTGATCAATTAGCCTTCTTATGAAAAAATTAATTTTTGAAGGAATCAAGTTGGTTTTCTAATAGATTGCAGAGATGTAAAATCATTATTTTATTTTAAAAGCAAATTGAGAAAAGAATAGCTGAAAAAATATATAACCTTTACAAACTGAATGAACAATAAACATTGAGTGAAACGCACCCTAGCGCTTCCTGGTAGTCCGGAGCTCGAACCAAATTTTTCATTCATTAACTCGTATATGATTCTCAGATAGGCTAATTACATGGAGCGAGAGGCTTAAAATTCCAGACCTTTTCTCTTCAATTTCACACCCTTAAGGGAAAAACAGAAACCTTCTTCTCCGTTAGGGGTTATATGGCTACACGACGACATAACTTTCTTGATCGTACGTGGAGTCGTTTTTGAGCCTTATCGGCAAGCACATTGTACACTTTGCTTTATAATATATATTGATTAAGATGTAATATTGAACAAATTGTCATAATTGGTTCGTTAAATCCCCCCTCTTTATTTACTAATGAACTGTACATTCAAGGTGATAAATATGTAAAAAAAGTCCGAAACGTCTACCACATTGTAAATAATAAGAGAAATGTGAGACTGAAGTTGCATTTTCGAAACATTCCATTTTTTTTTTTTTTTTTTTTTTTTTTAGATCATATGATTCCTTTCATCAATGGCTTTGTGTGAGAGCCTCGAGACTTAAAAAAAAACCTAAACCTTTGCTTTATTTGATTCATATACCTAAGTATAATACCTTAATACAATTTATACATACCTATAAATGCAAGTTATATATACCTATATACCTAAATGCAAGTTACTTATAGGTACATAAATGCGTTTTGTGGGTTTTGAGCTAATTGATCATATAAACCAAAAAGGCTAGGTAATTTTTTTTTTTTTAAGATACGAGGGCTAATTGAGCTTTTGGCTAATGTTGTTTGCTTATTTAATTTATCACTTAAGTCCTTATATTTTAATTATTATTTTAATCATAAATGTCAATGTCAGATCCTTATATGCCCCGAGTCTAGATACATTATTAAAAACAATAAGAAAGGAATATGTTTATTTACTCCTTATTCACAAAAAACGTTTTGTTTGGCTATCGTCTGTGGGTCTTGTGTATCTAATCTGACAGGCAGTTTGATATTTTTCTCATAAGAACGTTCCTTGAGAACTATTTCGGTTCCTTTGACCATGGAAATCCTTTTGTTATATAAAAGTTGAGAATAGAAGAAAGAACGATAGAAGTAAATGTTTAGTGGCCCAATTTCTATTTTAGATCTATTAACCTTTTTCCTTGAATGCTACAATAACAATAATATTTAAATTGATAATTGTTTTTAAGTATTATCGACTGTAATATCACTGAGTTTTTGTGACTCTGTATCTAAACCAGGCCGTAGCTATCGGAATTATCTTCCATTTAACTGAGCGGGAGTCAATGACACCGTACTATCAATTGGTTCGTATCGCTTACTTTATGTTTGCGCGCACTGAATAGTTTCCTTTCCAACGCACTCTCTCATTGTCACTGATAATATTATCGATGTTATTACAGAAGCGTTTGTTTAATTTTGAAACTCATTATTTTCGGATTATGATTGATGACAGGAATCGAAACAGATCGATTTTTCAAGTGTCATTAGTACTTAGATGTCAATTATATCGATAGATGTTAGATTATGGATCATGATAATACAGTTATAGGCCCCAGTCATAGTATAAAAAATTAGTTTCAAATGAACTCTTTTATTGATGGAAATTTTACCATGAGCCTTTAAGACAGAATTACTAACTCAAAGTTCAATATTCTTCAGGAAAGCCCATTTGATAATTTTCTCTTTAAAAATCCGTACGTTTTATTTTGTAATAGAATGGGAGAAATGTTAAAACATCACGGTTTACCAACATATACATACAAATTCAAATAGTTCGAATGTTGAAATTGTATTCACACAATGATTCATTCTGTCAAGTAATCGGTCGGTTTCGCAAAAAAAAAAATTGTAAAGCGAGATAATTGCGGTTTTTATAACAATAATCAGCTGAAGATCGGCTGAAGATATGCAATTTTAATATGGACCAGCGTTCCCACCTCGTATGAAAGAACCACTGAGCGAAATTCGGAAAATACAGGACAGGTGGTATAGATTTCTATAAAGAACAAACAGAATTTCCTCATTATTTATATACAGTAACTATTTATTTATGTAGATTTTAACTCAATTGTGGGTTCGAATAATTTCATTAGACGAAAATAATAATTCACTTAAGTCAGATATAACAATAACAATTCAAATAATTAACAATGTTACAAAATGTATCAACTTGCAACGACGGGGGGCTGGTGTGACTGTGCGGTAAAGCACCGTACTCCCATGCCGGAGCTGCGGGTTCGAGTCCCGCCCTGGGTGGTGCTTTTCTTTCGTAGGAGAAGTATCACCCAGAGCCATGGGTGTTAGTATGGGCAGTATAGGGCTTCTTAGCCTTAAAGTCCCAAAAAAAAAAAAAAATTGCAACGACACAGTAATACAAAAATAACCATATGATCCGATGTTCTGAGCGAGACTAACCCTCAAGTCCATCGCTCCTTATATTTAGTCAGAATTCGAACAGTCTAAAAGGTTCCAAACAAGCCTAGATTATTCTCGAACAGTCAGTAACGTGTACCAGAACAGTTTGTTCCATCAAAAAGTCTAGAATTCTTTTAAATCAGAAGTTTTGTGTTTTACGTTTTTCTATTTTTTAGAGCTCATTGACAAGATCCCTCAGACAAAAGTTAAACACTTTTTGACCTAGTATCACCAAAAACGATTTGTTTGAAGTTAATGTTTCCGCTTCGGTAGTCTATCATTTCTGGAAAAGGGGAAACGAACATTTATCTTTATATAAAATAATATATTCTATACTGTAGTAATTTAATATACTATAGCAATTCCTGGCCCGCATACCCTAACAGGCGAGGAAAGGGAGGACCAATAATAATAATAATAATAATAATAATAATCCTATTAAAATTATAATTTCCTTATACAGTACCAGTCAAAAGTTTAGACTCACCCTTAGATTTTGTAAAATAAATAAGTAACAACATCTTATTTATTTGACATCGTAACAGTATAACTATAATTTTATTTTTAATTTATTTATAACTAGCTTTAATATCCCGGTTTCACCCATCGAATTTTAAAAACAATGAGAAAAGCCGTGGTCCAGAAAAGTTCGTTAGGACAGAAATGAGATTTTTTTTTACTCCAACGGTTGATTTCGTAAAAATCTAATTTAAAGCGAGATCATAACGATTTTTATAACTATAAAGAATATACCCTGAGATTGGATGATATGCAATTTTAATATGGACATGTGTTCGCACCTGGTATGAAAGAACAATTAAGCGAAATTCGGAGAATTTAGGACAAACGGTTTGTATTTCTATAAAGAACAAACAAAAAAAACAAACTAACAGAATTTCATCTTTATTTATATAGATTTTATTCGAAACAATCATATAATTTTTGAAATGTTATCTCTTGAGTTACAATTATTTTTTTAAACTTGAAGATTCTGAATTAAATACAAGTGAGTCTAAAATTTTGACCGGTACTGTAGTTCTAATAATTCAATGAAATATTTACATTAAGATAACAGTTACTATAAAAACTTATTCTATGACGTTTGAATAATTTATATATAAAAGCGAAAGGGTTATATATCAACACAACATAGATACACAAACATAAGATGCCTTGGGCTCCTATTTTCTCACAGCACCTCCAGAATTTCCCTCGTAAATACTTAAATTGTTGCAGCGAAGATAGAAGAAGTTGGAAACAGACAGATGAGGGGTGAATACAAAGTAGCGCAGACTGTGAGGGCAGTATTTTGTCAGTTGGTCCACACTCATCTTGTTTCCCTGAGACAGGGCACATCCGTCCGAATATTCAATGTAGCTTCTTCAAGTATCGCCTTCATCTTTTTTGTATTTCGTTTGTTTTTTCATCTCCTCTTTAGGAAGTGTTTGCCGTGGAGCTGAGAGGTTATCTGAATGTTTTAGTATTTGCAAAGAATGATTTGTTTCCTTTTTTCACCCCTTCCTCTTCAACCAATTTCTTTGAAATTTTTATCTCTCTTATGCTTGGGTTCCCTTTCGACTCTTAAGAATAACTTCGTACTTTAACAATGTTTCCCGATAGTCATAAAAAAAAATTCCAATAGTAAAAACTAGAACTAATTAAAACATCATACATCAGTAAACTTTCAAATAATAAATTGGACGGATGATAGATAGATAATGATGACCCCAATATTTCGAATTGACGGGGTATCTGTGGTTCCCTTGGAGTCCCAATGGGAAAAAGAGCTAAAGGGGAAATGGGAAACCGGAGCTGTCATCGTAGGGGATGCTCATGCTATGGACAGCGGTGATGGAAGTCAGGGAAATATAAAATAGTTCGAGTCTGTTTTATGCTACTAAGGCTAAACGGACGATGCTACAGTGGGGGTCCTACATTTTGCCTATCCAGGTATAATTAGGATAGGGATCTTTAACGTTTAGGCTCGGGATCTCCATTTTACGTCCTATCCGAGGGCCGGCATGGCTAAGGATTTTTTTACTCCCCTTAAAGAATCCCAAAACCATCGCGAGTCGCAAATCCACGACCTTTAGTATTGCAGGTCGAGTCTGTACCTTTTCAGAAAGCTGTATATCTCAGATATCGAAAGCTTCTTTATATTCTTTTGATTTTTTTTTTTCTATTTGTGTTTCTGTTTATCTATTTATTTATTGTATTTCTATTTAGATATTTATTTTTACTTTCACTTACCTATATATGAAATATATAGTAAGTGAAAGTATTGCGATCGTGAAAATTTTCGACTTCCGGTTTTCAACGGAAATACACGTTTTGGGGTCCCCTGAGTCAAAATAACCAAGTCCCGCGAAATGGTGTGTGTGTGAACAGACTAGCTCAAAAACTATAAACCGTGCGAACCTGAAATTGGGTATTTAATGTATGTATATGCCCGCGATGTGACAGCAAAAATTTCATCAAATTTGCTGAAAGGGAGGGGGTACTTTATTTAATAACTTTTTAAGTTTTTTTCGATTTTCTCAAAAACGGCTGTAACGATTTTGATTAAACTGAGTATTTGATCTATTTATATGCCCGAGGTATGACCGTAAAAAATTTATCAAAATTGATCAACCGGAGGGGGGACCTTACTTAATAAATTTTGTATCATTTTCACGCGTTTTTTTTTATTTACTCAAAAAAGATTTTATCAATTTTGATCAAACTTGGTATTTGATGTATTTATATGCCCGAGATATGACTGTAAAAATTTCAAAAAAATTGATCAACCGGAGGGGGGACTTTACTTAATAAATTTTGTATCATTTTCACGTGTTTTTTTTATTTACTCAAAAACGGTTTTATCGATCTTGATCCAACTTGGTATTTGATGTATTTATATGCCCGAGATATGACTGTAAAAATTTCATCAAAATTGATCTACAAGAGGGGGGACTTTACTTTATAAATTTTGTATCATTTTCAGGTGTTTTTTTTATTTACTCAAAAACGGTTTTAACGATTTTGATCAAACTTAGTATTTAATGTATGTATTTGCCAAAGATGTGATAGCCAACATTTCATCAAAATTGGTCAAACGGAGGGGGCACTTTATTTCATAATTTTTTTCCAATTTTTACCTTTTTGAACGATTATCTCAAAAACGGCTTTAAATATTTTTATCAAATTCGTCATGTTTAATGAAAATTAGTTTTTATTTAATATCAGGTAAGCTTTGTCATTATTAAAATGTTCTGAGGGGGCTTAAATGGGGAAGGGGCCTTTTTTGTTTTCCTATAAAGTACCTTTGTTTTAGTTTATATTGAGAAATTAACTGTCTCTCATCACGCCTAAAAATAAGAAATGGCTAAATATGATATATGAAGAAAATCAAGTAAACATATAGAGGAGAAAAAAAGATGAATATTTCGTCAACTCATAAAACACCTTGAGCTCACGCATGCGCCGAACTCCTTTAATGACAGACCATTGTTCATAATTAAAGCCGTTCTGTTCATTTGAGAAGTGGCAATTAACAAAACGCATTAATTTCTAATCTAATTAAGTATGTTAGTAAGTGAAAGTTGTGTGTTGCTCGCACGCACCAGATTTTTTGTGTTTCTATTTGTGTATCTATTTTTTTCCTATTCATCCCACTCCTCCCCTATTTTCCAAAGACAAAATATGGTTTTCTCTGAAAACGGTGACGATTTCGACGATATTGATATGGACAAATTTAGATATTTAGCATCTACAATAACTAGAAAAAACGAAATCGAAGTACTGAAGCCGGGAAATTATTGTTATTTTTCGGTTGCAAAATTACTTAGCTCACTCTTTCTGTCCCGAAATTTAAAAATTGGTAGTTATAACGCCATGATTCCTCCGACGGTTCTTCACGGATGTTAAATATGGCCGTTTACAGTAAGGTATGATGAACGCTTTAAAGTCTTTGGAAATAAAGTACTGTGTAGACTATTTGGGCCGAAGAAGGATGACGTGAAACACAAAAGATATGATTTAAAAAGTTATAGACTTTTAGTCTTAGAACAGTTGGAACTAACTGTTCTACGAGTATTACATGTTCGAGAATAATCTACGATTGACTGGAAACTTTTAGTGCTACAGACTGGAGATTTAGTCTTGTTCTGAAGCTCGAATTATATGGTTATTTTTTATTATTGTTACAAGTTGTTACTTTACTAAGTTTACAAACTTGTTGATTATTTGAGCTTTTATTGTTTTTCTGTAATTGTGAGTTATAATTTTTTCGTTATTAATAATTTTGGTTTCTCGTAAACTACGCATTGACTAGACTGTTTTATTTTTACTTGTAATTGACGTAAATGTTTGTTAAATAATTTTTATATTTCAATTTTAGTCGTCCACCACTCCACTTCAAAGTGTTATATTAGTAATCAATTTCTCCTAGCACCTAGCTACTTAGATAAGTAGTTAAATATAATTTGCTATCATATTATCTTATAATTCACAAGAAGAAGTCGTATCAGCAAGTTCGAATAGTTTAACGTTTTAATTAGTTTCTCTACTGTAGTGTACGTTACAATTAATTTAACTCAGATTTTATATTTTTACAACTTTTGTATCGAGCATTTTTCATCTACCGTATCCGTTTTTTAGTTGCAATATCTAAAAATAAAAAAATAAATAACAAAAAATGCCAGCAAACTTGTTAAACTGCCACCCGCGACCCCCCCTCGTAGCCGCAGTCCATTGAAATCGCCACCAAAGAGGGACCGGTTCACGGCCGGCTATATTTAGCTCCGAAGATATTTTATGTTGGTGAAGGAAGCCGCTAGCTCCACTAGCACCTGCAGGTTCCTCTCTCTCGTATGTTCCGAACATATATATATATATTTATATTTATATTTATATTTTATATTTACATCTATAGATATAAATATTTATATTTCAGTACGGCGCACAGTGGTTGAAAGGCGGAAAAAACCCATTTTTTGAAGGTATTGGAATATTCTTTTTCTTTTCAATATTAATTAATAGAATAGTTACCTGACACATTCCATCAATTTATTCGGATATATTCTGATTTTAAAACTTGTTAGGACCCTTTAAAAATCGATCATTGAAAAACTTTATTTTTCAACGGAAAATTTATAGTAATAGTTATAATAATAATTTATTATAATAATAAGTTATAATAATAATTTATATAGTTCCTGGTAGCGTCGGGGAAAACCCTTCCCCCCGCCCTTATCTATAGTCTTACTTAATAAAGATTTTTGGACTAATTACCTATGCGAGAGGTAACTAGTCGCGAAAAAAAAAAGGCCGTATTAATTACGGTTTTTAAAATTTTAGTTCGCGAGAACTGACAAGAGATCGCATTGAAAACGTTGGTCGCGGTAGCCAGGAGGGGGGGGGGGGTAAAACCCCACCCGCGCTCCCCCGCCGCTTCACCACATAATAAGGACTTTTTGAATATTTACCTTTGCGAGAGGTAATTAGCTTGGGGAAAACAAAAACCCATAGTAATTAGTTAATGAAAAGTAACGAGTGCGAGAGCTAACTGAAGCGCGGGGACTAGTTGGCGACGGTGGTGGTTCCTGGTGGCGTCGTGGAAATCCATTTGTTTTTAGAAGATTGGTATTAAAAAAATCTGGTGCGTGCGCGCAACACACAACTTTCACTTACCAACTTACTTAGATAAGAAATTGACGTGTTTTGTTAAATATCATTTCCCAAAGGCACACATTTTTCTACATTCATATCTTATTTTTATTAATCGTTAAAGCCGTTTTTGAGTAAATAAAAAACCCCGTGAAAATGATACAAAATTTATTAAGTAAAGTCCCCCCCTTCGGTTGATCAATTTTGATGAAATGTTGGCTATCACATATTTGGCATATACATACATCAAATACCCAGTTTGGTCACAATCGAGAAAGCCGTTTTTGAGTAAATAAAAAAAGCACGTAAAAATGTTACAAAATTTATTAAGTAAAGTGCCCCCTGCGGTTGATCAATTTTGATGAAATTTTTACAGACATATCTCGGGCATATAAATAGATCAAATACTAAGTTTAATCAAAATCGTTAGAGCCGTTTTTGAGAAAATGAAAAAAACACCTGAAAATGTTACAAAATTTATTAAGTAAAGTCCCCCCTCCGGTTAATCAATTTTGATGAAATTTTTACAGTCATATCTCGGGCATATAAATACATCAAATACCCAGTTTGATCAAAATCGTTAAAGCCGATTTAGAGTAAATAAAAAAAACACGTGAAAATGTTACAAAATTTATTAAGTAAAGTCCCCCCTCCGGTTAATCAATTTTGATGAAATTTTTACAGTCATATCTCGGGCATATAAATAGATGAAATACTCAGTTTAATCAAAATCGTTAGAGCCGTTTTTGAGAAAATCGAAAAAAACCTAAAAAGTTATTAAGTAAAGTACCCCCTCCCTTTAAGTAATTTTGATGAAATTTATGCTGTCACATCGCGGGCATATACCTACACTAAATACCCAATTTCAGGTTCCCACGGTTTATAGTTTTTGAGCTAGTCTGTTCACACACACACACACAGACACACACACAGACACACACACACACAGACCATTTTGCGGGACTTGGTTATTTCGACTCAGGGGACCCCAAAACGTGTATTTCCGTTGAAAACCGGAAGTCGAAATTTTTCACGATCGCAATACTTCCACTTACTATATATTTCATATATAGGTAAGTGAAAGTAAAAAAGGTTCAGCTATTATTTAGCGTGAATAAGGGAACTAAATTTTCACAGATAGAGTTTCAGTTATTACACCTACATTGAACAGTCAATCCCACCTTCTCCTATCAAAATTATATTACAGTCGGATGATCCCAATCTTATATTTTAATATGATATACATTTAATAGTTAAGAATTAAAACATAACGACAAAAGTAATTGATAGTTCTTATGTATGATTTTTTTTTTTACCTAACTTGAGTGTTTTCATGAAATAAAATTATATTGCAAGTACTATCAATGATATTACTAGCATAAAACAGTAAAAGTGTTTAAACTAGCCGATTTCGAGTCGAAAATTGATGTATAATTTTTTTTCTATTTTCCTTACACTGCCGGTTAATCCGAACAGCCGGATAAGCGGGGCTCGAACCTATAAATTTTATAGGAAATTCAATAGTGGTTATGATAATATCAACTTTATTTTTTTGCGGCTCACAGATCGGGTTTTACAAGTTTTTTTTCCCGGAAATTAGCGATTTTCAACCACTGTGCGGCGTATATACGGCTTATTTCTGTTATTATATACGAAAATTTTGTGTTATAATCTTGTAGAATATTTGTAGATTGTAGAAATATTTGGAATAATTATAAAATGTTAAATTTTATACAGTTATTGTTAAAAAATAAAAAAAGTTTAGGCTTTGCCCTTGTGATAAACATATACGTAATGTAACTAAGCAAATTATATCTGTTTTATTTAAATAACTTAATACTAAAATGTGTTAAACAAAACCACAAAACCAAATGGTCTTGTGGGTTATATTGAAAAGAGTTCTAGATCTGACTGTTTTAGGCTATTCGAGAATATTTTACGTTCTTCTAGAATGTTCTATTTCGGACCAGACATAAGAAGAAATGGACCGGATTATTTCTCTGAAGATCAAAGCATATCGTTGCATGTGTGCCACTGTATTTTTACAAGTCTTTACTTTTTGTATTTTGTTAATAATTTGAGTTTTTATTGTTTCTATGACATTGGTATTTACTATTTTCTTGTAATAAAATTTAAATCCACATTAGTGTTACAAAACCTAAACCTTGTAAGTTCTCTTCTTGAACTTCTCTCTTATAATAAAATTATTGTCAAGAAAAAAGTTAATATCAATGGCTAACTTCACAGAAGTGCATAGTCGGATCCAGAGGAAGGGCTTTGGGGGCTGCAGCCTCCCATTGGAAAACGTTTAGTCATTTAAAAATATAATTGAACTTTAACAAAAGCAAGGAAGTGAGGTAAAGAACAAATAATATGCAGAAAAAGTAGTTTTGGGAAATATCAATTTAACTAAAATAAAATTTTAGTTGAGGGAAAGGATCATTAAGGTGAAAAAGCTGATTGGTCGGTCTAGGGGAAGGGCTGTGGGGTGCAGTCCCCCCCTCCTTTTGGACTGCAGTCCCTCTTTTTAACTGCGTTGATCAATCCCTTGGTGTTAAGAGTTTTTTTAATGGGAGTAAAAAATCCTTGGCTATGCCGTCCCTCGTATGGGTCGTAAAATGGATGTCCCAATTAATGTATGATTATGCCTGTGCGATGTCAGGTACTCGTTAAAAGATTCTAATTATAACTGGATAGGCAAAATTTAGGACTCCCACTGTAGCATCGTTCGATTAGCCTTACTACCATAAATGGACGCTAAAAAAACAATCTATGGATATGGAGAGGATGATGAAATAAGAAATTCGGTGTTTCGTTGTATTTCTCAGATCTGTACATTAGTTGTTAATAATTACTCTACCGATCATACTTTTGGTAATAGAAAAATTGCATTTCTGCAATTGCAGAAAAGCCACAAAAGCATGGTTCCATATGAGTTTTTCGACCAATATTATATTGTAACACTTATGCGGAGTTAAATATTTTTTATTAAACGATAATAACAATTCACAATGTCTGATACACATAAAAACTCAAATAATTATCAAGGTTACAAAAAGTGGCAACTTGTAACGATGCTTGAAGCTTCAGAGCGAGACTAACTCTCCGGTCCATCGCTTATTATACTTTGTCGGAATTAGAACTGAAGGTTCCAGGCAAGCGTAGATCATTCTCGAAAAGTAACAAATATATACTAGAACAGTCTGTTCTACCTGTTTCAACGAAAAGTCTAGAACTCTTTTCAACCATATGTTTTCGTTTCACGCTACAATATTAAAGATACTAATATTTTCCACTAAACAAGCTATGGCAAAAAATAAATAGAGAGAGAGAGAGAGAGACAAAAAAAAAGAAGGCTCCACAGTATTTGAAGGATTTTTTAGTATAAAAAAATTCTAGATAACTAAAAGTTCACATACTAAATCAGAACTGCTGGAGTCAGATGTGAAGATGACACTCCTTTCTAAGAACGCTGTGTACGGGATCTTTAACTGTCTCCTTTATAAGTAGTTTGCTTGTGCTAGCTTTTTGATAACACTTCTAAGATTCATCCTTGATTCCTTATAAAATGGTCATCATTTATTTTTAGTTTTTAACTTTTTGCTTCTTCCAGTTTTCTAAATATTATTTTTACATTTCCTATATGTACACCTCTGTATGAACACCTTAGCAGCCCTTGTGAAGAATGATATGACATAGATACGATTACTGAATACATTCCCCTGCGGAATCCCTCCTATAGTCCTATTATTACTGCTCTCAGTTGAGCAAACACAGGGTCATAAGTCCTCCCACAGCCTTTTGGATGAATGGATTAACACTCCGTCTACATTCCTTCCATAATGTCAGCCCTTGTTCGTTCTTTGTTGCCTCGATGTTGATACCTCTTTGGATAACGGATCCTTCCTGGTGGGCGTCGTGGTCTTCCTAGGCATACTAAGTATATGTTAGGCAACGAAAATTCAATATTATTTAATTCATTCACAAAATTTTTAGGGGGGTTAGTATTGTGGAATACTGTAGAGTTGTTGGTATACCCAATCTATTACAAAAAGAGTGGGGAAATCAAGATTCATTCCGTGGGTTCTCCAAGAAATTAATTTTAACCTACTCTAGCTGAATACAAACAGGTGTCGTTCTAATTTGGGATACAAACTTCCATCAGTGAATAAAATGGAAACATTAAGTGATAAAGATTTTAGGAAATTTTAAATTATTTGAATTTATCCTTGACTAATTATGAATATAAACATACATACCTTTTTCTCTTAGAGAATAGTCAAGTCACAATAGCCAGGCATGCAGTCGCAGATAGTCCATTACATATCGCGCAATAATAGTCCAGTTATTTTGTTCATTTTAAACCTTTTACATTGATAAAGTTGTTTTTAAGGTTTCAGGCAATTCTCAATGAAATACTTTAAAATGGTAAAAATCCAAATTTTTTTTCTTGTTTGTTTTTCATTTGAACAGCTCTGACGGAACTTTTGATAAAATATCTACACATTTTTCCAAAATGCAAAATTATAGCAAATGTATTTCGAACGTTTAAATGGCAGTAGAAAGAAAAATGTCCATTTCATTACTGCGAATGAGCTTTGCTTTCGTTACTTTACATTAAATTTTAATAGTGGTTTTTCATACGGTATCTTCGCTGATATACCTAAAAATTGATTTATTTCTTTTAGGGTATTATTTTTTTAAATCATACATGATGAATATGCCACATTCGCTGGTTTGCTGTTATTACTGAAATTGCTAATGGCAAACTGACACAACAATTAGGTATTAATTGATGAAAGTGGCAAACCTACTACTTCCCTATTAAAATGTTTCTTGATTTACTTTGAACCATTATGTACAAAAAATGTTATTTATTGAACATTTTAAATTAATTTTATTGATTTACTTAACGCGTTTTTGGCTGAATTAAGAAACCAAAAAAAACACTGAAAACACCCATTTAAGGTTCAGAGGATTACTTTTATGGAAAAATCATTGGGGAAAGAAAGTTAAAGTCAAAACTTCATGAATGAAAGGAACATTAAGGTGAAAAAGCTGATTGGTCGGTCTAGGGGAAGGGCTGTGGGGTGCAGCCCCCCCCCCTCCTTTTGGACTGCAGTCCCTCTTTTTAACTGCGTCGATCAATCCCTTGGTGTTAAGAGTTTTTTTAATGGGAGTAAAAACTCCTTGGCTATGCCGTCCCTCGTATAGGTCGTAGAATGGATGTCCCAATTAATGTACGATTATGCCTGTGCGATGTCAGGTACTCGTTAAAAGATCCCTATCCTAATTATAACTGGATAGGCAAAATTTAGGACTCCCACTGTAGCATCATCTGATTAGCCATGGTAGTGACTTTAAGCCGATATACATTAATAATTAACTATTTTAACTAATAATATGTAATTGTTAGTTGGTAGATTTTTGTATGTAGAAAAAATGAAAAAAATATAAAAGGCACATAACATGATGGTGAGGAAGAGATCCTTTTTTCTCATATCCCCTATTATAAGAAGGCACAAATTGTGCGTCAGTCATGAATGACAGTTTCTGTTGTCAAAATGTCAGCGGTAGAGCGATATTTTCACATGTTGAAATGACTCTGGCATCGATCTGCTATGAGTTATATGAAGATATGAAGCAATGCCGTCAGGAAAAACGTCAGTAAGACATCTGAAGAACGTGCACATGAAAAACAAATTGACAACTGTCTATCCTACTTTGCATTTTTTTTTCTCGTATTTTATTAGATTCGTTCCGTCGATGATACTAATCGAATAAATGCTTAGCCCATAAATGCAATAATAAGACAATTCTTAATCTGCGATTGAAAAATTATTCGCATATTTTATTCTTGATGAGTAAATGATTACCACAAACATAATATCTTAATTAATATTAAATATTATACACATAATATATTTATATGTATACCTCTCTATGTCAAAAGTTAAATTTTACAGTAAAAAAAATCTTGTTTTAAAAATTTTTATGGTTGTATTTAAATATTGCATCATTTTTGGTTATTTTAACATAAACAATGGAAATTATTTGACCCTTTGATTCTAAAGCTGGCTGGTTACATAAAAAATTAGCTTCATGCTATCCTGATTGGTAACTCAATTAGAATTTTTTCAATGTTTATTAATATTATTTATAAGTTTTAAAGTACTTATTAAAAAAAAAAAATAATAATGTAACTATTTTTCTTTAATTGACTCCATAAAGGAAAGGCAAAAATATAATAAGCCTAGCAAGCATAAATATAATAAGCAAAAACATAAAAAGCCTTACTTCTAATGAAGGATAAAGTGAAACCTTGAACTGTTATCATACTCAGTCACCTTATTTTCATTCATAAAGATCAAAGATTATTTCTTAGTTTTTTTTTTTTTTGTTTTTTTTTGTCAATCCGCTCATGTTATTAACAATTCTTCAAATTCGATTATTGAGGTTTCATTTTAAAAATTTCCTTTCCCTCTAGCGACGAAACATAGTCTGACCATCAGGAAAAAAAGATCTTTTCTTGAAGAAAAGTTCTAAAGGAAAGAAAATCAATAATTATAGGCAAAAATGAATGTATTACTATATTGCCTAATAATAGAAACAAATATTAAGGCATAAGGAGGTTCTTTAATTGACAGAAGTTTCATATTTGTTCTAACGATCAAGTGAATTCCTGCAGAAATATATTCAATGTACCCAAAAACGTGTCACTTTGGTCATACGAGTTTAAAAAAAAAAACGTTTATCAGTCATATCCTTTCTTTTTTTATTTAGTAGAGGTTGTAGATTTCTTATTAAATGCAAAAAATAAATATTGTTCGTAGGATAAGATAGGATGGGGGTTTTAGGGCGATCAATATCTGGATAATTACGCCCGTAAAAGTTTCTATTGATTTCATGATAAGTATAGTTACAATTTCATCTTATGTATTTTGGGTGGCGGGATGGCCGAGTGGGCAAACGCGTCAAAAAATACGCGCTGCCCATGGCATCCTATGGTTGAGAATCGAAAGATAGCAGGTTCAAAACCCGGAGCCAGGGGACATTTATAATACTCGGCATTAATGCCCGACCCTCTCCCCTGGCCCGGGAAACCCCGTATAGCCTAACAGGCGAGAAAGGGGAGGACCAATAAAAAAAAAAAAAAAAAATTATCTTATGTATGTGACTTATCCATTTAAATATATTGTTTTTTTTGCCTTAGATACTATGCAACGAGTATATTAATACAATACAATACAATACAATAAGGCTTAACGTTTTTTCTAGTTACAGTAGATCCTAAATATCTAAATTTCTCAACGGCTTCGAATATTTCCTCTTCTACTTCAATATCGCCAAAATTGTCACCGTTTCTACAACTAACCATATATTTTGTTTTTTCCGTATTTATTTCTAGCCCTACTTCTTTTCCGGCTTCCATCAATGCTTTTGTATTTAGTTCTATCGTTTCCACGTCGTCGCCAAGCAAAACCAAATCATCAGCGTAACCTAGTACGGATATATTTCCCCCCAGATTCAAACCCTTTCCGGTATTTATCACCTCCCTAATGACATATTCTAGAGCTAAATTAAATAAAACAGGGGATAGCGAATCCCCCTGTTTCAAACCAGAGTGAACCTCGAACTTCTCAGAAAAATAACGACCGATTCTTATTTTATTGAACGTTTCGGTCATACACATTTTTACTAAGTTTACTAACTTCTTCGGTATTCCTAGTTCAGTCAGGATGTTATACAGTTTATTGCGGTCTATTGAATCATAAGCCTTTTTAAAGTCGACATACAGTTGATGAACAATACCATTGTATTCTAATTTTTTCTCTAATATTTGACGGAGGGAGAATATTTGGTCTACGGTAGATCGGTTCCGTCTGAAACCACATTGATAATCTCCGATAATTTCCTCGGCGTATTCGGTTATTCGGCTAGTCAGTATTGACGTAAATACTTTATAGCAGACCGGAAGTAGTGAGATCCCACGGTAGTTATTAGTGTCTGTCCGCGACCCCTTCTTGTGAATCGGTATAAGTATAGACTCTTTCCATTCTTCGGGTACTTTCTCATACTCCCAGATCTTTTTAATCAAAAGATGTATTTTTGAAATCCCAGTTTCCCCACATGAGTATATTAATACAAGTAGAAGAAAGAACGAGTATATTAATACAAATTTTAATAAACGATAAAAACAAACAAATTTTATATATAAAAATAAACAAATTTTAATAAGAACGAGTATATTAATACAAATTTTAATAAATTGATGACAATGGAATGGAAATATAATTAGACGCCTATAAGACAAATCGAATAATACGCAATTGTTACATTTCTGGAGTAATCTTCAGTTTCCTTGTTATAACATATACAACTTTGACGCTTTTAAGATTTCAATTATAGTGTCTATTGTTTTTGTGTTGTCGGACAATACACGGGAGAGCTGCCTGGGGAGGCTCCTCGAACTGAACTCGGCTAAATACTTTGGGAAGTCCTCGACGATGTGCTTGATTGTGAGTGGTAGTTGTTTTTTTTAATTCCTCTTAGCTAATTTTGAGAGGAGTCGGATTTCCAGGAATTTTCCCAATTGTCAGATATTTTATTTCTTAACCAAGTTTTGATATCCTGTGTTTCAAAAATTTTGATTACCGGAGTGTTCAATTGTGCTGCTTCTTTGGCTGCTTTGACTGCCGCTTCGTTTCCAATGATACCAATCTGTAATCCAATTGTATGTTAGGGTATTTTGTGGGCTATATTGTTCGTAAGTTTATAATAAATAGATATTTTTGTATTGGTTAATCCAGATATAGAAGAATTTCTTAAGAAAAAACATGATGGGAAGGGTCGTGGCAACGTATGTAGGTCAATGGGAACAACTACTTGCGATTTGTAACCGTTACAAATTGAATGTTTGTTTTCCAAGAACATTAATCAAATTATGTGAATGGGATTCGGATCGGTGGAATGTTTGTCCTGGTATCCATTTATCATCTTCCAACATTTGCATAGACTCTCTGCCAGGTGTTCCTGTGTAACGTGTCAATTTAAATATTTAGGTGAAATATTATTCTCAATATTTCTTTAAGCATATATGGATGGCTAACAGTCACAAATCGATTACCTATTCTTTGAGGGTTATTGTTTTTGGTAGTGCACACTATTAGTAATGAATATAATTGAATCGGTCCACAAATCCAAGTTATTGGAAAAGTGAAAAAAACATTTCTTAACCTAAATTATTTTCTCCAACTCCTATTTTCTTGATTTTATAAATCTATGTTCATTCAATAGACCTGAAAAATTAATGTTTTTTTTTTTTTTTTTTTTTGTTTAGGTTAGACATCAGGGTTTCTCTTGAATATGCCAGACAAACGATTGTTAAAAAACATATATTTTGGAAATTACTGTACAAAACGCTTGTAGGCTTTACATATATTGTCTGATAAATGAAAAATAAATATAAAGTAGATAAACTATGAATATATTTGGTTGAATTGGGCAAGATTCAAATTTATGGCAAGATTTGATGGAAGATGAAGGTAAAGCAAAATTTTACGCCAAAACGTAAATACTGCTTTGATTACAGGGAGATATTATTCAATGTCCTGGATTGGTCGAGTTTCTCCTGACGTCTATTATTTGAATGGCCTATAAAATCCGATAGATCTTGTCTAATGAAACGAAAAAAAAAAATAAATAAAACGAAACTAAATAATCTTTCGAAATAAATTATTATATTTAAATAAATATTTTCTTCTGTAATTTGTTTTAGTTGACCCCATTGCACTTTTTGGACTATTGCCTTTTCTTCGGACCTAAGTACTTATGGATTATTAAAGAAATCGCCTTATTGAATGTGTTTTCCAACTTTTCTTGCTGGTTTCTTAATGAATTGGCTTCAGCTATGCATAGGGGTTGAAACATGAAATTCTTTTATGATAGAAACAGACCTTGTTTCTGATTGTGCTACTGAAGTCTCTGGGCCTTTAAATTTAAATATTTTATTTATTTTTTCTAATTTAAGATAGAAATAAGGGGGAAAATGCAAAATAGGACTTGGGTGGCAAGTCTTAAAGCCAATAATATTTTTAAAAAATACGAAAATACTATACACAAACCACTGATGATAATAGAGACCGTATGAATATTCTAGCGATGGGCTGCTTTAAAGTTAGGGCAGATTAAATAAATAATTTTAGGTTACAAATTTAGTGCATAGAAAAAAGATTTAATTTATTTATTTGATTCCCACTTATTTAACTGCAACATGGACTGTCATTTGTCACTAATAACTAGGGATAGGATTTTCATGTATTTACAAATTTTCTTCTGAGGCCTAGAAATGCACTATGTAACCATATTTACTTTCCATATGATGTCGTTTTTAAATATTTTGACATATATTTCGATAAATACATAGTCCATATTTTACAACTTTTAGGGAATTTACTTTAAAATCATGGTTAGTTGTAGACTTGTTTTACGTATATTTAACCAGTACCTAGATTAAATAAAGTGTAAAGCAGATAATGAACATTGAAAAATTTCTTGGGAAATCAAAACGCTCAAACCAATGTTGTCAGTTCTTATAAACTTCAATCCCCCTCCTTTTTTATATACTTAGTGTGTAAAATGCCAAAAAGGAAAGAAACCAGAAAAAGCTTAGCCGCTAAAATTTAAATGCGACAGTACAGGTGCCTTGTAATGTTTGAGCTACCGAAAAAACATTTCAACGGGTCAACAATTTTTAGTATTACAGCATTTGAAATTGGCGAAACACGTAGATAATAATAAGAAGAAAAAAAACTCTGGAGGAGCAAGTTCATGTAAGACTAATTTTAATACCGATTTGTGCCGGGCATTGTTAAAGACAGATATTCATTTACATACAATAAATAAATGGATTGACCCTTAAAGGATTTTTGGAAAAATATATGGGAAAAAAAATACGACCCTTCAAAAAAAATTATGTTTAAGACATTTATAATGAAACGTTTGACCAAATCAAACTATTCATTCGGGACGTTCCGATTTGGTTCTCAATTTAAGTTTGGATTTAAAGATTTAAATTGGATTAATTTTAAATGCTTTTAAATTCGCACCTATCACTTTAGTCGACGTGGAAAGATCTTTCAGCAAATACAAAGCTTAACTTCGACCGAAACGTTGTCGATTTTCCTAAGAAAAACTTCGTATGCATCTTATTTGCAACAATTTCTTATGGTGAAGTTTAATTTGTGTTCTAAGATTTCGAAAAATTTTGTTAATTATATTTTTAATTAATTTTGATATTTTATAAGTATTTTAAATGTATATTTTTTTTTTTGATATACATATTTTGAAATTTTTATTACATTAAAATCCTATCCTTGTTAATAACTAGTGTAGCAATTATAAAGTTGGTCTATTGGCTCAGGGCATTACGAAGGACTTACCACGGCAAATCTTGGTTTTGATTTGTCCCCTTAATTTTGAAAAGGAGATCCCTCATTATAGCTTAAAGCTGTACCTTTTATAGGCTAATGGCAGCTTTACCACTATTATTTAATTAACCATATTCATATATGAATCGGACATTTCAATTTTCTTTTTTTTTTGTTATTGTTGTTGTTTCTTTAAATATTACTATTTACTTCATTCCTTTGAAATATGAGAGGAGATATTTTATTGTGTTTTCTCCGACTCATATAAAACACGTAAAATCCTCTTACACGTTTGTAGACCGTCACAAATTGTCCTAACCTTTGAAGATATGAAACGATTTCTTGTCCGGTATATTCCCCTCGGCTCAGCCCGGTGTTTAGCTTTCACGTTCGCATAAATTGCATGAGGGAAAGTGTCCTGGAGTCGTTATTAATAATGGAATTTAGGTAAAGTATCACCGATGCTCGGGGCGCTAAGTACGTCGAAGGGAAGGCTTATAGAACTTATAATGATGTACTGTGACTATTAATATATAGCTATGTGATCTCTTTTTATTTTTCATGACCATGTTCTTATTCTACGATAAAATAGTAAAAAATAGTATTAATAATTTATAAAAAAAAAAAAAAAAACTTTTATTATCCTGGCTCACATCACATGTCCTGTCAATTTGCCACTAGATTGTATTATGTTTTTAAAATAATGAATCGGACTGCGGCGTGGCCGAGGGGATATGTAAAGCGAGATCATAACGATTTTTGTAACAATAAAGAATATACACAGAGATTGGCTGAAGTTATTCAATTTTAATATGGACAGGTGTTCGCACCTGGTATGAATGAACCACTGAGCGAAATTCTGGATTTCTATAAAAAACAAACAAACAAACAAACAGAATTCCTTCTTTATTTATATAGATTAACTATGAATTTTGTTTAAATTTTCTAAGATGTATATTTTTTTTCTTTTCTAGGTGAGTTCTGTGATTTGTTCTCCGTTACCTAGTCTTTTATTGGGACTGGTAAGTTATATTCAACACTAATAGACCTAGATATCTTGTTGATCTATTATATTTTTTCCTATCCTAGGGGGTCTAATTATTTGTGATGTAAAAAATGTTTGTACAGCAACCAGTGTCAAAATATAAGTTTAACCTAGATTGAGATTTGAATTCGTTTTATTTTAAAAATAATTCGTGTTTAGTGATTCTACAGTTTTGAATTTGAATGTATTAAATTGCGATTTTGTAAGTATTAAATTTAAAATACTTTCTCCTTAGTACAACCCAAGTATATACAAATCGATGCATTACATAATCAAAATCTGTTAAATATTTTGGCTAACGCTGGACAAATCCCTCACTTTCACATAAACAGGAAAACTGATGCAGAAAAAAAAACATTTACAAAATGTTCCCTTACTTTAATAAAAAATCCAAACTTAGCCCAGCGCTCTAGCTTATTATTTATAAATCCGTTGTTCGTTCATTAATAACCTATGCCTCACCTGTATGGATTGGTTAGGGATGGTTACAAATTATGGTTATAAAATATAAAAAACTTGAAAGGATACAGAACCTTTGTATGAGAATCATTAACAACTATCCCCGTTACACGAAAATATCTACCATGCTCAAAGACCTAGATCTACCCACAATCAAACAATTTTTCCTATCACATACCTCCAAATATTTCAGTAATACAACAGCCTCTGCAAACCCATTAATACAAGAAATAGGAAACTATAACGATAACTCACTCAAAAGCTACACTTACACGAATCATTTCTGATGTCTGTATTTCTTCCATGCTTATGCATTTATTGATTCCTTTATTAAGTTAATTCTGTTCATTTTTATTAATTTAACTCTTTTTACTTTATTTTTATTTTGTATAGGTTTTTTTCTTATTTTTTCCTACTGTCTATCCCAATATTATCCTTATTTTTGTTTCTTATTACTAAATAATCATCCAATAAATATAAATTGTTGATTTTAAGGATGATGTAGCTGAATCATGTATAAAATTGTATGTATGTACGTTGTACAATATTGTAAACATACTAGATTTGGCTTAGATCTTACTGTTCTAAACTTTATTTCGAGAAAATTAGTCAAAGCAGTAGCTAAAAATTAATTGTATTTATTTTATCCTGATTTATTTAGCTGAAAATTACTTCGATAACATTTGATGATTGTTATTAAACATTTTCACTTCTTTTGGTTTTGCCGATAAAATTTTGAAAATTATTTTAGATTTGCCCATTGCAAAATGTGTGAAAAAAATAATTGTCAATGGTTAAAGAGAATTTACATATTTTTCGAACTAAAAAACTTTAAGTTATGGATTACAGTATACCATAACCAAGTAACATGGATTTTATACCAAAGTATTCAATGAACATTTTATTGATCGACTAGGCTGTTTGCATTTAAATTTGAAGTTACAATTCTGTCTAACTTCTAGCGGCTATTGATCTCTGTCAAGCTAGAAAAAGTTTTTTTTCTCTTTTTTTTTTATTGAATCTTAAAAAATCTCAATGACTTAAAGTATGTTGAAGATCCTTCCTGCATTTTCGAATTATGTGACAGGCACCAGAGCATACTTCCTGCCTCACTCGAATGATTTATACGTAACACCAGGTACAGATTCCTTGGATCCTCCCAGTAGGACGCAAGATACGCAACCACCGAGTTTTGCCAACTCACTCTTTCAGCTACGATTGTAAAGAAAAAATGTCTTCTTGGGTCTTAAGGAGCTGAAAGGTCTTAGTTATATTAGGTTGCATTACCGAACCCACCGCTACTCATTCCTCTGAATGTTATCGCGTTTTTTTTTTTCACCATTAGGTTACACTTGAAGAGTTAAAAAATATACCCCTTTTTCTATATATATATTTTTTACAGCCGAAAGTGATTCAACCATTGAGCTTTAAAGAAAATATATGTTTCTTTAGCACGATAGGTGCGGCATCGGTCTCCGGCGTCCGTTGTCTTACATTTCCCTCTTAACAGCCGATTTTCACATGAAAATGTACGAAAGTCCGAAACACTTCCAACACTCAATTTAGTCTATTCTTATTATGTGATTATTGCATTTTAGTGCAGAATCTGTTGCCATCAGCTGAAATTCTGTTGTTTTTTAGAATCGGATTCGGAGGTCCGATACCGGCCCTGAGTAATAAAACAAGACTACTGGACGGCATTACCTTTCCGCGACTAGATACGCTGGAGATGTTACAATACCACTTAAGCATCGATACTTCTTTCAACACGATACTTTTCTTAGAGTATGGAAGTATCTATATTATTTGACATAAGGTATCAGTGCTTGTCGGTCAACCTATATTCGAAGAAAAGATGAGATAATTATCAAGCAGAGATAGAATTTGACATTGAAAAAAAATATTGAAATTATTAAACAAAAACTTATTCATCTGGCGATTTAACCCTAATACTTTTTAATACCAGCCAGTTACATGCTTCAACTATCCATTAGGCTTCCATTGCATCGAAATGTGAAACGTGGCCACTAACATTGAGGGATGGACACCGGCTTAGGGTCTTTGAAATTTAAGGTTATGTGAAGACTATCTGGACCGTCCTTAGTTCTTTTATATGTGTGTGGCATCCTATTAAAAATGGATATGGACCTTAACGAATTCGGCAAAATAAATATATACTTTTTATTTATTTGTTCATTCAATGTTTCTCTAGTAATAAATATTTAAAATAACAGATTTTTAAATAAACCTATTATTTTATTGAATCATTTCGTATCATATTCCTTCCTGATATGTACGGCCGCAGAATACCCTTCGAATACCCCAACTATCCTATTCGCGGTAACATAATATCGTCCTGAATTAAAAGTCAAGGGTAAGCAGCTCGGTTACCGTAGTATTTTTCTTCAGATCGTATTTCGTTTCAGCTGTATCTTTAACCTGGCCTAGAGCGTATGGTAACTAAATTGTAAAACTATGATGGTTATATGAAATTTCATTCAATTTCAAGGTTTCATTTCATTTTTTTATCTTTTTTTATCGGCTTTAAGGTTATAGCAAAATTCTATTTAACCATAACTTTATTACTTCATGAAAAGCTTATTTAAGTGGTACACAAAGATGGCCAGTTCCACTTCCCAAATGTTTTCATCTCTTTCCAAAAACATATAGTTTGTTTCATAAACTCTTGTTAGCTTTTCTGTGATTAAGTGTTCTATATAACATTTTCATATTACATTTTCTTGCAAGTTGGGTCCGCTACTCATTTTATTTTGTGTGCAAAAAAAATTATTGAAAGTATTTTTTTGGCAATCATGGGAAATATTCGATAATCGGTCGAACCGAATTGCTGTTGGAACAGCCAATTAAAGCTTTTATGATTTGAAGCTGTTCTGAATTATCGATACCTATAATTACAGATCATTGAACCCACTAGGTTCTAGGTGCCAGGTGAAAGGTCAAAGAGAACAAAACCTCTTCGAGATTCCTCCGTGATTGCTTTGACCGACAATTTTTCGGCCTTGGCACTCGCCTTTATCTTGTCTTATAGTTGCCTATATTTGAAGTTATAACTCGTATTTAGCAATTAAACGGACAAAGATCTTAAAGAAAAGTTTTTTTCGATAAGTTGTTAAGAGTGTTCTTTAATGCAAGAAACACGCTCAGAATCGTCTAGAAAACGTACAAACCTTGCTATATGAACTTCCAACAGAAGTTCATATAGCACTGTTTTAATTGAATCAATTACTTTAATCTCTGTATTGACTCATCTAACAATTATTTACAGATCTTAAAACGACGCAATTACTAGATTTGTTTGTTGTATTTATTTAGCGTCAGTTTATATTGCTAAGGCTAATCGGACGATGCTGAAGTGGTAGTGCTAATTTTCGCATATCTAGGTATAATTAGGATAGGTCTTATGATAGGAATTAGGGTTTTTAACGAGTACCTGACATCGTACAGGCTCGGGACCTTCATATTACCTACCATCTGAAGTATGGCATAGTCAAGGATTTGTTCCTCCCTTTAAAAAATGATATGGAAGTTTGCCTAGCTATGAACCCTCGACCTTCTGTACAATAGTTGACTACGATAACCATTAGACCACAGACGGCCTATGCAACAAGAAAAGGGGATATACATTGTTCATCTATTGTGTCATATTAATTCAATAGTTTACCTTATTTAGTATGACTCTGGAACATAAATCGTTTGCCCCTTCTCACCTCTATGCCATGCTGTAAAAGTACTGAAGTATTCTTGTTTATATTACATTAAGTTTATGTACGTTCAAGTAATATTTGATCAGGATAATTTTTTATAAAGAGTCATTACAACAGCCTCAAATTCAGTTTATAAATGAATTGATGCCAAAAAATAATAATAAACTAAAAGTATACAGCACCCTTAAATACAAGTCTACAATAACTCGAACAAATTTATTTTTCATTTTAATTTTTATCTATAAACCACTGCAACTAGGTTACAAAATGGGAAACCAACATATTTAAACATATAAGCTAAATTTAAAATATTTAATAATATTCTTTTTAGTTGATATATCATTTCTATAAAATTTAAATGCAAAAGTAAACCCTTTAAAAATAATTGTTCAAAAACTAAATCTAGTATTGATTGCAGTTTCTTAAACTGAACTATTTGCTTTGCTTACCTTAAATAACTGTCTCAAGGTGGATTTATAACATTGAATAAAACACTAGAAATGTTACCTGATGTAGGTTATTTGGAGTTGTAGTCTTGTTTTGAGGCTGGGATTTAAGAAAAACTAGATAAACTCCAAATATTTTTTTCATTTTTGGGGATGATGCATACATCCAACTTTGCCTTTAAAAATCACCTATTTTAGGATTTCGATTGTTTCAACTGCCACTTTCTCCTATACCCTTTAACAATATAGATATTAAATTTTTCAATAATAATTGACCATATTATGACTTTGGTCCCTATGGTAACGGCTACTCAACTATTTGATTTGGTTTCAATATAATAAACAGGAGCAATGACTTGTAGAATGCGGTTTTCCCTTACTAAACTTTCTAAGTAATTATTTTTTAGTTTTGTAACGGGTATTGTTCGATCTAAGGAAACGCAGAAATGAATTATACTCGTTTACATGTATTTTAATTTGGTTGTAGCGATTTCATCCTCAACTATATCCACCATTTTAAGAGGCAATATTTCATAACCGTAGATATGTATGTAGAAATTGGCTGCGAATCATTTTAAATGGATTATAAATGGATTAACATTTATATAATGTCGACGATATTACCTGCGTATCTTGTTGAGAGTTAATCTGTATTCATTTCAAAAGGTAGTAGTTTTGTGATGTAACTTTCACTTGTCACTGTGTTACTTGACTGTTACTAGTAACTAGTTGCATAACTGGTTACTCTCGACAGGTACTCACTCTTGTAGGGTATCGTGATAGGTTAAGCCTTATTATTTAACGGATAACTGCTTTGGTGGTCTTTAGTCGATAGTCAAGTGAATTGGAAAAATATGGTCCATTTTGAAAAATAGGTATTCAAAATAAGAATGTAGGTAGTTATAAACATTCCATGTAATAATTCTATAAAATAAGCAAGTGATGTGTTAAGTTGCAAAACGGGGTAAGTCAAGTTCGCTTTTTATCTTTCGAGTTGAGAAATGTGGGACAGAAGTTTACTGAGCACTCGGCACTCGAGTGTATTCTTCGCTGGCACATTCTCTCGGTCCCTTTATGGCTCATACCCTTTTCGAGTGTCTCCGATATCCCCCTGCAAGTGACATCTTACAATGGAAGGCTCCTTCGTGTTTTGGCTCCTGGCCTTAAAAATAGTAAATTTCGCGATCTTTCCTGTAGAGTAGTAGTCTTCATTTGAAATCTTATTGTGAAATTTCCGCAGGATATTTATATGGAGCTCATATAAAAAAAATTAGTAGATTACATAAAATTGGTCTTAACATTTATGTAAAAATAAGACGTGAAAGCAAGTGAAATAAAACTGGATTTTATTTATTTATTTTTTTCAAAATAAGGTAAAGTTTTAATACAAGGCAAAAAAAAAAATACAGAGCATATGATTTAAAAGAGTTCTAGACTCGTTGTTGGATCAAATTTTTCTAGTACGTGTTCGTGACTGTTTGAGAACCTTCTACGCTTATCGAGAACTTTCTTGACTGTTCTAATTCAGACTAAATGTAAGAAGCAATAGACCGGAGAGTTAGTCTTGCTCTGAAGCTCGAACCATATCATTATTCTCCTGTCCCTTTATAGTTACAAGTTGATACTTTTAGTAACACTGCTTGTTTGTTTAACGTCACTTTATGCCACGAAGGCTAATCGGACGATGCTATATTTATCAATATAATAAAATTAATAATGTAGAACGCTAGGCCTAAAATCTCGTATTTGTAATTCACTATTGGTTTAAAATTTTAATAGTTTCAGCAAAGAAATTGTTCAGATTTCTTGCATCAGTTTTAAAATTGACAACCTTATTAATGTTTGCAGCTAAATATAGTGCTTCAAGATATTTTAATTTTTGCTCAGAATTTTTTTTATGCAAAATTATTGTGTTATGATAATCGAAGCTATGTTTTTGCTCGGTAAGTATGCTTAGCTAGGGCAGTTTAGAGAGTGTGTATGTACATATGTGTAGATGTTAAATTAAATTACTTTAATTAAACCATTTTCAATTTTAATGTTATATTTAATTTTCTATAGACCTGATTGAATTATTTTTTCGGTTACCTAAATTTTTTTGAATGTTGGCAAAACTGCACATTTCCCTGTTAGCCCTCCTTCCATATGGGAAGGTTTCAGTCAGTTTCTATCTTGCTTACATAACCTTTGTAGCCCTGAAGATGCCTGAATAGGCGAAAATTTGGCATGTAATCTGCACGATTAAGTGAATTATTGAAATAATACGAGACTTTGAAGCCTAGCTTTCTATATCTATAATTAAATAGTCTCTTCCTACAAACCTGTTTACGTAATTAATAATTATTAATCTAAATAAGCAGGAATGATATCCGGATATTGACGCTCTTAAAATGTCAGTAGATCGTTGTTCGTTTTCACGTATTTAATCAGATGTAAATTAGTTTTTATAATTTGTGAATCTGAATGTTATCTGTAGAATAACAATATTAAAAAAACAAATTTATATTCATCAATACTATTTCATTATTTGAGGGGAATCGGAACCAGAAACAAATTACATATGCATTGAACATTCGGATTCCGTTGCAACATCCTGAATCTAGTCCGTTCACACGACCTTGCAGTAGACAGCGACCCCATTTGCATTACCGCTAACTTTGTCGCAAACAGTTTTATACAAATTGACGGTTAATAAACTAAATCTCCTATAGGAATTACCATATTAGCCCTAATATAGACTTGCCAAGATAAGAGGCTAATTGACGGTATCCATGGTCAGTTGGGCTCTTGCCAATTAACCTTGACTTCCCGATCCTCGTCAGATCGATGCTCCACAATCTACTGGGTTTCAAAGTGCTTTTGTAGGAGTTCGACTGAGAATTACTGTTACTTCTAGAGTTAATTAATGCTATTACCGAGATTGTTGATTAATTAGCCAAAGTGCCACTGGAGAAGACTGGACCCAGATTTGGGGTGTATTGAGGATCGACGTAAATGAAATAAATTTACTCATCCAATTTGTTAAAATTTTGATCGCATAGTAGTATTTATGCTTATAAATATTAATAGGTTCATATCTATACATATATGAAACTATTTATATATATATATATATATATATATATATATATATATATTTTTTTTTTTTTTTGTTTACAAATAAGTTTGTAGTTAAAAACCTTTATATATGTAATTTTTTTTTTTTTTTTTTTTTTTTTTTTTTTACCTACCAATCCCCTTTCATTACCCTACACGTAAATTGTTATTCAGGGATTATCAATTTGAAGACCAGCGACTTCACTTATCCAGAAAATCAAAAGTTTGTGCAAAAAGAAACCGCAGAATAAATTTAATTATAAAACAACGCATGCCCTTGCGCATTCAACCTTCACACCTTCATTTAATAATTGCAATAAAACATTTTTGTTTTAGATTCTAGATTTTCATGCTTTAGGTTGTTGTTTTTTCATTATTTTTTTTTTACTTTAATTATTAATGCGCACCTGTCAGCAAAGTGCGGAAAATCAGCTGATGAGATGGCGGTAATAGGAAATAATGACATGTCAGGGTTGAGGTGGAAAAGCACCCAACAGCACTCCCTTCCTGGCTTGAGTCTATTACCTTGGCTGTCTTAAGAGAGCCGATCTCTCATCCAGCGCCTTTTTAGTCTTCTCGTATCCATGCGTATGTCAGCCATATTACTGATTAAACTGTTTGTATGTCCTTACAAATTAATACAAAATCATTTGTAAAGTGTCGTTATGTGTTGGTCGACTGTTGGTAAATGGAGGTCGGTATGTAAAGTTTGGTTAGTCACGTACCAAAGTGCTTTTATAATGAGTCGAAACAATTTTGATTGAACAGTTTGAAGTTTTTGTTAGTGAGTCTTTTTAGCTATGCCGAATATCTGTGAGAAATATGTCCATATGGGCTTGAGTAAGTAAGTGTACGTATTTGGTTTTTGTTTCAGTTTTTACGATTTAGAAAGTAATGGATATAGAAGTTGAAGCCTTTTGTCAAGAGTTCTTTTTTTTCATTTTTACTTGTGGGCCCCATGTCCATGATTTGAACATGTCCAGAGCCTCTTCTAACTCACTTAAATATTTTATAGAAACTGGGATGATTTAAATTTCGCTAATTTAAAAGTATGATGACATACGCATTCCAAATTAACGATTTTATTTATTTGTAATGAAAAATGACTGGGGCCTATGATGGACTGCGCCAAATAAAAAATTTAATGAAATATTAAATAATCCAGTGGATTAAAGTCGAGAGAGAAAAAAAAAAAAAGGAAATATAAAGGTACACATTAATGGACCCTGAGGAAAACGGGAATTAATAAGCTTAGCGAAGGTTTCATGACACGGAGGGTGCGTGGGGTAGCCAGCATTGTCACTAGTCACCACCGCCATCTTAATGGTCTTCAGGACCACTTAGCGGCTAATTTAAAATTATAATTCCCGCTCTACGATAATTTATTATATAGCAGCTTTAAAAGTTTCAAAATGAAGATTGAGCCTGCAGATATTCGGCTCGAGAGAAGTGAATGATTATGTCTTGAATTTACTTTCATTTAATAAATAAAATAATGTATTCACCGAGTATCTAGTATTTTATGAAATACCGTACCAGTACCAGAAAAAAATATATGTTAATGGACGTTGTAGTCAATAATTAAACAGTCTTTCGTTTTGCAATTTTTTTTTAAATTTAAACTCGTATTACCTTTTATAGCTTAAGGTATAAAAAATGACTCTGAAAGAATTAAAATCGATCGTATACATTAAAAAAGTAAAAATAACTAAGAATCATTGTTATTTTAAATCGTGTGTTTTCAGGATGTTGAAAATGAAAGGACCAATATAAATTATTTCATCGTTCTTACAAGCTATTGTGTATTACAACTAATTTTTACTGAAATGTTTACCTAATATTTACCATTTAAAAATAAAATTATTAAAACGGTATTTCGTTTTAAACGAATATTTTCTATGATTTTTATCCTTCGCAGTACTTTATTTACATTTACTGTAAGCGTCCATAATTTTTCATTTTTTGAAAATATAAATTAATAAATATGCATATAAAAGATCGAAGTTATTTTGGCGAATTTTAATTAAAAAATTATAAGCGTTTTAGGAATGACTTTAGTTAAACTTCGATGAATACTCTGATTTTCTACTAACTCGGAAATATACTCAACTATGAAATGACACAGCAAAACAAAAAACTTATAAACTAAAAGAAAAATATACATACTGATGGAAATAGATTATTATTTAGAGGCATGTTTTTACTTTCACTTACCTATATATGAAATATATAGTAAGTGGAAGTATTGCGATCGTGAAAAATTTCGACTTCCGGTTTTCAACGGAAATACACGTTTTGGGGTCCCCTGAGTCCAAATGACCAAGTCCCGCGAAATGGTCTGTGTGTGTGTGTGTGTGTGTGTGAACAGACTAGCTCAAAAACTATAAACCGCGCGAATCTGAAATTTTGTATTTAGTGTATGTATATGCCCGCGATGTGACAGCAAAAATTTCATCAAAATTGCTCAAAGGGAGGGGGTAGTTTATTTAATAACTTTTTACGTTTTTTTCGATTTTCTCAAAAACGGCTCTAACGATTTTGATTAAACTGAGTATTTGATGTAATAATATGCCCGAGATATGACTGTAAATATTTCATCAAAATTGATTAACCGGAGGGGGAACTTTACTTAATAAATTTTGTCCAATTTTTACCTTTTTGATCGATTATCTCAAAAACGGCTTTAACGATTTTTATCAAATTCGTTATGTTTAATGAAAATTAGTTGTTATTTAATATCAGGTAAGCTTTATCATTATTAAAATGTTCTGAGGGGGCTTCAATGGGGAAGGGGCCTTTTTTGTTTTTCTATAAAGTACCTTTGTTTTAGTTTATATTGAAAAATTAACTGTCTCTCATCACGCCTAAAAATAAGAAATGGCTAAATATGATATATGAAGAAAATCAAGTAAACATATACAGGAGAAAAAAAGAAAAATATTCCGTCAACTCATAAAACCCCTTTTATTATTATTTTATTTTACTGAATAGGATTTGGATAAAATCTTAAAGCCAAAAAAAAAAAAAAAAAAAATTTATTTTTATTACGCATGCGCCGTACGCCTTTAATGACAAACCAATGCGTTATAATTAAAGCTGTTCTGTTCATTTGAGAAGTGGCAATTAACAAAACGCATTAATTTCTAATCTAAGTAAGTTGGTAAGTGAAAGTTGTGTGTTGCGCGCACGCACCAGATTTATTTTTGTTGTGAGCGAAAATATGCAGTGATAGTACTGAAGAAAGAATATAGGTACCGCGGGGCAGTACTGAACGACAGGAAGTTGTTATCAGCGGAGGTAGGCTAGTTATTATGTATCGGGTCGAGATAAGGCTGACTGATTACCGCCTTTACGTCTTCGTTCGGGGAATAATTATTCAAATTTTATCGATACCTCTCGTTCGCTTCTAATTTCGAACTGTTCGATGTAGAGTGTAAAATATTCCTTTAAGGCATATGAGCAGTTAACATTATTTTTTATCTAGCTAGCGAATCTTGAACTATATATCGAGTAATAGCCCAATTATAATCTATTTATAGATTATAAGAAATCGGTACTTTTAATAGTGTAACACTTATGTAGGTTTAAATATTTTTCATGAAACGCAAATCTATATAAATAAAGATGAAATTCTGTTTCTTCTTTATAGAGATCCATACCGTTTGTCCTAAATTCTCCAAACTTTGCTCAGTGGTTCTTTCATACTAGATACGAACACCTGTCCATATAAAAATTGCATAACTTCAGCCGATTTCAGGGTATATCCTTTATTATTATAAAAATCGTTATCTCGATTTACATTGTTTTTTTTATGAAATCGACCGTTTGAATCGAAAAAAGTCTCATTTTATAGATTTTGAAGAGGCCAACAAGGCCCGGTTAGGCCGTTCCTTCAGGGCGGACCGTGGTCCATGTTTTAAGGCTGAACGGTGCGACCCAACAGATTACTTAGTTATTAATACGTTTAGTTTTTAAAAGTCTCCCAAGAAGCGAGCTTCAATAGGAGTATTGAGCTCATAAACAACGCCAAGATGAAACTCCTGACGAACATCGAACATACCTCGAATACCCATTGTCCTGAGTGATATGCCCTTTGATTTCAAAACAGTAAAATTCCCAGTTCGGGTCGCATTTGCCATCACTATATAAAAAAGCTCAGGAGCAATCATTGAGGGTAGCTGGTATCTATTTGGAATCCCCATGTTTTTCTCATGGTCAGCTGCATGCTCTAGAGTAGGTTCACCTAAGGAACTAAGCTTTAGAATAATAATCAATTAGTGCTAATTTTGTTGTATTTTTTGTTTCACAGTTCACATTTATTTAAAAAATTAAATTGTCCGGGTGAAACCGGAATATACAGCAAGTAAATTCTAATGCCACACAAACAATAAAAACTCCACTTATTAAGAAGTTTAAAAAATGTATATAAAAATAAAATAAACCACAAAAATGAATCAGAATGTTCCAAAGAAGGGTACAAAGTACTCGAACAGTCATGAACATGTACTAGGAAAGTTTTTTTCTAACTGTTCCAATTAATTTTGTAGGGGAGAGCGGGGTTGGTTGGCAACAGTTTTTTTTTTTTTTTATTGTCGAGTCGTTCCTGTTAATATAATCCCAATATGGCTGATACCACTGTACACTCCAAGTATTATAGTACTTCAAGTATTTTTTCAACACATAATATTTAATACTAAGATCATAGAAAATTGAAGAATTCGTCAATCCAGAGTATGGCAATTAACCCCCTATGTGGGGCAGGTTGGCCTAGAAGGTGGAGTTGTTTAGCCATCTCATTCAAGTACTGCCTGACGCATAATATTGTTATTAAAAGCTGCACTATAATGGTATAATAATTTTGAATCAGTTTTTAACAGCTTTTAAGCGAAAATAGAATGACATAAGAAGAAGATAAAAGTTTAGACTTTCGTCACTTTCTGCATAGGAAAAATTGCTCTCATCTTCCTCGCTGGAACTAAAGACATTTGGTAGTTTCACCTTTGTTTATGTCTACCTCGCTTTTGCGAATTGCTACTGCGCCAACAAACCCCAGTTGAAGAGAGGCAACTAACCCCACAGGAGAAATCATATGAAAGATGGCTGTCAGGACAGGGGAGAACAATCAAACAAGAAACTGGTTAGTCGAAAGGTTAGGTTTTTCAAAGGAGTTTGGAGCTATGTGAACAGAATCGGAGTCGAATGTTTTGCCATACCTTTAAACCAAATTTACTGAAAATATAAAAATTTACTTACATGTTGTAAAATCAATCAATGAAGCACGCTCTTCTCCACACTGTTAGCATCAGATTTAAAACTCAGGACAAGACTCCCGAGGTCGAGCGGGTCACATGGTACAATGGTGGGGCCTTCACAACAGGTGTACCGAAAACTATAAGCCAATGGTCAACCTACCCCCTATGCCAACCAACTCCGCTCTCCCCTACTCTTTTCAATTATATGTTTTATTGTTGTTGTTCTTATTTCACCTTACGATAGTTTTGAAAATCGGTGTAATAATAATTAAGTAATTACCCATGTTTTTTAAAACAGTCTGTTTTTTTTTTATTGTGCGTAGCTTTCAGTGTTTAGCACCATATGCATCTTGTATTTTATTCTCCTCAGTGGATATCGCCTAAGTTTTGTATTTCCTCTTAGGCGTCTGTTATGTTTCTTACTGCTATCGAGGGATACCATCCGTTTACTTCGGCTGTAATTCAACTTCAGTTATTAAACTTCAGCACTTATTAAACGTTAGTGACCAACAAAATTTTCATACCAAGACTGATCAAAAACTAGGTCTATTTGGTTCATTTTAATCGCTACTTGCGGTCAAAAAGTGAATGTGTAAACAGACCTTACAAGTTATTTAACTTTTTATAATTATAACTTAACCTAAGCATTAAGCCCATAACATAAACTTCTATATTAGATATGAATAGAAAGACATTTGCACAGTGACATCTGATACAGAAATTAGTTTGGCTGTTTCAGTGAGTGGTTGTCATCTTACCAAGGCATTTTTAATCAAAGAAAAGAACAAATGAAATACCATTAGCGGAACCGAGACCATCAAAGGCAGCGTACACCGCTCAACAATCATTAAGTAATAACATCATTGTCAACCGAGCGGGGGTTAGAGATTATTCCGGAACAGTAAACAATTATATACAGTGATGAGGCGACTGGATCGTGAGGTAGCACTCAGGTGCGGTGTTCACACGGCCGCCTAGATCTCGAGGTCCGTGAGATAGTGCCCTAACGGATTTAGAAGGCAGTGTTCTCTACCTGAAGATCAGCTGACCACAGAGAAGGCGGGGGGGGGGGGGGGGGGGTCAGAGGTGAAGGCTGGGTTCGACCACTCCTCTCACGATCCGCGATCTTGTTACCTCAAGGTACCACCAGCCATCTTGTTACATTCTAATCTATAAGGTCATTGCATATTTTATAGCAGCTAGTATGTATACATGCATACAAATCTATCATATTACACATCTATCAATCACAGAAACGGCATCGAAAGCATGGCAACATGTTTTTTTATATTACGAGTACTAACTTGTCAATTTTGATCAAACATTCACCAAAAACGTCAATGTTTAAGTACATCGATGTTTTGTAACATCCATTTTTTGAATATTAACCTGTTAGTGCTCAAACTTTTTTAAAGATCAAAATCGCTTCGGATAAAACATCTACCGAAACCTTCTATGTTTAAGAACATCGATGTTTCGCGTCATCGATGTTTTTTACTATACGTAATTTAGAATAAGCAACTCAAATAAAATTATTGTTAATTATAAAGGGAAAAACCTGTGATTCTGTATGGAGTACAAACGGATTGCTTTCCCAGTTTAGATAAGTTGAAAAAAATAGAGAGGAAAATTTTGAGGAAGATTTATGGACCGAAGAAAACAGAAGGATTCTGGAGGAGGTGTAATGAGGAAATTTACAGGCAAATTAATGATTTAGAAACTGATATGAGAATTAGGAGGTTAAGGTTCTTTGGGCACATGGAGAGAATGAGTGAAAAAAGATTATGTAAAGAAATTTTCAGTAAAAACATAAAACAAACAACAAAAATTTGGGGGGATATCCTTGGCAAATTAAAGAAGAATTGGAAACATTGGGGATATCAAAAGAACTTTGTCATGACAGGGATCTTTTCAAGAAAGTAATTAACAATGACGTCAGATTAAAGAAGAGAGTGAAGGGTATTGGGTGGTCAAAGGAGAGAAGAGAGGAGCAGTCGAGAATGATGAAGCTGCGCTGGGAAGTGAGACGGAGGAAGAAGGAAGATTCTTCAGTGATATCGCGTGGTCCTCAAAGTGGCCGTTTCCTGTAAAAAAAAAAAAAAAAAAAAAAAAAAAAAAAAAAAAAAAAAAAAAAAAAAAAAAAAAAAAAAAAAAAAAAAAGGGGGGGAAAAATTATGATTGAAACAAATATAAAATGTTTAATATGTAATTTAAGAGAGCTAGAGACATTAGAGCACTTTTGTTTTAATTGCCAAACATACTTAGCCAATGGAAAAAAATATTTACCTGATTACATGGAAGAGAATAGTCTTACCACGCCGTTGACGATTGATGATTACCAGATTGTTTGTTTGTTTTTTTTGTTTTAACGTCACTTTATGCCACTAAGGCTAATCGGACGATGCTACAGCGGGAGTCCTAAATTTTCCCTATTCAGCTTTAATTAGGATAGGGATCTTTAACGAGTACCTGATATCGTACAGATACGGTATTGAAAAGGATTCTTTACTCCCATTAAAAAATCCTAGGGCCAACTCGGGATGCGAACTCGCGTTTACTTTAGTATTTTATGTTTCTATGCTAACCACTACACCAGAGGTGACCCCAACTAACCTATAATACTAAAAGTACACCAATTTATTATAGATGAATTAATAGTAATTCAGATAATTCTATAACCTATAAATGTATGAATTTCAATAATGAAGGTAAATTTTTTTTTAAATCGATGTTTTAAAAACATCGATGATGGAACCGTATTGTCAATATTACTTTTAAGGGTCTGGCCACACATGTCCGCACCGGACTCGCACCATAGCAATAATATAGGTTATGTTCAGAATATTACATATTTCCTTTAGTTATGCCTAAAGTTCAGGCCACAGATGTCAGACACAGGCCACTTTAGGCATAACTAAAGGTAATATGTAAATTAAATTAAAAATATTCTGAACATAACCTATATTATTGCCACGGTGCGGATCCGGTGCGGACATGTGTGGCCAGACCTTAATACATACTAAGTATAAGCAATGTGATATTATCAATAAATTACATATGAAAAAATAATTGGGTATATTGTTTACGCTGGCGTGTACCACCAGTGGCTGACATTAGACTGCTGCATCGGACACTTTAGTCAATCACAGAACTTTCCACGACTATGTATAACGAGGTAAGATTGTATTGTTTATTTTATTAATGTTGGATTGTCAATACTGCCAAATGCCCTTGAATAACTCCCATCCGATAGAGCGAAAATCATTAAGATAAGCGGCCAATGGGCGAGGAGCATGAATTAAATTCCCCGGCGTGAACGTGTTAAATAATAACTATGTTGTAGTGACAGTGTACTTGATAAGAAATAATTTCGACACAGGGAAAAATAGCCCTTCTTTTGAAGAAGTAAAGAGACTTCCTTCCCAATATCCTTGGTCCTCGGTCGCTATCAGCGGCTCATTAAGGAACACGCCCAAATACAATCGGACCTGTTCCGGGATTATAAAGCTCCTAAGTCATTGCGTGGGCTTCTAAATGGGCGGACAACGATCAACATTTTTTTTAATCACGAAGGCTGCACCTAACCACGATGCTCGGATCTGGTAGTTTCACACCATGGCAGTTAACAGAATAAAAATATCTTATAAAAAGTGGCTATTTCTAAAATTTGATGGGTATGCGCATATAGGGTATTTGAAGTTAGAGACAGTTTCTTCTTACGAAAAAAATCTGTATTCATCATGTGCTGAAATAAAGGAACAACAAAGGGTAAGAATTTCGTGGTGGAAGTCAAGCAACTTTGATTTTGGAATGATAACTAAGATATAATTTAGGGTTCATGTTTAAAAGAAGGAGTGAAAAACTCTTCATTGAGACAGAAATCGATTTGGTAATCTGTGATGCTTAGTACTCGTAGCTACAGGTGCTTTTTGGTTTCATTCGTGCGACTTTCACGATAATCGCCCGACGATTAAACTTCATTACTATTTCTTCGTTTGTATATCTCTGCTTCACTCTGCCGCCCGAGTTGTATTAAACGAAGTAGAGCTCAAGTTTAATCGTTGAATAATATTCGGGTGAATCGCAGAAAACGTCCGTCAATGCAAAATTTTTATACATTGCGTGGTAGTCTAATACAGTCTTGTGATATATATATTTTCATGTATGGAAAATTAAAATTTCTTTAATTCACTTCATCGTGTTTCTCTCTGAATCATATGTGAAGCAAATCCTTGAGAGATACGAAGAATAAAAAAAGTAATTTAAATCAATTAAAATCGAGAAAAAAAAAATCATTAAAATCGAGCCGAATCACGGCCTAAGGGTAGAAACTTGGCGATGGAAATTGTAAAGACCAAAATTTCCAAGTCAGTAGAAAGCCGAGGTCTCATCGAAGTTTAACACAATTCACTCGTAAAACGCTTCTATTTTTTTTATTATTATTCGCGAATATAAGTGTTTATCTTTAATATGATTTTAAATATTCATTAATTTACATTTCTAATAAATGACAATTAATGGCAGCTTACAGTAAGGGATGAGCAATGCCTTGAGGTCTTTGAAAATAAAGAACTGCGTAGGATATTGGGCCGTAGAAGGAAGATTCGACAGGAGAATTTAAACGACTACACTATCCAGAATCGCGTGAACTTTACTTTTTAAATCTAATCGAAGGTATAGTTATAGTAGGTTAAAGTGGGCGTGAAAAATTCTTTGGTGTTAACGAATACCTAAAACAATGATATACGCTTTGTCGGCGGGTAAGCGTCCGAGGGATCCTGTGGGAGTTCGCCTTGGATGGGATTTATTCTTAATTGATCGTTTCATATGTTATATTTAGCCATTTCTTGTTGGTAATTAATTCAATTAACCATAAAAACCGCTCTGCTCTGTGCAATGCGCGCTTTACCTTAAAGTTAATATTTTTAGATTATATCTAAGTTCATTATAATAATAAGGTGAAGATGGTAGAATTCGGTGAAGCCTGATCTTGTGGATTTGGGATTGGAGTTGGGGAAGTGGATGGAGGTGTGTAGGGAGCGATTGGTCGTGTCGGCGTCGGGCCTTGGGTTTCGTTAAGCCTTCATTCTTATTCTTAAAAATGACAATCTGATTGGATAAATTCCCCTTCTAATTAATTGAGAGACCTTTTATCTCGCGTTGCGCCTCCGTCAAGCCTAATCCTTAATCCTCCCTGCTGCGGTTTGAAAACTAGGACATCGATACATAACGAAGCCCTCTAAATCGGCGTAAACAGGAATCTCGCCATGTAATACGACACCGCCATATTTTATGCAAAAGGAAACCCTTTCATGTCCCAGGCTCTGACAAGAGGTCCTGAGTCCTTCCGGAAAAGAACTGAATAAAAGAAAGGACACACCGGAGGAATCGCCCGCTTTCCCGTTCCGTTTTTTGTTATTAATCGAAGAATTGGAAAGGAGAACAGTTAGAGTGATTTCCCTATCGATGATCTGTCGAAGAGTCTTGTCGTCCGGTTTCACTTTTCCGACGTGAGCTCCTTCACACTCATTACCCGGGCGTCCTCTGTTGCATAACTCGACAGAGAACGAAGGGCATGCCGTTTACGATTTACATAAACCCGGTGGCTGTGGCCGCTTACTTCTAGGCTTGGTCAGGTCTCACTAACGTTTCTATGTTTATGCAATTGCATAAAAAGTTGCATTTCAGTGACATAATTGAAGTAAAAGCCTTCGGAACCACCGCTTTAACAGACAGAGCGTTTATCTTTTTGCAATAACATTTATAATTCAAGATAAAACTACCGATTCGAAATTAAGACCTATTTTATGTGATCTTATGCAAAAATGTGGATTTCTTTAATTTAAGTTACCTTATTTATTTTGAGCATATAGGAATAAAATAGGTTTTCCTTCAAGGTTCAATAAAAATATTACTGGCCTGTTCTGGTAACATCACTGGTACCAGCTGCTTTGGAAAGACTTTTCTTCGAAAATAGTTCAAAGATCATTTAATTAAGATGGACTTGAAAAAATTCTGTTATCATTATTTTTCTAAAATATCATCTAAAAATTTGTTTAATATTACAGCCGTAATATTTAGTAAGGTTTTTTATTTTATTTCTAAAAGCTGTGTTGTTTTCTTTTCGGTATGCCTAAATTTTTGGTTTAAGATTATATTTGATGATTGAGGTATCATTTTAAAGATGTCTTCCTCTCGGGGAGGGAAATAGTCAGATCTCCTATACAACGCCAAGAGAGCAGATTTTTTTTTTTTTTTTGGTACCCCTACCTGGCCATGTGTGGCATACGGGGGTTACTCTAAAGGTGTAACCAACCTATTCTAACCATGGTGGGACCGTCGAGATTAATTCTGTGGGGCCTCCATATAATAAAAGTCAACCCTCCCAGGGTGGATTCGAACCCCCCGCCGTTCGGCTCGAGTGTGCTAAAGCGGGTAGCGCCCCAACACGCTCGCCTATCCCGGCCCGCCAGGAGAACAGCTGTAAATAAAAGAATATTTAATTTGCGCATTACGCACATATTATAGATTTTTTGTCGAATATATATGTGCAAATGTTTCTCTATGTTCCCTACTAGTTTTTAAGAAAATCTTGAAAATCGGACTATTAATTACGAAAATACAGCGTTTTGAATCATGTTATTGTTATTACTGAAGTTCATGTTATATAAATTTTTACGTATTGAACAAAAAAATTCACTTTATTATACTATGAAAGCACGAAGCCTACTGGGAGGCCGAGATTGAGGTGGGAGGATTGCGTGAAGCAGATCTGTCAAAGTTGATTCTGCTTGACGTTCGGTGGATAGACGTGTGGAGGGAAGTAGTTGTTTTTTCGGCATCGGACCTTAACCGGGTTCGTTAAGCCTTCATTGTAATTATTATTGTTATTATTAGTATTATACGATAGTGTGTTTACTTAGTCTCAAATAAAAATGATAAGATCATTGATTGATATGGTATACGAATTATTCCCGTGGGCCAAACAGTATGTAAATTAATGCTAAATAAATATGTGTTTTTGTTTATTTTTTGTGTGTTTATTTGGTAGGTATTTTTTCATGTATATCCAATAGGAAAATAATACTAGGTTACGAAAATACTAATTTTGTGTAAAACATTACTAGTGTTATTTTTTTATTATGTACTACAAGAAGGCGAACGGACTTATTTTTAAAAAATTAATTTAATCCAATTTAGTTTGCGAGTACATATTATGAAGAATAAAGAAAACAAATCTTGATATGGGCTCTTTATTTTTTTGTATAATTATTTCGGAAGTTTTAATAATATAATTGAAAAAAAAGATTAAAATTGAAAAACTAACAATTTATATTTAGCACATCCATATTAATTAAAATCAAATGTTTGTTCAAACCATACAGGAAAGGCAAATCAAAACAATTAAGATTAAAGTTTCATGACTTATACTCAGAGAAGTGTATTAGTGAATCGATTTTCTCTATAGACTAAATACAACTAATCCCTTTAAAATGCAGAGCTTACCACAGCTAATTTATAGCGCTTGTATTCTAAGCTATTTTTATTGGCCCATGAAGACTAGTAGGCCTTTCTCCATTTACTCTAGTTGCTTTTCTTTTCTTTTATTTTAAAGTTTATTATTCTCTATTTTAGCCGATCTAAAATTGAGAAGAGCAGAAAGAACACTGATAGGATCTGATGAACTGTCTTTTAGTTTCGACGGCATGGAACTTTGGATGATGAGGTGAGGCATCAAAAGAATTGGCCCCATGCCACCGCTTTCTTTTCAGTTTCACATTCGTTTAGGATTCAGTCATATTAGAGTAAAAGTTAAAGCGTGCGCTGAATATTTTTTCAGTTGGAACTAAAGCAGCCTTTCTAACATATTTATTTATTTACTTTTAAGTATATTATTGGTGATACTAGTTCTTTTTGATATTTTTATCATATCTTGGAATTTTTTTTTTCGTTCTGATCTTTGTGAAGATATCTTTTTTTTTTTTTTTCCTTTACATTAATGTGGTATTTTATTTGAAAGCATTGCGGAAAATCATCAACATGTTTCTTGAGCATTATAGCTTTCCCTCCTGTTTATCTTAAAATATATTTCTTTTTTTATGAATCGATTTTATCTTTTTTTTTATTATTTCCTTTATATTTTTCTCCTCTATCAATTCTGTTATACAGCAGGATACCCGGAGAAGTTCAGTAATATAGCATACAAATATGTCTAATCCCTATTTTTCTTTTTTTTACTTAGAATCTAAATTTACTTCTATTAATATATTATTCGTTTTAAATATATAATATGCAAAAACTTCCAGCAATTACTAAATTTTAACAGGAACCCCATAGCACAGACACTAACATCTAACATAAATCCCTACCTACATTCCACCCCGGCGACTTTTGAGGCGGTGTCCGAGAGATATGCTAACTTTGTAAAGTTAGCAATTAATCCAGTCGGAATTTCACGCTTTTGCTAATTGCTAATTTGCAGATTGCAAATCTCACTAACTGACAATTTTGTCTCTTTATATTTAAATGAATTATTATAAAAAAGATTTAAACTCTATTATTTATAAGAATAAATTAATGTTCATTTATTCGTCTTCTATTTCTGGTGATTAACATATCCAACTATATTTCTACCATAATCTTTTTATTATATTATGTGCAATGTTTCGGACTCTCTGTCCATAATAAAGCACCTTAAAATTTCTAAATCGAACATTTCATAAAATGTTACATCTTCTCTTCCATATCTAGTGAGTCCGAAAATTTAATTCTATTTTTATACTTGCTGTATAAACCGGTTTCACCCGGGGAATCTTTTTTTTTTAATATTAAAAACTATATAAGTAATGAGAGTTTTTTTCGATTCAAACAGTCGATTTTTTTAAAAAACAATATAAAGAAAGATCATAACGATTTTTATAACAATAAAGAATATACCAAATGATTGGCTGAAGTTATGCAATTTTAATATGGACAGGTGTTCGCACCTGGTATGAAAGAACCGCTGAGCGAAATTTGGAGAATTTAGGACAAACGGTATGGATTTCTATAAAGAACAACCAAACAAACAAGCAGAATTTCATCTTTATTTATATAGATTGTATGATAACTGAATAAAATAAAAATAAAGTATGTAAAAAACGTAAAAAAGGCGTTTTTGACTAACAGGTTACGCGCCTTAATATCTGTGCATGCAACGTAAAGTGTCCTAAGTCCAAACAAAAAAATAATTGCTCAACATGTTTGGACTTAATTTGCGGACTTTTAATACTTTTTAGACGATAGATAAATGATGGATAAGTTAAAACTTTTAAGTAGCAAATAAAATTTTTAAAAAATGATTTTAATATAATAATATTGGTCGTTGCACATATTTTGATGAAAAAAAAACATTCAAATTTTCATAGTATAATAACTTGTTTAGTAATTCTTTGGATCAACAAATAGTTCGTATTGCTCAATAAAAAAGCTTTTAAATGATTTAAGATGTTTCTTTTTTAATTTTTTATGATTTTTTGTTTTGTTTTTATGAATTTTAAGTCCCACATAGATACGCATTAACCTACTTAGACATGGCCTATAACCCGCATCAGCCTCCAGATCAGCTGTTTGCTTTCTATTACATTCAAAGGAGAGCGGAAAACATTCTTCCTGGTTTGTGGTTAGGAAAAATAGGCTTTGTTGTTTACCATTTACCAATGTCAAAGATGAATATGGCACTGTAAGGTTCGTTTTCTTCTTTTTTAATATAAATCATTGGTTATCAGAATAAATTTATATTTGTTTGAAAAAAATTGTTGATTTCAAGCTTATCAACTTTTTCTATTTCCACACTTCTACCTAGTATTAATTATCTTTACAAAGTATTACTGACACGTAAATTATTAATTTTTTGTGTGGAAAATACTTATTAATGCTATTTTTTTAACTTGAAAACTTCTAATAAGCACACTTCATGGCAACTTCGTAAATTGGAAAATTCACACTACATTATTGGATTTTTAAGATTATTATAAAAATAAAATAAAATTAACAACTTTGAATTTTTTTTTTTATATCTAATATTGATTAAAGGAATATAATAAATAAAAAATTAAAAAATGGGGCTGATTTATTTTCTATTTAGTCCATTAATAAACCCAGAAGGGCGTTCCCGAAAAAAAGAGTTACCAAAGGGAATAATTTTGAAATTGACTAAACATATATATATATATATTTTACTTTTATTAACATAGAAATAGAAACGGACACTTTACGAAAAATTTATATTATTTCTTCCTTTATTACGAAATGGGTTAGTTTTGGAATTCGTCAATCCAGAATATGCCAATTAACCCCCTATGCGGGGCAGGTTGGCCTAGAAGTAGGGTTTGTTTAGCCATCTCATTCAAGTACTGCCTGACACATATTATTGTTATTAAAAGCTGCACTATAATGTTATAATAATTTTGAATCGGTTTTTAACAGCTTCTTAGGGAAAATAGAATGACAATAGAAGAAAATAGAAGTTTAGACTGTAGTCACTTTTTTCATAAGATAAATTGCTCTCATCTTCCTCGCTGGAACTAAAGACAATTGGTAGTTTCACCTTTGATTATGTTTAACTTGCTTTTGTGAATTGCTACTGCGCCAAAAAGTTGAAGAGAGCCAACTAACCCCACAGGAGATATGATATGAAAGATGACTGCCAGGACAGGGGAGAACAATCAAACAAGAAACTGGTTAGTCAGGAAGGAAACTATAAGCCAATGGCCAACCTAGCCCCTATGCCAACCAACCCCGCTCTCCCCTACTAATACAGTTTAAAGTACTACATAGTACCTAATACCGTTCCTAATAGAGAGGTACGAAATAGTTAAACTAGTAGACGAAGCTCTCTGTACCTCAGCTAGAGAAAAAAAGGCAAATCTATAAGACTAATAAAACTGCTCACTATCCTTATTAGAGTATCTAAAATATTATTCCTTTTAATTTTAATATTATCTTTAAATATTTAAACGCGAAACCACACAAAACATAATATTTTGAATAGTTCTAAACTTGTTGTCGGAAGAATTTGTTCTAGTACATTTTTGTGACTACGATGTCCGAGTACCATCTACGCTGGCCTAGAACCTCCCAGGCAGTTCTTCTTACGACTAAGTATAAAGAGAGACAGCTTTGTTCTGAAGCTCAAGTCATATGGTTATTTTTGTGATGTTGCCTAGTTACTATGTGATATTTTTTGTAACCTGTTTAATTCTTTGTGTTTTCATACGAAATATATTTAATTGCATGGTTAAGTTTTTTTATCAATCTTTGGATAAAAAGTGTTGTAATTTGTTTATTAACCGGTTAATACGCGAACTACATAATTTTCATCCCAAAAAAAAAAAAAAAATCAATAAACATAACCGTTTAAAAAGTTCTATGAGGTCCATTTTAATTGGTCCCCTGGCGTTTAAAGAGCGAAATAACGTTAGGTTCCAAAAAAAAACCTTAACAGGCCTTCACAGTAATCGTTCCATAATGTGATGCTTTTAGGAAATAACCTTTTGAAGAGGAGACTGTTAGCTATCCACGGTCCAGTTCACATGAGGAAACACTTTATTATTTGTGAAGAGTTGGCCAATGAACTAATGATTCTAACAACTTTTGATTCGTTCGCGAGATTGAACTTTCCCAAACAGAACGATACCCGTAACGGTTTAAAACAATAGGCGACTGTAGTTTACAAGTTCACAGCAGTTGTTATTAATTAGGCTGGTATTAGTTAATTGCCGTAACTGTATGGATCTAGTGCGTTCCCGTTGCCTTGGGTAGAGGGTCATATTCGACTTTTTTACTTTCTTGTTCGTGGTGTAAGACTTAAGATTCAGAATTTTGGCTAAACCTGCCTCGCAATGTCTGCATTTAAATAATAAATTATCCTTCATAGATCGTTGTCAAGACGTAGAATCAAAACGTGATATATCGATTAACGTTGTGAATTAGATTGACTGTCTCCCCTCCTCCAATTTCTTTGTTATCTGATTTTTCCCTCCCTTTTGTCCAAGTAGCTCTGTTTTTGTTTTATCTTCTCTGAGCCTGCAATACCATAATTAGTTAATAATTTTTAATAAATACTACAATATTAAAAAATAAAATGCAGTGGTATATTTTGAATTGGTATTTCAGTTGGTTTCCATTCTAGGTAATTAATCAGATATTTAACACTACATTTTAATTCTTACGAACACGCCTCTAATACATATAGCTACACTTAGAAAGTAATATAATTATACAATATATGAAAAAACTTAGAATACGAGATATATATGTATGAAAAGTTTTCATTGTTCAACAACTTTATTATACATTATTTTCCATATTTTACATTTATTTTGTGCGTCTTTTTTATTTATTTATCAATTCTCGAACTAAGCAACTGAAACTTTAAAATCTCTTCGGACTCAATTCGGACATTAATTTACATTCTGCGTTTAGTTCTTTCTAATTTGTAACAGTTGTTAATCGCTTGCTTTATTTGAGACTAGCATTCACCGTCGCGGCTTCGCCCGCGAGCCTTTAAAATCACTTCTGTGATCATTCTTGGTATTGATTTAATATAATATCTTAACTGATGTTAAGGAGATTTAGTAGAATCAGAGCTTCCGGGAGGTGGAACGTTGGAGGGGAAAATGGCATGTTGTACTACAATTTGCCGAAAATGACAACATTTTTCTTGAGAATTCTCGATAATACATGATAGAGATCGAAATAAACACGCACCATCCCCAATCATGGGAATCACAGTGTGACACATGGTTTAATATCTCAACAATAGATTTCCGTAAAACGAGTATTAAGAGTAAAACGACAATTTCGCCATTTAAGCCCCTTAGGGGTTACAGCTTTTGAAGAAAATATACTTCAATATATATTTACCTCGATTACTGGATGAAAGTCATTACAAGAGATAAAATAAAAATCCAAACGGGTTTTGTAATTTTCCTTATAAAATTCGAAATTCGTAAAAATTACGCGTCCCGTAAACGTTAAGAATTAAAATTAGAGGCCTAAACCTTAGAAGAAGGTGGAATTGGGGTTGGTTCAATTCGCTAAACAGTTTTTTATTTATTAACATATTATGTGAAGTACCAGGTGTGAATCAAGAAAAAAAGATTTTTTTAAAGTAGATATGCCATTTAATTTAAAAATAGGAAAAGAATTTTGGCCAAAAACCTATCGGAAAATATATTAATTATACGTATTATCTTTCTTATTTTATTGAAGGACTAGAAATAAACCTCCGTAATTTTTAACCCGTTATAATATTTCTTCTTCTAAATCCAAAAAAAAAAAAAAAAAAAAAAAAAATTATAAATAATAATAATAATAGTATTTTCTTATTTTAAAGAATTATCAAATCACTTCTAAATAATTTTGTTCGAAGAGAATGGAACCCGGATCTCTGAAAAGAGTGTTGCAACGATGATGTTGACCCGTATATTCTCTTTAAATACAATTTGTTGAAATAAAACTTCGCAGATTTATAAAACTGGAGCTTGATGAATAAATTTAAACATTCAGGTCATTGCGTATCGTGTGCTAAAAAAACTGATTTTTCAAAAAACCAACGTTTTTAATCGCTTTATTCTTAAATCAGACATTTTGGACATAACATGATGTTGAACTTTGAAGGGGGTCGCTGATCAGTTATGCTTGTATTAAATGTGCAATATGTGTTGTAATTTTATACCAATTTGGTGTGTTATGGTTTGCTTTTTAGATTATCAGTGGAGGGGGTGGGCGGATGGCCGAGTGGGCAAACGCGTTAGAAATTACGAGTTGCCCATGGCAACGTCTGTTTGGAAACATGAAGATAGCAAGTTCAAAACCCGGAGCCAGGGGAAAATTTAATTAATCTCGGCATCAATCCCCCACCCTCTCCCCTGGCCCGGGAAACCCCGTATAGCCTACAAGGCGAGGAAGGGGAGGAACCAACAAAAAAAAAAAGATTATTAGTGGAGTTATACTAAAGATAAGTTTTACTTAGTTCAAGCTATACGAAAAACGAAATGAATTCCCAAATAACTATTTGACAATTCTTGCTCGGAAAGACTTTGAAATTTTAAGAAAAGCTAAATTTAATTGCATCTAATGTAGTGTGAATCAAGGCATTATTATTTACATCCGGATGGAAAGAATTTTGTTTGTCATCAAGTTTTCATGCTTCGCTGTTATATTTTGATTGGTTGATGTTTAATCCAGACATTGATTTTTTCGCCAATGAATGGCATGTCATTGATGGGATTAGCCGTCAGTGTCAGTTTCGGCAGCTTATCCTGTCAGCACTCCGCAGCCGTCCAATTAAACTTCAGATCCTGCCTGCCAGTTCTCCCTGGCGTGACAGCCTGGTCCTCGCGTGTGCGGAGAGTGTCCAGGAAGTTCCCTGCTGGCGGGATGCAGACCCGCCAAGGACACGACGCCCACTAGCCACCTTAAGAACTAGTCCTGCAGGTTCCTCCCTATTGCAATCGGCCTACTAGAAGGCCGCACTTGGGCAGAGGTGCTTCAAGTCTTAGTTAATATGAAATATCCACTTACTATCTAATATCTAATAGCTACTTTTCATTTAGAACATCACAATGGACTACTATCCAACATGTTTATAACCTGAACAACGGTGATAAGACGATAGCGTGGTTTTGGTATTAGGGCAATTCCACGTCAAATCAACACAAAAATATATCATTTTGAACCTCACCACTTCAGATTTTCTTTAAATTTGGTATATGTGTACTACTTGTATCTACTAGAACAATTGTGAAATATTACTGAGATATGCCTAACCGTTTTTGAATTATTGGACTCTAAAGTCCTCAAATATTGGTCAAGAAACAGAAAAAATCATGATTAAAAATAGCTGTAGATGTTTTCCAAATTCGATTAGGACTATGAGATTGGTGTCGTTTAACAGCGCATTCCATTCTATTTCATATTATATACAACAATTTTAAGAGATGCCCTTTTCGAGATAATTGAAATTAAAATTTTAAACTAGGTTTTAAGAAAATTTCTTTAGTACCAACCTATACATTGCTGTATATAATATGAAATGGCATGGAATGGTCTCTTAAAAAACACCAATCTCATAGTCCTAGTCCAATTTTGAAAACAACTACAACTATTTTTAATCTTAAAATGCTAGATTTATGAAATTTTACAACTAGTTACAACTACAAATTTTCAATTTTTTTAGTAATGAACAAATTTCCATCCCACTTTTATATTTTGCTGTATGAATAGATATAATACTACCTATTTTTCAAAAAAATATAGTAATTTTAAAAAATGCCCTTTTAGAGAAAGTTGAAATTAAAATTTTACATTTACTTTTAAGAAAATATCATTAGAATCAACCTATACATTGTTGTATTTCATATGAAACGGCATGGAATGCGCTGTTCAACGATACCAATCTCACAGTCCTAGTCAAATTTGGAAAACATCTACAGTTATTTTTAATCATGATTTTTTCTGTTTCTTGACCTATTTTTAAGGGCTTTAGAAACCAATAATTCAAAAACGGGTAGACATATCTCAGTAATATTTCACAATTGTTATAGTACATATAAGTAGTACACATGTACCAAATTTTAAGAAAATCTGAAATGGTGAGGCTCAAGCCTGTGTCGAATTGACGTGGAATTACCCATTAATGAAAATAAAAAATAAACTTTTATTTATAAAAATAGAAATTTGAACCGTTTTCAAGACAATTAAGCGGTTTAGTGTGGCACCGATGAGTGTTTTTTTATCCTTTTAGAGCGAGCGAAGCGACCGCAAGATGATTTGTGTGATTTTTATTAATATTATTTTTATTATTAACAGAGGAAGACAGTATCTACAGTATCAAAGACGATAACGAGCTCTACTAACTTTAGCCTAATTTATAGGTTGACTTACTCATGTCAATAAATTCGAACATTGTTATTCGCGAAACCATTTTATTAAGGGATGAACAAGGTATTTTGAAAATAAACTACTACTGTACATAGGAGGAGATGGGGCACAATGAAACAAAAACATTTTTTTTACTCATAGCACCCCACCTGAGACTTTTTTTTTTTTTTTTTTCATTTTTTTGATTTTTCCATGTTACCTTAGGATCTAATCTATGTAAGAAATGCGTTAAACATTATTTTACACATCATGTCTGACCGTGAGCAGCTATTTTCCAAAAAAAACAATTTTGTTTCATTGTGCCCCATATCCGGGGCTGAAAAAAACATCCTAATTAACAAAAAAAACCTTATTCGGCTTCCTGCCGGTTTTTCGTTCTTCTGCTTTAGGGTAGCCACGAAATTCTGCAGGAAAGTTTGACTTTGGAAGAAAGTTGTCATAAATCAATAATTTTTTTTGATGTTCCGCTCTCAATTTCGCACTAATCCGTAAGACAATGAAAAAAAAAAAAAGACTGCTTATTGGACAATGAAAAACGCATGCGGCACGATGAAACACTCGTAAGACTCCATGAAACGTTTCATTGTGCCCCGAACGCCCTTTTTTCAAGGAACCCCGTACAAGGCATTTTGATGTAGGTATTTTACTTCCTACGTTGAGCGTGAAGAGGTAGGAAATCCAAAGTCAGGCAAAATTTTAAGAGATAAATGCATAATGAAAAAGTTTTAAGAGAAGATCGAATAAAACAATTACTCATACCCAGAGAAGAAAATCCGTTCGACGAAAAATTTTAGTTTTGGCACACAAAAACACACTTCAGCACGTGGAGTCTGTCACGAAACAAGTCGAAAGGGGACAATGTGCTGACTTTGTTTGGAGCCACCCTTACCGCTTGCTGTCTGAATTTGGTTGCTCTAGGCCTTTTGGTTCGCCCGGTGCAACGAATATTTCATTGTGCCCCTACTTGTAATTTATTATTCGGAACTTAGAGTCAATCGGAAAACATAAAGTCTACCCTATGCCATTGTCGAAAAATGAACCGATAAATATAATTAAAGAATATAATTACAATATGATGAGTTATGCTCATATTAAATATGCAGTATGTGTTAATACTAATTATATACCAACTTGATGTGGTATGTTGTTGCTTCTTAGGTTATTAGTGAAGTTATATATAAATATACAATTACATTATAAAAAATTAAAAAATAGAACATGACTCTTAAGCTAGTCAAATGGGCGTGTTGCCGGACTCAGAAGGGAAAGGGTACCTGAAAGGTTAATTGTACTGTCGGAGTTTGCTTCAAACTTTTTTCCTTCACTAGCTTTCCTTCATTATTATATAATTCGTTAGTATTTTATTTAGTTATGGCATATCAGGTTAGATTCATCGCTTAGTTCGTTCGAGGAAGCCATCAACGGGATTGTTCCAAAAACCCGTTCTACCACGTTCACGACTCTTTCACATGTGCAGCATGCCTCGAATTCGAAGAGGAATTCCAACCAAGCAAACTTAAAATCAATCAAAAGAGTGGGGGAAGAGATATCCGCATTAAGGTCTGGCCATACATGTCCGCACCGGATCCGCACCGCAGCATTAATATAGATTATGTTCAGAATATTTTTAATTTAACTTACAAATTACCTTTACTTATGCCTAAAGTGGCCTGTGTCTGACATGTGTGGCCTGAACTTAAGTCGAACTATAGCAGCATGACAGTTAATCCAGGACTTGTTGGAACAAAACTTTTTTAAGTGAACTAGGTCGCTTATTTGCGCTTTAGTGAACATTAGTATAAATATTCATAATCCTAAGTATTGTAAGATATGATAGGCGTATGAGAGAAGCAATATATTTGTTTGTGTATGTATAATGGTTTTGTCTCAGCTTAGCAAAACTTATGATTTAAAAGAGACTAGACTTTTTGTTGGAACAAACTGTTGCAGGACATATTTGTGACTGTTCGATAATAATCTCCGCTTTTCTGGAACCTTCTAGACAGCCCAACTTAGACTGGCCATATCAGACCTTGAAGGGCATGTCCTACAAGTTGATACTTTTTGTAACCTTTGTAATTTTTCGTTAATAAAAAATAATTAAACCCTCGTAAGTGTTACAGTAACATTCATTTTATTAAGCGGCAAATAAAAAGAAATAAAAAAAAAATGATAAAATAGGCTTTCCGCTGATCACTTAATTTTCTCTTATTTTCCATTTTGAATACACCTACGACTGGCTTACAGAATGTTGTATCCTTGTATGTTTGATTATTGCCAATTTTATTCTTTGTATTTTCACAATCAACTTACACCTTTTAAAAAGATAGTCATGTTTAAATAGAATACTTGAGGTCGAAATATCTTGTAGTACAAATACGAGATGGGCGTGTTGTAGCTTCACAACGAAGCGAAAGGTCAGAGCCGGTCGGTGTTACGTTAGCAAGAACAAGTTGTTACATCGCCAAGAGTAAAGGATCCAGTGATGCAACCTCTGTAATGCAGTTATAATCTCACCAGGACGTACACATACATATACGGCTGTGAATGGGATGCCTCAAGGTCTACTCTGTATTCTGTAGTTTTTTTGATAGCGGAGTATGATAAGGAAAATAAATATTGACTGCTATTTGTAAAGTTTATCACGATTGTACCTTATTTGGTTGTGATATCACGAAACTACATGTGTATTTATTTTTGTTAACACGCAATGACTAACTCCAATTTCAACATTTTGCAGTTGAGCACTTGTAATAATATTTCTCATTGGAAAATTCGTACCTTTTAACATTGTTTTTATATTTTAGCAAACTGCTATGTTTCAGTATTTATGTCAAGATATTACAAAATAAAAAGGTACGAGAGAAATATTCTTAAAATTACTTTCTTGAAAAATGTTGAAATTGGTGTTATTCATTCTGTGAACCGAAAGCTTCATATAATATATTGAAGAATATTTCAATAAATTGGTCTTCTCTATTTTGAAGTTGGATTTTTTTTCAAATGGAGTTACTAAAGTTCCAGTTCTGCATATGATATGTATGAATATATACCCATTCAGAATTAAATTAAATCCACTTTTCTGCTTCAACGTTACACTTATATATTATAGATGTATAATCATAATGTAATTATGATGGAAAAAATGAGGAATCATTTGTTTTCAAGAGATGTTGAGGCAGTAATAAATTCTTCTTTTAGTACTATATGTGAATGAGGAATGTTATCAATCATTAAGGTGTCATATTAATAAAATTAGATTAGTCGCGCAGCTGAGGATGATGGGTGATAAATCTCAAAGATTCAACTTCGAACCTAACTTGACCTACCCTCTCTGTAATTGTAAAGATAATGACACAATCAAACATTTTCTGTTAACATGACTTATAATGAAGCCAATTAGAAGTGTTTTCCTATATACGAGTAAATATATTAATGAAGATTGGTCTTTATCTAATCTACTGCAAATAAATGAACCTAAGAAATTAAACGATATATTTTTGTTTACAATTGAAGCAATGAAATTAAGAAGTTTTGTATTATATGAATAAGGAAATTGTTTCTACAGAAATACTATTTACCTACTATTATTATTAATATTGTATTCATAAAGTAGAATGTTTTTTTTGTTTTGTTTTGTTTTTCTTGTCATTATTATTCATCAAGTGTTATATGATTCGTAAATAAACCATGTTGTTTTATCTTATAGATTAGGGCTCAGTTAGGAGAGATTGTTTTACTTTTATTAGTATATATATTTTTGTTTTCTTTTTATTATTTTTTATAAATACTTAACGCATTAGTACGAAGATTAATAGGAATAATTTTAATTTGTACATACCATTAAAAAACTATAAGCTAAGGTCCAACCTCTTGCTAAAAGTTGTAAACTTAAAAACAATAAAAAGCCGTAGGATTTTTAAAGGAAGTAAAAATCCTTGGCTGTGCCGTCCCTCGGATAGGACGCAAAATGGAGGTCGCGAGCCAGGTACTCGTTAAAGATCCCTATCTTAATAAAACCTGGATACGAAAAACTTAGGACTCCCACAGTAGTATCGTCCGATCAGCCTTAGTGGCATAAAGTGACTTTACACAAAATGAATGAACCGTTACCCAAAGTTTGCTTGTGATATTGCTTGGAGAGTGGACAGCAGCTAAAGCAGGGAGTTTGAAGCTAAAGCAAAGCAATTTAGTTGGGTGGTGGGAGGTTGATCCCACCTTTGTCATCCAAATCCTTCTCAATCCTCCCCCGGGATAATTGCCTCGCAGATTTCCAAGCTCCTTTATTCCCTATTATATCCTTCAGCTTTTGTTATGCTCCTTGCTCCCCAATGCACTCAAGTTAGTTAACCATTATTTTCCCTGGGTATTTATTATTTTCCCATCTTCTCTCAACTAACTGAAGGAATGGCCTTATATAAGGGGAACAAATTGCGATTGTTACCTTCATGCCTAAAATTAACTTTTTCTAAGCATAAAAAAAGGAGGCAAAAAATATTTCTACAAAAATTTGAAAATCCTAAAACCATTAAATATAAATTTTTAAAAGGGCAAACTTCATTCTTAAAAAAAAAAAAAAAAAAATCTGATTTATCTGCGTGGTCTTGACCCTATCCAGTTCTTGGGAAAAACCTTGCGGTTGCGTGCTCGTTTTGGTCTGGGGAGTTCATGAGCAACGTCTTAGGTATTTTAAAACAGTGGCCCTTATTTTTTTTTTTTTTTTTTTTTACCTATTTCTAGTTTTACCTTGATAATATGACCAGTAATTGACACTCAAGATGTTAAGTACACCCTAAAATTAGTATTTACTCGAATTACTATTGTTATACTCTTTTCAAATGCTGAATACCCTTTTTTCGAACTATTGGAACACTTTTTTTAATAGTCAAATAAAAGAATCATCCAAAGTAAAGGTATTAGGAAAAGAAAAAATATTTACAAATTATGGAGAGGGAAGAAATCCATTCTTTGATTAATCACAACATATTAAAAATCTGGTGCGTGCGCGCAACACACAACTTTCACTAACCAACTTACTTAGATTAGAAATTAATGCGTTTTGTTAATTGCCACTTATCAAATGAACAGAACAGTTTAATTATAACGCATTGGTTTGTCATTAAAGGCGTACGGCGCATGCGTGAGCTCAAGGTGTTTTATGAGTTGACGGAATATTTTTCTTTTTTTCTCCTGTATATGTTTACTTGATTCTCTTCATATATCATATTTAGCCGTTTCTTATTTTTAAGCGTGATGAGAGACAGTTAATTTCCCAATATAAACTAAAACAAAGGTACTTTATAGAAAATCAAAAAAAGCTCCTTCCCCATTTAAGCCCCCTCAGAACATTTTAATAATGATAAAGCTTAGCTGATATTAAATAACATCTAATTTTCATTAAACATAACGAATTTGATAAAAATCGTTAAAGCCGTTTTTGAGATAATCGATCAAAAAGGTAAAAATTGGACAACATTTATTAAGTAAAGTCCCCCCTCCTGTTGATCAATTTTGATGAAATTTTTACAGTCATATCTCGGGCATATAAATACATCAAATACCAAGTTTGATCAAAATCGTTAAAACCGTTATTGAGTAAATAAAAAAAACACGTGGAAATGATACCAAATTTATTAAGTAAAGTCCCCCCTCAGGTTGATCAATTTTGATGAAATTTTTACAGTCATATCTCGGGCATATCAATAGATCAAATACTCAGTTTAATCAAAATCGTTAGAGCCGTTTTTGAGAAAATCGAAAAAAACTTAAAAAGTTATTAAGTAAAGTACCCCCTCCCTTTGAGCAAATTTGATGAATTTTTTGCTGTCACATCGCGGGCATGTGGGCATGGGATACCTTTACATACTCTAAATACCCAATTTCAGGTTCGCACGGTTTATAGTTTTTGAGCTAGTCTGTTCACACACACACACACACACACACACACACACACAGACACACAGACACACACACACAGACTATTTCGCGGGACTTGGTTATTTTGACTCAGGGGACCCCAAAACGTGTATTTCCGTTGAAAACCGGAAGTCGAAAATTTTCACGATCGCAATACTTCCACTTACTATGTATTTCATATATAGGTAAGTGAAAGTAAAAATGTTAACTCTATAATCAATAATGATAAGTAAATATATAGTGTAAGATAAATAGTAAAACTGATCATAAACAGAGGTGCTTGGTGATGGGCAGAGGGTCCAAAACGTCGCACATAAGATAATAATAATATAATAAATATAAATATATTTATAATAAATATAATAAATATAAAGAAATTTTGGTGGATGTTAATCATCTGAAACAAAAGACAAATAGATGAAAACCAAGAATCACCCAAAGAAAAAATATAAGGTAAAGAAAAAATATAGGAATAAAGCTTGGGATACCTTACCTAAGGCCAATAAATGTTCAGCTTATTTTACTTGTAATAACATTTCAGCGTTTATATTTATATCAGAAATAGTGAGAAAATTAATAGTTGATAATTTGTAATTAATTGATAATTTTTAATTATGTTGTAATATAATAAGGAAGGTTTATATATATTCTGTAGTAATTTAAAACATTTAAGGCTTTCAATTTAGGTAAATATCAATTTTTCTTTTGAACATTTTCAGTTCGTTAATTTTTATCAAAATGTCTAAAAAAAAAAATATCGTCAATTTGTGTTCCGTTAATGTTTTTAAAAGTTTATTCTGCCATTAGAGAGCACAGTATTCTCTGGAGAAGCTTTAGTGTGAAAATCTAAACTTTCAAAACCAACTTGCATTTCAAAACCAACTTCTAGTCTATCTGGCATTTTAAGTTTAAAGCAATAACTATGGGTACCAATGGGTATTTAGTAAGTATCCCACTGCGGTATCTTAGGTAACGAAAAAGCAGAGCAAGCATATGTAGTTATATTAATTGAAAAAAGAGATTCAGATGTGATTTAATCTATAGTACACATACAATACTATAATCATTCTATTACTCCAATCAGAAAGAAAATAATTAGCTGAATCGGAGAAACATTTGATGAGACAAAATATAAACCGATAAACTGAAATAAAATTTAACTGTTGAAAATATCGATTTTTTTTTCGTGTGTATTTTTATTTAAAAGCGTTGCCTAACACTAAAAGTAGTACAAATAAGAAAAATCACTTTTTCCACGATTACTTTTGCGACTTTAAAAAAATATTTAAATAGTAATAAAGTAATAAATTTGATTTGCTGATTGGTCAATTAGATCCTGGAAGCTACGTAAAATATATATAAACATTAAAAATAATAAATATAAACATATATGCATATGTAAATAATTATGTTGTAAAATATAGTTAACAAAAGTTAAGAGCTATAACCATGTAAAGTAAATTTTGTTAGTCGCAGTTTAGCTTAGCGGAATCGGTCGCCCTAACCGTGTTGAATACCAATGGAGGAGAGGTATAGAATATCAATGAGAAGTCAGTTTGGATACAGCGTTCATTGTTTGAATCCATCTATAATTTTTCAACTGTAGTATGATGAAAAAGTGTAATTTATCATGTATCTTTAAAGTGGGTAATTATATACAGTCAAGCGAATCGCATCTAATCAGTATATTACTCTGAAAGGAATCAAGAAATCTAATTACGTTGTTTGTTCGTTTAATGTCCCTTTAGGCTATTAAGGCTTATAAGACTATGCTTCAATACCCTGGTATTATCAGGAAGTGGATCTTTAAAGAGTACCTGACATCGCACAGGCTTGGGACTTCAATGTTACGTCCCATTCGAAGGACAGTATAACCTAGGATTTTTTACACCCATACATAATCTTAGGATCACATGTCGGCATGCGAACTCACAACCTTTGGTAGAGTAGTTGGCTATGCTAACCACTACACCCTTGGAGACCGACGTCATTCATTAATAGTTTGTCATTCATTAGAAGATGGGTAGTGTTTAAAAATTTATTGTTATGAAATATGGTGCTCTCCAATGGCAGAATAAACTGGAGCTGATCCTGATTCTTTTAATATATAGTTTACTTTTGAAAAAAATAACAGAACACAATTTACGGTGTTTTTACTTCTTAATTTTCGAATTTTAAATTTTCTTTTGATAGTTCAACTTCCTACAACACTCTAACACTACTACATTACTAACCACCATTAAGTCATTATAGTGATTTTATTCTTATAATTAGATTTGTAACTTAAATTCTATAAAGAATAAGCACTTTCCTAAAATTGATTTTTTAATAGAGGTTTTAAGCCTCCAAAGGATGAAATTCTATTTGATAAAAAAAAATAAAAATAAAAGTGCGCCCTATTGGTTGCATAATCTCTTACTACTTACTAACTTACATCCTCTTCCCTCCCTCTACGTTTGTCAATTCTTTTTTTCTTAGCCAGAATCTGGATTAATTTTCAGAACAGATAAAAATAATATGAAAATCTAACATTTTTATTTATTTTTTTATTTTTATATGCTCCAAAATGTATGTACGCATATACCAGTGATAAACGAGGACGTACACAGCAAGGGGTACCAGTGATGTACGGGATGGTACGCCTGGTGGCATGAATGACCCCGAACCGACCATATTTCACATCTGTTGAAGGGTCCCAAAGGGTTCGGGTATTTCACTGCCCCCGTAATTTAACCGCGAATAATACGTCCTCTGCTGAAAAGGGAATATATTGCGAAGGAAAAAATACAATACGGGTACATGAGAAGGGGCGTTTTTTATACAAGTTAATTGTTTTTATCAAAGTTGTAATTAATATGTTGGGACTGCGCGGGTAATACTGCGCTAAGTCTATATTATTATTATTGGGTACCTACCAATATGAAATTTAAATTCAAAGATATATGCAATTACTCGAATTAAATAATAATAAAAGTATGGGAAAAGATGTCTTGATCTGTGGCCAAAAAATCTACCTACAGTATACTATTTTATTCTAGCCGACCTTTCGGCCCAGTAAAGGCTTGATTTTTCAATCCATGACATAAAATATTTTATCTTACTACTAAATAAATATAAAGTGAGAAAGTAAAAGCCAAGTATGTAAAGAAATAAATTTTCAACAAAGTTTTTTTTTTTCAGGTCATTCGATCCTCTAAAGTGTCAATTATTTTATGGTGTTTTTTAAAAGAAATTTCGCATATGCACAAAGAAATCAGGTTCACCAAACAATATTAGCTGACGGGTTGGTATATTTTATTTATTTAGATATGCATACTCGTATCTCCTGGCCAAGGTGAATAGAGAGACATTGTGGGCATACTTGGGTAGGCAAACCCGCACTACCCCTTCCCGCTTACGTCATTGGACGCATGACTCAGCGCATGCGTATTGAATTCTCTTTAAATACTATAATTTATCTTTATAGGTTAAAGTGAAAAACCTATAACATTTTTCATTATTTTAAATTCCGATTTCATAACTGAGATTTCATCTCCACAAACCCGAACATTATTCACGAACATCAGACTTGTATTACATAAAAAATTAGGTTTGGTATAGTTTTTTTTCTTATCATAATACTGAAATAATGATATACAACATAATATTCAAAATATAAAATTACATGAACATACAATAAAAATTTTATAACATTAATTATAATATATTATTATGTTACATAATTTCGTTTTGTTCCTTCGGTAACTTTTTTAACCTTATAATCAGGTTTGTTTTTAAATTTTCCATTTTTCCGGGCAGCCTGCTGATAACCTGGCTATCCAAGGTTGATGGTCAATGAATTGATCAATTCTGCAATTGCCCCTAACAAAGAGTACAAAGCTAAGCCTATATAGCTGGTAAAGTTCTTTTATTTTGCTTCTAGTATGGTCTTTCCAAGTCAGCCCATCATAGCCCAAGTTAAGCGTACAGAGTTTGGTGTTGGAGTATTGTTAAAAAATACTTGAGGGCACGAGTCATACTTACAACGTTATAATAGAGTCATGCAGGTACATAAGGTTAACAGATAACAGTACTTCCCAGATAACATAGCGAACATCCTTGGAATCGTCAGTACGTGTACTTGTGAGTTCCGGTGTCGGTGGTTCAATAACATAGCATTTGGTCGGAACACATGATCACAGGAACAGACGTTACCTCGATCGTTTAAGGTCTCATCAACAGCACAACAATAATGTTGGCTACACTGTTATTGCTGGTGACCTTTCTTTTTTCATTCTCCAATTGTAAATAGCTGTTTTTTTAAGCAATTTGCAGATTATATCGAGGACGTTGGCATTTGTTGATCGCAAAATAAAAAAATCTGGTGCGATGCGCGCAACACACAACTTTCACATACCAACTTACTTTGAGTAGAAATTGATGTGTTTTGTAAAATGCCATTTCTCAAAGTGAACTATTGATTTTTCCGACATTTATTTACTTATTTTTGTTTGTATTTGCTCTTTTAAGAAAACTAATTTTTTTATTATTGAGTAAAAGTTTTTACTTGTGATAATTCGGCAATGCAAACATAATACTTCAAGTCCCCTGATTTTATAATTCTCTATGTAGTTCTTGAAAACTTCATATAGTTACCATTAGACAAATAATTTCCATTAAATGAACAGAACCCTTTTAATTATAAACAATCATCTGTCATTAAAGGCATACTGTGTGTGAGTGGGCTAAACCTGTTTTATGACTTGACGGAATATTTTCTTTTTTTGTACTATATATATATATTGCTTGATTTTTCATATATAACCATTTCTTATTTTTAGCCAAAACGAGTGACAGATAATTTCTGCTTATAAACAAAAACACAGGTACTTTATAGGAAAACAAAAAAGCCCCTTCCCCGTTCAATTCCCTTTAAAACATTCTAATAACGATAAAGCTTATCTGATATTAAAGAATACTTGATTCTCATTAAGCACGACGAGTTTAATAAAAATCGTTAAAGCTATTTTTGCGAAAATCGAAATAAACGTAAAAATGGGAAAAACAGTTATGAAATAACTTGATCTGTTTTGATGAAATTTTTTCTGTCATATCGCGGGCATATACATATACCAAATACCCAACTTCACACACACACACAGACCATTTCGCGGGACTTGGTTAATTTGATTCAGGAGACCCAAACGTATATCAAAATTTTTCACGATCGCAATACTTTCCCTTACTATATATTTTATATATAAGTAATTGAAAGTAAAAACTGCTCCATTGAAATAATTTTGCTAATTTACCAATTTCAATAAGATTTTCTTCTTTAAGGCCAGTTTACGCTGTAGGTTTTTGGAACAAGACGTAGCTTCGTTATTTGATCGCCAGATGCGATTACAATGCATTTAAATTATAAAATGAAAACTACGAGATAATATGATAACAGTTTTTATAAACTATTAAATAAATGAGCAGAAGTGGACTAGCCAGATTACAGATATAGAAAGATTCCGCCTCAACTTATCGTATACAAGTTCTTATTTATCAAGCTATATTAAATCAGCTATAATTTGGATTTTTAATATATCTTAATGTTCTGTTTCTCCATAATATCACGTTATGTGGATTATTTTGTAAACATGACTTTACATCGAAGCTTCTTGGAGATAATTATTTCTATTTTTGGTTTCTCCTATCGAAAGTATCTGCTAAGTATAGAGAAAGCTTTCCTTATTGATGAGTTGAAGCATTGAGTCACGAGACTAGATAGCCGTCTAACCTTGACCCAGTCCAATATTCTTCTTCTTATCGTTACCATCGATTTTTCGATTTATCAGACCTCAACTTCAGAATGCTTCGTTCTTGAACGAATAGCTGCTACTTATACTAATAGTATTAAAAGCTCAATTCATTGACCTTTATCTATTTATTACAAATTTATCAGGGCATTTTTATGTCATGTAGGGCAAATTTATGTCATAAAATTGAAATAAATCATTTCTAGTGCATTTCTAGCCTGAATCAGAAAACAATTCTATAAAATTAAATTTATTTCTTAAATTCTTAAAATAGTTTGACGTGAAACCATTACAAATTTTTACTTTCACTTACCTATATATGAAATATATAGTAAGTGGAAGTATTGCGATCGTGAAAAAATTCGACTTCCGGTTTTCAACGGAAATACACGTTTTGGGACCCCCTGAGTCGAAATAACCAAGTCCCGCGAAATGGTCTGTGTGTGTGTCTGTGTGTGTGTGTGTGTGTGTGTATGTGAACAGACTAGCTCAAAAACTATAAACCGTGGGAACCTGAAATTAAGTATTTAGTGTAGGTATATGCCCGCGACGTGACAGCAAAAATTTCATCAAAATTGCTCAAAGAGAGGGGGTACTTTATTTAATAACTTTTTAGGTTTTTTTCGATTTTCTCAAAAACGGCTCTAACGATTTTGATTAAACTGAGTATTTGATCTATTTATATGCCTGAAATATGACTGTAAAAATTTCTTTAAAATTGATTAACCGGAGGGGGGACTTTACTTAAAAAATTTTGTATCATTTTCACGTGTTTTTTTTATTTACTCAAAAACGGTTTAAACGATTTTGATCAAACTTGGTATTTGATGTATTTTTGTGCCCGAGATATGACTGTAAAAATTTCATCAAAATTGATCTACGGGAGGGGGGACTTTACTTAATAAATTTTGTATCATTTTCACATGTTTTTTTTATTTACTCAAAAACTGTTTTAACGATTTTGATCAAACTTGGTATTTGATGTATTTATATGCCCGAGATACGACTGTAAAAATTTCATCAAAATTGATCTACGGGAGGGGGGACTTTACTTAATAAATTTTTTATCATTTTCAAGGGTTTTTTTATTTACTCAAAAACGGCTTTAACGATTAACAAAAATGAGATATGAATGTAGAAAAATGTGTGACTTTAGGAAATAATAATTAGCAAAACACGTCAATTTCTAATCTAAGTAAGTTGGTAAGTGAAAGTTGTGTGTTGCGCGCACGCACCAGATTTTTATTTCTGTTTCATTTTAAGAGTTCCAAAATTACCTGGAACGGTTACAATTATATTATAGTTCGTGATCACATTTTTGGATTGTTCTGTCCTTTCTGTGTGTACCCTTGATGATTATATATAAGAAGCTATCGACTATTGTCTTAGTCTTACGTTGAATAGCGAAGTATATAGTTACTTTTTTGTCATTGCCGGTTATTATTTTGTAACGTAAGTTCTAATTGTTTGTTCCACATTAAGTGTGATAATTTTTCGTCGGGTTGGTTGGTTTGTGTTAGAGGTATAAAACCGTTTTATGGTCATGGTTTTATGGTAACAGTTTTACGAAATAACAATAAATCAGAGGTTTTTGAAAATGAAATTTTCTCTAAAATTTTCACTTCATGTAGGCTTTTGAAGAGGTTTCTTAGAGTATTCTCTTCGTCTGCTAGGGCTGCTTTCACGTATTTTGGCTCATCGTTCCGAGAGAGTACTCCTCTGTAGGCAGGCATTCTTCAATCGTGTGCATTATGCTGATTGGTATGTCGCATGGAGAACATCTTGGTGGAAATTCCCTTTTGATCAGGTTCTCTGGGTTAAATTAGGAATATAATATAATAAATGAAGTAAAAAAAAAAAGGAAAACATAATAATTGGGTAAATAATTTTCGTCAATATTAGGTGTATTAAGTATTAGTTTATTTGTTTGTTTAACGTCCATTTTTATGCTACTAAGGCTAATCGGACGATGCTACAGTGGGAGTCCTAAATTTTGCCTAACCAGGTTTAATTAGGATAGGGATCTTTAATGAGTACCTGACATCGTACAGGCTCGGGACCTCCATTTTACGTCCTATCCGAGGGACGGCATAGCTAAGGATTTTTTACTCCCATTAAAAAATCCTAGGGCCACCGCTGGAATTTAACCCGCGATCTTTAGTATTGTAGGTTGCCATGCTAACCACAACACCACAGGTGACCCCCTTAAGTATTAGTATCAATACAGTATTAATAAAATTTTGAATTTTTTTTTATTATTATTTTTTTTACTGTTTTTCTCTCTGGTTTTTGTAACACATGTGTCATTTATTGATTTTAAAACAGTTGTTTTAACGTCACTTTATGCTACTAAGGCTAATCGGACGATGCTACAGTGGGAGTCCTAAATTTTGCCTATCCAGGTATAATTAAGGGATCTTTAACCAGTACCTGATATCGTACATGCTCGGGACCTCCATTTTACCTCCTATCTGAGGGACGGCATAGCCAATGATTTTTTACTCCCATTAAAAAATCCTAGGGTCACCACGGGACGCGAACTAGCGACCTTCAGTATTGTAGACTGCCATGCTAACCACTACACCACAGGTGACCTCTTAAAACAGTTGTTTATTCATATGAAATGAAGGATCTGTTGACTATCTGATTCAAAGAGTTGATAATCCTTTTTAATAAGTGCCCTTTTATTCTGGAACAGAGACCAATGGATCAGAATCAATGACTTCATTTTCTCATAAAACTAACTGACCCTTACTAAAAGTTCTTTACACTTAAATCCTCTGGTATGTAAATCAAAGTTTCTTATGGTGAAAGATTTGTTTTCATTATAAGCTTGTTGGAGCAGTTTTTATCCGAATTAACTTGTTCACGCCGGCATGTACCACCGGTGGCCCGCACTAGACTGCCACATCAGACACTTAAGTCAATCACAAAACTTTCCACAACACGACGATGTATAACGAGGATTGAATCATTTAATTTATTATTGTTGGATTGTCAATACTGCATAATGCCCTTGAATAATTCCCTTCCAATAGAGCTAAAATCATTTAATTCAGCTGCCAATTGGCGAGGAGCATGAATAAGGCTTAACGCACTTGGGACTCTCGTGACGCAGAGCAGTTTTCGTGAAACGTGAATTAGATAGAAACCACGCACATTGGGACGCAGAGCATGGCAGCGCAGTTTCCTATCTACCACACGTATTACAAAAACTGCTCTGCTCTTCTTCCCAATGTGCGCGGTTCCTATCTAATACACTTTCCACAAAAACTGCTCTGCTCTGCGTCGCGAGTGTATCGATGTGCGCTCAGTCCGGGCGTATACGTGTTAAACTTTAATTTAGGTGCTTGGTTTTCATAATCTTAGATTGAGGTTGAAAAATGTAAGAAACCCCGAGTCTTCAATACACAAAAGCATTTCCTAAGTATTGAATATTATGAAGACAGCCTGCTACAACTTGAATTAATAACAATTTATAGGTTTAAGGCGTGTATTCTGTCCGCTGTGAAAAGTATTATAAAGGAAGACACGAAAAGGGAAACTTGTAAAAAGGGGGGGGGGCTTCAACCCCTCAGGCTAAAATGATCGTCGGCCGGAATTTTAATTAGGAAGAAAGGGGAAAAGTTTGTGTTAAGTTTAAAAATTGGAAGGGAGGAGCCACTTTAGGTTACTTGGCTTCTCCGTACATTGCGTTCCTCTTTCAGTAGCTGCAGCTACTCTGTATTTTATACTTATTTGTTTTCTGTTTTATTGTTATAGGATATTGTTGTTGTTGCAAGATGCAAGAATGGTGCAGCCGAGCGTAAAACAATGCCAACCTAATTGTAGCTGTCGACTGGACAACAAAGCAGGGAGTTTCCTCTTGGCCACACTCCGTACTTCCTGGAGGGCTTTGAATTAAATGGTCGTCAAGAAAACCTTCCCTAACCTGTTGCTCGAGATCCGTTCCACAATGTTATTAAGCGTGATAATAAAAACAGTAAAGACATTTAATCGTTGAAATTCGTGTTACGTCGCCTTCGGGATTTAACGATATAATTTTGTTATTTATATTTATTGTTATTTTGTTAAGGCAATATTTTATTTTTTTACTCAACAATTTTATTGGCACCTGCTAAATTACTATTAGCATATCTGTAACAATAAGTTACAAATGGCATTGGTAGGCATGAGGGAGATAGGGCCTAGTGGTACATCCTCCTGTCATTAAAAAGGTTTACATGATGGGTATAGTTGCTGTTAACAGTATTGGAGCTATCACCAGGACAATCTCACTTATAACATTTATTGCTTCATCTAAAACGTTTTGGCTATGTCGCCATTTTCAAGTCTCAATCTGAATAAAGATTTAATTAATCCAGCTTTTTTAAACAATATCTTCATCAACACAAAATAAAACTTCTTTTTTTTATAAATATATATAAACCATTAACTGGTGTCGTCATATATAAACATGAAAGACTCACTAACTCAAATCACACAAAATGTAAGTCTTTCATTTTTATATATGACGACACCAGTTAATGGTTTATATATATTTATAAAAAAAAGAAGTTTTATTTTGGGTTGATGAAGGCATCGTTTAAAATAGCTGGATTAATTGAATCTTTATTCAGATTGAGACTTGAAAATGGCGACATAGCCGAAACGTTGTAGATGAAGCAATAAATTCTAAAATATGAGATTGTCCAGGTGATTGCTCCAATACTGTTAACAGTAACTATACCCATAATATAAATATTCCAGGAGGTTAAGAAACCAACTATATATCGGATATAATTAAGAAGATTTACATTGTCAGACTAGGAGGTCCCCCATCCAACTCCTCTTCAGCCTTCGAAGGAATATCACGTCTTGCATCTCGTACAGACTTGTTGGCATATCTATGTGTTTGTCGTGAATCCCTTTGTAATTTATACGTGGATAATTTGTCAGAGTTGAAACGCTTAATTCATTCTAAAGGGTTCTCGTTTGAAACATAAGGTGGTGAGCTCGTAATTAGTCTTAAGTATTGGAATTGAAAGGTTTGTATTTTTTAAATGTGCCTTTTCTGCAGGTTCGTAAATTTGGCTAGTATAGATCCATATAAGTTTTAGTAAATAGGTGTATAGGTTAACTTTTTGTCTGAGGGGTTGTAAGGCAATATGAAAATGAAGATTTTCCTATGCGACCGAGCAACGTTGGTTTTCTTACTTTTTCTATAAAGTTTGATGACCATGAAATTCAAGTTTCAGAATCTATTAATTTATTTAAATATTTAATGACAAAATAAGGTATTTTTTTTATTAAATCTAATCAATGCTATAAGAACCGGGTGTAGGGAACACCATTGGTTTTATTAATTCCTTTCACCAATAACAGTTAAAACCTACCTACTACCAACCTATCGGTATACCCCTCCGACGTTTTATTCGTCGAATTGATATTTAAATTTTTTTAAACATAATTTCATTACTGAGTCGAACAAATTTACAAGCCCTTTTCCGTTCAGAGATGCTATTTAGATTATACATGCTGTATTGAACAAAAATAAAAATTGTTTGTAGCGATATTTTGCAGGCAACATTAGGTAAATTAAGTATAATAATAGAATTTATTATTCTTAGAAATGTACTGTTATATACATTGATATTCTCTCCCAAATTTTTGCAACTGTAATGATGATTTACAATTTAGTTGAAAAGGCCCCATTTTTTCTTTTTACTTTTTTTTTAAATCGTTTTGGCCTATGTTTTTACGTTGGCTCGTCTAAACTCTCAGCTGGGGTCTTCTGCTTATTCTTCACCTGCTTCCTCTTATCCGTCCATTTAGGTCTTGTAGTTCCTGTACTCTTCTTGCTCGTGAGAGACTGTGAGAAGATTCACTGCAGGATGGCCTGTTGGTATTGAGTTCGGTTCTGGGTTGTCTGTCATTGGATCTGCAGTTCTTTTAAGTCTGATTTAACAGAGGTGAACTACTTGGCTTAGGACGCCTTTCCCCTACTTACCACTTCTTGGTCAGCCTGGAGTAATTATCCTTCTTTTCCTTATAAATGCGAATATGTCTTCCTGATGTTCGTAAAGCACGTTATTGTGCTTGATTCGGTAGTTAACGTCTTTCTCCCTTATGGGTCCTAGTAATATTCTCAGGATCTTCCTCCTTTTAAGTTATAGTTTTCTGAGTGGGCCTTTTTACTTTCACTTACCTATATATGAAATATATAGTAAGTGGAAGTATTGCGATCGTTAAAAATTTCGACTTCCGGTTTTCAACGGAAATACACGTTTTGGGGTCCCCTGAGTACAAATAACCAAGTCCCGCGAAATTGTGTGTGTGTGTGTGTGTGTGTGTGTGTGTGTGTGTGTGTGTGTGTGTGTGTGTGTGTGTGTGTGTGTGTGTGTGTGAACAGACTAGCTCAAAAACTATAAACCGTCCGAACCTGAAATTGGGTATTTAGTGTATTTATATACCCGTGATATGACAGCAAAATTTTCATCAAAGTTGCTCAAAGGGAGGGGGTACTTTATTTAATAATGTTTTAAGTTTTTTCGATTTTCTCAAAAACGGCTCTAACGATTTTAATTAAACTGAGTATTTGATGTATTAATATGCCCGAGATATGACTGTAAAAATTTCATCAAAATTGATCAACCGGAGGGGGGACGTTACTTAATAAATATTGTATCATTTTCACGTGTTTTTTTTTTATTTACTCAAAAACGGTTTTAACGATTTTGATCAATCTGGGTATTTGATGTATGTATATGCCAAAGATTTGATAGCCAACATTTCATCAAAATTGATCAACCGGAGGGGGGTACTTTACTTAATAAATTTTGTATAATTTTCATGTGTTTTTTTTATTTACTCAAAAACGGCTTTGACGATTTTGATTAAACTGAGTATTTGATGTATTAATATGCCCGAGATATGACTGTAAAAATTTCATCAAAATTGATCAACCGGAGGGGGGACATTATTTCATATTTTTTTTCCAATTTTTACCTTTTTTTCGATGATCTCAAAAACGGCTTTAACGAGTTTTATCAAATTCGTCTTGTATAATGAAAATTAGGTGTTCTTTAATATCTGGTAAGCTTTATAATTATTGAAATGTTCTGAGGGTGCTTAAATGGGGTAGGGGCCTTTTTTGTTTGTTTCCTATAAAGTACCTTTGTTTTTGTTTATATGGAGAAATCGACTGTCTCTCGTCACGCCTAAAAATAAGAAATAGCTAAATATGAGATATGATAAAAATAAAGAAAACATGTAGAGGAGAAAAAAAGAAAATTATTCAGTCAACTCATAAAACACGTTGATCCCACGCATGCGGAGTACGGCTTTAATGACAGACCATTGTTCATAACTAAAGCCGTTCTGTTCATTTGAGAAGTGGCAATTAACAAAACGCATTAATTTCTAATCTAAGTAAGATGGTAAGTGAAAGTTGTGTGTTGCGAACACGCACCAGATTTTTATTCATCAAGAGGCACTCAGAGGCATAGAATGTAGAGGGCCTGACTATCTGAAAAGTTTATAGTTAGTTAATAATACTTTCTACATTTTTTGATCTTCTCCATATCCATCTTTTACTTGTATAATTGATACTGATATCTGCGAAATTAGTTTAATTTTGTTTACGCTGCTAAGCCAAAAATGTTTTTTTTTTAATTGTTTGAGGAACGAACTGTGAACATAATTTATGTCCCTGCTCTATGTTTTTGTGTTCCCTTTGGTTATCTTCCCTGCATCGGCTAGTAGTAGGATTGTATGCCATTTAATACAGTGTCTGGCGTTCGGGAGACGAAATACTTTTTTTTTCTGAATCTTCCAATAATATTCTAAGGATGATAATTCCCTCTTCCTAATTTTAATATTAATCACATTAAGCCTCACTGATGTATAGCTGGTACCAGACCCTAGACCAGACTATTTGGATTCCATTAGGCCAGTACTAATGCAGCATCCATTACCAAGCATTTGATCCCTCCTGGTAGAGGTTACTTTTCATTACCCCCTCAGGATTATGGCACTTGGGGCTTTGTCATCCGCTATTACAAGCCGGAATTCAATGCGCTAATGGACTGGAGCCACTTTTTTTAATTTTTTTTTTTTTTATGCCGTGAAATTCAAAGTTTTCTATTTCTCAACATTGATTTTTACTGCAATATACGATATTCCTGATGGAAGTGGTTCTTAGAATGTAAAAGTTTCATACAATAATTATATAGGTAGGGGAGACCCAGGCAAAGTGAATATCTTAAGAGAGAAATATTTCTTAAAAATACTTGGAACCATATGAATACAACTTAATACATATATTAAAGTAAGAGACACATTATCAACTTATTGTAAAAATATCAGTTATGTTAAGCCATTCCTACATATTAAAAAATATTTTAATTTTATTTTTTGTCAATTATCCACTTTGCCCGGACTACCCGGGCAAAGTGAATATAGACTCCAGCTTAGGAATAAAACCTGGAAAATGAAAAAAAAACTTTAAGAAGACATTGTTTAATTACAGATACACATTTGTATGCTATACATGTGTCGTTTTCATGATTATGATTCATGGTAAATGTCACAGAAAAAGGATCCTACACCAGAGGAGTGCAAGGATGCACCCAATCCTTGCACTGTCCACACTGTATCCAATCGTCAAATGGAGGCTCCCCGTAGGATCTTAGATAGATAAAACTAATGCATGTACCAGGGCAATAGCTGCTATCCAATTTGCCCTTATTCACTTTGCCCGGCGCGCGCCATTTTAACTAAACACTAAATTAGACTACGACCATATAATCTAAAAATCGGCAGTTCCCGCCAAAACTATCTGCTTATACTAGAGTTTAAACTAAACCATGCAATAGATGTTAAACTTGTATTGGTTATACAATAAAGATATAAAAACTTACCTCACAAATTTTAAGAACCGCACCATTTTCGTTTTAAACAAATGATCTCACAACTAAAATGAAACACAACCAATATCTCTCCGTCCTGTGAAGCGGCTTCTACCCTTAATTCTCGCATTAGCCACCCAAAGCACTAGCATTGTTACCGTGTCTATGAAAGTGTTTATTCGCTTTGCCCGACCTATTCACTTTGCCCGGGCCTCCCCTACGTAGTTATACCTCACTAGGTGACGTGTTAAAAAAAAAAACAATTATTTAAATTTTGAACAATGAACTATAAATATAATTCAGAAAACGTCTAGAATGTGGAATATTAAGGTATACATTTCGATGGTAATTCGAAATATGTATGTTTTGTACATTTGTGTTTTTATATCAAGCTTTGAATGATTTTATGTCAAAATACGTAAAATATATCCAATATTTCGGATACTCTCGGTAACAATGAAGATAGATTCGCAGCGGTAATGAAATTCCTAAAGGAAACTTACCATAAACCTAAAGAAAAATTTAGCAATGTACTTGTTGATTTTATTATTATTTTTTTTTTTTTTTGTCTCTCCCCTCAATGTTATAAATAATTAGTAATACATATAAATATACTTAAAAAATAATATTATAAATAGTCTAAATAAAATACTCAATTTTCTTTAACTTACAATAAAGACAGTCTCGTTATTTTAAATGTATTAAAAAAGTACCAGATAAACTAGTAATGGAGAAATCAATGTTAATCTGTTAAGCGGGTTAATAAATAAGTAAATACGTCCTTTGTTTGTTTATTTGTTTGGTTTAACGTTACTTAATGCCACTTAGGCTAATCGGACGATGCTACAGTGGGAGTCCTAAATTTTGCCATTCCAGGTTTTATTAGGATAGGGATCTTTAACGAGTACCTGGCATCGCACAGGCTCTGGACCTCCATTTTACGCCCTGTCCGAGGGATGGCATCGTCAAGGATTTTTTACTCCCATTAAAAAATCCTAGGGCCACCTCGGGACGCGAACCCGCGACCTTTAATATAGTAAGTTTCTGTGCTAACCACTACACCATAGGTGACCCCAAATAAAAAAATACGTCCTTTAAATATATGTTGCGCCCTTGAAAGGGTGGTACTTATATTTTCGTACAACACAGGTATTAATCATAGATACATGTTTCCAAGTGAATTTATTTATTTATAGTATATATATACACCTGGAAACATGTATCTATGGCTAATACCTCTCTTGTACGAAAGTATAAGTCCCCCCCGTTCCAGGGCGCAACATATATTTCAGGGGCGTATTTATACGTCCCACCCGGTTAACAGGCTAAAAGGTACCAAAACCGTAAGTAAGCACTGTAAAATATTTATTTTGTAAAAATAAAAAATATTCACAATTGTTTAATCGTATATCGTAATATCAACTTGTCATTGCACCATTCTTGGGCCAGGCGAGGTATGTTACAATACAATTTTTTACGGGTGTTAACTTTTTTGGGTGTCATATTGCTCAACTTGACATGTGAATGAAAACTGAAAAGAAATCATTTATTTTTTCTTTACAAATTTACCTAAAAGCCTTCTGAGATTCGGGCCGAAAATAGACTCATTTTTTAAAAATTAATATTTTTAAATTTTCTATTGTATTTATCGTCATCCTTTAACTTTTATATTTAAAAGTCTTAAGAATGAAGTTGAATATTTCACTGGGTTTTCAAAATTAACGAAATTCGTGTTTACACGCACAACGATTCATTGACTAGCACTACTTACATTGACTACTAGTGTAGAGGATATGGCGCTAATAGTGTGTACGTAGGCTTCATTGCTAGTGCGGTAGCCTCAGACACCCACCGAATACCAATAGGCTCCAGGGATTTGCCATAGTGTTCTTTACTACCTCAGTTTACTAACTTTCATAAGTACTCATTGACTGTTCTATGAAGTAATACGATGTGCACTTTTGTTGAGTTTTAGAGCAACCTGCGCTGCATACTCAAATAGAGTCATACATAATATAAAGGGTATTCCAAATAAAATGACAATACTTAAATTATCTTAAAAAGAAACGGATCTAGCAAAAATGTAAGATCAGGAAATTTATAGGTGGAGTTCTGTCAATAAACTCCATGGGTACTTTTACTGTTATGTTTTCAATTATTTACTGAAACTAAATTAAATAAACAGTTACTTTTCAATCACTATAGTGAATATTATATGAGCATATGAATAGGCTATAAATATGGCATTTACGCAAAACATTTATTATAAAAAGAATGTATGAAATAAATAACTGTTATATTTTTTACTTTCACTTACCTATATATGAAATATATAGTAAGTGGAAGTACTGCGAACGTGAAAATTTTCGACTTCCGGTTTTCAACGGAAATACACGTTTTGGGGTCCCCTGAGTCAAAATAACCAAGTCCCGCGAAATGGTCTGTGTGTGAGTGTGTGAACAGACTAGCTCAAAAACTATAAACCGTGCGAACCTGAAATTGGGTATTTAGAGTATGTATAAGCCCGCGATGTGACAGCAAAAATTTCATCATAATTGCTCAAAGGGAGGGGGTACTTTATTTAATAACTTTTTAAGTTTTTTTTATTTACTCAAAAACGGTTTTAACGATTTTGATCAAACTTGGTATTTGATGTATTTATATGCCAAAGATGTGATAACCAACATTTCATCTCAATTGATCAACCGGAGGGGGGACTTTACTTAATAAATTTTGTATCATTTTCACGTGTTTTTTTTATTTACTCAAAAACGGTTTTAACGATTTTGATCAAACTTGGTATTTGATGTATTTATATGCCCGAGATATGACTGTAAAAATTTCATCAAAATTGATCTACGGGAGGGGGGGACTTTACTTATTAAATTTTGTATCATTTTCACGGGGTTTTTTTTATTTACTCAAAAACGGCTTTAAAGATTAAAAAAATAAGATATGAATGTAGAAAAATGTGTGACTTTGGGAAATGATGTTTAGCAAAACACGTCAATTTCTATTCTAAGTAAGTTGGTAAGTGAAAGTTGTGTGTTGCGCGCACGCACCAGATTTTTTTATGTTCAAATCATATTCCTTTATACTTTCCTTTTATCTCTCTGCAAGTTCTCAAATGCACATCTCCATTTGACTATTTATTAAGAAAATTTCTTCAAACTTCCAATATTGCAACGAACTTTTTGTCAATAATCCCTCGCTTATTAAACAATCTCTGGCGCCATTTTCGTTTTGGAATAACTCCAACGAATTCATTTTTAGTAATTTTTATAGATATTCATAAACTGATGATTATTAAAATATAGAAAAAAATTTAAACCAATAAATGTAACTGGCGAACGTGAAGCAAAACAATCCTAATTCCAGGTTTTAAGAAAATGCCCTTGAAGGTCTTATATGGCCATTCAAAGTTGGCTTCAGGCGTAGGGGTCACTTGTGGTGTTAGTGGTTAGCATAGAAACTTACAATATTAAAGGTCGCGTGTGCGTGTTCCGAGGTGGCCCTAGGATTTTTTAATGGGAGTAAGAAATCCATTTATAGGCCGTCCCTCTGATATGACGTAAAATAGAGGTCCCGAGCCTGTACGATGTCAGGTACTCGTTAAAGATCCCTATCCTAATTATACCTGGATAGGCAAAATTTAGGACTCCCACTGTAGCATCGTCCGATTAGCCTTAGTGGCGTAAAGTAACGTTAAAACAAACAAAGTTTATTTGATAATTTTTATTAAACAAAAATAATGATTCACAATGCCACACAAACAATAAAAACAAGTAATTAACAAGAGTTTTCTTATCCACTTTAAAATTTAGAGGAAAGGCTTTACATGGTTTTGCAAATTTACTATCAATATGTATATGCATATATAATTTTTTCTTAATTCTTTTTGCAAAGGTATAGGTTTGTGAGCTGCATGTGTATGATAATTATCGTTATAATGCTAAGAAGCAGGACACAGTTCATATTTTTAACATTAATATTCTTCTTATTTTTAGTTCTTATTCAATTATTCCATAAAAATATTTTCAACATGTCCTTAGCAAGGATGAATAGCCAAAGACAGTTTTACTCTTCCTCTCCGTTCACTTTCCCTCTTGGCGCGGCCGATGGTTTCATTTCATCCACCGCACTTCAGAGCTGAGGTCATGGTGTCGTCGGTGGTCTATGTCTCTTCTTATATCTGTGACTCTCTTTAGGAGAAAAGAAAAAGAAAAAAAAAAAACTTTTCTTCGATCCTGGGGAAATCTTGAGGTGTTCCTATCGTATAGAGGAATTCCAGACAGCACTCGACAAAGAACTGACTGGAAACGAACTCTCACTCGATGTGATATTGCGGGCCTTTGTCGTCCTCTGCCGCATCACCACTTGTCCTACAATTACGAAATAAGAACAATTGAATATTCGTTCTGACAATGTGTTGTAGAAAGTAATATCATGCCTTCCTTCCTTTGAGGAAATTTCTAAATGTTGAAATACTGCATAAATATTAGGCAGTTTGACTCTTCAAGCGGCTTTAAATTAATAAGCTTATAGTTCATTGGATACTCTGCTGAACTATATGAACCTCATTTCAACAGTCTAAATGTTTTTTTAACAATGGAACTTACAAGGGGCTATAGGTCACACGATACGCATTGCGAAGCCTTCTAAACTCCCTCAGCCTTACGCTCTCATGTTTCTTTTGACCGAATATTTTATGCAACAGTTTTTCACTCGTTAATACTCATGTTAATAGAAAAAAAATAAAAAACAAAAAAGAATTGTTATTTTTACTAATTCTATTTTTAACTTTATCTCACAATCTTACGATCTTTATCTTTACACTCAATACGACCATGGATATCATCAATTCGGAACATGGAAAACCAAGACCAAACTGTATACAGTGTAACGTACCCTTGACAGTAGTGAAACACTTACTGACTGACTGCAGACAGTTGCTAGGTACGGATCTTCCATACCATTTAGCGACTCTGCTAAATGACAAAAGCACACATATTTCAGAGATATTTAATTACTTAAAACACATACAAATATACAAACAAATCTAAAAACACTTCACTTTATGAATGTTTTATTTATTTACGCATTGATTTACTTTTTTTTATCTTATTTTCTATCTTTTCATTTTCTGTATCATTATTTTTATATTTCCTTTTTTTTTTTTTTTTTTTTTTTTCTCACTCTACCATTTTTAAATCATCAGGAACAAAGCTGTTATTAATAATATATAAAACAATTAACATTAAGTCGGCAAACATCACCCTGGTTGTGGATTGTCTAAAATCATACAAATAAATAAAAAAATAACTTTATCTTGAAGGAGATACATATGTAACATAAATAAAAAAAATGACCCCGTGTAGCTTTTACATACTACTGAAGTGAAATGAATGTAGTATAGTATAACTATACAATATTAAAAAAGAATAAAAGATTTTTAAAACTGTTCTATCGGAACTCGTAATTCGATGAATAAAATCTTTTAATTGGTTAAATATATACTAATTTAAGGATTATAAGTTGATGAAAACACGAATGTACGAAAAAGATGCACTAAATAACCGAATTCATTCTTGAGTTTAGTGTTCTTGGTAAAAGCTCATTTTAATGAGTTGTGGCAGATTGGGGCAAAGATCTGAAAACATTTTTTAAATATTCAAACCTTTGTTAAAAATAGGGCATGGATTTTGGCATTTTGGAATTTGGGCATTATGGATTCGTTTTACTGTATTATACCAAATAGTTTACAATTATTTGAACCGTCGTAACTATTTCACATATTTTTAAATACTATATTTATGGTTTATTACGATTCATTAGCAGTGTCTGATTTTTAAACCGTACTTTAAATACATCATTAGGTTTAGCCAAAAAAAAAAGCGCAGTAACCTTAAACATAAAAATGATGAATGTCTTATTATCATGTTTCATCTCATGTTTTGTCATCAATAACGAAAAAATTGTGTTAAAATTAGTGTACATGGCGTGGAAAGGATTCTATTTCATTAATATTACAAAGAAACCTCAAAATTTCACTTTCATTTTACTTTGTGAGAATGAAGCTGTAAAAAAGTTTTATAAAAGGAGTGCAAACATGTGTATTTTGTTCCCTCAAATAAGGAGAAGAATACTCAAGGTTTCTCTCTCAAATATCAAGTAATGGTTCATTACTTGATTCATTCATTACTTGGTTCATTACTTCGTTTATTTTTATCAATATTCTCTGGTTGGTCCATTTTAATTGATTCCAGCAATTTGAATATTCAACATAAATCTTAAAATTCAAAAACTTCATTTTGAAGCCCAGTAACACATTAAGAGGATTTAGCCCCAATAATCCAGCTTGGTTACGAAATGGCGAACCAAAACAAATTCATTTAACCGTCTCAAGTGAATAACTCTTGGCACATACATATTATACTCAGCATTTAAATTAATTATTAAAATAATATGAAAATTTATATTAATATTTGTATTATATTTTTAATAAGAAGCATCATTTAAATTAAAGATTTTATATTTTGGATCAGCTGTGTGGCCGGAACCGTAGACTGTTTCACCCCCCTCAAAGCGCCTGGCTTTAACTATGGTAACCACAGATAACAAATGATATTCTACCCAACGAAAGTTTCACTTTAAAAAATGCGAACAATAGCATGACGAAGTTTCCAATATATACACTCACATTTTCATGTCACTTAATAGTTTATTATAATCATTGCAATGCTATTTATCTTTGTTAATTTGTCAATTTCGAAATTCATACCGTACTTAAGTTCACTATTACGGATTCTTCATAGGTAATGAAATAATTGCAATCTATTAGACGTTTTCACCGGAACTACCAAGTCAGTAAAGATCTTCTGGAGAACTCGACTCTTTTTTAGCCAGTGACATTCTGCAGAACTAGGAACTCTTTCCCGACGACTCAGCCAGATTTAAGTGTTTTATGTTAGGTAACGTTGGATACGCTCGAGACTCCCTCAAACAAAATACCCTTGAGATGTTCCTCGAGCTCGGATGACAGTCCCCGACGAACGTTACGTCGAGGAAACGATTATAACAAGCAAAAATGGACACGCCTTTAGATCCGCGACATCAGTTTTAGATTAACCTTTGCTCAGAATGTCTCTGCTAATGTCCACCGCAATTATTTTCTCTGTAAAGTTCTCGGTCAGAAAGGTGACATTTGTGGCTTCAATGATTTATTGTTTAGCCACCATGAGTTAACTACAATGTTATTTTTTATTTTATTTTTCTATCTGTAACGGGTTATATTGTTATTTCCTTCTAATATTAAGTCTCAACCCAGCTATGGTCATGATGCATCAATTATTCTGAAGTCAGATTGTTTTAAGTAGATGCTTAGAACCTCAAATACCTCGATTTCATGAGGAAACAAATCATTGTATAATAATATCTTTTGACCTGTTTCGTTCCTTAACATTTAATTTTGAAAATGTTCGAAAATGAATAAAATGACATATACTTCGGTAACTGAAACTTCCATTGTTTTAATGCTTTATAAATTCACATAGTCATGTAAAATTATCAAAACAATGATGGCAGAAAAATTGGGGAGGGTATTAATGGGAATTCATCATTAAGACGATGTTTTATTTCTTTAAAACACAATTAGTCGACTTTTTTTGGGACAGATTTTAAGCAGATTTTATTACGATTCTGGTAGATTTTATTAAGATTCTGGTTGATTTTTCAACGTAAAAATTGATTATGAGTTCTCAGAAATAAAAAGAATACAAGCTGGAGTGCCTCAGGGTGGCGTCTTGGGTCCGACATTATTCAATATATACCGCTCGGACATTCCTCAACATTCTGAAACCCTATTGGCTACATTTGCTGATGACTCGTATATCCTGTAATCAAGCAAAGATGCCACTAAAGCTTTTGAAGTTATCCAAGAATATGTAGAGGAGATAGCATGTTGTACTAGGAGTTGAAGGCCAAAATGAATGAAGCAAAGATCCAGTGTGTCTCATTCACACTCTTGTCCTCAATTATTTAAAAAAAAAAAATTTCTTTGGTATTTTAGCGTTTTTTTCAACAAAAGACGTTTATTTTTATATCACTTACAGTGAGTAATGGTTTCATTAATGTCAGTACATACATTTTTTAATAATCACCAACGAATGAGGATTACATTGTTTGTTAACTAATGATTTATAATTAAAAAGAGTTATTAACATAGCTTTTTCGTATTAATATAACTAACATAAAAACAATGTGAATCTTATTTTCTACTTAAGCTTATTTATATCTCTTTACAGGATCAAAATTAAAAAAAAAAAAAAAAAAGCCATTTTTTCCCTAGTTTATAAATTTATCCCTTCATCTGCGTACATACATGCTTGTTCATTAAAATATATTTAAAAAAATATGCTGAAAAAATCTAAACATTGTGTTAAAAACATCTTCTAATGGGCCGAATTTTTTATTATGAATACACTACAGCATTTTTAATGTATTTACTCACGTAATTTTCTTACGAAACACCTAACATCATTGTTTTTATCTAAAGAAGGATGTCATCGCTGATAATTATGTTGATACATGTTATCAACTAGTATCGTTTATGAAGTGTCTTAATATTTTATAGCGTAGTAAGTATTCCTAATTTACTGCAAACACGTTTAAAAAAAAATAATAATAATAAATAGAATAGGGTCTGTTTGAGTGTTTCGGTTTATTTACCGTTTTAAAATAGTAACGACCTTTACTCTCAAGAATAAAATATCACAAGGTTGGCTGTGACGTTCATGGGATGATAACGAACTGTTAAAAGTTCAACAATATTTATGAAAAACAATGTACAAAACAAAACAATGTCCTGTAAAAATAATGTAAATTACCCTAAAAAAAAAAAAAAAAGGATCGACAATTACTGAAGAATTTTGAGTTTTGCATTAATTATAATACTCTATACCTTATGGAGAATAAAAACAATTTAAAGTAAATTAATATGGATAAAGCTTTTTTCTGTGATTTTTCTAAATTGCCTTTACACAATTATCAAAAGAAGGTTAGTAACTGAAAGTTGAATGTTGCGCGCACCAGATTTTTCATAATACTAGAGTCATGATTGATAAACTGATGTACTAAATTTACTATGAGTTATTGACATTAGGAACACCGTTTAAAGAGTGTTAAGTTAACTAATTGAAGCTCACGCAATATTTTTAATGCTGCTTTCTGAAGATCATCGGTTGAAATAACATAACCCCTCTTCACGTTTTCATGTTCTGGATTGGCCAAGCTCCCTCCAAGAACTGGATGACATTGCAATCCCCGATGATCGGAATGGAGGACGACTAGTGGTACAGCATCCAGAACTATCATCCTTGTGTTTGCAATGCTCCAGTTTATTCACAATGGCCTTGCCCCGTGCGAACAACCACAATAACTGTTTAGCACTTCCTGGTTGATCTTTGCATTTACATGGAACAACGGGGAGCATGACTGTAATTTTACGGCTATTGAGAATTCAAATTATCAATTGATAATAATAATAATGATAATAAAAAAACAATACAGAAAAATTAACTAACAGTAATCTGTTCTTATTCTTAACACTCTTATTACAATCAGTTTAACAGAATCATATTCAATCTCTATCTGTAAACTCCCCAATAATCCAGAACTAACTAAACTGCTAGTTTATACTTACGAGTGGCATAATTTGAATGATATATTATTCTTAAGTTTACTTCATTAGTTTTTTCCAATTAACTTATTATTTTAACCTATCTATATTTTAACTAAATGGTATTTAAAATTCTCAGGATTAAATCTCATTTAGTATTTAAGGGGGATGGGGGAGGACGAGGGTATGAAGAAAAAATCTGGTGCGTGCGCGCAACACACAACTTTCACTTACCAACTTACTTAGATAAGAAATTTACGTGTTTTGTTAGATATCATTTCCCAAAATCACACATTTTTCTAATTTCATATCTTATTTTTATTAATCGTTAAAGCCGTTTTTGAGTAAATAAAAAACCCCGTGAAAATGATACAAAATTTATTAAGTAAAGTCCCCCCTTCGGTTGATCAATTTTGATGAAATGTTGGCTATCACATATTTGGCATATACATACATCAAATACCCAGTTTGGTCACAATCGTGAAAGCCGTTTTTGAGTAAATAAAAAAAGCACGTAAAAATGATACAAAATTTATTAAGTAAAGTAAAACCCTGCAAAAAGATCAACCCTGCGGTTGATCAATTTTGATGAAATTTTTACAGACATATCTCGGGCATATAAGTAGATCAAATACTAAGTTTAATCAAAATCGTTAGAGCCGTTTATGAGAAAATCAAAAAAACACGTGAAAATGTTACAAAATTTATTAAGTAAAGTCCCCCCTCCGGTTAATCAATTTTGATGAAATTTTTACAGTCATATCTCGGGCATATAAATACATCAAATACCCAGTTTGATCAAAATCGTTAAAGCCGATTTAGAGTAAATAAAAAAAACACGTGAAAATGTTACAAAATTTATTAAGTAAAGTCCCCCCTCCCTTTAATCAATTTTGATGAAATTTTTACAGTCATATCTCGGGCATATAAATAGATGAAATACTCAGTTTAATCAAAATCGTTAGAGCCGTTTTTGAGAAAATCGAAAAAAACCTAAAAAGTTATTAAATAAAGTACCCCCTCCCTTTGAGCAATTTTGATGAAATTTTTGCTGTCACATCGCGGGCATATACCTACACTAAATACCCAATTTCAGGTTCGCACGGTTTATAGTTCTTGAGCTAGTCTGTTCACATACACACACACACAGACACACACACAGACCATTTCGCGGGACTTGGTCATTTCGACTCAGGGGACCCCAAAACGTGTATTTCCGTTGTAAACCGGAAGTCGAAATTTTTCACGATCGCAATACTTCCACTTACTATATATTACATATATAGGTAAGTGAAAGTAAAAAAAAATTGTTCGTAATAAAAATGTATATAGTATTACAGGGGCGTTAGTTGAGCATTTAGAGTAGGACATTTCATGGTTTTAAAACCGGAGGTTCTTTTATTCCATTAAAGTATTTATTATTTGCATTTTTTTCTATACTTTTTCATTTATTCTTATTGATCGCTGAATGTTATAAATAAAATTTATCATATTAACAAATCTTTTTTTTTTTACTTTCACTTACCTATATGAAATATATAGTAAGTGGAAGTATTGCGATCGTGAAAAATTTCGACTTCCGGTTTTCAACGGAAATACACGTTTTGGGGTCCCCTGAGTCCAATTAACCAAGTACCGCGAAATGGTCTGTGTGTGTGTGTGTGTGTCTGTGTGTGTGTGTGTGTGTGTGTGTGTGTGTGTGTGAACAGACTAGCTCAAAAACTATAAACCGTGCGAACCTGAAATTGGGTATTTAAAGTATGTATATGCCCGCGATGTGACAGCAAAAATTTCATCGAAATTGCTCAAAGGGAGGGGGTACTTTATTTAATAACTTTTTAAGTTTTTTTCGATTTTCTCAAAAACGGCTCTAACGATTTTGATTAAACTGAGTATTTGATCTATTGATATGCCCGAGATATGACTGTAAAAATTTCATCAAAATTGATCAACCGGAGGGGGGACTTTACTTAATAAATTTTGTATCATTTTCACGTGTTTTTTTTATTTACTCAAAAACGGCTCTAACGATTTTGATTAAACTAAGTATTTGATGTATTAATATGCCCGAGATATGACTGTACAAATTTCATCAAAATTGATCAACCGGAGGGGGGACTTTACTTAATAAATTTTGTATAATTTTCCAGTGTTTTTTTTTATTTACTCAAAAACGGTTTTAACGATTTTGATCAAACTGGGTATTTGATGTATGTATATGCCAAAGATGCGATAGCCAACATTACATCAAAATTGATCAACCGGAGGGGGGACTTTATTTCATAACTTTCTTTCCAATTTTTACCTTTTTTTCGATTATCTCAAAAACGGCTTTAATGATTTTGATCAAATTCGTCTTGTTTAATGAAAATTAGGTGTAAAATAATATCAGGTAAGTTTTATCAGTATTAAAATGTTCGGAGGGGGCTTAAATGGGAAAGGAGCCTTTTTTGTTTTCCTATAAAGTACCTTTGTTTTAGTTTATATTGAGAAATTAACTGTCTCTCATCACGCCTTAAAAATAAGAAATGGCTAAATATGATATATGAAAAAAATCAAGTAAACAAATACAGGAGAAAAAAAGAAAAATATTCCGTCAACTCATAAAACACCTTGAGCTCACGCATGCGCCGTACGCCTTTAATGACAAACCAATGCGTTATAATTAAAGATGTTCAGTTCATTTAATGAGAATTATTTGTTTCATGGGAAATAAATGAAATATTCAACAAGTACATAGAGAATTATAAAATCAGACGACTTGGAGTATTATGCTTGCATTGCCGAATTATCACAAGTAAAAACTTTTAAATAATAATAAAATTAATTAGTGTTTTCTTTTGAGCAAATGAAAACAAAAATAAGAAATGAATGTGGAAAAATGTATAACTTTGAGAAGTGGCAATTAACGAATTAATTTCTAATCTAAGTAAGTTGGTAAGTGAAAGTTGTGTGTTGCGCGCACGCACCAGATTTTTCTCTTTCAGGTGAGTTTTGTTGAGGGTGAGAAAATGCATATGTAAGTATTTAGTACTGTACAAACGAATAAAGTAATGATGTTACTATGTTAGTATCTATATAAAACTATTCTGGCCTAAATAGTTTAATGAGGGCCTAAAAATACTAATTTATTTCCTAAGTATTAAAAGAAAATGTTGAACGTAGTAAAAATCTTATTATTATCTTATATTGTTTTAAAAGTTTCCATAAATCGTGAAAGATAAGATAAGTAATAACATAATACTATCGTCTTTCCTTTTAATAAGTAAATAAATATAATAAATAGATGATATATAGTGAAGATTTGTTTTTCATTTTTTCTTTATTTACTTGCTCACTATACCCTAACTAAAAATTTTAAAGTGCAAGTTTATAAATGAGAATCTTTGCTCAAAACCAGCGACATCCAAAGTTTATAAATTCTTAGGAAAGCAAAACAAAAAAACTCCCATTAACATACTCATCAGTTTTGCGAAGTTTTTGTGTTTTGTATCAAAAGAACTACCTGATTATGATTTACAATGATTATTTCAAAGGAGTTTCACTCGGTACTTTAGCAACTTCAGGTTCCTGGGAATTTAAAATAAAATTTTGTATGGTGTTGGTTTTGTTGCTTTTTGAGTGATTAACCACCGCTTTCAATAAATTACACCGAGCAACATTATGGATTAATATCAGATATAGTTGTGTTTAGTATAAATAGAAAATTTTTTAAGGGTGAAATTTAAAGTTAAAAGAAAATGGACACAAAAAAACGTACGATAAAAATGGAAGTACAAAAACAGGTCAATTCGAAGACAATATTTATTGAAAAACGAAAATTTAGAAGATTCGGGCATTTTCTTCCCTTAAAACCTTATTGTTGGAGCTTTTTTTGCAACAAACGAATCACTTTAAACAAAATTTTCACGGTGAAGGAGCAGTTTGTGTTGTAGTATATTCGAAAAGAATTTCAGAATATTTTGGATGGAGTTAGTTTTGAAGTTACACGCCTCCAGTAATGTAATTATTTACTGAATTCCTTTGAGCGAGTGAAGGTTGAACTCTATTAGCTGTTGTTTGCGTTTTATTTATTAAGTTAAATAGGGCATGGGGCCCCTCAGGGTTGTCACATTGTTTAAGAAGATAATGTAATTGATAACCTCCATCTTCTATCTTGGAATTCACTAGCAAGGTCGGTTATTAATATTCGTTTATAGTATAAAACGATAATTAATATTGATACAGATTAATGTTTGCGACCTTACTGATCTGATGATTCAAATAATATATAGGATAACTTTTCATTCTTTGTTCGATACGAAATGTCTTTTTTTATTTTGGTCGTTGGAGTGGCTATTAACCCTTAACTACTCACGTCGGGTCATATTGACCCATTCCAAGTTTCATTTCATTCTATTTATACCTCTTTGGTATTGAATGATCACCAAACTTTGACATATCCTTTGTTTTGGCTCCAGTTACTTCTTGCCGTGTCTGGAAAATGGGGGAGGTGTTTATTTTATCGGACTGGATATTTTGACCCGAGGTGAGTAGTTGTGCAAGCCATTTTTTGCGTCCAATGCGGGCATTGCAATTATAAAAACACCTCATTTCTTATTTATTTTAACTTCAAAGGTTGTTTGTAGACAAATTTTTTAGTTTTAAATCAAAAGAAATAATGTTACAAAATATTAATGTGAAGGATTTTCTTTATTTTAGTACTTCATTTCAGACCTATAATTCAACATTTTATTCATATTTTAAAACTTTCATTTATTGTATACATAAATAAATATATATTTTCAAGCCTTCTCCTGTTGTTTAAAACTAATAGGTTACACCCTAAGGTTATTTAAATATTTTTTTTGTGTTCTGGGTCTGGAGGTGAGTGGGTAAGTAACATTGATTCGGGTGAGTAGTTAAGGGTCAAAGAGGGATGTACCATTTGAGGTAAACAATAATGTAATTATGTGGCTGTCAATGCTTCTGAATTGGTATCTATTTACATATATTCCATAAAAGACTATGTGGCGAATTATGGCGAAAAATGATATATATATACAACGTACATGTAACGATAGTTCAACTACTGTGCAAGTCCTGTTTTGAGCTGTCAAGCTCTTCTACCACTTTTTGACTATTTTAACGCGGCTGAGTAGGGAATACTGGATATTATTTGAAGATATCTACTTTATTAGGTGGTTTAGGGACCAGAAAACGATCATGCCTGGATTAATGGAGGATCACGATGATGGTTCATAAGGATATTATTATACTGTATTCATATGATATTATTTGTGGCGGCAGCGGGTTTTCAAAATTGAAAAAAAACCAAATCTGCCAGCCTTATAGCGCCAGTAAAATTAGAAAAAATTAATTTTTAATAAGTTAGGCAAGGAATAAAATAAAAAAATAAAAAAATCTGACTGCAACTAACTGTACTAAACAAGACTTTAATAACATAGAAATGAAAAAACAAAACAAATATTTTAACTATATACACAATATTATAAAAGTGATGAATAATGAAAACAAAAATAAATACACATAAACTTAAAACTGAACTTCAAAAAAAATAATTTAAAACTCCTAACATTAATTAAAATAAATTGAACTCTTTTAAATTGTGAGAAAGAAAACATAACAAAAAATTAATATTTGCAATTACAAAAGGGTTATTTTTTATTGCCTTTGCTTGAATAAAAATTTAAATAATGAATTTTGAATAATGATAGACACATTCATCGTCATATGTAATATGTAAATTACTTTACATTTATTACAAGTTAGGTACGTTGTGGAATTGTTCCAGTACCACTGATTAATTTTATGATTAAATGTTCATAGTTACACATTCGGTGTGAGATGTGTTGCCTGAAGAATGACCCAAATGTGGGCATAAATTGCGATCTCTTCACGTGAAGAATAAACAACTTTACTCCACCACTGCAAATGCCGTACTGCCCTGGCATTAGATAAGGACGCGTCCTTAATACTTAATTTAAAAACACGGCATCTGTCATTGTATATATGAACGTAGGCATCTTACAGCCGTAAATATATACATGAAATTTAAATTAAAATATTATTAACACTTGTTTATAATAAATAAAATATAATTTAAAATCTAAATATTACATGTTGGCCACAACATTCCGCCCACCAAAATTTATATTAAAATTTTTCATGGCTCAATAGTTAAGTAGGTTGATTTATGGGATGCAACGGTACAATTTTCGCAACAGGACGCTTGTAAATTCCAGAAGCTGTCTTGATTGACACAACTCTAACAATTCCATCATTGCCAGGATGCACGGCTACTATTCTGGCTAATGGCCATATACGCTGAGGGCAATTGGGATCCTTTAAAATGACTAGGTCTCCTTCCTTGAGGTTTTCCCCCTGCCTGTTCCACTTCTTCCGCTGCTGTAAATGGTTTAAATATTCATTTCTCCACCTGATCCAAAAGTGCTGTGACTTTTGCTTAATCATGCTCCATCGTTTAAGAGGAGCAACGTTTTCCCCAGTCAAATCTTCTTCAGGAACTGCTGTGAGAGGTCTTCCGATTAAGAAGTGCCCAGGTGTTAGAGCTTCGAAGCTTTCAGGGTCAGCATTGGTAGGTACCAAAGGGCGAGAATTCAGTACTGCCTCAATTCTGCTAAATAGGGTACTCAACTCTTCGAAGGTAAGAGGAGTCTCGCCAATGATCCTATACATCAATGTCTTTGCAGCCTTGATTCCTGCTTACCAAATACCACCAAAATGGGGCGCTGAAGGTGGTATGAAGGACCAATCGATGGATTTCTCCGCAAGGTGGTCTGTGATGCAGTCTTGTACAGATTGGGCTCTATACCACTGTTGAATTTCTTTTAATTTTCTAGAAGCCCCCACAAAATTTGTTCCGCAGTCTGAGTAAATGCGTACAGGTTTTCCTCTGCGGGCGATGAACCGGTCAAGTGCTGCGAGGAACGCTTCTGTTTCTAGTGATGACACTAATTCCAGATGTACAGCTTTCGTGGACATACAAACGAAGAGGCTGAGGTATGCCTTGCCCATCGCTGCTTTACGACGTTTAGATTCGCTGATGATGAAAGGGCCACCAAAGTCGACACCAACGTGTTGGAATATCAGCCCCTCTTGGAGTCTGAATGCAGGTAGGTTACCCATCAATGGAGGAGTAGGTACTTTACTGGCCTTGTAACAACGAAGACAATTGAAGACCCGTTTGCGTATCAGTGCCCTGGCTGAAACAATCCAATATTGGGACTGCAATACTGACTGCAATGCTGATGGTCCTAGATGAAGGTGAACTCGATGGAAGTAGTCGACTAGGAGTTTGGCGAAATGGCTTTTCCCTGGAATGATTATTGGATGCTTGGCATCGTAGTCCAGGTTCGAATTTTGCAAGCGGCCGCCCACCCTGACCAATCCTTCCTCATCTATGAACGGGCGAAGACTTTTCAAGTGGTTGGTATCAATCTTGCAGTGGGTTTGCACCAATTTAATGCAGCCTTTAGTGACTCCCTTTAACTCCTTCAGGCATATTCTTCCAGTTGGTACATCTGGGTACCTTCTGCATTTTCCAATAAATCGCCAAATGTAGCACGCGCTGCGGAGTAATCTGGTATACGACGAGAACCGCTCCATCCACTCTAGACCATTTGTTACTTCGGCCTTTACTACACCTAAATGTACCTTCCTTAATTCAGGTAGTTCTGCTGCTCGCAAATCTGATCTAGGCCATGATTTTAATGATGACGTCATCCAACAAGGCCCCGCCCACCATAGCGGATGATTTTTTAAATCTGAAGGAAGAAGTCCACGTGAGCTACAATCTGCTGGGTTTTCTTCAGACTTAACATGATGCCAATCATTCTTGTTGGTCATCTCAAGTATTTGAGTGACCCGATGAGCAACAAAGGCATTTAAACGTTGTGTGGGTGTTGAAAGCCATCCGAGGACGATCGTGGAGTCCGTAAAGAGCCTGATGCAATGAATAGCCAACTTATCTCGCAGGCTGGAACATGACTGATAAAGTCGGCTCAGCAGTAGAGCACCTGAGAGTTCTAGTCTAGGAATAGTTATAGGTTTAATAGGAGCCAACTTGGTTTTTGCCCGAATTAAACGACTGTTATATCCTGAAGGCGTGTTCTCTACCAGGTAAATTACGGCTGCATAACCTCGTTCAGATGCGTCGCAGAATCCTACAAGGATTGACGAAATGCTATTCTTATCAACAATGCGACGAGGAATCTTCAAGTCTGCAATTGAATTAAGTTGCGATAAGAATTGATGCCATTTCAAACATGTTTCAGGTGGGCCAATATCATCCCATCCACACTTCGAGATCCACAGATCCTGTAATATTGTCTTCGCGTAAAATACCACAGGAGACAAAAATCCCAATGGGTCATAAATTCTAGCTATTGCAGACAAAATGGCTCGCTTAGAAGGATGCCAAGAAGGATTGGTGATTTCGTAGGAAAAGTAGTCTTGATGAGGAACCCAATGCATGCCGAGAAGTTTAATCTTAGGCTCGTCATTAGCGGAGAGGCAGACTGCTTGATGTGCTCCCTCGGTCCCTTTTACAAACTTCAAGAGCTCCGGACTGTTGCTCGCCCATTTTCCTAACTCGAAACAACCCTTACTTAATAATGAAATGAGCTCTGATGCCAGCTTCTTGGCTTCATCTTCGGTGGCAGCGCCTGTAGCGATGTCGTCCACATATATGTCTTCGAGCAATGCTCTTGATCCCATTGGATAGGCTTCTCCTTCATCCCGTACCAATTGGATGATTGTCCTTTGAGCTTGAAATGGTGCCGAACTTGTGCCATATGTGACAGTGCACAGTTCAAACTGCTGGACTGCATCCTTAGGATCGAAGCGCCAAAGTATGTGCTGATATTTCCTATCTGGTGGATGCACCAAAATCTGCCGATACATCTTCACAATATCAGCTATGAAAACTATTTGGTGAACTCGAAAGTTTGTGAGAATGTCCCGAATGTCGAGTTGCAGCTTCGGTCCGGTGAATAGGTGATCGTTGAGAGATCCATTCGGCGTTCTACACGAAGCATCAAACACCGTCCTGAGTTTCATTGAATTGTCATGAATTTTCACGACAGCGTGGTGTGGTAGAGTATAAGCAGCAATGGAATTTGAATCTACCATCTTCATGTGGCCAAGTTCCTTGTACTCCTGCATGAATCGATGGTACTCCTCTTTTAGTTGACTATTTCTTTCCAGTTTTGCTTCCAGGTTAACAAGACGTTTAAAGGCTTGGCCTTTTGGGTTTTGAAGACGATTAATCGTGTCTTTTACAGGTAATGTGACAACATAACGCCCTGATTCAAGACGATAATGGGTCTCCTGGAAAAGTTTTTCACATAATCTATCTTCTTCCGACGTCATATCTACTGGTCGAACCTCTTCCATTTCCCAAAACTTTTCCAAAGTGTTCTTCAACTCTTCATTTGTGTGAAGGAAAAATGTTGAACCTCTCTGAAAATTGCGTTCGGAACCTATAGGACCTGAAATAATGAAGCCAAAAATAGTAGGAAGCAATCTAGGTACATTAGAACCAACGTTGACTGGCTGTCCAGTGAGGATGTCCATAAAAAGATCTCCACCAAGCAGAAACTCTACAGGGCCAGGTTTCCCATATTCCGGGTCCGCTAACAAATAACCTTTGTAAATCTTCTGAATTTCAGGAGAGAGGGGAGCTTGGGGAAGGTGACTCGTGATCATGGGAACAACAACTGCCTCAGTAGACAATATCTTTGAACCAAAAGATGGTAATGAAGATCTTAGAGAACAATTAGTCTTCCCCACGGTACTAGTAACGCTCACCTGTCCAATACCTGAAATATTTTGCTTAAATGGTTCGATCACCAGACCTAATTTCCTTGCACAGTCTGAAGTCATGAAGGAGAATTGACTTCCACTGTCTGTAACTATTCTTACTGGCTGGTAGACTCCCTGTGCATCTTGAACTTGGACAACTGCAGTACCCAAAAGAACTTCTCCCTGCCCTGATACACTTCCTAATGAGAGACCGCTACTTTCCTGAGTCGAAGGGCTAGTTTCCTGTGCCTGAGTTGGATGTAGCCACGAGTGATGACCTCCATTACAAATAGAACATCGTCGTAGAGAGCTGCATTGGCTGGTATGATGTTTGCTTGAAAGGCAATTGTGACACCCCGACCAGTTCTTTAGTAGATTGATCTTCTCAGTAGGAGATGAATTTCTAAATTGCCTGCATTGATATAAAGTGTGTGCCATGTTGCATACTGGACATAATATGGCGGAAGGGCTCTGTTTAACATCTGATTTCTGCTGGCTTCGCGAAGTGCGATTCTGTGCCAAACCATATCGATCCTCTTTACCGCTAAGTAAGGAGTGCCTCGCTTGATTAAGAGAACTTAAACCAGGAGCTTGAGGATAATTTTTCCTATTTCTATTTATATGTGGTTGCTCTGGCTCAACATCTTGGATATCTAGAGATTTCCATTCAGACTTAATAAAATTAACTACATCTGAATATGTAGGGAATTCCACCTCAGAAAATTTCTTTTCAAACGAGATCCTGGTTGAAGAATCTAAACAACGAAGAACCAAATAAGAGAGAAGGAAATCTCCTAAATCTGGGATACCTAAATGTTTAAATGAGTCAATGGCTTCAATTACTGAGGTTAGCAGGGCTTTTAGTGAAGAAGAAGAAGGCTTTCCTGTAAGAGGTTTGAATTCCATTACTTGCTTCAAGTATGAATATGCAAGCTTCCTTTTGTTGTTATAATGATCTGTTAATAACTTCCAGGCTTGAGCATAATTATTTTCTGTCAAAGTGACATTAGAAATTAATGATCTAGCAGGTCCATGTAAACAAGATACGAGGAAAAGAAATTTTTCCATATTAGAGAGAGTAGGCTCCTCATGAATGAGAGATTTATAAGTGTCTCTAAATAAGGGCCATTCTTGAGAATTTCCTCCAAATTGTGGTAGGTTAATTTGTGGAAGTCGAGCTCGTACCAGGCGGCTTTCATTTATTCCTGTAGAAGTAGCGCTGGCGGGTACGGTCATGCTCTGTGCAGTAGAGGGAGTGGGGTTCATGTGATCTTCATAAATGGCACATGCCTCGTTATAATATCGCTCAATAGTGGACATGAGAGCTTTATCGTTATTAGTAGGGAAAATCGCCGATGCGCCTTTATCACATACTAATGCAAGAATACTATCCCATGTTTCTGTAAAACTGTCATAATGTGCATCTAACTTTCTAAACATTCCTTTAAATAAAAATAATTGAGAAGGGTCGGTTGAAATGGCCCTACCTTGCTCCAAAATAGCCTTTATTTTGTTTCCAGATGACTTGAGTTTTTCCTTAAGACTATCAAATTGTTTTCTGACTGCTGGGTCAAGAGAATCCATGGTGAGAAAATATTTAAAATGAAATGAAAAAAGACTAGTAGAAAACAGACCAAAAAAAAATTAGGGAAGAGCCAAAAGAAAACAAACCAACTAAAACCCTTATCAACGTTAAGGAATAAAAGCTGTGGACAACTGTTTACAAAAAAAAATAAAATATCTGTTATATATATTAGCATAAGTTAAATATATGTTATTATAATTATTTAATACAATACAGCTGCAATCCGAAACCCGGAGGACCAAAATGTGGCGGCAGCGGGTTTTCAAAATTGAAAAAAACCAAATCTGCCAGCCTTATAGCGCCAATAAAATTAGAAAAAATTAATTTTTAATAAGTTAGGCAAGGAATAAAATAAAAAAATAAAAAAATCTGACTGCAACTAACTGTACTAAACAAGACTTTAATAACATAGAAATGAAAAAACAAAACAAATATTTTAACTATATACACAATATTATAAAAGTGATGAATAATGAAAACAAAAATAAATACACATAAACTTAAAACTGAACTTCAAAAAAAATAATTTAAAACTCCTAACATTAATTAAAATAAATTGAACTCTTTTAAATTGTGAGAAAGAAAACATAACAAAAAATTAATATTTGCAATTACAAAAGGGTTATTTTTTATTGCCTTTGCTTGAATAAAAATTTAAATAATGAATTTTGAATAATGATAGACACATTCATCGTCATATGTAATATGTAAATTACTTTACATTTATTACAAGTTAGGTACGTTGTGGAATTGTTCCAGTACCACTGATTAATTTTATGATTAAATGTTCATAGTTACACATTCGGTGTGAGATGTGTTGCCTGAAGAATGACCCAAATGTGGGCATAAATTGCGATCTCTTCACGTGAAGAATAAACAACTTTACTCCACCACTGCAAATGCCGTACTGCCCTGGCATTAGATAAGGACGCGTCCTTAATACTTAATTTAAAAACACGGCATCTGTCATTGTATATATGAACGTAGGCATCTTACAGCCGTAAATATATACATGAAATTTAAATTAAAATATTATTAACACTTGTTTATAATAAATAAAATATAATTTAAAATCTAAATATTACATGTTGGCCACAACATTATTAATAGGGCTTACTCCGCTCCCCAATGGGTTGGTCACTTGGGAAAGCGTAGACCATTACTCCCATAAATAGCAAAGACTATATTATAACTTTTACTGATTACAATCAATGATATGGGAAGGCCTATGTACAAAGAAGATGGTTGTTCATTTAATTTATGTTAATTTCTGATTTGTATTTATTCCTTAAATGTACAATATTATTATTATTATTATTATTAAGGATATTATAATAATAAGGATTAATGGTTCATCACTTTCAAAACTAATTTGCTGCTTGCTGCTGTTAATCTAGGAATACTGCGCATGCGAAAGAGTCTTGAACGTGCTTAAATTTCGAATAAACATATTTTGAATGATTGAAGGACAGATTAAGACTTGAAAGTGGTCCGAAACTCTCGTTTTTGGTAAAATATTTTTAAAATAATTCTCAGAGCAATACACCAGGAGATCCCAGTGCTTCTCGCCGTGAAGCACTTCACCACTTGTATTAAAAGCTCTTGGAGGAAGGGACTTCAGTGGAGAACTTTCAACCTTCCAGAAGGTATTTAGTGGTTTAGGAATGAGTTTAGGTTATCGGTACATTTTTGTGTCGTCTAACATTCAAGTCCGTGGTTCAAGTTGGGTTTCAGTAAGGTCTTTATAATTAATAGCTATTTTGCATCTGGAATGTTGAAGGTTTCGATTAGTATTTTGCATGTATATAATGTATATGTTTGTATATATATATATATATATATATATATATATATATAGAAATATATATATATATATATATATATATATAATGTATATTTAGTTGGCTGATTCTTCTGTTAAGTTTAATATTTCCTTGAGAATAAAACCCGAAGGTCCGATGCCGATCCCCCCGTCCAATCCCAACTCCACAAGATCTGCCTTCACCGAATCCTCCAAACTTCGCCTAGGCCTATCCCTCGGACATATTCCGTCGAAAAACCGTTTATCAATCGTTTTAGGTATTCGTTCGCTTCTAAGACTCGCTAATTTGCACGCCCATTTTAACCGACGCGCAGCTATAACTTCGATTACGTTTGCCCTGTTCACGCGTTTCTGCTTTGTGTAGTCGTCTAAATTCTCCTATTGAATCATTATTCTTCGGCCTATATATTCCACGCAGTAGAACGTCATAATGTCATTTCAAAGACATTAAGGCGTGAGGTAAATTATTTTGCAACCGAAAAATAACAAGAATTTCCCTCCTTTAGCCTAGCCTTCATTTCCTCTTCAATTACGTTGTTGTTTTTTTCTAGTTATTGTATGTTATTATATAAATTTCTCAACGGCCTTTTTCAAAAGATTTTCTCTTTTACTCCAATATTGACCAAATCATCACCGTTTCTACAGCTAACCATATATTTTATTTTCGTTTATATTTTCGTATTTACTTCTAGCCCTACTTCCATCAATGTTTTTGTATTTAGTTCTACCGTTTCCATTTCATCGCCAACCAAAACCAAATCATCAGCATAGCCGAGTGCGGATATATTTCCTTGTATGATATAAATTGAAGCGTGGAAATGCATAAGTGCCTCAGGAAATGTTATGACTTATAACCTCTAGGGTGTACTACGTTCAGTGCTTACACCCATGCCGTCTTTCATACGTTCAATGAACTATTTTCTAACGACAAAACATTACTTATCTGATATATATCTGAAGAATGGCTTTGGCGGATATAACAATTTGGCAAAAATAAACTTTGTTTTATTTTGTTGGCACTTAGACCCTTATGCATTTTCACGCTTCAATTGTTCCAACTATCACTTGATTATTATGGTCAACGTACCTGGATTTGTTTATAACTTCGTAATGTTTGTGGTTTCCGTGCAACATTATAATATTTGGATTGTCTTATTGAATTTATTTTTGAACAGTATACAGGACTTAGAAGACCTTAACCGAACCCTATCGTTACGCCTTTGAGATAGTTTAAAAAGCACTTTGTTGTTACTGTCATCTTGAATCATTAATCATCAAGAGATCATTTGTATTTTTTGTCAATTCCAGCTGAGTGCAGCATTTTACTTTGGAAGAGTGCACCCAGAGGGCATGCAATTTCCAAAAAATATCATATCCTAGGAGGGCGATATATTATTCTGATGATGATGGCTGTGACTAACGATGATAGGACGCCCCGCGAACCCCCCCCCCCCTCCACCCCCACCACGGTATAGTCGAGTAACGACCCGTTCAGTTTTTGCTCTGGTAGGTTGGCCTCTCAGTTTTTATACCTCTCTGCCAACTGGACCGGATGATTAGCTTTCAAATTATCGCGAATTTCGGAATCTGAATTCCTCAGATGAATTTACTGTGCTATACTAGTATCTATATAGATTTATATACACTGATGAGTTGGCGACAGTGGTGGTTCCTGGTGGGGTCGGAGAAAACCCTCATCCCTCCCTAATAGTCTTACCTAATAAAGATTTTTGGACTAATTACCTATGCGAGAGTTAACTAGTCACGAAAAAACCCCGTATTAAGTAATAACGTTTTAAAAATATTCACGATATCTAACTGGAGCTCGCATAAACAAAGAAGATCGTGGTAGTCAAGTAATGGGATCGAAAGTACATACTATACACTAGTACAGATAGTACTATACTCACTCCCTTTTCGTAAATTACAGCTAGATATGTTCATACTATATATCTGCATAGTATATAAATAGTATTTTTTATTTGTACATTTATAATATACTAGTAGTGTACCATATACTAGTCAGTATACACCTCTGTTCTAGCAGTGTACTGTAATTTTCATAAATTTTTAACAATTTAATTAAGTCTGGATTCACATAGGGCGAGAGCGTCCTCTTTTCGGTTAAGTTTCTAGATTGAATAAGGAAAACCAAAGAAGGGTTGGGATAAGAAATTAAATGATAATTCTGAACTATTAAATTCAAGATCGGTGCCTCACCAGGCTAAAGCTTTCCTAATCTTGATTAACCAATTCTTCAGACAGAAGATTATTTTCTCGAACGCTTCAAATGAACTTGAACGAAGCATACTTATTATAAACTATCATTCCAATCGGCCCTAGAGAGAGGAGCACCTTCCGATTGTCAAATACAAACATCCTCTTATCTAAGGATTCCAAAATAAAAGATTATGATGAATGAAAGAGAATTCTAATATCGATTCTTATTTGCGTTATAGTTTCAATGTCCGTATCAAAATATCTCTTAACCTTGGATTGGATAAAAGAAAATGAATAAAATTACTCCTCGCGTAGTTTGAGACAAAAATATATATTTAGATTATCCCAAATTTGTAGTAACTTCAATAGCTAAAACCGTTGCAAATTTATAAACGCCTGGACGTTATTCACTCCCCTAATAAAAGAACCAGGTTAGTTGTACGGACTCTATAGCAGCTCTACTCAGCTTAAGGAACAGTTTCTCAACAAACGAAATTATCCAAAATATATATATTTTTTTTTTTTTTTTTTTTTTTTTTTTGGGACTTCAAGGCTTCTACTGAAGCCCTATACTGCCCATACTAACACCCATGGCACTGGGTGATACTTCTCCTACGAAAGAAAAGCACCACCCAGGGCGGGACTCGAACCCGCAGCTCCGGCATGGGAGTACAGCGCTTTACCGTACAGCCACACCGGGCCCCAACAAAATATATTATAATAATAATGAAGGTTTAACAAGTCCAAAAGACCGCCTACCAGACCCATCTTAGATAAATCCTCCTTAACGCTATCCTCCCACCTCCGTCTCGGCCTGCCCTTCGGACCTTTCCCATTTGGCACCGCGCTTTGAAGATATATTAAGTATGTTAAAATAAATAAATAGAAACAATACTTCGATTTCCTTTGATTGGGTCCCTGGTCACTGTGGAATAGCCGCGAATGAGTCCAGTCACTGGTCAGTAACCTGAAAAGGTAATATGTGATGGCATTCCATATGGTTGGTTTCCTGTCGAGGACTATATTTCTCTCAGTAAACATCACATAAAGACATAATATGAACAAATAAGGTTCCGATTAACAGAAAATTCGAGAGAAATCAAAAACAATGTTATCCCCTTGAAAACTTCATTAAGAGATAAACATAGAGAAGATGTGATATTAACACGCTTAGGAATTGGTCATACTCGCCTTACCCATGGTTACGTTGGGGTCGCAATCCCCCCCCCCGATTGTTAGACCTGCAGCAGTCCGCTACTGTTAACACTTCTTGAGCGTACGACACAGACAGAGCATTTTTAGAAATTTCTAGCGATCTGAATTCCATTTTATAAGATAAAGTACAAACAATAGATACCCTTTTAGAATTCATCAAACGTACAGGAATGTATCATTATATATAGAGTACCTATAGCGCAAGTGAGGTGATGATGACCGTACAGGTTGGCACATCAAATTATAAAAAAAAAATCTTTACAAAAGGCTGTGGTGTTGGAACTAACGCATGCAGTTATCTTATCGTTTCAATAGTTTAAAGCAACTATTAAGTTGATAGTGAGGGCTTGGGACAACAACCAGCGACTAATTTGTTTTATCACCGAGACTAAAAATCGCCAGTGTGTAGCTAGACTTAAATTAACTTCTACAATATATGTAAAATCACAGCGGAAGTCGTAGAAGTTTATGTTTTATAAGTACTTAATGGATCCTGCTTCTAAATATCGACTAAGTACACTAAACCTAAGAACATTTTCCCATCCTCTTTGGGAATTCCAATTAATGTCCCCTATCCATCTTGTTGACGTTAATTAGCTTCCTTTACCAGTTTCTTCGGTTATATCGACCATTAGTTTGGGTTTATGTTTCCTCTGTACACCGCTATTCGCACTCACTGTTTCTACGAGTACGTTGCCTCTTAAAGTGAGCTGTTGAGATTTTTTTTTGTGACTAGTGAGGATCAGTTGTTAAAACATTGTGCGAATATTCTTCCAGCGTTAGGTACTACTTTATTCTCCTTCAGCATCTGTGGATTGTCTCTATGAGTGGGGGACATACCTAGGGCACATCCAGCCTCTATAAAATACTACTACTACTCTTAATTAAATAATCAATTCATAACCTCATAAGGCAGATCGTTAAAACTAAATCTAATCATGATCACATCTCAGTAAAAAAGGTGGGATCTGTATTTTCTGTTGATTTATTAAACCTGACAAATTATTAGCACTGCTTATTTGTCCACACTGCTACTAGGCTTCCGTTTCCATATTTACAGACATCCTCAGTTAATGATGGAAATTCGGAAAATTCATAGTATTGGTAGTGTGAAATATTCGACCCTCAGAAAATTTTATAATGTTCATCATTAAGAATTTGATACGCACTAGTCTGCTAACTCAAAGCATTTTTAAAATGGCGCCCAATGAAAGTAATACGTTGTAATAATACGTAATTGTTGGATATGATTTCTTTCAAGGAACTGTACACTCCATTAACGGCAAAAAAAGCTTTGCTATTAAAAATTTAAAATAGGTTTTCTTCCAAAGATAGTTTTCAAATATCACGGGTACAGATATTTCTCCGATAATAATTATCATTGTTCTTAGCTTAAAGATTATATATATTGTAACACTAACGTAGGTTTTAGCAATATTTGTTAGACGAAAGTAATAATTCACATTTGGAGGTCTTACAATAACAAACTCAAATAATTAACAAAGTTACTAAAAGTATCAATTCGTAATGACACAGTAACACAAAAGTAGCAATATGATTCGATCTTCAGAGCCAGGCTAACTCTCCAGTCCACCGCTCCTTACATCAATATAGTTACAGACTGGATTAGAACAGTCTAGAAGGTTCCCGAAAACCTTAGAAAATCCTCAAACAGTCAAGAAACAGTACTAGAAAAGTTCGTAACTGTTCCAACAAACTCTTTTCGATCAAATGCTTTGTGTTTTACCCAAAACAAGATAGCTGTGTTGATCGGTCGGAAAGATCCAGACAATATTCTAGTATATAATAATCATAAGAGCAAGCAATAAGAGAGACCATTAAGTTCATTAGTTTCTGAAGAACAGTCATTGAAGACCAATTTTTTTTATATACAAGAAATCCCTTACGGAGGTGATGCAATGCTAATTTCATATTTTTTTCGATAGTAAAAATTCTTAAATTCCAAGTAAACTTTCAAAAATCCGTATAGGATCAGTGATATGTATAAAATAATCTTACTTAGGTTGTCAATTATTACTTTATTTTTGCTCATGGCCATAGAAAAGAAAATTTTTATTGATTTTTCTTACTTTCTTATTAAAAAAAAATCACTTTATTAACATTTACTTAATAGCCTGGAATAGCCAATATTTTCCTTAATCTCGACAGTCTCATAAATATAGACATCAAAGTGGTCAATTAATAAACCGTAGGACTCAAATTGAAAGACTTGAATGATAAAATGTCTAAATTGGATGCAAATTACCTAAAACAAGATAGCTGTGTTGATCGGTCGGAAAGATGTATTGGATCGATTTCCAATTCAAATCGAATAGATTATCTTAAAATGCCTCGTTATTTTCCTCTCCTGTAGCTAGATATCTTTACCTTCCTGTTTTTATTTTATTGCCCACCTCTTCGCTGAGTTGCGTCAGAAGCTGTCTCGAAGTCCCCTTCGCAGATTTACGCTTCCTCTTAATCTCTTCAGCCGAAGGTCGACATGACATTACAGAGGATATATTGCTTATTATATCGTGTGCTAAGAGGCGGAACTCCGGATCAAGAATAGGCAAGCTCTGAGCATTTAGTTGCCGTCAGAGTCAAAGAGGCCATTGTCATTATGCTGCTTAGGGTATAAATTCTTCGGCAGTCACTTTGCCTTTATGGCTGGTATTACCTTCGAATCATGCTAAACTATGTCAAAGCGAGGTAACCATAAAATAAATATTTCGTACCTACTGTTGTTAATAAGAATAACTATGAACAGAATTGTGAAGATTTATTCTAAGGCCTAGTCCCGACATTAAACAAATGTTTCGGAACATGGTTGGACATGTTCCCAAATAATTTAAAAACAGTTCCGAAACTTTCTTCCGGAACAGTTCCGAAACAATGTTCGGCGTCCAGACTTGAGTCAGTGTTTCTCCAGTTTTGAACATGTCGAGTAAGGCTATTCCAGGAATTTGTGCTGCCAATTTATTTATTTTATTTAACAGGCAAAGGCATCGAATAAAGAAAAGAAGGTGGTGTTCATTTCAATAAGTTCGAGGGTTTTTTTCTTGATTCCATATTGTAAAATCAAATAATAATAAACCACGAACGAATCACAACAATTATTTGTATTATTATCACAACACTAGGAATCAATATTATTATCACGATATTAGAGAGTTGTAAACAAATGAACTCAGGAACACGTCCAGACTTGTTCAATGTTCCCCCGTGTTTCCCATCTACAACGGGAAACAGGGCTGATTTTGTTTCGTAGCATTCCTGAACAGTTCCGGGAACAAGTCATAAACCAATTTGAGCTGTTCAGAAACTTCGGGAACGTTGTTCCTGATTATAGTTCCGGAATATTTGTTTACAGTCTGGACTAGGCCTAAGATTTAGAAAATTACGATAAACGGATTTCTTAAAATGTCTGCTGTACCGACCCAAAGAGGTTATAGATAAGTCAGTAGTAAATTTTTTTCTAAGGTGTTGTTGGCATTAACGTTGAACTGTCACGTTAAAGAAATCTATAAGGATGTCTTGGTTCAAATCAGGGGCGGACTCAGTACGTAATTTGGGATGGGGGAGGTCATGACCCCCTGTCTCTTAATAGCGTTGTTGAGAGCACCGTTTTTAATGAGATCATTACTTTGTATTAGCGTTCCGGAGTTAGTACAAGGTAATTATGTCATTACTCACATAAGTGTTGCACAAGTATACTTTTATATATAAAACAAGACATTCAATCATGTGATTGAGAACATTAAGTTTCGGATTGGGGACACAGCCCGTAAACGTCAATGGTATGTAGGAAATATGTAGGAAAATTACACGGATGATGAGTTATTAAATCTTTAATTAAGATAAACCTTTAATGAGAAAATGACATTTCTGGTGATTCATTTTTATTATTTGTCACTCTGAGGCAATTATGCAAGTTTAAAAGGGCAAACATTTTTATGTTACTATTGTATAATATCTCAAGGTTATATTTTTAATTATGTGGTTTCCCATGATGTCGACCTGATAAAGATAAAAATCAAAATGAAAAATCAATTTTTTTGAGTTATGGTTGTCTTCCAAAGAGGGTGTATTATAATAACGGAAATATTCTGATAATTTGACTGCGATTGATGGCCAATAAATTCGCTTTGACAAATACAAATCTTGTTTCGTTTCACATTAAAATGACTTGTACATTACTGGCAGCTTCCTGAAAAGAGGAAAACCCATGAAGAAAGAATTTGGAAGAGAGAATGGGTTGCACAATTCCGACAGCCATTGTTTCATTTAACACCCTGATGGAGCCGGCACAACACTTTCACATAATAGCCATTGTCTAAAACGGCAAGAATCCACAAAAGATATTAGCTATTCAATGGATAATAAACAGTTCCAAGCACCAATAAACAGATCGTTCCATCTTACGTCTTGACCTAACATTAAAGTCTCCGATCAGATCGGATTTGGATCCCTGCGAATATTTATACAGTTTAAAATATTTAATCTAACGAAAGTTAGAATATTAATTTTACTTTAACTTACCTATATATGAAATATATAGTACGGAAAGTATTGCGGTCGTGAAAAATATCGTTGTTCCATAATAAATTTTTGAAAGCAATATAAAGCGATTTTAGAGGAACAGTACCTAATCGTTCTCGATTTCCAGACACAGGAGACAAACTTTACAACGAGACGTAAATACACCTATCTATTCACCTTCACGATATATTTACAAAAAGCAACTCGTAGTATAATAGAAGCAAGCAGTAAAAAAAATCTCGACTGTTGATGAAATTAGGTCCCTTCGAAAAATAAATAAGCAATAATGAATCGAAAAGGGCTGAGAACTTCTAAATTTTGCTATACAGATACTCTATAGCTTATGGAGATATACAAATATAAGCATATAAATGTTGAAAAAGTTTGAAGTTGAGGAATGGCGTTTACATATTATCGAAACACGTCGATTTCTAATCTAAGTAAGTTAGTGAGTGAAAGTTGTGTGTTGCGCGCATCGCACCAGATTTTTTCATATTAAAATTGACGAGGAAAAATTAATTTGGATCTAGATCTCTATTAATTTTATTATTTTATATTATTTACTAAAAACGTTTCGACCTCCAGGGCCGTCTTCAGTGGGTCTTAAAATAATTGCTACATGTTGTTGGTCGTCAATGTATAAATAAAATACTTCACAGATGCTTGAATCAAGCCAGTTCTTTCATCATATTATATCAGATTACAGTAATATTACAATCAGATACAGTAATATTATAATCAGATTACAGTGTTATTACAATCAGATCACAGTAATATTATAATCAGTAATGTTATTATAATATGATGAAGGAACTGGCTTGATTCAAGCATTAGTGATAGATTTTATTTATACATTGTCTACCTATTAGGTATGTTTAGCAATTATTTTAAGACCCACCGTAGACGGCCCTGGAGGTTGAAACGTTTGTAATAAAGTAAATAAAATAATAAATTAGCAGAGACCTAGATACAAATTTATTTTATGTATTCATGTATTTGGTTTTTTTGTTGCCTCTACACCGCAGGGTCCTTTGCAACATCTGTATTTCATACTTTGTGATAATACTTTTTTATTTTCAAGTATTCTATTGTTTTTCTTTTACTGCTGTCTCATTGCCTTCAAGATTTTTCTCTAGATCCCAAATGTAATTTTCTCCGAATAACTCCGAATACTAGTAACTGGCGCTACAGTTCCTAGCAGAACCTGGACCTCTTCAGTAAGTTTCCTCGATTCCTCTCTAGCCTTCGACACTGTTCTCCATCTCTTAACACCGTACGAACACCGAACACCGGACGAAGGTCTTCCTCTACATCATCCAGCCATCTTACGCGGGGCCTTTCTCTCAATCTTCTTCCTCCAGGATTATTATAGATGATCTTCCGAGGCTATCTTTCATCCCCCATTTTTTCTACGTGTTCAAGCGACCTTTATCTTCCTTTTTTAAAACGTTAGGTGCGGCATCGGTCACCGGGGTCCGATGTCTTACATTCCCCTCTTAACAGCCGATTTTCACATGAAAATGTCCGAAAGTCCGAACACTTCTAATACTCAATTTAGTCGATCTTAAATGAGATTATTGCATTTTAGTGCAGAAAATGTTGCTAACAGCTGAAATTCTGTTGATGAGGTGAAATCCGAAGTCCGATTATCGATAAAGAATAGCGTATATCCTGTATCGACCTGTCTTGCGCCTATTATGTCTACTTCCAATCCTTACCAAGAGATAATGCCCTTGAGACGCTCATTTGATTCCCTTTTAATCTAAAGATAACGCTTCCGTCAAAGTATTCCCATCGGACCCCGACGTCCGATATCGTCTGTGGTTCACGCTAGCAGTCGGACCAGTGGGGACCGATACCGTCCAATTCAGGATACCCCTAAATTACGCCGCCGAACCTAACGTGTTAATATGGTTCACCAAATTTGTTCTCCATAAAGAATTTGAAATTCTGAATTGAATCCTATTTTCCAGGTATTATTTTTTAAATTTAGGGCCGCTTCCATATCAAGAGGTCATTCATATTTTTCTTAATGAGGTTTGCTTAACGTGATAGAGTCGCAAACCGGAGGAGCTTACTCTAGAAAAACAGGCATACATTAATTAATTTTTTGGATGAAAGAACTAGGTACAATAACTTGGATTTACTTAGACCAAAAAGAAAAATGTGGCGTGAACATTGTAAATTGGCTCAGTATCTTGCGCTGGTGCTGCTACCTGTTGTAGATATCGCGAAATCTTTATTATAAGATGCCTTTATTATATGACACGATGTCTTACCTTATTAACCACAGGATTACCTCGTATGGATCATACAACCATTGGATCTATCTGACTTCTAAGTTTTTCCAAGAGGGACTTTACGAAGACGTAGCTTTATTTTATTGTCAATTAACTCTAAATATTTTTTTAAATTGATTTCGTGAGATTACAATATTTACCTATTTATAAAACGGTGGATGTAAAAAAAAAAATAATATAGAAAAATGAAAGTCAATTTTATAGATAATTGGAAATGCCATTTCCATGTTTTCTAAAACTCATCATTTATGTTCTATAAGATGTTTAAGTGGCCAAAGAAAAAAAATAACATTAATTTTTAGAAATTTATTATCAATGCCTTTATAAAATTATAGTTTAATAATTTTAAATTATATCCGCAAGCACACAAGCGTCTTTTTTTTTCGCTCAACTATTACTTCTGGATATAAGATTTAATAGAAAAATCTCAATCCACGTTTAAATTAATGTTGAATGTTTTTCTGACAACTAATATACCTATTATTTTAAAAAAGGTGGGCATTTATTATTGGGCTTCAAGAGCCCCCTTGGCAATCGTAGGGTTAAATAATGATCTCAATAGAAACATGTACTTTAGGAGATAAAAAGAAACAGCATCCCGATATTTTCTACCAGGAGAGTCAAAAGAAGCTTATGAATAATTTTTAACTTATTTCTTTCTTATACAAAGAAATTTCTTTAGTCATTTTTGTGAAATTATTTCTTATTTTGTTTTTGCGAAAATGTTATAATATTTTCTAATATCCTACTTTGTAATGAATGAGATTCTTACTAGTTAGGTACATATCTAATGTACCTAATTTTGTAAACACTATCAGAGCCAAAGATGGTAAATGTAGTATTGGCTCTTGAATAATGTCATCTTAAAGCTGTTTAGAATGAGAGGAATCCACCGTGGAACGGTTTTTCCCGATGCGGTTCTTCTAGAATCGGACATAGCCTGCTTTGGGCCCAGGGTATCAGGGTATTTTTTTTTTTTTTTTCCTCGTTCTTCGGGTTTTTCGGTAAACGTCCGATTTCCGTGGTCGACCGTAGCTTCTAACCTACTGCCATCTGGGACAGGAATTATTTCTGCTCTATTGTAGGTATCTGATTTGCCTACCTGGATTCTTTTTCGTAGTTCGCGTTGTCATACAAATCCCATAATGCAAATATTCTTTCAAAATATGTTGATTTCTAAATCAAGAGAGAAAAATACTTTATTGAGAATTAATGCTAACTTACTTCATAGGCTTGCCAGTGATATAGCATACCAATCAAAGCCCTACTGTCATCAGGGGTCGGATCAAAATTATTTGGGTCTAATATAAAAAATTATTAATATGTATTTGATCACTAAAACTTAGATATAGGTGATAGTGGATAATGCCTAATGAGTCGAATATTATGGTCCCGACAAAAATATATCACTTATATTGACACCTAGGTCTTCTAGGAAGCACTTTGTTGATCTTGGAATTGATTCAGGAGCTCCGAACCAGAGGCCTCTCATGATGAATTTTTTTCCCTCTGAAGGTGTAGCGGAATTTTTCTTTAAGGAAAGGGATACACTTTTCGTAAATGACTTTTTTTTCTTTTCTTTCCACTGCATCAGGCTGATCGAGCTCATTGCTCTCATACCTCACAGTTGCATCAAGGATCAGGGACGTCCTTCCAAGCACAAAAAGTTTTTACCTTAAAACTCAAAAAGTAGCGTATGAATAAATATGAAAATTTTACAGTACGTTGATGTTTAGATAACATGACATGATGTCTACTTGGTTTGTTTGTTTTATCGTCACTTTATGCCACTAAGGCTAAAAGGACAATGCTGTATTGGGATTGCTAAATTACCAGGTATAATTACAATAGGGATCTTTAACGAATACCTGACGACGTACAGGCTCGAGACCTCCATTTTAGGTCCTATCCGAAGGAAGGCTTAGACAAGCGCTTTTTACTCCCATTAAAAAATTAATCCCAATGTTCCTTCTTGTTCAGCAGAGGAGTATAGCTATCTTTTTCAAATAAAATTTAAAAGATATCATCGAAGATTTATAATTCTTTCTTATTCTGCAATAATTTAAAGAGGGCTACTATGTGTGGTGATGTTTTTAAGTAATTTTCACCGGAATAAATTTATTTATTTACCTAAAAGTTTATGCTCAAGTAATCCGCAGGAAAGCTTAGCCGGGTTTTGCTTTCTTCGCTACTACAATACCACCCAGAAGTTTACCGGTGGATTATCCTTCAAAAGTCGCGCCCAGTGATGCAGCTCCTGCTGATTCGGACTTGCCTTCAACTTCAGGTTGCACTTCTCAAACCACGACTCAAGAGGCGGCTCCAGCGGGCACCGACGTCTCGGAACCTGCGCGTACTAAGCTACAGAACCAGTTCTTCGTCGCTCTTTCAGACAGCGGAAGCCAGTTAAGAGACTTAATTTGTAAAAGTTTTATATTATTTTTTTTGAGTGTTAATTTTCATTTTGTAAGTTTAAAATTTGTTGATTGTCGTTTATTCTTATGTTTTTATGTAAATTACATTGGATTTCAATTTTTATTTTTCATTTACATTAGGGGAGAGATAATGATATATATATATTGTATATAAGTATAACATATTCATACCTCTTTCGTACAAAGGGGTCGTTCTGGAACGATATAGTTTTATTGGATTAATGAGTGGTGTACAGATTGTTTTTTTTTAAATTTTAATTACATTGTATTTTGTCCATCCGTTACTTTTCGGGTTTTGAAACTAACATCTCTTGCTTTTTTTATATTACATTATCTAAATAGGCGAGGAGGGGGTTAATGGATGCTTGTATAGGCTTTTACTCATTTAGATTTCACCGTGAGATTTGTTTAAATATTTGGAGATAACCATGTTGCAGTAACAATCTTAGCTCTAAAGCTGGTTGAGAGTCGTCTAATTTATAAATAAATCTTGCGATTTGGGTGCAAGATGTAGTTTAAACAAACTTTAGGGTAATCTCCAAGGCAAAGGTGTCATTTCTCTAACACTATTGTATACAATATACATCAAACTATGACCACACTATCCTTACCCCTCATGTAGGCCCTCCAATCCTCTGCTGATATCGGGTATTAGAGGATGCTTTGACAATAACCGATCCGTTATAGCTCACCCATCTTAAGATGTGTGGGCTCTGCAGAGGAATGTATTTCATCCTGACTCCCTGACCTCTCAGCAGAAGACTTGGACCGTTCCTGGAGTTCTTCCTTTGACGGGATAAAGGCTGCCGGCCTGTGGTTGGTAGCCCTGGAGGAGGACGTGTTGCACGTGATGGAACCGCCATCGATGTCTTCTGTTATTTTCCTAGTGGAAGGTATGTAGATATCCGATGTACCGGTGTCCCGTTGTGGTAATAAATAAATAATGTTGGTTACCATATAAAAATGTTGCTAAAAAAAAAAATCAAAAAACATTCTGGCCTTGTTGGTAATTGAGTGTCATAACATTGGCTTCATACAGTAATAAAAATAAATAATTAAATTGAATTATAATTTTTTTATTAATCTTATAGAGTTATGATTTTTCTGCGAAAAATATTCAAGCCCTTCTGGTAAAAGCCATCCAAATAAGTAGCCGATAAATTCTTCACTTGGAAGAAGACTGCTACAATCCAAAAAACTGAATTTTTACAGCAGATTTGGTTCTGCTGTGGTCATTATTGCTATCTCTCGACTCTAAGGAAGTCTGGTCTTCAGTGTTAATTATTGGTTGGATTTAAAAATCAGGAATTTTTTAAAACGAAGATTTGAATAGATAATGTGATTTGAAGTTATTTAAAAAAAAAAATTGAGAAATGAAAATTTTCGTATTGTGTCTCTCTTTTTCCAAACGATGATCTAGCGTTTAAAAAATATATGTGTACATGCTTGGGGAAAATCCTTTAAATCCTCCCTTTAAATAAATAAATAATTTATCATATTTATAAATGGGTGCACGCTTCAAGGAAATTATAGGCTTAATCATATTAATGGCGTAATAAATAAAATAAGAGATTTACGACTCTCAATATTTCATTTCATGACATAATATGAGATCATTTCAACCTTCTTAAGGATCTAGTCCTCCATAATATTTTAAATGATTTTCTTATTGGTACATTAATATTGAATAACAATATGTATTCTTATTAGTATTAACTATTAATTTGATAATTTAAATTAATATTATTTCTAAATTTAAGAATGTATATTCATCTAAAAGTTGACCATTGGTAATAATAATAATAAACAGTTTATTTTACAAAATAAAGGTACAAACAAGTCCGTTTTATACATTATCGTATAGGTATTGACCTTTTCCGTCTGCCGAGTCGACCATATTTTTACAATATTGTTATTGGTTCTAAAACATATGACATTGAAGTAAAATACAGAATTGTATCATCAATATGAAGCGTTTGCTCTCAAAACCAGCTCATGAGATTTTTGGAAATTTTACAGGAGAGACAAAAAACTTCACGTCCACAGTACTAAAGCTAATTTTTTTTTAAATTTTCTAATTTTAGGTATAACGGCCTAGAATTTGATTAGTTTTTCATTTTCATTCCAAGTGCATTACCTTAGGCGTAATTACACTAATTAGGTTGGAATGAGCTGATTTTGATGCAAAAACACGATTTTTCCTGTTTTTTTTTTCAGTTTTTTGTTCAATTAAGTTGTGTGAAATTGTTTTTTTCCAGTTTACCAGTTAATATTTGTGTCGTTACGAGTTTTAAATAAATGAAATCCACTTAACTTTTTTGAATGATCTGAAATTTAACAGTTGAGACGTAAACTGTGGTACAATGTGAAAAAAATCATAAATTACAGCGCCAAACGGATAGGAATGTTTGCTCACATTCTAGGTTTTCTTCTGCTGGCCTTCCTTCCTGGAATGAGCTGGATTTGAGCTATATCCCTTCGTTAGGTTACGAAGGATCCTCTAAACTTTCAAAATATGCAACAAAGTGGATTTCAGAAAAATGTGGAATGAGCTGGTTTTGAAGACAAACGCCTCATATAAAGAATTAACAGAGAGAACATGCGATGAATGATAATTTTTCCTTCAAGGAAATAATAAATATAACCATTGTAGCCATTTGTATTTAAAACACCAGACGTTACGCGGCACTTAACGCTTTATGTACCGGCCATTACTTTAAGCACTTTATGGAATTCCTTAACAGCTGAGGAGAAGGAATTCTGGATGACGAGCAATAAACATAATGTCAACGCTGTTGCGAAAGGTGTTGTGCAAGTTACCGATTAGGGAACCGCTCGTTCTGGAGCGATTATTTCGTTGAAAATTGTTTGAATTCGTTTTATTTTATTTCGTTGGAATATTGAAACAATCTATAATCTACCTTTAAGAAATATTATCGCAACTCCTAATACTTTTTTTTATATATTTCTTTCCAAACCTACTATGCCTAAGAGGCAATACTGGTTTTGGCAGCAGTTGGATGCTACCCATTTCTGGGTAGCAACCAACTGCTGCCTGTAAATCAATAACATAGTTTTTCATAAGCTGTGCACACAACCTGCTCTTCTTATTTAAGATTATTCAAGTTCTCTTCTGCCGCTGCTGTGATCTTCCTCTCCTCCCCAACGAGAAATGCGTGGAACCTGCAATTGTTTTCCTTCTACTCACGAAGGTCTTAAAGTGCGGGTAGTTTTCTTGGATCATTAACCGAGGGAAACTGCTCTCAGCCAAAACATAGAGACCTGTTTCCCTCAACATTTTTGCCCTTAGTGTCTCATAGGCGGCGCAATCCAGGATAACGTGTTCCAGGGTCTCAGGTTCTCCAGGGGTAGGGCATAAGGTATATGTATTCTTTCCGTACCCGACGAGATTGCTACGAAAATAACCATTTCCAATGAGTTTATCATCAATTTGCTGAGAACCTACGCCTCGCAACTGTTAATCCAAGTTTTTGTTGACATACAATGATACTACGGGACGAGTGTGGTCAGCATTCAAGTTCAAAAGCCAGGTCCCCCCCTCCTGTTTATAGAAAGAACGGTTTCCTATTTCACAGATGCTGCTTCATTATTTCGTTTAAAATTGAACTTGAGCTTTATCCCTTAAACTAATGATGCCCTTACACGTTCGGTTCTTTTCCTCCTTCCATGTCATTGTTTTCCACGACGGAAAATAGAGGGGGGGGGGACTGTCGGTTTGGAAGGTAGCCCGATATTCCCTTACTCCAACGGTTTATTTCATCTATCCGAACCATGATTGTAATAATTAATAATATTTCATTCAAATAAATGTCCCATTAATGGCTCGTTTGTTTTTTTTAAATGCCTATTTTTCCTAATTATTTTTCTATATATAAAACAATATAAAATGCCCCTTTGTTGATATTTGTCAATTAACCTCGTGTTTAGTGAAAAGATATTCATGATTTTAATTTATGATATTACTAGCTGTATTTCCCGGTTTCACCCGAACAATTTCATTTTTCTAATAAAGTTAAACAATTCTATAAACAAAAAATACAACAAAAATAGCACTAATAGATTATTATTCCAAAGCTGACGGATATACTATAATTTTAGTTATACCCTCTGGGGCGTATATAATTAGTTCTTTACCTACTCTAGAGCATGCAATCTAAAGCTGACCATGAGAAAAACTTGGGGATTCCAAGTTGATACCAGCTACCCTCAGTGGTTGCCCTTTAGGACAGAAGAGAGAAGCGAGTAGCGGGGAGACGCGCACTCATCGGCCAATAATTCGAAAAGTACTCGTTCAGTATTCAAACGTGGAGCCCGGTCCATTCCGAAAGAATGGCCTAACCGGTCCTTTCGTAAAAACTTAATGTAAAGCGAGATCATAACGATTTTTATAACAATAAAGAATATACGCAGAGATTGGTTGAAGTTATGCAATATTAATATTGCCAAGTGTTCGCAACTGGTATAAAAGAACCACTGAGCAAAATTTGGAGAATTTAGGACAAACGGTATGGATTTCTTTAAAGAACATTCAGAATTTCATCTTTATTTCATAGATTATAGCTGTATATCCCGGTTTCACTCGGGGAATTTCATTTTTATAATGAAACGGTAGATTTCGGAAAAAACCAAGGCTAATCGAGATGATTACGTTTTTTATAACAATAAAGAATATCAGCTGAAGTTATGCAGTTTTAATATGGACAGGTGTTCGCACCTGGTACAAAAGAACCACTGAGCGAAATTTAGAGAATTTAGGACAAACGGTATGGATTTCTATAAAGAAGAAACAAACAAACAAACAAAATTTCATCTTGATTTATATGGATTGGTAATTTATCGTAATCGGCGAATAAAATAACGTCATCAAAAGTTTGAACAATCGTAATTCCTTGTACGTTTCATTTCCAATGATTTACTGTTTCTAAATAATTTTTGACGAGTAGTTAACAAATTGATACTGGATGCCTCTCTTAAAAAGGGAAAATACACCTTTCAACTGTTTAAGTCAGACATGTAAGTCAGACAAAAAGAAAATTGAAACCCTTTTCTTTACCTCCAAGAAAAGGGTTTACGTTGTAGCGTCCACATTTATGGTATTTAATTATACCATTTAAATTTCAATGTCGAACAATGTTCGTCCCTATATTGAGGAAAATAAACTTATAATAATTTATAATGAAGACATCGATAATTGCAATTTTTCGTAGTTGAAGAAGACGACAGATTCATATTTGAGGCGAACATTTGTAATAAACAAATTTTTTTGTTTAATCTTGTATCTAAAATAAAAAATCTCAAAGTTTATTAAATTATTTTTTTGTAGAGAAGACTAAACTATTTATTATTGTCAAAGAACCAATAATGTTCGTAATTTAAAGAGATAATATCCGACGGTTTGGAACGATGCGCCCTTACACGGTCAGTTCAGTCCATCACAACGGTTCTGAATTCTGTCTTCAACAGGTTGCATGGACTGCCATCTGAGCGAAAATGGGCATTTTGAGGTTATGGTAATATCATCGTATCATTGTATATCAAGTAATTATTATATTATCAGCATTTATACTGATTATAAGATATACTGACATAGGATCTTCCAAGTTCTTCTTCAGTACCAAGGAGAATAATATATGTTTCTTACTTATATGTAACTAGCATTCCCCGTGGCGGCTTTGCATGCGAGCCTTTGAAATCAATTCTGTGATCATTATCTTGGTATTGATTTAATATAATATGTTATATATTAACAACATAACAGGGATCGAAGCTTCCGGTAGGTGGAATGTTGGAGGGGGAAGCTGCCGGCTCGGTAGAAGAGAGGGAGGCACCAACTCTCTTATTCGACGTGAACGCTTCATTTTTCGGCTTTGAAACATGGTTCCCGACGCCCATTTTTTTGGTGGCGGGATGGCCGAGTGGGCAAACGTTAGAAAATACGCGTTGCCCATGGCAACGACTGTTTGGAAACATGAAGATAGCAAGTTCAAAACCCGGAGCCAGGGTAAAATTTAATTAATCTCGGCATCAATCCCCCACCCTCTCCCCAGGCCCGGGAAACCCCGTATAGCCTACAGGGCGAGGAAGGGGAGGAACAAAAAAAAGAAAGAAAAAAGGACCAAATTAGATATTTTTTCTCGAAGTGCAAAAATATGTGTCCGTTAGAGTTAAACGACAATTTCACCATTTTAATAATTTTTTGAAATTCCTTTCTTAGTGGTTACCTTACATCGCGTTCAAAATCTAAATTCCGAACTTCAAGTTTCTATCATTAGTAGTTTTTGCTCTGCGTTGATTCTGTCAGTCAGGACAAAGCCTCTTATATATATAGAGATAATACATACTCCATAATATAGATTTGCAGTAACCTTGCTCTATATTTTTCAGTGATGGGGAATCCGCAGATTAAGTAGGATATAGCACATTTTTTTTTCGGTTTTGCAACTAGTCATCGATGAATAGCGATGGATATCCATCTGGAGGTAGTTGGGGAACGGTAATATGCTCCGTGGCTAATGTGCCTTCAGAAGGAAGAGAAAACGGATGACTCCAATATCTCGAAATGACGGGGTATCTGCGATTCCCATGGAGTCCCAATGGGGAAAGGAGCTACTGGGAACTGGGAAACCGGAGCTGTGTCGGGGGGCACGATTTCGATAATGTGATGAGAGTTCGGTCGTAGGGGATGGTCATGCGATGGACATCGGTGATGGAAGTCAGGGAAATACCGAGTATAGTTCATTATTCGAGTCTGTACCTTTTCAGAAAGGTGCATATCTCAGATATCGAAAGATTCTTTTAAAGTTTTTTACTTTCACTTACCTATACATGAAATATATTGTAAGGGAAAGTATTACGATGGCGACTTCAGCTTTTCAACGGAAATACACGTTTTGGGGTCACCTGAGTAAAAATAACCAAGTCCCGCGGAATGGTCTGTGCGTGTATTTGAACAGAATAGCTCAAAAAATATAAACCGTACGAACCTAAAATTGGGTATTTCGTGTTTCCATATGACCATGATGTGACAGCCCAAATTTCATCAAAATAATACAAATAAAACAAGGAAGAGGTTACTTTATTTCGTACATTTGTCCTCAAAAACGGCTTCAACAATTTTTATCAAACTCGTCATATTTAATGAGAATCAAGTATTCTTTAATATCAATTAAGTTTTACCATCATTAAATTGTTCAGAGGGGCTTACATTGGGAAGAGGACGTTTTTGTTTTCTTATAAAGTACCTTTGTTTTTGTTTATATGGAGAAATTAACTGTCTCTCGTAATGCCTAAAAATTAAAAATGCCATCATTTAGTTCCAGAATAGATTTCTGAATGCAATATAAAGTGCTTTTAGATAGACAGTATTCGTTCTCAGTTTCTGGAAAGGCATAAGAGAAAACATGTTGTATATTTAAGTTTTAATTTACCACGAGACGTAAATAAACTTTTTATCAATTTACTTTCACGATATATTTACAAAAAACAATCTCTGTAAGATAAAACTCGACTGTTGATAAAATTAGGATTTTTGGGCCCCTATAAAAAAAAAATATACAATACTGAATCGAAAAGTACTGAGAACTTTCAAGTTTTCCAATACAAATGATTGTATGGGATAAAATTGGGAAGGGGACGTTTTTGTTTTCTTATAAAGTACCTTTGTTTTTGTTTATATGGAGAAATTAACTGTCTATCGTAAGGCCTAAAAATAAAAAAATGGCATAATTTAGTTCCAGAATAGATTTATGAATGCAATATAAAGGTTTTAGTTAAGCAGTATTCGTTCTCAGTTTCTGGAAAGGCATAATAGAAAACATTTTGTACATTTAAGTTTTAATTTACCACGAGACGTAAATAAACTTTTTATCAATTTACATTCACGATATATTTACAAAAACCAACTCTCTGAAAGATAAAACTCGACTGTTGATGAAATTAGGATTTTTGGCTATAAAAAAATGACTATAAAAAAAGAAATAAACAATACTGAATCGAAAAGTACTGAGAACTTTCAAGTTTTCCAATACAAATGATTATACTCTATTACTTATGGAGACATGCAAAAATAAGTAAATAAATATGGAAAAATGTAAAATTGCTAAAGGGCGTTTAGGTTAGTTAGTGAAACTTGTGAGTTGCGCGCATCGCTGCAGATTTTAATTTTTTTTTCTATTTGTGCTACCTGGTAGTCAATCACGATGCTTGCTAACATTATATCTAATGTTTTAGGTCCTAAGAGTACAAGTAAACAAATTAATGTTTTTATATTTTACTGTGTTTCGAAAGCCTAAACTGATATCTTTCTAACGATGAATCAATTCTAATTTAAAAACAATGTACTTTTTCCTAGAAATGTCAAAGCCTTAGGGTTTTAATAAAAGAAGTCAAACGAAGAAGTCGAGTACTATTTTAATACTCTTCTAAAAAATATGAAAAAATTCTCCAAACTTTCCTCCACCACACTCTTTCTCTCCGTTTTCTCCTGGGTTCCCTTTGATAATCATCTTGGGGATTCTATTCTCATTCATTGGGTTGACACAAATAAACATTCTAAATAATATTAATAAATAAAAACAGATTTCGGAAGCTTCCATTCCTTGATGTAAAAATGTGTCCTCTAAGTACAGTTACTGTCCAGTAGATTGTTAAGTGTATCTTGAAGCTTTCTTGGTAATGAACTTTGCCCGTTACATTGTTCAATTGTAGATTGCCTTCAGGTCCATGTTCACTTCTGCCAATAGGAAAGTGAAGTGACTATTAACGAGATAGGGAATGTGTAAGGATTATTCTTTACACATTAATGAAGTGTTAATGCCGTTCATTTGAAATCATTCTTGGTCATCAAAGGCCATTAATGCTATGAATGTAATTTCACGTCGTGAAGGTTATATAATTGAGTGGTTTGTTTGTTAATGTTTCTATCGAATTTTCTCATCTTGGTCACATTTTATCTTATTCTAACTGCTCCGTTAATTATGTAAGGCTATCCGTTTTTTTTGTTTTTTTTTTAATGGAAATTATTTTAGTTAATTCAAGAAGTCGGGCAGCTCTTTTTTCCAACCAGTCAGCTGATTCATTGACACTTCCTAAGTTATGATTTTTGATATTTTCACCTATTGGTTATTTACGATGTTCTTAATCATTTTTCGTCCAAATGAGTTTCCTTTCTTCCTTTTACAATTACCCTCAACGGTTAGTGGTCAGAAAAAAGTAAGCAATCTACCATGAAATGATTCAGTAGTTATTTACCAATTCCTGACACAAAAGCTACATAATTTACAAACAAATCCACGGCTCCTATAAATGAAATTTGTCCATTAATTTCATAAGGTTCTCCTCCATTGTAAAATTGTACTCACTTCAGAACTTAATAACAATCTCTTCTATATTTAGTCACTTTTGAGGTCCTTGAGAATTAAGGTGTACAAAACTAATATAAACCTCAGCACCTCATCATCAAAGGTTTTTGCTCCCAGTTTTCAAAAAAAGGATGTTTTTTAAGGTTTTAAAGATGCAATACTTTACCTTTACTTCTCGAAATTTATAAAAAAAAAAAAAAAATCCTGTTTCCATAGGTCTTCAAATTTCAAATCTTCAAAATTTTAAAACTCTCAAGTTTTTTTCAGTGCTTTTATGTAAGCCATGGAAAGAATTTACGAAACTAAATTATTATTATTCACGTCTTCTAAATTAATCCCTTCAATTTGATCCTTATTCGTGACAATCGATTGCTCCCGGGTCCAGAAAAAGTGTTGTAAGCAACCATAATATGTATAGTGTAGCGATTTTCATGATTTGGTAATTATAAGGTACACTTGCACTCGAATATCGTCATTTATTCTGGATTTACGAACAGTTTCCGTTAAAAAGTCGCATTAAAAAACAGAACATTTCTTTAAACGCCTCTTGTCCACTTCCATTGTACAAAAAGACTCTGAGTTCGCTGCTAACAGGAGAGGTATTGGGTAAGACTCCGACACTATGATAAAATATTTCTACAAAAAAAGTCTCTCAGAAAATGAATAGGCATGACAGTAACCCAAGATGGGACAGCAACAATGGCTTCGGATTCCGTTACATATTCCGAACGTGACTACGAAAGTAGCTGCTACATTCAACTTCTTCTCCAGTTCTACCTGGGTGTTCTCGCTTCTTCTGATCGGATGGTCACAGGAAGTCCCGTCGATGGGAGGAAGAATTGTTAAGGAGGTTCCATACCACAACAATCCGCTTGGGAATCATCCTCTTTAATGAGGAAGGCTATGACTGTAATCATTGAGAATTAAAAATGGCCATTTCAACGACGGTAATAAGGTTTAGACATTCTTCGGCGTAGCGAGTTCGTAACAGTACCATACCTCTGCCTTTACATATTGCATCTACGTAATTACATAATAGCATTTCGGAGTAAATTAGAGGGATAAAGAGTGGGATTGTAGAGTGCAGCGCGTATTAGTGATTCGCTAGGTCGCAAATATATGCATTTTATGTTAATACTAGCTGTCGTACCCGGCTTCGCTCAGGTAGTTGCTTATTAGTTGGAATAAAAGAATAAAATTTAAAATATATCAGTGCAGTAAAATCTGGTGCGATGCGTGCAACACACAACTTTCACTTACCAACTTACTTAGATTAAAAATTGAAGAATTGCCATTTCTCAATGTCACGCATTTTTCCAAATTCATTTACTGATTTTTGCTTTTATTTGTTCTCTAAAGTACACTAATTTTTTTTATTATTAAATGAAAGTTTTTACTTGCGAAAATTCGGCATTGTTCATCATTCGAACAAAATTTATACGTTCCTGAAACTTTAGTTTTAGCATTGTTGGTTCGAAAGTTCGGAGTCCGCCCAAATAATGTACCCTATAGGTATAAGAGACCCAATATGGTTTCTCTCAATTCGGTTTCTTTCCTGTTATCCCCCTAAAGCAAGCACTGAAAAATTAGTTTTTCAGCAAATATCTCGATTTATGACCCCACTGATTTCAATGAGACTGTTTTCATGAAGATGCAGTCAAAAGATAAAAAGTTATATCAGCTTACAATTGAAAAAAAAAATGTTTTCCGGCTGTAAGATCACTGTTATCACTGCTAACAAAATTATTGTTAGAATACATGTATATAATCAGAAATAAATGGAAATCGGATTTCCATTTTAATTTATGGCCAAACATTTAGGTAAGTATATTTTATTAAATTCTTTTAGATCGTACCTGGAGTCGTATTTGAATTTTATCGGCACAAATATGGTTCACTTTGGTCAATCACATTGTTCAATTAAAAAAAAAAGGTACGATAGGTATAAGGTATTGGGATGTATGGATATAAGAGTTTTTTTTTTTTTATAAAAGGTTTTAGAAAAGTGGAAATGAGTCCCAAAGAGCGCAAAAATACTGTGGGGATGCATTTTTAACTAAATTTCCACACAGTGTGTTTAAGACGAGAGAAGAGAGAAGAAGGAAGAGTTGCTAAAATAGTTAGTACTTTATATTTCCTCATTCTAGGAACATGCACACGATGATTTTTAAACAAAATGGGTGTAATATCCAGTTCTTAGGATAGTAGAGGGATTGGCCTATTTAAATAAAAAAATGGGAAGTGACATTTACAGATGCTATAAGTTCATCAAACCGAATTTTCGCTAATTTTTTTTTTTAAGACGGTTTTGGATGGAATATTGTTTCTTGAAACCTTGAGGTCATTGCTTCCCCGATAAATTGACCCGCACGAACTGATGATGGCCTCGAAGATGATGGGACTGCTACGAGAATATCTCTTGTTCGAAGCAGACATCGTGGACATAGCTAGAGGTCAGATAGTTGACATAACTCCAGCGTTCCTTTCCTGGTCAGATCGCTGGAAATCCGCCAAGAACTGGAGTATTCCGGGCAGGCTCTTCAATGATCCTTGGCGCCGTTGAGCAGTAACCTGGCATAGCGTTTGATTTTCGTTCACCATCAAAGGGAAGAGTTATGAGATGTTATTTTTTACTTATAGATAGATAGATAGATAGATAGATAGATACGTTTATTTACAAATTTACATAAATTGCTAATTACTAATGTATATATTTTTTCTCAAACGCAATTGGACAATGGACTAAGTCCGTCTGTCGAGTTGTCCATATTCATTTTATTTTATGTGTACATAAAAACGTAAAAATATGTAAAAATAAACAAAACAGAAAAGCTTCCTCACAGAACAAAAAGATAAAAAACAAATGGAAAACAATGTCTATGTGCATCTCTTATAAAATTAAACAGGTAAATAAAAGCTTTTACAAGATAGATAAAGGACAATTAATCTTATGTATATTAAATTATATAAACCACTACAGATGTATCTATTTCATGTTCTTATACCTAGTAGAAGCTATATATATATATATATATATATATATATATATATATATATATATATATATTTTAATCTCTCTTTAAAAATATGTTAATGAAATATTTATACTGCATATTTTAAATATTAAATTCTTTAATCAGTTCTGCTCTATATCTTGTTCCTACTTGTAGGTATAGTTTTAATTTTCTACTGTATTTTCCGTTTAAGATGTCTATTGTCTCGTTTAAAGAAAAAGTAGACTTTCCAAAAATGTTTTGCCTAAGTTCCGCTAATATAGGACATACTGATATGAAGTGATGTGTGTCTTCCGGGATGTTTAAATTGCATAAGGAACAATTTTTATATTTTTGAAGCCATGGTTGGTAATTTAAGCTTAGCAGTTTTCCTCTTGCCTTGAATATGAGCCGGCTATACTGGATGTTTTTATTTTCTTGAAAATAGTCATAAGAATAATCCAGAAGGGCATAGATACGGTGGTATTCTGCTGCTCTGGCTCTTTCTATGTAGCTATTTCTTAGTGCTTTAGTAACATTTTCCAGAAGAAGTGACCGGGAATTTTCTATTTGCTCTAAGAAACTATCATTTTCCAGAGTTAGTCCTAAATGTTTTAGAAATAAATTTTTAATGATAGATACCCACGAGACATTGTTTTTTATGGCATTTCCTGCTATCAATTTTGGAAATCTATTATTACCCATTTTAGAGACCTTCACAAGATAATCCAAGTGTAATTTCAAGGTATCAATGAAGAGGGCATTACGTTTAGTCTCAAGATACAACATATAGTTAGGGGTATTATGCGGTATACCTATCATCTTCTTAATAAAAAACCTCTGTGCTTGCTCTAATATATCTGATTCTTGGTATCCCCACAATTGTCCACCATAACAAATAATTGTTTTAACTGCTGCTTCAAAGATTAGATATTTTCTCTCTAGGTCTATCTCTTTATTCTTTATAAGTTTATTCCAGAGAACCATTATCGCAGTTTTACAATTTACTAACTTATCTTTTAAATGGGTTTTTAAGGACAGATTTGGTGTTATTGTGATTCCGAGGTATTTGTAATTCTTTACACACTCTATTTTTTCACCCTTGTAATGCCATTTTAGGGACTTATCTCGTTTATAAGTCCTCTTCCTGCATATTAAGATTTTTGATTTACTCAGGTTTAAATCTAAATTCCATGTGTCACAATATTCCTCTAGTCTATTTATCATTCTCTGCAACACATTCGGATTATCTGCGATGAGTACTATATCATCAGCGTACATTAAGATATTTATCTTGGTATTCCCTATTATAATACCTCCTTCAAGCCAGTCCACCATATCGTTGACAAAGAGAGAGAACAACAACGGGCTTAACAAGCACCCCTGCCTTAGTCCGACATGCGATTTGAAAAGTTCAGATAGACCATCAGTTGTCCATACTCGGTAATCAGTCCAGCTATACAGGTTTTTTAGTAAGTTAAGGAACTTTGATGATATTCTCATACTTTTCAACTTGTGTAGTAATGCATTTCTGTCAACTTTATCAAAAGCCGATTTAAAGTCCACAAAGAACAAGTAGACACCTTCTTTTCTCTTGAATTTATATTCTATGATACCAAATAGTGTGAACAGGTTATCTGTAGTTGAATATCCACGTCTAAAGCCTGCTTGGTTTTCTTTTAGGATCCTATTGTTTATTGTCCAATCTGTCAATCTATTAAGCATTATTCCAGTAAACACTTTTGTTATTGAGTTTAAGAGCGATATACCTCTGTAATTACTGACAACGTTCATGTCACCTTTCTTATACAGGGGAATAATTATAGCTTCTTTGAAACTGTCCGGAATGATTTCTGATTTCCATATATTACTGAATAATTTAAGCATTTTTTCAAATAGGATTTGTGGGGCATGTTTTAAAAATTCAAATGGTATTCTGTCGAGTCCCGGTGCTTTATTGTTCTTAGCCTTTAGTATGACTTCTTTGATTTCTGTTAAAGTAATTTCTTTATCTAAACTATTATCTCTAATAGGTGTCGTTCCATTACTTATTGCGGTACGTAATGCGGAAGACTGTAATAGTTCTTTAAAATATTCTGTAATTTTATACGAGTTTATTTGTGACCCACAGACATATTTCCGATTTTTAAAATAATTGATAGCTTGCCATAGTTCTTTTGAATCATTCGCTTTATTTAGTTTTTCGATTATTTTGGTATAATACGTTTTTTTCTTTTCTATGCACAAACTTTTATAGTATCTATTGTAGTCTAAATACGCTGTTTTAATAACCTCAGAGTTTGTTTTCCTATAAACTTTAAGCAGATTAAATGATCTCTTACGTGCTTTGTAGCATTGCCAGTCAAACCATTTATTTTTATTTTTCTGTATATAATTCGGTTTATTGATAACGGCAGCTGATTGAATACATGACTTTATGAATGATAGATTTTTGTGTACATCGTCATAGTCAGTATTGTTCTCATACATTAAATTTTGTATTGATCTATTGTAAGTATCTTTGTTATTCTCAATCCATACTAATTTAGGAAGCGGGGGTATAAATTGTTCAAATTTGTTTCTTGTATCTGTTGTAACATTTAAGCTTAGAGATAATGCCATGTGATCAGAAAAGGTTTCATATACTATTTCGAATTTATTTACATGTTCCAGGCAGTCAGTTGATGCAAGACAGTAGTCAATTACAGAGTTACCTCTTACAGAAAAATATGTCAGTGCACCTTTCAGGTCGTCCTTGGTTCTACCATTTAATATGACAAGTCCGTTGTTATCGCAAAATTCTAATAGTTTACGTCCCCTAGTATCTAACTTTTTATCTTCCGAATTTCTATTTTTATGTATGTTTTTTACTTATATCCCTTCTGGAAAAAATAATATACTGTTGTTTATGTTGATATATATATATATATATTTGTACCAATGACTGACTTCTGATTGGCTTACGAAAACTGATAATAAGCCTGAAAAATCAAGAGCAGCAGTTAACTTTGGTAGCACTCTACCTTATAAACAAACCTGGATAATTCTTAATGTAAGCCCAATTGAATACGCCTTCAATGAGGTTTCTGAACAATTTTTGGTCCAGAATAGTTAAAATATTTAATGATTAATAAGATTTGTTTAATTTTTATTTATTATGTTTTATATGCAATAAAAGTATCAATAAACTACAAGCATAAATAACAAAAATGCCACATTGGGATACGGTGTCTTGTCTGACTCTTTTGCACTTTATATATATCATATTTTTTTATGCTGATACAGATATAATTCCGGTTGCTATTTTCACCACCCTCATTATCATTAGCGTCACCAGCACCAAATTATTGGGGGGGGGGAGAGTGGCCTAATATTTTCATAGATAGGTAAAAATTGGAGAGACTAAAAGTCGAAATAATGAAGTCGAAATAATGAACTACTGTTGGGACATTTAATCCTTCATCCAACAATGTATTTTAAAGGGGTTTATACATTTTTCCAATTGAAGTCTCATTTAGAGTGTAGGTAGTTTCCCCCTTCTAATATATTGGGGGGACGCGTCCCCCTGTACCCCCCTGGCCGTGAAGCCCATGCTTATAGTAACTGGATAGGCAAAAATTCAAGGACTACCGCTGTTTCATTGCCCGTTTTGCCATAGCAGATAAGTTTCTAAATTAAAAACAAACAATAGTTTCATGTAAACATGATTGCGCCTATTTTTAAACCAATTCGCTTAATCATATAAGGTTTGTTCCATCAAACAGCCCTCGACTAACTGTCATGCTTTTGATTCTAAGTTTGATTGGTTGTTTTTCCCGTTCGATTGGCTCTTGTTCGAAAACCAACCAATCAAACTCCGGAACAAAAGAGTAGGGGGCATGAATTAGGTCAGGACTGCTTGTTGGGATGAACCTATAGCTAAAGTAATAAACAATTGGCCGGTGTATAACAGTGAGAAAACCTTCCAAATAAATAATAATTATTTACTTAGGTACACCCTAATGGTTGTTGGAAAATATAAATTATGTACTGGTCCCTAACTGATTAATTAATCTATATTCTATATTAATAAATACTGCTTTGCCACTTTATATGTTTTATTTTAAAATAATAAAAAAAAAAGGTTATAGTACAGCTAAAACCATCACATGTCTGTTGTTCTATGTTAGGTTAGCTTAAAGAGTTTCCTTCTCCCGAAAACGCCTCGAACTTATCTTCCTTTTTTTCAAGGACTTTAGGCCGCGCGTTCCTCATGAAGACGAGTGTCCCCACCTTCCAGTCGTAGTCCGGGATTCCTCTCACCGTCGGGATCCTCTTCGCCACAGGGGAAAGATCGCCCTGCTTCTTCTTCTTGCCGTCCAACCTGTTACCAGCACCACTGAATGGAATAAACGTGTTAGTAGCCACTTCTTCTTCCTCTGGTTCTTCCGCTTGTTCTGCCTGCGGCTCGACGTAACCCAGAGGTGGAGCGAAATCGACGTTCATATCGCATTCTATGATGGAAACAGCGTCTCCCGGCTGCGTCTCTAGAACAGACAGTTCGTAGTTCTTCTGGTTGTACTTGATGTTGATGATGTCCCCGGAAGTCAAACAGGCGAATCCTCTCAGCGTGTTCTCCAAGACGGCCTTGGGGTTGTAGATGTCGAGGAAGTCTGGAGACTGTGGCTGGAACCTGGAGAAGGTTGCCACCGGAAGAGAAGCGTTCTCGACTTCCACCCTGTCGCCCTCCTCCAGAGTGAGGTTCATCATCATCCAGTGCGGGAGGTAGATCTTCTCCTCGTCGGCTACGAACTCGAGGACCCCGCAGTGGGTGATCCTCTTGGTCTTGGGGTTCCTGAGCTTGAAGAGCATGGGGTAGGTGATGTTGAGCCTGGTGAGGGTCTCGAGAGCGGAAGGCGGCATGATGATCTTACCACCCTTCTCGACGTCCTCTCGCTCCTGGCCCGGCAGCATGGCCACCGAGAACCCGCTGTAGTACTCCTTGAACCCTCCCATCGCTGACATGCTGAACGGGTACATCCTGATCGACTTAACTCTGTAATTATATACGCTAAATAAATAGAAAAAGAGAAATGTTTGACTATTTATCACATAGCAACAGTTAAATTAAGACAGCTGTTAAAATATTGCCAACGAATGTTTTATAATATGGATTTTGTGAGTTAAAAATAATGCTCCTAGCTTTTATATATATTATACTAATATCGAAATAAAACTATTGCCAGAAAATACTTGATATAAGAAAATTGAGAAGAGGGAGATTTGTTTGGCTGAGCCCATATGTTTTGTATTTATTTTTTAAGTCATCCATTATTATTAGAAAATTAAAGTTGTAAAACTCTGAAAATATGTTCCGTTTGAAATTTAATAGCTCTAGTCTTAACACTATAATGATAATTCATATATAAAAAAGAAAATGAATTGTAAATTGAAGAAATACCGAGTTCAAACTCTATTTACGACGTAGTAAACGAACTTTCAAGAATTATTACGTATTATAGTTCTGTTTCAACAAGTAGTCGTGGACTAATTTCAGCGTATGTACCTTTCCACACTATTTTGATTCCATGTTTGATTATAGGGACATGCCCAGTAGTTATTCCGTGACTTGCTTGTTGGAACAAATTTTATACAAATATATTGATGATGCATGTCCATCTAACATCGATTTATTTATTTGTTTTGCGTTGTCGAAAATATAATTTTTTTCGTTTCATTCCCTCTTAAAAATTAAAATTTCCTGGCTTTAGAAGAGATCAAATCAAGCTTTCAGAAAATAGCCTGAACCGAATATTATGTCAGGAATTGTTAAAAAATCGATTTAGTAGGTCAAAAGAATTTGAATAATTAAATTTTAAATTAAAACGAAATAAAATTATGAATAAGAATTAGGTTTTCCTAATTTAACTGCTCTAGAAACATCGATTATTATTAAAAGAAAAATATTTAAATTGTTATTAATAACTATACTTTACCTATAGTTTACCTCTGGTGTAGTGGTTAGCATAGCAACCTACAATAATGAGTTCGGGTCCCGCGGTGGCCATCGGATTTTTCAAAGGGAGTCAAAAATCCTTAGCTATGCCGTCCCTCGGATAGGACGTAAAATGGAGGTCCCGAGTCTGGGCGATGTTAAGTACTCGTTAAAGATCCCTGGATAGGCGAATTTCAGGGCTTTCACTGTAGCATCGTCCGATTAGCCTTACTGGCATAAAGTGACGTTAAACTAACAAACAAATAAAATTAAATTTTAACTTAATCTAACCAAATAAATGTTGAGTTAAACATTGATGCTGTCCTAAGTTTATTCCGTTTTTACATTTTAATTTTAATTTCAAGGCGAAAGACTAGTCTTGGTGGCTGTAGTCCCAAAGGAGGACTGCAGCTCCACAGCCCTTCCCATGGATTGCTCGATTAGCTTTTTCTTCACCTTACTTGTTGTTTTTTGTTTCTCCACTTCCTCGCCCTAGTAGCTATACGGGGTTTACCGGACGAGGGGAGGGGTTGAGGAGACTGCTATTAAATATCCACTGTCTCCGGGTTTTGAACTTGCTATCTTCGGGTTCCCAATCATATTTGTGGTTATCATGTGCGACGCGTATTTCCAAACGATTTTCTCTCCTATTTCCTAACTCGGCCATCCCGCCACCAATTCTGATGAAAAAAAAAAGAAAAAAAATCTAAAGGGGGGTTGCAGTCCCAACAGCCCTCCCCCTGGATATGCCAATGGTTAAGGCATATCTTACAGCATATCACACTATGAACCAGACTTTAACATTACGAAAAACGTCTGTAACAAGATTACGAACGCTGCTAGCTATTAGGATCCTCCACGGCTAATATCTACCTCCCTGGATGCGGACAGACCCCCATTAGCGGACTGTTTGGTTAGAACAAGAAGCGTGGAGGATTGCGCAAGCAGTCGCTAAGAGAAGGGAGCGATGTCACGGATCTGTTACAGAGATCCTGGCCTACCGGAGCGGCTCTAATCCAACCTAATTGGCCCTACTAATCGGGCTGCAGAGTGGTATCCTTCAGTTTGTGCTCCGTCTTCGGGTCCTCAACTTCTTACACCGTACTCGGCAGCTCCCGGAGTCCAGGTAGTAGTCCCTAAGATCTTAAGGATTATTGGTTATTTATGTGTGAATAGGTTATGAATGTGAGAATATCTTATATTCAGGGATACAACTAAAAACAATTCTTTATTTTAAAATTAGTAAAATATAATCCTACATATACAAATACAAGTGCCATATAGTTTTTAACTCAAAACTCGAAAAAAAAGCGGATGGATATGTCTGAAACCTAAACAGAACGTTGATGTGTAGTCAAGCAGCAGCCTTAGCTTTTTTTTTGTATATATACCCATTGTAAACAGTAGAAAAATTTTTTGTTTTTTACTTTCACTTACACACCTATATACGAAACATATTGTAAGGAGAAGTATTCCGATCGTGAAAAATTTCGAATTCAGTTTTCAACAGAAATACACGTTATGGGGTCCCATGACTCCAAATAACCAAGTCCCGCGAAACGGTCTGTGTATGTGTGTGTGAACAGACTAGTTCAAAAACTATAAACCGTATGAACCTGGTATTGGGTATTTGGTGTATGTATATACCGGGGATGTGACGGCAAAAATCTCATCAAAATTGTTCAGAAGGAGGGGGTACTTTATTTTATAACATTTTTTTAATGTTTACGTTGTTTTCGATTTTCTCAAATACGGCTATAACGACTTGGGGAGGGAAGGGATCTTTTATGTTTTCCTATAAAGTACCTTTGTTTTTGTTGATATGAAGAAATTATCTATGAATGTGGAAAAATGTGTGGCTTCGAGAAGTGGCATTTAACAAAACACGTCAAATTCTAATGTAAGTTAGTAAGTGAAAGTTATGTGTTTCACGCACCACACCAGATTTTTTTCTTTTCTTCTCTATTATTTTTGCGCAAAATCATAGTTTTCTTTCTTAGCTAAAATATGAAAAGAAATCACAGGGATAAGACAATTATAACCGAGTTACGGACTATTTTATTTTTGATCACATGTTTTTTTTCTCCCGTTTATCTTTTATAAAAAATGCAAGGTCCGTATGTTTTTTTCTAAAAACTCGAAAAACAAATTATCTATAAATCTCCCGTTTATCTTCAAAAAGGTATATTGATATCTTATATCAAAAAGGCCTCGAGAAATCTGAAAATTTTACAGAAAGTGGACATTTTTATCAAATATCTACGATTTTTTGCGTGGCTATCTTTTGGTAAAAAATTTATAATTCTTTCCTATTCCACAGTATGATCTAGTAATTCAATGTATGGTCTAGTGTTAAATGATGTTTTAGGTTAAATTTCATCAGAAATTATTTCGATAAAAGTTAATATAACATTTACCCATAGCAAAGCGGTTAGCTAGTTTGAAATAGAATCAACTATGAAATAATAGAATATTTATATACCATCAAGTACAAAAACAAGCTAATGCATCACTAATAATATTATTTATTTACTGAAACTGATTTCAATATGGCAAAAATAATTTGAAAAAATTATTTAAAGAAGTTAAAAAGATTTTCATATTAATCTTGAATCAGCACAATTCAATAATAATTAACCTTCTTAGGGCAGATGAATATGATTCTAATTAATGCCAACACCCTCCCAGAGTATTCCATTCCAGAGAATAATTGGTTTAAATTTTATGTGCAAACAGTTTTTTAAGAATCAGGTTCTTCATTATAAATGTGTAGGTAGCTCTTATAAGTAATGAAATATTACAGTTGACATAAGGATGAATAATTGTCATAATTTTCATTCTAAATAAAATAAAGACAAATAGATGAGCGACATGTGAAGTATCTATGCTGGAAGATAATAATTAATTGGTTAGTTAGTTATTAATTACAGATAGGAACAGAAGTAGAAGTTACGAAATATTGGAAACCAAAACCAGCTGATGGTATGTTTACATGACATGGGTACTTCAGAAATCTGATAATTGTATAAAATATATTAAAATTATACATGAATATTTGAATAAGTAGCTGGTTAACATGATAAAATAAAATCTGATATTTACCTTCTTGACATGTACAGTTGTCTAACTGTTCATTGATCGATCAGCATTGACTTGATGACATTCTGTACAACTACGTTTCCAACTGAAGGCACATGTCCACTATGAAGAAAACACATCTCTGGTTCTTTTCACCCGCTTAAGCCATTTTGGACGAAATTCGACTTCTGATCTAACAAATTTTTATTGTTATTACAGACGCCTTCCTTCTTGATTGACAATCTAAAATATTTAAACATTTGTTCTTTGCACCGACTTTTCATATTAAAACTGTTCCAATAGATATCCCATAGACAAGGTAAATTTTTGCTTTTACCCTTTAAGAAGTCTACGCCAATCGGCAAGTTAGAATTACTTGTTTCTTTCCAGTAGTTTCAAATGATCAAGTTCTGCGCATTAGCCCGTCTCGAAGTGCTTTAATTTACTGCTCGTAGCCGGAGAGTATATTTGGTCTTTGTTCAAGACTATCTTAATTTTGATATTTTAAATATTATGTCAACGACAATAAATTCGTGTAATCGAGGGGACCAAATTGCATTGTTTTTATACGAATTAGAGGGAGAATATCATGTGACAAGCGATAATAATGATGTATTGAATTATGCTTATTTCAGAGTAATTTATTTTTTTTTTATTTTTTTTTTTTTGTAATATTGAAATCAGAGTCAGTAAATAAATAAAATTTATCAGTGCTGCATTAGCTTGTTTTTGTACTTGATGGTAAATAAATATTTTATTATTTCATAGTTGATTTTATTTCAAACTACCTAACCGCTTTGCTATGTATTAATCTAATATTAACATTTTTCGAAATAAATAAATAAATTCTGTTGAAATTTACTCTAAAACATCATTAACGATAAGAATTAACGTTATACGAATTATCTGGATTGTACTGTATTACTAATCATTGCAGCTGTTTCGGCTGCAGACCCACTGACATCCCTTCGCGAACCATAACACATCAACCCCCACTCGCCCAACATGCTTTGACAACTTTTACCTAAATAATTAAATTAGATGAATATATTTATGTTTGGTCCTAATTAATTTGATTTCTATTTAAGTGCGATGAACAGTAGCTCTACCTAAGTACGAATAAAGACTTTGTGTTGCAAAAGAAAAGTGTTCTTATTACATTTTTTTATTACTGTCTTTAGTTTTATGAAATGTTGCTGAGTTTTTCAACATCGGGGAGCGCAACGGAACCAGAAAATTAATCTGTAACAGTCACATAATCATTTTCAATCTGGAACAATCGTTCCATAGCTCACTTTTTTTTTTTTACAGAAATTATAAAAATGGTTATCATTTTGTGTTTGTAGTTTTAGATCTCGTTTGTAGCAATTGTAACTATTATCTTCTTATTAGTTTTGGTTCATTGGCTTCTAATTAATTGCAGAGTATTTTATCCCAGTATTAAAATCTATTCAATACCTTTACCTTAAGGATTATCGATTTGAATTATCAATAATCATATTTGATACTACATAAAAATAACTTCTTCAGTGTTTTATATAACTATATATGTGTTATTTTGGTTACACGTTACACGCAAACACAAAAAAAATCTGTTAGATGTGAAAGAGAAACTAAGAAACTGGAAGCATTTTAATATCAATGCCAATGTTAATTTAATTTTGGGAGGGGGGGGGAGATTTGACCCACGCTTTTCTCATTGTTTTTTGCGACTGGATTTGTTCTTAGTTCTTTAATATTTGGTACCCGATTGATTTATGGAAACTACCCGGACTGTTTATATGGTTAGTTGAAATCTATCACTTCCTTGCCCATCCCCTTCTGCCCTTGTGGCTTTCCATGCCTGGAATCTCCATTGTCCCCAGTGATATGCCCTTTGATTTCAAAGGAGTATAATTCCCAGCCCAGTTCGGGTCGCATTTGCGATGACTATAAATAAAGCTCAAAGGCAATCACTGAGGGTAGCTGGTATCAATTTGGAATCCCCATGTTTTTCTCATGGTCAGCTTTAGGTTGCATGCTCTAGAATAGGTTCATCTAAAGACCTAATTATATATGACCCAGAGGGTAACACGTAAAATATAGTAAATGAAGAATGGTGAAATACTTCTTCCAAATTTCTTTTATTTAAAAATTAACATTTACATTAATTTGCCAACGTTTCGGACTATTCCTCCTTCTACAGGGCAAATTTCTTCTACAAGATCTAGTATTCTTTCCTGACAATTTTTTTGAGTCAGTAATAGATAGTGTGACAAGAATATTGTAGTAAGTGTAGGTGGCAGAAAAAAGTGTAAGGCGTGTGAACATTTTTTATATAAAATTGACCAATTTACTATGTAATGGAATATTAGCTGTAATATAGAAATAGATGGACCAAGACACCAAAAATTGTCAGGTAAAGAATACTAGATCTTGCAGAACAAATTTGCCCTGAAGAGGGACGAATAGTCCGAAACGTTGGCAAATTAATGTAAATATTAATATTTAAATAAAAGAAATTTGGAAGAAGTATTTCACCATTCTTCATTTACATAATTTAGATCTTCCAGTACATAGAGTATATTTATGATTAGATGGTAAAATATAGTATATCCTAAAGCTTTGGAATAATAATCTATTAGTGCTGTTTGTGTTGTATTTTTTGTGTATAGAATTGTTCACGTTACTAACGATGATGCGTATTTATTTGAAAAACCTCACTTTTTTATTTTATCATTTCACTGATTGCAATTCGATTTACATGCATTCAAATAGTTTGTTCTAGCGCATTGAGTAATTTTTCAATCTTATATATTTACATGGACCAAGCACGAATGTTCCCTATTATTAAATGTAAAAACAAGCATTAAATGTAAAAAAAAAAAATGTTTAATTTTTAATGCCATGCATTATTTAAGAGGACGTGCATTAACCGTTTGTAAACTCGCATTGTTCCACTGATGTTTAGAGTTGGCTACGTAAGAAGTGGTGAAACTGCACTAATTTAAATCCTTCACTCGTGTAATATGGTTGCCACTGTAACAGCAGTTGTTTTTTTGTCTTTCTATAACTGTCCTCGTTGTGCAAGTTATTTTTTCTTTCTTTAACTGGATTAGCCACCTTTTTTTCTTTTTAGTTTGGTACATTACATTCTATGGCTCAGAGTTCGTCAAATACTCGTCTTGAATGTTCGAGTTTTTCTATTAATATCTAATAAATATGTTAGCAAATCTCTTTAGTAACATTAATATTTAAATTTAAATCTGATTCTTTTTTAATAAACTTATTACCATGATGACTCCCTCCCAACTCATTGTAAGCAGTTCCGTGCGTGTGCTTTGCAGGCACGGCTGGTTGTTGCGGTCATAGCACCCTGAACTATTTGAAGAGCAATCGTGGCTGTAAACCAAACCGCAGCTGTTTGCTGTGGATTCGTTCTGCAAGAACTGTGTTCTCTTGCGCCGGGAATGCAGGAACTCTTCATGGGCGTTATATCCTTTTAAGGAAGCTTTCCCTCTTTCTGGAAGGTCTTCCTTCACATTGAATGGAGCCCATTATAGTTTGTAGCCTCTGTGTGTTTTATTTCCTCCATTCAACACAATATCACTTCAGTGGAATTATTTCACGGCGAGAAGCCTGCATGAAAGTATATTGTACTCGTGTCCATTCTCTCATTCAATTTCTTTAATGATTCAGTTCCGTTCAAGTCACCTTATTTTTTTTTTTTTTGTTTTTTTTTAAATTAAATTTATATTATACAATATAGAATGACTGCTGACATATTATGGTTCTGAAGGATTACTTCCTATCATTTATACATTGCCGGAGTTGGCCTGCTTTGATAGCCCTTCTTTGTCCTGGTTCAGGCTAATGATCCTGGGAATAAAGATGCAGAAGAGGTCCTTTGGTAGGGCGTTCTCAAACATAGGCCCAGACCTCTTGGGAATTGCATAGTCCAGTTCACACACCGTTGCTTGTTAAATATGGGTCAGAGAAAATAATTTAAGTTAAGGAAATCTCTTAATCCAAAAGTAGAAACTTTTTTTTTTCACTTTTCCAATTATTTGAATTTGTGGACATGTCGGCTCGTTCTCAAACTTGGTCGTTTCAATTTTATTTAAGGGTCAAAATAAATTAATTAATTTACTAATATTGTTTCAGATAATCAATAATTAATTAGTAGAGCATCTTTCACTATATGACATACTCTTGGAAGTATCACTCGTATAGGATGTTTGATGTTGTTAGTGAGGTTTTTCCGTCAAATACACAAGTGTTTGTATTAAGAAGATGGAGAGGAAGAAAAAAAAAATGAAATTTTGTTTGTCCATGTTCTGTCAGTAATTGTGTTAGCTTGTAATTGTGTGCTTACTGGTTTTTCATGATTTCTTTGTGTGAGTATCTTGATATATTTGTGTAAAGTTAAAGGTTGAGGGAAAAAATTGTGGATATTTTTTTTCAAAACTTCAATAAAATGACTTAAGCCCCCCTCCCTGATAGTAATACTGGTTGCGCCAATGCCCATCAGAAATTTTATATCCTAGCCAGATCAACACCACAAAACTAGGCAAATTGTAGGTTATCTCCATTATGATTTTGGATACCTGTGACATGATTTCTATGTTTGTTTGTTTGGCTTTTATTTCTGTAAGCGTTGCTTTAAAATCCATTGGTATTCGATGTAAACTGAAAGGCACGTTGTCTAATGTTTGAAGTCTTTTCATGTTGGACCAGGTCAAGAAACAGGAATAATTTTGAAATAAAATAATATAGCTCTCATTATCATAAAAATAATTAATATTAATCTGAAAATTAAAATTACTGTAATACTTTCGAACAATTTCTAATTAACGAAAATAATTTGAAATGCCAAAAAAATAATTAAACAAGTTACGAAAATTATCACATTATTACACAAAAAATATGCCACATGACTTGAGCTTCAGAACGAGACTGTGCCATTCTGTTCCAACTGTCAGTTCGACCGTTCAAGACAACTGAAGCATGAAGATGCAAAATGGTATAACTTTAAATACTTTTCCAGATATCATGTGACTTATACCGACTAGAGTGAACTATGTTCGGTGCTTACAGTCAACAATTAGCCTAACATATCAGTCATCAAAGTAGGTAAGGCAAATTTCCTCATTTTTCTGTGCACGATATTGGAAGTTTGAATGTTATTTGTATAAAATCAGGTTTTCTTCATCAAGAAAGTTCTTCAAAAATAATATAATATTGGTCACTAATTATGTTAAATATAATTATTGAACAATATTATATTATTTTTGAAGAACTTTCTTGATGAAGAAAACCTGATTTTATACAAATAACGTTCAAACCAATTAGTGACCAATATTATATTATTTAATGGTAAATTAAACCAATTGGATAGAATCACTTATACAGTGATGAGAGACTAGCTAATTGTTTGCTGACCGATTGCAACAGATTTAACAAAAATTATAACTTCATTTCAAACGAACGTCTAACTTGTGCACTTATTCATGTACGAACAAACCGCATCCATTCTACTTTTTAGACACCGAAGCCATTTTGGGCTGAATTATACTTGACTACTTATTCACTGTTTGTTTGTTTGTTTAACGTCCATTTATGCCACTAAGGCTGATCGGACGATGCTACAGTGGGAGACCTAAATTTTGCCTATCCAGGTATAATTAGGATAGGGATCTTTAACGAGGACCTGACATCGTACAGGCTCGGGACCTCCATTTTACGTCCTATCCGAGGGACGGCATAGACAAGGATTCTTTACTCCCATTAAAAAATCCTAGAAGCACCTCAGGACGCGAAACCGCGACCTTTGGTATTGTTAGTTTCTATGCTTATACACATAGTTGATATGCCACTTATACACTGGGATGGCAGATAAATCCCTCATTAATTGAAAACAAAGATGTTTTCTACGAACCGGTTGGCTATGACTACACAGGACGCGGCCGGAACTGGTTGGCAGGGGTTCCACCTGCGCAGGAAGTACATGCACGCTCTGGTGGACACACAATGACCGCACCTGCGCAACTACGGCGATCAAGCAGGCCTTTAAATTTGATAAAGTCACTCCATGGTTGCGGTACTTTGTAGAAAATCTTCATTAATGGGATTATAACACCTGTTATATTGCTAGATCATTGCGAACAATAGCAATGTTATGCCTGGAATTATTTATTGGCAAGGATTTACTGTTTTATGATCTGTTTTATCCGGTGGGAAAAAAGAGCCTAAGAAATCTTTTGCTGTAAAGTTATTTAAGACGTTCACGCGGGGGCTGTAATTCATGCTTTGGCGGCTTACCTTAATGATTTTGCTCTAACGGATGGGAGCTATTCAAGGGCATTATGCAGTATTGACAATCCAACATTGATAAAATAAACAATACAATCCTACCTCGTTATACATCGTCGTGGAAAGTTTTGTGATTGACTAAAGTGTCCGATGCGGCAGTCTAGTGTGAGCCACGCCGGCGTGAACGTGTTAATAAAACAAGAAAAACGGTCCTACCGTGGATTCTCTTAACATTTAGGGGATACAGTTCTTTAATAGTTCCAAACTTGTTAAACATCAGTTTGGAACAAACTTTTCTGATTTAGATAAAACTATAAACGTAATTAATGTTTGGACATTATTTTTCTCTCTGTAAAGCATTACAGTATCATGCTTTATCATTCCGTTTTTGACCGACCTTTCAGTCATTTCCTAGTTGCAAAGGCACTTATTAATCATGTCGGGATTCATTCAAGATTAATTTTAAGTCTCGCCATTTTATTGTTGTTTGTTTATTTAACATCACTTTATGCAGCTAAGGCTAGGCGATACCTCAGTGGGAGTCCTAAATTTTGCCTATTCAGGTATAATTAGGATAGGTATCTTAAATCAGGGACGAGTACCTGACATCTTACAGGCTCAGGACCTACATTTTACCTCCTATCACAGGGAAGGCATAGCCAAGGATTTTTTGCTCCCACTAAAAAATTCTAGGTCCACCGCGGGACGCGAACCCGCGACCTTTAGTATTGTGGGTTTCCATGCTAACCACTACACGACAGGTGACCCCTAAGCCAATTTATACGGCATTCAACGGTAAAGTAATTAATTATTTACGATATCATTAAAAGAATGCTAACGAATTTCGAAACCAATTTTTTTTTTGTTTTTTTTTAGTTTGCTTAACGTCTATTTATGGTACTAACGATAATCGGACGATGCTTTAGTGGGAGTCCTAAATTTGGCCTATCCAGATATAATTAGGATAGGGATCTTTAATGAGTACCTGACATCGCACAGACTCGGGACCTCCATTTTACGTCCTATCCAAGGGACGGCATAGCCAATGAGTTTTTTGCTCCCTTTAAAAAATCCTAGGGCCACCACGAGACGCGAAACAGCAACCTTTAGTATTGTAGGCTGCTACGATAACCACTACACCACAGGTGACCCCCCCCCTTTTTTTTATTTAAACCATAATCTATTGATTTTATTTTTAAATTCATTTTGCGAAAATTTCAGATTTAGTCGAACGGAGGTATCTAGGACGCGGTTATAATTGGTGACTGATTTTTTTATATTATAACACATATGTGGGTTACACAATTTTTATTAAACCAAAATAATAATTTCAATGTCAAATACCACACAAATTATGAGAACACAAATAGTTAAACAGGTTACAAAAAGTATAACGTTGTAACTAGACAGTAACACAAAAAGAACCATATGTCTTGAGCTTAAGAACGAGACTCTGCTGTCCATCGCTCCTTATATTTAGCCTGAAGAACTGTCTGGAAGGTTCAAGGCCAGCCAACACAAGTCTAGAACAGTTTGTTCCAACTGTTCCAACAAGTCTGGAACTATTTAAAATCATATTTTTTGTTTTTGTTTCACGTTACAGTATCATTTTATTATCATTATTATTAATGACCAATAATATTACAAAATTTAAAATATTTAATGAAATCCATTGATAATTTCATGGGGTCAACAACACATCTGACGCATTACTACCTGGTAATCCACCTGCTTTACACATAACGATAAACATGCTACTTACGCGCACAATGGCATGGGAATATTCTGGCTTGCCATGACTTTGCAGAGGTCACTGCCATGCCATTCGTCACGATTTTTTTTTTTAAGTGGGAAAGCTTAGCCCTGACTGTATAATCACATCTACAAGTCAGCCTCCTGCTTCCTCACCGTGACCGAATCCTAAAAGAGGAAATGCATTATCATTAAAAAATAGCATATCTGCCATAGCTAGATTTGGTGAAAAATGTGTGAAAAGTTGTTAGCCACTCATAAAAATAAAAATCGAAAAAAGGTTGTAAAATTATAATAGTATTAAATATACAATGTGTGCTCAGTGAACAAGGCAGTGTACTACCATGCTTATGTTTCCGAGTTTGAACCTAGCTCTTGCATTACTGTACACAAGATCTGGGATTCTTTATCTTCTACAGGCCCGCACAGATTCCATAAAGGATTTCTTAATTAAGTATACAAGCTAACCCGTGCGAAGTATTCACACTTCACCGTTCTTAAATCTCACTTCATTAAAGTACACCGCATATTTAGTATCGTATAGTGCGTCATGGGCATAAGCGCAGTTAAGAATAGATGTATTTAAATTGTAGATTATTTATTTTTTGAAGCATAAGTTTAAGGTATTTACGTGTTTACAGGACCTTTTTGAACACTGTGTTTGAGGTTACGGTATGGTCCATCTGTAATTGTTTGTTGGTGGGTTTGTTTTACACAGACATAGATGTCACTGACAGAGCGCATCCTGGAAAACGCCACATGAAACTGACCGTGTGAAAAAACAGGGTCAGGCAAGTGCAATTCTGTACTTAAATACACATATCGGTTTCGCGGAAAGCGAGTGCGCTGATTCTATTGACTGAAATCGCATGTTTTTGCTCGTCTCGACAAACTGAAAAAATGACATTTCCGAAAAAGCCCTGCTGCTATTTTTGCTGAGAATTGCTGTTTTTCGCTTACAACTCGCAAACGAAGGGGTTAATTGAAAAAATGTATATGACCTATAATGTTCTCCTTGAAAAGATTGACACCATTTAGAAACCTTTACGTCCTTTTTGATTTTCTTGCTAAAACCGCGGTTTTGCGCTTATAACTCGCAATCGATAGCGAAATGAGTGATTTGTATATTTTTTCGGTGTATTGGTTAAGGAAAGCTTTAAAAAGGTGCCTCATTCATGAAATTTGATATAGTATTAAGGATGTTATGACGTACCGACAAAAAAAAAAGGCCTGAGAAATATATGATGAACAAACACTTTGATTTTTATTATAAATTTTAGAGAATCTAGATTTGTTATTTTTTTTTTTTTTTTTTGGTTTTTTTTTGTGGGGGATTTGCTTACTGAATCTCAATAATATTGTAAGGATTCAAATAAATTTATTTACGAAAGTTATAACGAAAATGTCAAACAAACAGTTAGAACTCAAACTAGTATTAAAGTTACTAAAGAGTAACTAACTGTGGGAGGACGGTGACTCTGAAGTAACTGTATTAATCCCTGTTAACTTTAGCTGTACTACAATTAACGCTGTACAGTTATTGTAGCTTTATTAGTCGGTTTGCCTAAGACTTGAGTCGATCTCTCCTTATATGAAGTCAGCGATGGGCCATCCCAGAAAGGTCTAAAACAATCTAAATATGTGATCAAATAGTTATACATAGTAACTATACTCAGTAGTTCAGACTGTAACCGTTCCAGGCAATTGGAACTTGTACGATGTTCCAGAAATAAACATCTGTTTTAGTTTCCCAAGACAATTAATTATCGTATTTTTTTTTCTTTGTTGTTTATTTAACGTCACTTTATGCCTCTAAGGCTAATCGGACGATGCTACAGTGGGAGTCTAATTTTTGCCTTTCTAGGTATAATTAGTATAGGGATCTTTAACGAGTACCTGACGTACATGCTCGGGACATCCATTTTACGTCCTGTCCGAGGGACGGTATAGCAAAGGATTTTTTACATCCATTAAAAAATCCTAGGGCCAACTCGGGACGCGAACCCGCGACCTTTAGTATTGTAGGTTTGTATTTTTTTCTTTTTTTACATAGTATTAACATAATGCATGTAATGCTATTACATCATTTTTCATCGTTACTATTGAATAACAATTTTTTTTATGTTTCAGGTGGGTACTGATTCCTGAATTTAATACCTCACAAATGAAAAGGAATGTTCAAAAGTATAAAAGGTACATCGTATAATTTATAAAAAAAATATATATATATAATTTTAAAAAAATGTTTTTTTAATACAATGGATCTTTCTACTTTAATGAATTTTCTTAAGAAATTGATAATTTTTGTAAGAGAAGAAAATTTGAGACGCCAAATAAATTCGAGTAGGAATGACAATTTTTGAAAATCAAAACCCATTTAGCCATGCGTTAATTTCAATTCGGATTGAGTTCTCAAAACTTTCGGAATCCATACAATTAGTTAATGAAAAAAAAAATAGATTCTATAATTTATATTTTGTATTATTCTTAGAGGCAAGGTATGTCTGCTCTACTCCAATATAAAGCAAAAACGAAATCCCTTTCCTGCAGACCCAACAATAAATTCTCGTCACCACACGAACACTGGTATACGTTATATTATTATATGATGTATAGCAGGGTTTGAAACTATTTAAATAATTTTAATAAAAGGACTCGCCAAGGAAGAAATTCTCATCTCGTATGACATTTTTTATATAGAAAGTGAAAGATGACGTAAAAATCGCAATATTTTGTAACAATCAAACGCCTTTCCTGGTGGAAAAAGAATTTTATAGGATTGGGAATGGTTTGATGAGCGTGGACTTTAGGTCGGATAAGTGCGGTGATATAAATATATTGTTGGACCTGCTTAAAATGAGATTTTGTTTTTGTTATAATTTTTATTTTTCTTCAATATCTTTTTTCTTCTCACTGAACAGCATCCTCTTAATACTTACAGTGTACTACTGTTGGCAATAGTTCGATGTATAGTATCAATTCTTCTCATCAATAAATTTCATCGAATATTACATGATAGATATTTGTTTCTATTCCTCTTGATATTTTTGCTAGGGAATCTCGCGGACCCCTCTTATCTTATACTTACGATCTTACCCAAACACCTGAGGTTCCGTGAATCACCTTTCGGGAAAGTGTGGGTTGACATGTAGTTATTGACTCTTAAATTGGATGGGCTCAAACAGTTTGCCAACTATTTATGGATTTGTATCGATGACCGTAACAAATAGCTCACTGGGACCTATAAACATATTCAGTTTAATGCTGCCTCCTTCGAAATGGACTCCGCAATTGCCTTCTCGTCGATGTAGTAACCTCTAGGACGATCGTAAACTCCTTTCGAAATCCTTTCCCAGCCTCATGCTGTATCTGTTCTTGTTCTGTCCGGTAGGTCATTAGGTACTCCGCGGGGTCTTTCATGTCCCGCTGGTTTTATATCCTGCAATTATCGCCGGGTTTTACAGCAGTTAGTTTCTGTTCGTTCCCGATTTCGTGATAGTTAAGGTTGTTAAACCCAGTGTTACTTCGGTAATAGTCTAGTTCCCAAATCGTTGAAGGATAGTATTGGTTTGTATTTAATATAACATAGGATAAAGTTTCCAAAGGAAAAACATTCCAAATATATTTTCTATTTTTTTATTTATGGCCCAAAATCGTAGCTTTAAGATGAATTGAGTGGCGTGTTTTGGAAAAACTGGGTACTTATTTTCCAAAAAAAAAAAAAAAAGGATTTTTGGGAAAGATAGATAGCAAAAGTTAGATAGCTTTTTGGAAAAACACTTACTGAGACTGTGTAGGTCATTTGTCGTTTTAGATAGTAAAGGGAACCCCATGTTATTATATGTTTCTACTATTGCTACTATCAGGGTTTGAAATTAACTATAATTTTCTCGGAAAGAGAATAAAATTCAAATCCGGCCTTTTATAGTTGTAATAAATAAATAGAAATCACCTCATGACTTTTATATTTCGCGCCAAAAAATAAAAGTCCTGATATGATCTTTAATACAATGATACCTAATATAAGAGTCAAAGCTTGATTTTAATTATTTAAGGATGAATTTATTAACTTTTTTTCGGATTTCTCCATATTGGGTTAACTGTTTTTATGGAAATTTTTAGGGTATGAACTTAATCGATTGTTAGATTGTCAAAGCTGCTGATAAAGAAAATAATATCGATATAAAATTTTAAGCTTGATAAAATTATATCGACTTTTCGATTACGCGCTTAGTTATCGATTTATTTCAACTTACGCGATATATATTCATTATCATCAGCCTTGACAATTTAAAAAATCAAATACACCAATATAGAGAAATACGAAAAAATTATTTAATAAATTCATCCTTAAATAATTAAAATCAAGCTTTGACTCTAATATTATGTATCATTGTGATAAAGATCACATCAGGACTATTATTTTTTGGCCCGAAACATAAAAGTCATGATGTGATTTATATTTGTTTATTAGAACTACAAAAATCTGGATTTGACTTTTATTCTCTTTCCGAGAAAATTGTAGTTATTTCATACCCTGGCTACTATGTTATACATTTAACTATGCATTTATGAACCTTCATAAAAGAGGTAATTTAGTAGCAACTTAACAAGTGTTTACGAATCTCATTAACTAATCCCTTTATTTTGGAGAGATCTCTCATCCAGCTTCTTCTTTGATGCCTTAGAACGGATATCGCAGCCATGACCATGTCCTTAATAAGCGGATAGGAAGTGTTTGTATTTGTTGGTTGGTGTTTGCTGTAAGTGCTCTGTGCAGAGATTGGTTACGAATCAGGGAGCGTCTGTTATTAAATTAAATAAATAAATAATAACGACAATAAATAAACGAACCCGAGGATGCGATGCCGATATTCAGACCCAACTTCGACTGATCTGCCTTCACGCAATCCTCCCACCTCCGTCTCGGTTCCAGTCGGCCCCGTGCTTAATAATCTTTTAGGGATTCGCTCACCATCGAGCTTCGCAATTTGACTTGCCCATTTTATTCGCCGCGCTAATATCAACTCTATTATGTTTACCAGATACAGTTCACTCAGTTAAGCGTTATGTAAACTTCTAAATTCTACGGATAATTCCGAATAGTTACATGTTAAATTTAACATGTTTACTTTTAGTGTAGAAGAAGAAATAGAGAGGCGCATTCTTTCTGCGAACCGCACATACTTTGCGCTCCAAAAGCACATAAGGAGCAGCATATTGTCTAAAGCATCCAAAACTAGAATGAACAAGACACTTATTAGACCTGTACATAGGTACGGTTCAGAATGTTGGACAATGACGAAAGCCCAAGAAGAAGCTCTACTGAGATTCGAAAGAAAAGTACTCCGCAGGATATATGGAGGGGTATGTGAGCAGGGATCCTGGAGGAGAAGAACTAATGCAGAATTAAGTGGTACCCATAAAGATGTCAATGTCGTCACGTACATCAAATTTGCACGACTCCGCTGGGCTGGGCACGTCATGAGGATGAACCAGGGCGAGATTCCTATAAAAATTATGTCGGAGCAAGTATATGCAACAAGGCGAGGAGGACGCCACAAGCTTCGCTGGGAGGATTGTGTGGCTACCGACTCCAGAAATCTGCTTGGCATAAGAAATTGGAAGGAAGTGGCATGCAATAGGGAGGAATGGCAATCCTTGTTGGAGCAGGCTTTGACTCATCAAATGGGTCGTGATGCCAGATAAGAAGAAGAAGAACTTTTAGTGTATCGTTAAAAAAGGATGCTTGAGAATTCATTGTTAAACTTGTCGTATACTTTTTCACGTTTCGTTTGTATTTCAAACATTTGAAGCTTTTAAAATAACCCGTTGTTATTGTAGCTTTGGAAAATTTCAAATTTAATCAGGTTAATCGTTAAATTTCAAGATTGTTTTGGTATCTATGTCTACCATCAAAAACTGTAAAATCAAATAAAACATTTTGTCTTTTCTGAACTTTTCATGGAAACTTTCCAATTTCCTGATGAAAAGCAATAGGTTTTGCAATAGATTCGACAAAAACAAAGCACATCTCAAGGAAAAGATTGCTCTAATTTCTTCAACTAAGCGGATCATCTTATATCTTATTGTGTTTTGAGAGTCTTATTACTGTTGTCCAAATCAATTTAAACGCTTTGTAAAAATTTAAAAAAAAAATATCGAAGATATAATTTTGTGGAAAAAATAGTATTTTGATATCATCATGGAAATGCCGGGGACATACCAACATTTACTTCTCTGTGTTACACAAATAATCTAGTAATTTAAACTTTGATTTTATATCTTAGTTTTATTTTTCGTACCTTAAGCAGTCATTTGAAATTTCGTTATTATAATTTGCGTTAAATCTGTTGTAATCATTCGGTGAATAATTATTCAACTATAATTTCTGATAACAGGTATTCAGTTGATTCAATGGATGTAATAAGTCGCTCTTATGCTTTGGCATATTTTACGGAATTTCAAAGCTTGATAATGATCACCTGATTTTTTACGAATACTATCTAAACTTTAAAAGTCTCGCCTTCCTGAAATTTATTCACTGAGATGAAAAAAATATTCTTTGTTCACTATTTACCTTACTTAATTCCTAATTTTTATTTTTATTTTTTTCCTATTCCCGTTGATGATGTCTGGTTCATCCGTTATAGAAAAATCCTATTATAGTTTATATTTTCTTCACAATTCATAGAATTGAATATTCTCACTATAATCACTGAAACGAATTCATGGAATACAAAAACCATTACTCTCTGTAGAATACATCCACTTCACGGATCGGCGTACATTAACAATGAATAAGCCATTTCATGAATATTAACGTCTGTTGTGAGATGAAAAAGAGTTGGACTCCGCTCCGGCAAGTTGCTCAGTATGAGGTGCCGTTAGATCAATTCCTGCCGACAGGTGTTTCATGATCATTAGCGCAGGTGTAATAGCCTTTGTTCTGACAATTTGGCGACGTTGTGGGCGATTTAAATGCAATCTCGATGGCTTCGCAGTTTCCTCATCATAGGGCGCTTTGCCGCGAATATATTTGAATATATTAATGGCATACTCTTTAAGCTGCAATGTTTTATATCCTTTAATTTTTTTTTCTCCGTCATGCGATGGTAAGAATGCGAATTTCGCCAGATTATGCTAATTGGGTTGCTAAAAATGAAATATTACAATTTAAAAGAAAATAGATTATGGAAGAAAAACCTTCTTTTTTTTCACCTTGTTGTTGGATACGGTTGATCGAATAAAAAAATGGTACTGAACCAAAGCGGTTAATTAATTATTTTGTTAAAGAGTATAATATTATGATTTACTATAAAATTATGCCATGTGGACAAAACTTAATCTTGGTAAATATAAGTCTGAATTCTGAAAAGAAAAATATACGATAGTGGGAAAGATAAAACAACAATCGGATTTTACTCTAATAATTTTAATTTTAAAAATTCTACATTCGTAAAAAGTTGCCTTAAAAATTTGTCATTAATATCAAAAACGTACCATCAGACCACATATTACATTAATCCTTCTATTTTATTTATTTTTAATGAATTTAATGCTTCCTGGTTTAAGAGAATCAGGAATCTAGAGACTTTTTAGGATCTTAAAATGACAACTTATTATATATTATTATTAATCATTAATTATATAACCGTAAGATTCAAATTATCAACTAACCACCGTCCAAAACCAACTTTACCAGAAGAGCCTCGACCCAATCCTCCCACCTCCTTCTCGGCCGGAACCTTGCACGTTACCCAGACGGCACTCCACTTTTAGGGATTTGTTCGCTCCATAATTTTACATGCTCAATTAATTCGTAACGCTGATATTACTTACATTTACCGTGTACCGTTCATGCAATTCGGTCTTGTGCAGCCATCCGATTACTTAACATTTTTAATATTTTCTTCCGCAATGGTAGAGAACCTTTCTTTTGTTAACCGTGGTCATACGCATCGGAATCGTTTTTTATTTTAACACGTTCACGTGTAACACAGAGGCTCACACTTGTCTGCCTCATCGGGCGGCGTGTACCACCGGTGGCTCACACTAGAATGCCACCTCTACCAAATAAAATCTTAAAAATCTCACGCAGGATAAAAAAAAAATATGGAACCAACTTTCGGTAAGCAATAGATTGTGATTGATATTGAGATATACGGCCACCATGTCATAAGGTGACGCAGAAGATAGGTAACAATGATCAACTTGTGCCATGCGGCAAGGATACATATTTTGGTCGCTATATGTATCTTGTCAATGCCGCATGCTATCTACATGTTGCCTAAAAGTTGACTCAGTGGTATTCCGACTTAAGTATTCAATATTCATAAGAAGGTAAGGCCAGTGAAAACCCTTTCTTTGCCATCAAGCGCCTCAATTAATTGATCACTGAATAGAGATGTTTTAAGATTTTAGAGTTGAATATAATAGAAAATAAACTTTATTCTGGTATTAAGTCCCTTAAGAACATTGTTAAAAAAGAAATAAAGAAAGGGCAAAGTATAGGAGGGAGGTGGCATGTCCGACATTTAGTGAGATGGAATTCCAGAACATGATGAAGGGGCCAACAATAAAGGTAAGTGAAACAGGGTAGATTTGTATAGAACAATATTGTAAAGAACTTGCACTGCAGGACATTGTCGGTGTATAAAAGGCCAAGGAAATATTGTCTTCGGTAGAAGAAAAAGAGCCGAAAGACCCTAATTCATGATAACAATGAGAGATAAGGTCGCGTCTTGTACTCGGTTAAATAATCTTACAAGGTATTGATGATTCTCCTTAGCCTTCCTCCGAGATCTGTCGAGAGGCCCCTGTATAAAACGCAGGAGGCATAATCAAATATGGGGAAAATGTGAGAGGATACTTTTTAATAAGTGTCGGTTTGGGTAGAAGATGGTGAAAGCGATGAAATAGTTTAAGAGTAGGATTAGAGATAGTCGGAAAATGTTGACCGTATAGAGATTTAACTATAATCTTAATTAAGCTGGATTTGTTAATTAATTTTACGAAGACGGAAAGTGGCCTTGGTTTCAGTAAAGGATAACGGTTCGAGGCAGGATCTGAAGAACAAACAGGAAGTTGAAGAAGAAAGGATGGAAATTGCGAAATGGTCTAATGGCGGAGGAAGGAAGATTCCCAGCTAATTGAAATAACTCTTCTATAAAGTAGTGTTCCGTTAGTGGTCTCCTCATCCCCTCGTTTGTATTATCCTGTTTACGTTTCGGCTTTATAAAAGGTCAAAATGTGGGTGGTCTTCGTTTCCGACGTTCATTAAGTTCAAAAACTGATCGGTTATTAATAGCATACCTTGTTCCTTGTATAATGAGGGGACTTAGAGTATTCTATCGCGATTTATAGTATTTCAGACATGGGCGTCGCAAGATTTCGTCTAGGGGGAGGGCAGACTAGTAAAAATCTTATGAGTAGTAAGACTCAATTAATGGTTCAAATGAAATTCATAGATATTTGAAAATTTAAATATATTTATATATAATACTTCCTACATAATGTAATAAAATACATATTTTAAAAATCTATGTCTGAAAGTGTTATGTTTGGGTAAAAATCTAGATTTGGTTATAAATAGTAAAATGGAGGAGGCAATGAGGAATCATCTTCTTAGCCTACATATAGATAGAGCGACGAAATCCACATTTAATTTATATTATAGAAATATTTGTCCTTTTGGGTCTTCTGCTCGGTACCTCTGTCTCTATGCCCACATCAATAAATTAAAAATTCTTGCACAATTGCGTTTGGCAAGTAAAAAGGTTAACACTGATTAATTAACATTGATGGAAAAACAATAAGATTTGATTCTCAACTACCATGCAAATATTGTAATTTAGATTTAAGCGATAATATCTATCATTATTTATTAGAATGTAAGACATTTGAAGAACATAGTCTGTCTATTTTAACAAATGGAGTGGATCAGCCGAAAAACGTTCTAAGCGACAAATATGCAATGTTGAATAATCAGTGGACAAAAATCATAGTCTAAAGTTATTGTTAGTTCTGTAGGTGAATTTACTTTCTCATGTGATTTGTTATGTATACATGTAAAATGACATAATGGAGTACTAGATCATACTATGACGTACTATTATACATTTTAATACATTCACCCAAAAGTACCACTTCGGCAACGTTGTCGCTTAGAACGTTTTTCGGCGGATCCATTCAATTATATACAAATAGAAGCATATGGAGATCCTATTATTTTATTATTAGATGTTAAGGATATTAAGCATTTAAACAGAATTTTTCTTTTCGTTCGTAATACTGTAGGTAAGGAGTTTAATACCCTTTAAGTAAAATATTTGATGTGTATATATTTTTATATAGTGTAAAAGGTAAAAGGTAATCTCTTATTTTACTTTTAACCTTATGGAATTGTTTTTATTTTGTTAAAGAACCTGATGATCTTTTGTTGTGATGAAGAAATAATTAGGTATTGTTTTGTATTTACTAAATATAATATTATTTTTTGTATATTTAGAGCCAGATCTCCTTTATTTGTAAATATACAAAATACAGTATTTATCCATCCATCCATCCATCCATCCATATTTTAAAAATAAACCTTATAATATGATTTTTATTTCAATAAAATATAAAAAGATGACTGTAATAGTTTATTTAAACTTAAAAAATATTGGAAAAATACAGGGTGTCCAGAAAGATTATTCGGGTTTTTGTTACTGTGAAATGATAAGAGGTTTTTTGGCCTAAGAACTTCAAGAGTTTAAAGGATATAACTCTAGAACATGGTTTCAGCAAGACGGGGCCACTTGCCATACTTCGGACTTATCAATTGCTACGGTAAACGAATTATTCCATAACAAAGTGATTTCTCGTAGAAATTAGTTGACCATTAGTTGGCCTCCCAGGAGTCCCGATCTCAGTCCTCTTGACTTCTTCCTGTGGGGATACCTGAAAAGTAGGGTATACGAAAAGAAACCGACGAATCTAACGCAAATGAAGCAAAATATCAGAACAGAAAAGACGGTAATCTCAGGAACAATGTGTCGACGCGTTTTTAGAAATCTGCGTTTGAGATTCGAGGAGTGCCAGCAGCATTATGGTGGACACCTAGACAATATTGTTTTTTCTAAATAAATTTCCAGTTCATTGTGTTTAAATAAAATGTAAACATCATACTTGATATTCTATATTTGAGATTTTATCGAACTTTCAAAGACCGAATACTCTTTTTGGACACTCTGTACTTTTAAAACTTCCAGAGAAGTAAAAGAAAAAAACATTCCTAATATTATTAATGTGTCATATATTTTTAATAATATTATTGTTTTTGATGTACTCATTCCTTTTAGGTGTAGAATCTTATCATCGAATCTTTAGTTTAGCAAAATTAACAAGATTTATGAATGTAAATTGTAGGTCTGATTTTTATTAAACTACCAAATCAATTCTACTGGTTGTTTTGGATATATATCTTTAGACGATTAAATTAATTTCAGATAAAACGAAAAATAAAAATCCCTCTCTTTATAAATAAATTATAAATCAGAAGACAATTATTATTATTTATATATATTCGTCGTCGACAAGATTATTTTATCAAAGATATTTATTGACGAAGGTGGATAGCTATATTATAAAATAGCTATTTTCAAAAATATCCTCCATTGGCCTGAATCACTTTATCTGTAAGAAAAAAGCGGTTATTGTACATATATAAATTAACTTTATTAAGTTATTTAATGTCACTATCTTAAATTAGGTAGCTTATTTAAATTAATACCTCTCATTACTTACATGGTCTAGAATCTTATCATCGAATCTTTAGTTAGCAAAATTAACAAGATTGATGAATGTAAATTGTAGGTCTGATTTTTATTACACTAACAAATCAATTCAACGGGTTGTTCTGGATATAAATCTTAAGACTATTAAATTAAATTCAGATGTAACCAAAAAATAAAAATCTCTTACAAGTTACATATTTATAGAATTCAATCATGACTTATTTTGTTAAAATAAATTATAAATCAGAAGATAATTAATATTATTTATATATATATTTTATATATTCGTCGTCGACAAGATTATTTTATCAAAGATATTCATTGGCGAAGGTCGATAGCTATATTATAAAATAATAATAATGATAATAACCTTTATTTGTACATCTTATAAAACATAATAAAAAATTTACAATAGCTTGATACATCCATTATTTACATATTTACACAATCAACATTTAGTTGAGGTTTTGAGTTCGATTATTTCTACCACACTAAATAATGCACCTGTCCCATCCGCTTCAACTCTTTCCTGTCCAAAGCTACTCGCCTCCAGGCTGCCCCTCCGCAACTCTTCTTCATCTCCTGGTCCCAATCTGTAGGTGGACGTCCTCTCTTCCTTGGGTATTCCCTTGGACACCAGCCATTAGCTGCCTGGTCCATGTTGTAGCAGTTCTCCTGATGACATGTCCGGTCCAGGTCTACTTCCTCATGTGCACCTTCTCCATAATATCCAGGAACCCAGTTCTTGCTCTCATCCACGTATTTTCTTTACGTTCTCGCCTTGATATTCCGAGAAGGTATCGCTCCATCCCTCTGACTGTTATCCTCAGTTTGTGACTAGTCTTCTAGTCAGTTACCCAGGTTTCGCAACCGTAGGTCATGGCAGGTAGCACTGTACTCATCCTATTACAATATAAAATAGCTATTTTCAAAAATATCCTCCATTGCCCTGAATCACTTTATTTGTAAGAAAAAAGTTTTATCCTATAGAAGAAACAAAAAGTGGTTATTGTACATATAACATATATATACATTACTTTATGCACGTTAATTAATGTCACTCTCTTAAATTAGTTAGCTTATTTAAATTAGTTACCTCTCATTAATTACCTGATGGTTGAGCGTGATCACCTCCTTGCACAACCGCTAGAGAAATAGTAACTTCCTTACTACTAAAGAAATAGTACTTGCTTACATAGTGCTGAACCCAAACCCTTCAGTGGTTGTTGTGGTAAAGGTTTTTTCTCATTACTTAAATTAATTATTAAATTAATCTTTTTTTCTCTTTCAAGGCGATGGGGGAATTAAGTGGGAATTTTAGAAGCCAGTTCTACTAGACACCCCGCATTTTGAACTTTGGTTCTTTGAAGTAAACAAATATGACTCCTCTTAGAAAAAAAACATACAGAGAATTCCTCATTTTTAACTTAGGTCCCTCAGAGCCTTATCGAATCGAAACACACATCGGTAAAGGCCCAACTATTTTCGGCTTCATCAAGTAATGGACCTATGATTCAGAGAGCAGAGCACTATAATCGGGAAATACTGTGTGCAGTCATATAGCAGCGGCCATGTTGTCGATCCGCACGGCTGCACCGACACTTTACCATCGGAGCTATGCTGTTCTGTGTCATTCTGTTTTCTGGTGAGTGAGGAATGTCTTTTCACATATCGTGGGATCTAATCTGTCAAAAATATACAATATAACTAGTTTGAGAGTTGTATAATAAGTAAGTAAAATATTATTTATGCACATTAGACCCCCAATAGAAGTTTGATAAATGGCGTTTTTGTTAAACTTTTGCTAGGCGTGACCTGTCAACTTAAACATCTGTAGATTTGGAATTGAACTCTAAGTACCGAAAATGTTAAAAATTTGCATTTATTCCTCGTCCTCTCCCAAACCCACGGGTAAAACTTTTTAATCAAAAAGGTACGATGAATTAAAAAAAAATAAAATAAAAAAAAATAAAATAAAAAAAAAATAAAAGAAAGAATTGATAAAGATAACCATATTTCTTATTCAGGCATATCTACAGTAACTGAGCTTACATTTTCTAAACAGTTTGGGCAGGTCCACGGAATGGATATCAAACCACTGCACCTGAGAAAACTAAACATAAGGAATCTAACTCTCTCGGCAATAGCCGCATTAAAAATAAATAAATAACTTATCCTTATTTTTTTTCGCTACAGCAACTAACTATTTATTTAAGTAAATAAGATTAAAAGTATTAATTGAAAAAGGATAACTACATTTTACTTATAATCAGGATATTTAAGGTAGGTACATTTAACAAATAGTGGATATACTCAATCCAGCAGTAGTCACCTAGAATGGTCGGAATTCATTTGCGTTGGCACCGTGTTCCCATATGGCGTGGACGCATTCTTTGTGATGTGAGTTAACGGCCCCTAAATTTTCAGGAAAAAGTTCGATACACCTCTTTTTTCAAATATTATTATTGGAACTGCGAACAGAATATAACGAAATACAGTAGTCTAAGGTGTTAGGGAAGTAACATATTGCGCACAAAAAACATTACAAGTCCAAGTTTTGTCCGAAGTTCGCACTGGAAAGCGAAAATAAGTTTAGATCAGATGCGGTGCCCGGATCACACAACTTTCATATACAACCCTTCTTTTTGTGAACAGAAGTAGATTTTTTTTTACAAATTCCGTCCTTATGTGCTACCGGCTAAAAAAAAAATTCTCTTCAAAAATAAAAAAATTAAAAATTAATTCAAAAAAGGTGGTACCCACGAATAAAGACTCAAGAGATACAAAAAATTGTCCACCTCCCGTTACTACTCGCAGAGAGGTATAAGTGAAGAGGAAGGATTGGTTCCACTTGGAAGCGAGCTCTGTGTTGTAGTGGTTAACATACCGCGCATGTCACGCAAGACCCGGGTTCGACTCCCGGCGGAGCCCAATCTTTTCTCTTCAAAAATAAAATATTTAAAAAAAAATTCGTCTAATAATTTAATACTGATTTATTAGTAACTATCGTCAGTGAACGTAATTCGCTTAATCAATCAAGTCGATGTTTAACGAAAACTGAGGGTAATTAAACAAAATAAAAAATAACTCTTATAAGTGGGTAGCTGGTAGTGTTTAAAAAAAATGACTTATTTTGAACAAAGTCACTTTTTAAGCGTCGTTGTCCATTAATTCTTTTTTCTCTACATTTTTTACCAATAATGAAGTATATCACATTGTATTACGAATAAAATTGTAAGTTTATTGTAAGATTAATTAATAATTTCCAATTGAGCAAGGTTATTCGTTTTTAGAATAAAAATGTATTACTGCGAATTAGGTTCATAAATGCACCTTCTTTGTTTGTTGGTCATGGTTTTATGGCATAAAACTTCAATGGTCATCGACGCCATTATGCCTAATGGACCTTTTTTTTGATACACGTTTTTATACATTTTGAGATTGTTACTGCACATTTTTCGTTCTTTTTTAATGCACGAAAATCCGGTTTTGAGAGAGTTCTCCCAAGATTATGCTAGCCCAATTTATTTCGGAAATGTTCAGTGGGAATTCACCTACTGCATCCTTTATGTTCTAACGTTCCTTTGAGTTTATTGTTTCCCCTTTAATGGCTGCCTATTAGTTTTATCTGTTACTTCCGTTAACTATTTCGGGGAAAGTTGGGGGAGGTCAATTACTACTTTCTAGTTGTTTATCGAACGGTCCTACATGTCTCCTCTTCCTTATATTTTTATAAAAATATTTCGATTAATGTTTAGTGCTTAATATATTGTCTGCACTGTTCTACTTATATTGTTAAATAGTTTGAGATTGAAATAGATAGAGTTGAAGTCCTCAGCGGTCCGTTCCGCGTGCGAGTACTGGGTGCGGTAGAAGTTTGGAAACTCTTTCGTTTCCAATTAGTCTCGCTTCATCTCGAAAACACGCACTTTGTCTAAAGTTGAAATTGCAATTTTTTTTTTTCTTTTGTATAGAAAAACTTTCAGAGATCCTCTACTATTCGGAACTTTATCCTTTATAAAGAGAAAGTTTCTTATGTGAAACTGTTTTTGTTTAGTTAAATTTAATAGTTCTCTTATTCAGAGAGGAGGCAAAGTTCTGTAATCCGATTAATTACTAACATTTTTAATTATTAGAAGCCTTAGCTCATTTATATGACAGGAACACCTGATAGCCCTTGTAGACAGTGAGACTAACTCCAATCAGAATTTTGCGGAAAAGCACTTTGTATTTCTTTTTAGAAAATGCGTACATTTGTAAACAGTATCTATTTAATATTACTGCCGCACTTCCACAAAATATACAAGTAAGAATGTCCCTAAGAGAAATATTATTTAAAATCACATATTGCAATACACCTTGAAAATTCCTTAATGGTTCTGTTTTATCTGTCTTCCTGATCTTGAATAAAACTTTTTTCATTGTCACTTTGGAGTATGTTACACGTAAGTATTTTTGGTTTGATATCTTCTTTTTTTTTTTTTTTATCTATTTCACTTGCTTGTTTAAAGGTTTTCATTGTTTTGTTTGTTTATATAACGTCACATTATGTTGTTATAGCTAATTGGAAGATGATTCTTTGAGAATCCTTAATGTTTCCAGTTATAATTAGGATATGGATCTTTAATGATCACATGACATCTTACAGGCTCGGGAACTCAATTTTACTACCCTTTCAACAATCCTAAGGCCACCTGGCGGGCTGCGAACCCGCTACTTGTGTAGTAGTTGGCTATGCTTACCACTAAGCCAAAGGCGACCCCACTGATGTGTTTTTATTCCTATATTTTTCCAATCAGCTGCTTGATTATTAACCTTAGTCTGTCGGTGTCTAAATCAGCAAAATCTTTTTCCGGCCTCATTTGCGTGTTAAAATTTAATACTAGCACTTTTTCCTTATTCTATACATCATTCACACATTCCTCATTGCTCTCCATAAAATAGTCTTTAATTTTCGATTATTTATTTATTTAGTGTTGATTCTATCCTTTCCTAATTGGACATAAGTAATTTCCATGGCTCGTATAATGAAGCTACTAAGCATACGAGTACAGTGTGAGTCAGGTCGGAAGGAAGACTGGTGAGTCAGAAGAGACAGTGTACTCAGCAGTTCTTACAGACTTCTCATTACTGCTATCTTTCTTGGCATCGCATTCTGTACCACAGCGCTATTCTCGCCTACGTCAACTTTTAAAAGCAAATATATTATTTTCTCTTATTTTCAGACTTTATACCTACATCGCAATTTTTAAATTTGCAGTCTATGCTAACTATTTTGGGTAAATGCAAAAATATTTTGGGTTTTGTTTGTTTTAGTCACTTTATGGCACTTAGGATATTGATAATCGGACAATGCTACAGTGGGAGTCCTAAATTTAACCTATCCAGCTATAATTAGGATATAGATGTTTAACGAGTACCTGACATTATACAGGCTCGAGACATCTATTTTACGTCCTGTCCGAAGGACGGCATTGCCAAGGATTTTATATTAACGCGAATCGGCGACCTTTACTATTGTAGGTTGCTATGCTAACCACTAGACCAAAAGGTGACCCCCGAAAAAGAGGGTAAAATGGCACACCGGATTTCTGGTGTCCACAATCACAAAATCTTTAGGGTTATCCATAAGCTGATAATAGGATGATTCAATAATTATACTTCGATTGAACGTATGCGAAAACTGCTTACTCCATACTAGTAATGTTACCCAATTTACAATTTTGAGAGCAACTTGGTAGCTAAACCATTTTCGTTGGTTTTTGTATGTTAGTTTGGAGAAATAACTTTGAAAGGTCTGTTTAGTACTATGTTATTTTTACAAAATATTTTTTTAATAATCTTCAGTTATTGCGTCCACACTTACCGGCCTCATGTTTGCTTTATCCTCATTACATTAAATATAGTCAGGAGATTATTTATAAATTAGCAATTGATTGATAGCAATTCTTGATCTTATCCGGTATAAGAATCTTTAGTTAGGACTCCGTACTATTTCCCATTATCTCAACTCACACTATATTCTAAAGATCATGCAGTCATAGATAATTTTCTTTGCACTTTTGTTGAATTTAAGTCGTTATTGTTATATGTATATGTAAACTATGTACAATAATGATCTTCTGTTATCAACATTCTTTTTATATCTACCAAGTAGGATAAGAGTGCTCACTTCCTTCATGAAATATTTTTTTCCTAATGATATATTACATCTGTCTAAGTACTATGTTACCTTGATATATCAGTTATATAACTGGTTCTGTAGATCATCTTAACTATTAATTTTCTCTTGGATTCGGGAGTGAAAAGTTAGATTTGACATCACATCATCCACCTCTGATCCTTTCTGTCGAGGAAATGGAGCAACGAGCCGATGAATAGAGAAATTGCCTAGATTTTCCAGAAAGTGTCAGCAAGCATCCCCCCGAAGACAAATTACTAGAAAGCAGATCTGGGAACCACTGCCCCTCAGACCTTTTGGACCGGAGGTATTTCCTGTCATTAGGGGAATCTTCAGCTATTTCCGCTTAGAGGAACTCACGGGGTTTGTGTTAGTTGATGCTGTATTGTATGTAAAATACATCTTGTATACTATGTATTGAAATGCGGGTAGTTTTCTTTCGTCGTCTGCTAAGGGAGGTCGCTCTCTGACAGAATGTAAAGTCCTGTCTCCCTCAGCAGTCTGGCCCTTAGTGTCTCATAGGCGGGGTGTGCGCAAACAGTGGTTATATATTTCACTTTAGTAAGAAAGAGTGGTTTGTTCAAGGATTTTCTTTAATGAAGGAGGCTCTTCCAAGTGTTATTTTATATTTAATTGTCCCAACCTTTCGAGCGATTGATCCATCTTCTGGGTCCATCTATATTTTAACATGTTTTAATTATTACTTATCACCATAGTTATTATAATTACCTATTTTAAAATTTTTTATTTCCATCGCCAATTGTCCTTATTTAAGGTGTTATGTATTAAAATATAACTGTCTTTTCCTTATTTTACATTATTAGCTTATTTTTGTTATAACTGTTGCTACTTTGTGGATTTAGGGTTACAGATCATCCTGTCCCCTCACCCCTCTTTCTCTATGTTTGTTTATCTGTTGTCGTTGTGTTCTTTTTTTTTAGGATAATGTTTTTTTAATTTTTTTATTATGTGAGCGTAATAGTTGTTTAGATGTTTTGTGCCTGTTTTATATTTTATTGTATTTTGTATTGTGTATGGCTTTCTATAGAAGAAGTCTTTAAATCAGAATCGTACAATTTTTATCTTTGTAAATCTTGAAAGATTAATGAAAATCTTAGAATGATTAAATCTTTTCAATGATACTAAAATGGTAGCTCAATTTGTTACTAGTTTCCCGATGCCCCTTCTGAACTTATCAAGTTATAAGAGTGTTGCCTATGCGAAATACTATCCCTACCACGTCACTACTTCCAGGCAAAGCCCGGATGGCGCCCGGGGTTTTGTGTGAACCCAATCTCCACTGGAAAGGAGCGTTTATTTATTTCTGTAGAGCGAGCGTAGCGAGCAGGAGTCGAAAAAAAATCTAGTAAAGCTGATCAAGACATCTTTTAACCAAAAAAGACGCGATGAGAGTCCCCTTAAATCATATAATAGGCTAGAAAAAGGAGGTGGGGGGTAGTAGTTCGCATAAGAACCAACAGATAGCGACGTCTTATCAGTTGCAAAGTTCAGAAGGGCCATGGGGAAACTAGTGTCGGCAATTCTAATAGAAAAATAGAAATCTGGAAAAATTCTATAACAATCGAATTATGAACAGACACAATATAAGTTGGTAGGATTATTTGTAGGAAAGAAGTGAAGTTTCCTTCAACTTGGTCTCCTGAAAAGTTAGGATTTTCAACTTGTACGAATTAGGTCTAGCACGTTCGATAGAAGTAATTAATGATGAATGAATGTTCAGATACCTTATACAAAGGCGCACGTGCGTATTTTATTTACTATAAACTACATCTACTACATAATTTTAAAGTATAACCTTTTACTAATTTTGGAATACGTCAGTTCTTATGCAGAGTGTGAGCTACATAATCTGAGACTGTTGCGAACATCAGCAGCTATATTTCAAGAGAGCTCCCCTCCCGAGATGTAGGAGTCGCAGATAGGCTTTATCGTTGTTTTCGAACGATTGCCCCATTTAGTCTAAGTTAGTCTGTGGCTTAATGTCTCTTCCGCACCGCGTTCGGTTCACTATGGTGCAGTCTCATAGTGTAGTGGAGCGAATGTTTCACTATTCTAGGGATTTAAATATTCATTTGCACTATCAAAAACTGTGTACATTTATCTTATCATTGTTTGAACGGCACAAGCAAGTTTAATATTCATATTATAACGTAAACAATCATATGACTTGAGCTTCACAGTCAAGACACAGACTTATACTAACTCGTTCAGTCATTCGCCCCATATATATAATCGTAAATGGTCAGGTCTGGAATGTTCCAGAACAATGTGGATAGTTCTACGCCTTCGTGGACTAGGCCACGTAAACATCTAGACCCAAACAGTTCGTTCCAACCGCTTATTTTGTTCCAACAAACGGTCTGGGAGTTTACGCCATTCGTTTTTGTTTTTTTTTTGTTTTATTTGCTTATCGATTTAACGTTACAATATTTCACTTTGTATTTGTTCTTCATATAAAACGCATTTCCTAATTTATCTTTTTTTTTTTTTTTTTATGAGGAGTAAATTTGAAACTTTAATGGCGAAATGACTTTGGACAAGGTTAAACCTCCTTTATTTTTATTATTCATTTTTCTTACTGTTTGAGATTAAAATGTTAACTTGACTAATTAAATACAGTTTTTTCTCTTGATCTTTATTTTTGCTGTATTACTTTGTTCCAAAATAACAAGAGTCCTGAACGCAGTAATTAAAGTATATAACTGTTCCTTTAAGTTTGATCGTATTACAAAGTATATGTAGTGTATATAAGTATATATGCTTCTCATCAGTGAAAAAATGTTTTTGTTTTATTTAAAAAAAATATTTAAATAATAGATAATGTTACTATTCTGATCATGATGAAGGGCCGCGTATTTCTGACTCATCTTTGCAGTTTTTATATATTTTGATAAAAGAGGCCTGCTTTAGACTTTGATCTTGCGCTTCGCTGAACCGAATAAAAGCCCATGAATTCGCTGAATTCAGGATGACTCAAAAAGGTTTTCTCTCCTTTAATTACATGTAATTGTAATTTTATTACAAGATTAGAACACCTGCCTAATGCTTGCTTTGTAAATCGTCTTTGTTCGCAGAATGACTCAAAACAACTTTGAGGTGTTGGTGTCAATCGATTGAATTTGAAGAGATTCTCAACTTGTTGAGTACCACAGTGAATATTTTCAAAAGAAATCGATGGTGATAAATATCAATTAAATAATATGGAAATAGACAGATAGAGAGATTTTTAAATCAGAATAATGTTTCAGTGGCCCGATTTGGAAATCATTCTATGAAGCATTTGCTTGTGATTATCATTATTTAACATGTCTATTAGGATTTATTCGTGGTTTATTAGATAAGCGTGTATTCGATTGGAAAATATAAAATTTAGACAGTGAAATATGAAATCGCACTGGTGTTGTGAAGTTCAAATTCCAGAAATTTAACTATTCTGTACTATGTTTTCTTAAAAAAAAAATAAAAAATAAAAAAAATTAATTTCGTTTTAGGTATCTTGTTTTAGGCAAGTAACGTTATTTTTATACGAATCCATTGTTATCCCCTTCCTCTGATATTTATAACTAAAAATGTCTGAAGATGACTCGTGAAGAAAATAATAAAATAAAATGAGCTAAACGAGTGATGTTCATGAATTTCTGTAGGCTCATTCCAAAACAGAGGAGGGTGTTTTAATATTCCTGCGACGCAGGGACCACACGACAAGGCGTGACAGACGTGATGGACCAGGGACGTTGTGAAGAGGTGCCGACTAATGGAGGATGGCTACTGAACACCGAGGCAGGAAGTCGAGGACAATGTAGTGGTAGTACAGGCTTCATTGTTCTTGGAGGAAACGTTAGCTACTGGAATAGCAATGCCATTTAATGTTTCCAGTTTCTGGTTTTTTTACTTTCACTTACCTATATATGAAATGTATAGTAAGTGGAAGTATTGCGATCGTGAAAAATTTCGACTTCCGGTTTTCAACGGAAATACACGTTTTGGGACCCCCTGAGTCAAAATAACTAAGTCCCGCGAAATGGTCTGTGTGTGTGTGTGTGTGTGTGTGTGTGTGTGTGTGTGTGTGTGTGTGTTTGTGTGTGTGTATGTATGTGAACAGACTAGCTCAAAAACTATAAACCGCACAGACCTCTGTGTGTGTGTGTGTGTGTGTGTGTGTGTGTGTGTGTGTGTGTGTGTGTGTGTGTGTGTGTGTGTGTGTGTGTGTGTGTGAACAGACTAGCTCAAAAACTATAAACCGTGGGAACCTGAAATTGGGTATTTAGTGTAGGTATATGCCCGCGATGTGACAGCAAAAATTTTATCAAAATTGCTCAAAGGAGGGGGTACTTTATTTAATAACGTTTTGCGTTTTTTTCGATTTTCTCAAAAACGGCTCTAACGATTTTGATTAAACTAAGTATTTGATCTACTTATATGCCCGAGATATGACTGTAAAAATTTCATCAAAATTGATTAACCGGAGGGGGGACTTTACTCAATAAATTTTGTATCACTTTCACGTGATTTTTTTATTTACTCAACAACGGCTTAAACGATTTTGATCAAACTGGGTATATGATGTATGTATAGGCCCGAGATACGACTGTAAAAATTTCATCAAAATTGATCAACCGGAGGGGGACTTTACTTAATAAATTTTGTGCTAATTTCACGTGTACATATTTTTTATTTACTCAAAAACGGCTTTAACGATTTTGAAGAAACTGGGTATTTGATGTATGTATATACCAAATATGTAAAAGCCAACATTTCATCAAAATTGGTCCAACTGAGGGGGCACTTTATTTCATGAGTTTTTTTCCAATTTTTACCTATTTTTCGATTATCTCAAAAACGGCTTTAAAGATTTTTATCAAATTCGTCATGTTTAATGAAAATTAGGTTTTCTTTAATATCAGGTAAGCTTTATCATTATTAAAATGTTCTGAGGGGGCTTTTTTTTGGGTGGGGGCGGGCCTTTTTTGTTTGTTTCTTTCTTTCTTATAAAGTACCTTTGTTTTTGTTTACATGGAGAAATTAACTGTCTCTCGTTACGCCTAAAAATAAGAAATGGCTAAATATGAGATATGATAAAAATAAAGAAAACATAAAGAGGAGAAAAAAAGAAAAATATCCAGTCAACTCATAAAACTCGTTGAGCCCACGCTTGCGGAGTACGCCTTTAATGACAGACCATTGTTCATAATTAAAGCCGTTCTGTTCATTTGAGAAGTGGCAATTAACAAAACGCAATAAATTTCTAATCTAAGTAAGTTGGTAAGTGAAAGTTGTGTGTTGCGATCACGCACCAGATTTTTTAAGGTACGTTTAACTTGTACTTTAAAATTCGAATTTATAAAAATATTATGTTTCCTACGTCAAACCTGGCCGCTAACATTGAGTGATAAGCAACGGCTTAGGATTTTGAAAATAAGGTACGGCGTAGAATATTTGGTACGCAGAGGGACGTATCAACAGAAAAATTTAGACGTTCACACAACGCTGAAGAGACTGAACTATATCCGGTAAATGTAAGGCTAATACCAGCAAGACCAATAAAGTGGACTTGTAAAATTGTGAACGAATTCCAAAAGATTAATAAGAGCGGTGCTAAATGGGAAACGTCCGAGGGGTAAGCCAAGACGGAGATGGGGGATTGCGTTAGTGCAGATTTGTCGAAATAAGGTTTGGAAGGCGGTCATTGAATGGAGGTTAGGAGCGATTAGTGGTTTCGGCATTGAGCCTTCGGGTTAGCTAAGCTTTTATTATTAGTATTATTTTGTTAACTAGTATTCTTGTGTTGCCAACTGAAGCATTTGGGGGTTACGGCTATTGGAAGGTACCTACTGGCGTTCTCTGCTTTGAGGGAATAGAGCGTTATAGAGAGAGAATATTTTTATTATTTATAGAGATTTAAAAGGGCCGCGGCGTGGCCGAGGGGATAGCGTCTCCGACTCCCACGCTGGCGGTACGGGTTCGAATCCCGCCCAAGCCCGCTCGATTCTGTTCGGTGACGGCCTCGCTGAAAAGACTCAGCGGCTTGCCATGGTTAGAAGAGGCTGGCTACCCGTAGATAACCCGTCCCGATTTGCCCTCCTGGCATAAAGCGGACGTTAAAAAATGAAAAAAAAAATGATGATTTTGGATTATTCATCCTTCCAATCAACATGCTAATTTACCTGACTTATTTGTGGAACAATAATAATAAATATTTAATAATTTTTTGTATGTGAACAGTAGGAAAAATTAAAAACCTACTTAAAAAAATAGAGCGTTATATTTTATTGGCATTGCTCGGCCTATTTTTGGTTGCTTGGTGTGAGGAAAATTGCGACCTTAATGACAAAGATATACCACTGGATATATACATGATATGAAGGTTTTTTTTTTATACTTTTCGGTGAGTTACGTGATCATTATATACCTCTCATCCCAGTCAGGGATAACTCGAATTTCACCCAAAACGGTTCAAGTGGTTAAAAAGGAGCGTGAAGGCGGTTTCTTCGTAGTGAATAAGTTTTTAAGTCAGGCCTTCACTTGAAATTTAGTAATTATCATTTGCCTTAAATCTTCTGTATTCGTTCGATGAGCAATCAGTCGACTCTAATATCTCATTACTTGTAAGATTTATTCACTTAATTAAACGCCCTTAGTCAGTAGCCACGACTTAATTTTGTCGAAAAGCAAACGCTAGATAATGAAAACCTGATTTTTTACCGATACTATTTGAACTTATCGACTACTATTGAATCAGATATCGACTATTATAAAAATTTCATCGTATAAAATCTATCTCCATTATTTTACTTGTGATGGTAACATGAAAATTGTGAATAGAAATTTTAAATATTTTTATAAGAAGGTTGTCCTTGGCTGGGATTTGAACCCGGATGTCCTTATCACTAGTAAGAAGCAATTTTTGCGCTATCCGGGTGGAGTGGACTAATTTGTCCATTAAGACCATCATTCTTGACCATTGTCACTTTTTGAAAATATCAATTCCATTATTTTTCTCGTGACAATAAAATAAAAATTCTAAATATAATTCTTAAATATTTTTTAAAAGAAGAGAAAAGATTGCCACCGATCATGCGAGATTGATGGGAAAGAGGCCAGTGAAGAGAAAGGATTGACTCGACCGGGATATGTGACTGGTGGTACAAGTGGCAAATGTGTCACTAATATAACGAAAACCTGGTTCATATCCCGGCCAAAAAAATTCTTTTCTCTTCATATAAAAAATATTTAAAATTGTATTTAAATTCTATCCTTATTAATTACTAATATACTAAAACTAATATACTAAACTTCTTGGATTAATTAAAAAACCTCAAAATGCGAACGAAATTAGTCGAAAATAAAGTGGAAGCTGTGAAGAAATCGTTATTTGAAATTTAATTTATGAATTTTATTTATTGCAAACATATTTGTTTCTTATTATTGGAATGTAACATTAGACTTTATTTAAAATCTGCGTTTACTAACAGCGCATCGCATACCTGTTACCATATCGATACATTCCGTTATCTCATTGTATCATGTCCTAATCGATGCATCGACAATGAATAAAGATGCGTCCATTGAAGGTCGATAGCGGATCGAAATATCGAATTGAAGCTGGCACTCACCTTGAAACCGATTTGATCTAAGACGTGGCCAACTTCCTTAAAGAAAGGCTCTCATATAAATGAAGGGTTGCTAAATGCGTGGAATACTCTCGAAAACAACGCATGATAATAATCTAATATATATACCCCGTCTTTAGGTACTCTCTCCTTTGCATAATTTACTCTTATTAAGTCCGTCTAGAAGGCTCTATAACATTCTAATAAAACTTGTTAGTTAGTTATTTTTTACTACTATCGTATAAATATATGTTTCAAGCGTCACCTGTCGTTATGGATGTACATCTCTAAATAATTCATATTAAACATAACTGAATTAATAGCACTCATTTTTAGTATCTATGAGAATATTTTCTAGTAGAAATTAAAAGTGATTACGTTGTTAAAAGCCTCTTTGATATTTTAGTCAAAATTCTCCAAATTTAAACTTCTCAGCATTTAATATTTCATTGGACGAACCTTTTTCTTTAATTAGATTCTTACCTAAAGTTCATTCTCAAAATAAAGCTATCAAAGAACCACCGATTATTAATCTTAACTCAGGTTATCAGGTGACTCGGATACAGAAATATGATTGTAATTTTTAAAATTATCTTTCTTATTTTGTTTGAAATATCTTGCTTGTTTGTGGTATAAAGAAAATAAGCTATGAGGTCACCAACAACTCTGAACCCAGTCTATAGCAGATCATACATCATTGTAACACCACTTATGTGTTTATATTAAATTTTTAATAAATACTATTGGAGAGAGGTCACCTGTGGTGTAGTGGTTAGCATAGCAATCTACAATACTTACGCGGTGGCCCTGTTTAAATATATATTTTAAAGGGAGTAAAAAAGTTCTTCGGATAGGACGTAAAATGGAGGTCCTGAGCCTGTACGATATCCGGTACTCGCTAAATATCCCTATCCTAATTATACCAGAATAGGCGAAATTTAGGACTCTTACTGTAGCATCGTCCGATTAGCCGATGGAGGGTTATAAAAAATAAAACGTTGTTTAAAGTTAATGAGATCGCTCCCAAGCTTCCATCAAAGTGAGATATGGCTTAATTTCATAATTTTAAGTTGTCGTGACGTGGAATTGAATTTACTTTTGTCTAATTAAAATTATAATTTACACCGTTATCTTTACTTGACATCAAATAGGTTTCCGATTATAACTCTTTACACTACCAATAACCAACAAAAACTATTTTGGAATATTGAAAGGGTGCCAAAGCTTTTATTTTCTTTGTTGGAAGAAAGGATTATTTTTGTTATTTCAAAGAGAGGAGCAATATTGATTTTTTTTACCTTTTAAAAAAAATAATAAAGAAAAGTAGGCTTTACTGTCCAGATTTTTCTAACCGATGCCTTATATTTATACTATTTTGGCTTCCTCTTGCCTACTAATGATGCATTCTTTGTTGTGTAGTGGCTCACTAATGGATTAGTGAGGGATAAATGTCCCACCAAACGGAAACGCTTTGGCTTAATTTTATGGGATATAAGCTGACCGATTACTTGAAACAAATATTTACAGGTTCGTTCTGCGTTGTTACTTGAATCCCAAATCCCTTGGAGGTCTTATCCCTCAAATCCTAATATTTGTTTCTAAGGTACATGTAAGATTTCAGAACTTGTTTGCATTTTTTGAAATGTTTTCCTCATACTATTTATTTCAAGTTTTATTTTTAATTTATTTATAGACTTATTTTTTCTCCTCCAAAACCTGGAAGGATGCGTTCTATCTGAAGAGAGAAGCTAGTCGTGTGTGGGAATCGGTCCTGTTCTCAGGCAGTATAAGCCCATTAGATGAGAGGGTATTAATCAAAACAAAAAAAGAGGATAACACCTGATGCCGCCGCCCCAGCGCTTGGGAAAGGTCAGACTTGGCAGGCCATGCGTAACGCACTCACGCAGCGCCCTCCAGCGACCTCGCCATTTAGAACACGATCATTGTTCACATCTGAAGATCGAAACGCAACGTATCTAATGTATCGATTGCATCTAATGAAAGAAACAGTCAATCTTTCTTTATGTCGAGCTTAGACTGTATCAAAAACGTGGCCCAAGCCACACGCACTATTTCTCTGTTTCGTTTGGGGCGTGAGATTAAAAAAGCCTGCGGAATGCTGCATGAGAGCGCTTGTATATATATTTAACTTTTTTCTTGCTGTTAACCATTTTTATTAATTTTATATTTTAAAAGAAAAGATTGAACTAGGCCCCAGTTACTAGCGCGGTTTGTTCCTTTACACCATAAAGAGCAGTCCTAGTCAAGTCAATCGTCTTTCTTCAGTTATCCCCTTCCCTCGAATTCGGATTTTTTTTTCGCGATGATTTTTATCCGGTGGTGGGAGGGGACTCTTGGTCCTATTTTTAATGTAATTTCTTATTTTCTTTTCAAAATATAAATATTTAAGAGAGTTGTAACCTCCTTCACCAGAACTTTGGATTTGTTGGGTGGCTGGGTGGCCGAGTAGAGATACGCGTTGCCCCCGACAACTTATAATTGGAAACTCGAAGATCATACTCGACATTAATCTCCCACCCTCTCCCCTGGCCCTGGAAATCACATATAGCCTAAAATTCGAGGAAGAGGAGGAAAAAAAAAAAAGAGTGGATTTTTCTTCGACGGTCACTTAACTATTAATTTCTAAATAATTTATTTTTTAAAGGGAAAAGATTTGGCTCCGCCGGGAGTCGAACCCGGGTCTCCTGCGTTACATGCGAGGATGCTAACCACTACACTAATAAACTATTTAACCACTACACCAAATAAATTATTTAAAAAAAAAAAAATTTAAAATGGTGGTCATCCACGAACTAAGATTAGATTAATTTATTAATTTCTATTTTATCTAAAATAGAAATTAATAAATAACCATATAACCACAACCATATAACCATATAACCATATAACCATATAACCATATAACCATATAACCACAACCTCCAAACGACATTGACCACTTATTTTCAATTGTGTCCCTTGACCTCTTCAATAACATTACTTGTTTTTTTTTATTTTTCTGCCACTATACCGCTCTCTCACCTGTTTTATTTAATTTAGCGCTGGAATATGCCATTAGGGAGGTGACACGTACCGGAAAGGGTTTGAATTTGGGAGGGAATATACCCGTGCTCGGATATGCCGATGATTTGGTATTGCTTGGGGAGGACGTGGAAACCATAAAAATGAACACAAAAACGTTGATGAAAGCCGGACAAGAACTTGGACTGGAAATGAATACGGATAAGACAAAATATATGGTTAGTCGTAGAAGTGGTGAGGATTTCGCTGATATCAGTGTAGGGGGGAATACGTTTGAACAGGTAGAGAAATTTAGATATTTAGGGGCGATGGTAACTAGAAAAAACGAAATTAAGGCTAGATTAAAAGCCGGTAATGCTTGCTACTTTTCAGTCGCGAAATTGCTTAGCTCCCGCCTTCAGTCCCAAAACTTAAAAATTAGGATTTACAAAACTATTATTCTTCCAACGGTCGTTTACGGATGCGAAACTTGGCCGCTGACATTGAGGGATGAGCAACGGCTTAGAGTTTTTGAAAATAAAGTACTGCGTAGAATATTTGGACCGAAGAGGGATGAAATAACGGGAGAATTTAGACGCTTACACAACGCCGAACTGAGTGAACTTTATCCAGTAAATATAACCATTTTTATTAATTTTATATTTTAAAATGGGCGTGTAAAATTGCAAAACTTGGCTGTGAACGTATTCCGAAAAGATTAATAAGCGCGGTGCCGAATGGGAAACGTCCGAGGGGCAGGCCGAGACGGAGGTGGGAGGATTGCGTTAGGGCGGATCTATCGAAGTTGGGTCTGGAAGACGTTCGATGGATGGAGGCGTGCAGGGAGCGAGTGGTGGTGTCGGCATCGAACCTTCGGGTTCGTTAAGCCTTTATTATTATTATATTTTATCTAAAAGCGTGAATTTAGAATTCACTGATTAGTAAGTTCTGAAAAAAACAATTAGAGCTATTGTAATGAATATATATATATATATATATATATATATATATATATATATATATATATATATATATATTTACCGAATTATCATCAAATCAATGTTATAAATATTTTCTTGACACCACCCACCCATAAACTCATTGCTATTTTTTTTTTTTTTTTTTTTTTTTTTTTTTTTTTTTTTTTTTTTTTTTTTTTTGTGGTTAACATTTTTCTTAAGGTAATGTCATTTTATATTGCTAACCACAACCTCCAAACGACATTGACCACTTATTTTCAATTGTGTCCCTTGACCTCTTCAATAACATTACTTGTTTTTTTTTTTTTTCTGCCACTATACCGCTTTTTAGAATGTAGTATAAAAGTAATTTATTTTGCTGAGGGCTATGTTATAGGGTTAAAGGCGACACTTCATTAAAACATTTCTATAATAACTAATTAATAAACTTGTAATTAATGTAATTATACAAATAATGTTTGCAAAATTCAGAGCATTAATACTAATGAGCACTACAACGAGGAAACCTCGCACTTACCTGACCAGAAATACTTCATTCCTTCGCACGTCCAGTTAACTGAAGTAGAAAAACCAACCTCATTGAAATTTCTGGGGATTGTTGGTTGTAATAAGTAGAATAAAAATATAAATGTCCGTAAAATATTATTATGTTTTTTATAAATCACCAGGTAAGAAAAAGGTGGATAATTTAGACGTGGTTTCAAGATCTCCGCATGATTGGGTACTCCGCCTAATTGGGACAAAACAAACTTTCACTTGATGGCACCATAAAACGCAGTCGAGTTTATATGTTTTACATTTTACTTAAAACGGGTAAAAAATGAAATGGTTAAAATTTTATTTTTGCCTCTCATCGCACGTTCTTTTTTCAATGATTATGTTCGAAAAAATATAAGCTTATTTAAAAAAAGGTTCTCAAACGATTAAAATTTATAATATTTTTGGTTTCTTTTGTATGCATATGTTCAAATAACCTTATTCATGAATTTGACTATGTACATTACTGTCTGTCGTTTTTATTGAAGTCTCCTAAACTAAACAATAAACTTAGATGTGTGTAATAAGCGACAATAATAGAAACCAGATCCAACTAATGTTAGGTTTACACGACTTAACAAGCCTTATAATTATATGTATATCCTCACCTGAAATACATTGCAAAAGTATAATAAGTAAAAATTCTAAAAACCGGCTTACGAATACTTTGGGATGTAAGACAATAGAGAAAAATATATTTTGGTTTAAAAACATAAATTATTTTCTAGACTCTTACAATTTAGGCATACAAATAAATATAAATAACTTTGGCGATTTTTGTAACATATCTAGAAATTTATCTGAATATATCTATATTCTTATTGTGCATAAAGGATATAGTACCAACGGGATATTGTTGTTGTTTATTCTTATATCAATTGATGTTTACGAGTGTGTGTACAAAATATGTTTACAAACCAATTTGTCTTTAAATTTTAGGGTTGAATATTATTTTCAGTGAATATAAAACAAAAATTAGTCGCTATCTCAACCTCTGATGGTCAATGACCAAGAGTATGTTGTCTTAAAGGAAATGTATTTTTGTAATTTTGTTCAATAAAAAAGGCATTAAATAAAAAAAAAAAAAAAAAATATATATATATATAAGTAGCTGGTTTGCATGATAAAATAAAATCTGATATTTACCTTGTTCAGTCCAGAGGAATACAGATACTGAGGGGAAAAATAAGGTGAGAGGTAGTGGTACGGGGTTAGTTTGCCGACTTCAAAGGTTTATTACGGGGAAGCCCAACGCTTTTGAAGTGAAAGGCTACATGAGGACTAAATGTAAAACAAAATAACAAAAGTATAAATTGTAAAAACTAACAATATAGATGGTACAGTATAGAAATTGTTTATATCTGGACTCAGTAATAAGATAAAAGTGAGAGTACAGACAAGGTAACAATGTAGTTATATAAAGGTAAAAGAAAATATAGTAGAGGTGAGAGATTGTCAACTGTTCTTCAATTACGATAGGTTAAATGATAGGATTTTCAGTTTACAATGAATTTATTGTGATTTCATAGGTACCTGCAATTATATCTGTACCTCTTGTACTACTATTATTTTTTTTTTTGTATTGAATATTCTTTCTGAATATTATCCAATTTTTTATGCATTGTTACATTATGTGTTATCTCATTTTTATGTTATTATTGAGTCCAGACAACTATTTGTATACAGTACCATTCTATTTCGTTAGTTTTTAAAATATTTTTGTTCACTCAGTTGTCATGTGCCTTCACTTCAAAAGCGTTGGATTTCCCCGTCATAAACCTTTGAAGTCTGCAAACTAACTCCCTACCACTACCTCTCACCTTATTTTTACCTTTAATCTTAGTATCCACCTGGACTCAGTAGGTAAATATCAGATTCTATTTTATCTTGTTAACCAGCCCCTTATTTTAATATTCATGTATACACCATCTTTTATATTATTATCAGTTCTGTAATGTATCCATTTATTGTCACCCTCTAGCATAGATACTCATATATTTGTTTTGTTTTAGCCCTGATGAAGATCCTCAAGTTGGATCGAAACGTTGGCTTACCACAATAAAATCATTGTAAACTGAATATCCTGACTATCATTTAGCCTATCGTAAAATAAATATAAAAAATCTGGTGCGTGCGCGCAACACACAACTTTCACTTACCAACTTACTTAGATTAGAAATTGACGTGTTTTGCTAAATATCATTTCCCAAATTCACACATTTTTCTACATTCATATCTTATTTTTGTTAATCGTTAAAGCCGTTTTTGAGTAAATAAAAAAAACACGTGAAAATTTATGATACAAAATTTATTAAGTAAAGTGCCATCTCCGGTTAATGAATTTTGATGAAATTTTAACAATCATACCTCGGGCATATAAACAACCCCCCTCCGGTTAATCAATTTTGATGAAATGTTGGCTATCACATCTTTGGCATATACATACATCAAATACCCAGTTTGATCAAAACCTTTAAAGCCGTTTTTGAGTAAATAAAAAAAACACGTGAAAATGATATAAAATTTATTAAGTAAAGTCCCCCCTCCGGTTGGTCAATTTTGGTGAAATGTTGGCTATCACATCTTTGGCTTATGCATACATCAAATACCCAGTTTGATCAAAATCGTTAAAGCCTATTTAGAGTAAATAAAAAAAAACACGTGAAAATGTTACAAAATTTATTAAGTAAAGTCCCCCCTCCGGTTAATCAATTTTGATGAAATTTTTACAGTCATATCTCGGGCATATTAGTACATCAAATACTCAGTTTAATCAAAATCGTTAGAGCCGTTTTAGAGAAAATCGAAAAAAACCTAAAAAGTTATTAAGTAAAGTACCCCCTCCCTTTAAGTAATTTTGATGAAATTTATGCTGTCACATCGCGGGCATATACCTACACTAAATACCCAATTTCATGATCACACGGTTTATAGTTTTTGAGCTAGTCTGTTCACACACACACACACAGACACACACACACACACACACACAGACCATTTCGCGACTTGGTCATTTCGACTCAGGGGACCCCAAAACGTGTATTTCCGTTGAAAACCGGAAGTCGAAATTTTTCACGATCGCAATACTTCCACTTACTATATATTTCATATATAGGTAAGTGAAAGTAAAAAGGAAATTTTATAATAATAAAGCTAACAATATTATTTTCTTCTAGTATAGATACTTTTGATACTATATATTTGTCTTCGGTTTAGCCCTGATGAAGATCCATATGTTGGTACCGAAATGTTGGCTTTTAAAAATTTAAAAACAAAAATTGTAACCGAAAATCCCTACTATTAATCATTCTATCATAAACAATAAGGCCGAGCGCACATTGAGACACTCGCGACGCAGAGCAGGGCAGAGCAGAGCAGAACAGTTTTTGTGGTAACTGAAATATATAGGAACAGCGCACATTGGGACGCAGAGCAGAGCAGGCCGATGTGGCACTCGTGGATCTGCCACAGAAAACTGTGCCGATGCGACGCAGTTTTCGATATTTGATTATTTTAATTCCTATTATTATCATTTAAATTATTGTTTGTGAAGTTCTACTTTACTCTTTAGCAGGTTAATGAAACTAAGTAGGTCTTCTGTATTTGTAGGGTGTTCTAGATAAGTACAGGGGAAAAAAACGGTTTTAAAAAAACAATAATTTAAAATATATATATATATATATATATATATTCTGTCATTTTAGACTCAAAAATCATAATATTTTTTTTTTTTTTTAACTTCATTCAAAAAAACTTTATAAAATCAATTTCAGGATGAAAAATGTACCTTGATTATCCGCTGGCGGATTATCAACTTTGCGAATTATCCGCGGTCATTCTAGAATTTTTTTTTTATTCTAGCGGTAGATGAGTTTAATGTTACGACGAAAAACACGAAAGAAAAAAAGTTTATTAAACAAGCAATTTCTGTTAATTTACATTTCTACAATCACGTATACACTTTCCCGTGAGGTGAAACATGAACAAGCCTCTAACTGAGACAAATAAAAATTCAGTTTCCCCCACAAAAACAGAAATTGCTTGTTTAATAATTAAATATTTAACTAAGAGGGGTTACCTCACAATTCAAATCATTTTATAATTAAGCATTTTCTCGTTCACGTCAGTTTTGTCAACCTCGACTGGTTAACTGCTACAGTTACGTAGCTTGTTGGTGATTGTTGTTCGTGATTTTATTTTACAATGAGTGATAAAACTTTATAAATTACATAATTATTTACATGTATGTATGTAATATCTATAAATGAACATTTTGCTTTGATTTGAATTGTTTTGTTGACCTTTTGAAAATTTTGCGGATTATCCCTGGAATTGGTTTATCCGCGGTTGCCGTGCCACCCAATACCACGGATAATCGGGAGTCTGCTGTAGTTGTAGTATTATTTAAAAATATATATTAAAATTTAGATAAGGGCCTTTCTGAAGGTCGAAAAGTAGATACTTTTGCTTAAATAGTATTAACATTGTTATATTATTTGTAATACCATTTTCCGGTATTGATTAGTTTTTATTCGTCTTACCGTGACAAATTAAAATATAGAAAATCAAGTTTTCTTCTAATAGATACTAGAATTTCATTAAACGATTCAACAAATTATGATCTCAGGAAAATTTGACTGATTTTATTTCACCGAAAAAAACAGATAGGCTTTATGGAAATTTAGTTAACGTAAATGTTGATTAAAAACAAATAATAATTATAAAAACAAATAACATATTTTTTTTTATTTTTATAAATATATTTGAGTAAGAAAGAAAGAAAACTGCTATTTAGAAAATCAAAAACGATTAATCGAAAATAGTGGAAAATAGACCATGTCTCGATAGGACTTTTTAATAAGAAATGTGAAGTAAATATAACTTTTCTTTGATAATTTCTTCATAATTTATTAATATCCTCATACAGAATGGAGTAGAAGAAAAAATAAACTTTATTGTGAGACGAGATCCCTTAGAAATTAACTGACTTGAACAAAAATAAAATTACAACTGGCCAAATAATTAAAGTATTGGTGGATAATGAAAGATAAGATTTACATAAAAAACAAAAGTAAAATTTAAAAAAGATTAAAAGTATAAAAAATAGTGAATAATATATTCATTAATTAAATAAATAAAATCGGAAATAAATTAAAATAATTTCTAATAAAAATAAAGAAGAGATTAATGAAAATTTATTTCATAATGATATGTTGTTAAAATCATATAAGAGGATTTTAAGAGGCATTGTACACGCAATGATTTTGGGCCTAATATGATATAATGAACAAGCTTATACAAACTTAGAGCTTAGCCAGACCTATCATTACATGATTTTAAACATCACCATAAGTTATTAATTTAAGCATTGGATCTCTCAGACTAAATAGTAACTTCAATGTAATTATGAGCTTCCATGACCAGACTCAGGCGGAAATAGTTATTTTAAGAAAATTCTGAGTCAAGTCTTTTCTCCATATACGCATTTTATCACAATATATTTTACCATGACTTTTGATATATCAATTTATTTGGTTTCTAAATCTATTTCCGAATCAGGTTCTGAGCTTGAATTCAATAAATCTAACATACTATCACAAAATAAGCCCCTGCCTTCGGAAAACTGCGGCACAGAAACTGCTCTCCAATGTGCGCGGGTACCTGTGCGACGCAGTTTTTTTTTCGTGCCGCCTGCTCTGCTCTGCTCTGCGTCGCCTGCGTGGCACAGCTCAATGTGCGCCTTACCTAACTCCTGTTACTGCAATGTATGTTTAATAAATATGTTTCGTTCCTTCCTCTTTAGCTCTTCTTGCTAGGAATGCTTTCTATGATCGACGGCTCCGGAGCGGTGAGCATTAGATGAAGGTTGGATCGGGTCCAAATGGACGACGCCCCCTTCTGGTGTAAGCTAATTTACTCAACGATTCCTGTTTATTGTCCAAAGCTTTCAACTCTTCAGTACTTCCGGTCTCTATTTTTTATCTTTCGAATTTCCTGTGGTCGATATTAGGCCTGCCAAGAAATTGGAGTGAGTTAAGATTTTTTTTCCCGTGTAATTTTGAATATAATTATTCGTTTGTGGCGGTTGTTCCCAGAAATTTTTTTTTTTTTATTTTTATGTTTGCATAGTGTCCTTCCTCGGAGTTTCCAGAACTCTAAGAAGGCATTCGGACGCCCACGGCTTGGAATAAGAAGAACCTGTCCAGTGATTGGCTGTAGCGGCTTGTTATGGCTAACGGCCGGAGCTTTTTACCAGCCTCATTTGTCACTAATAGATTTTTTCCTTTTTTTCCTTTTACTAACGAGTTCTCCTTACTCCTTCAGTTCGAAACCTGTCAGATCGATGGGTCGGTCGAAACACATACCAGAGCCGTGACCTGAAGATTATTAACTAACTCGTGTTGGATGCGAACCTGACCATTTCCATACTCGGAACGTACTTCGTAATCGTGACCTGAGAATATCAGGCAACCCTTCACCCCCAAGGGCGGGGGGAGGGGGAGGGGCGACGTTTCGGCTCCGATGTTGTGTAACCGCGTCGCGACTGCTTCAGTTATGGTTCGCCTGGCGTAGATGCTGGAGGCTGTGGAACGGGAGATTTTATCGATTCTTTCGTAAGTATCGATTATTTTTAATGATCGATTCGTTAGTCGGTTAATATGAAGCTCAAAGATACAATGATGTGTTACTTTGAGTTGTTTTTTATTAATACCTACTTTAATAGTTATAAAAAAGTCTTTAAGTGTTTTTATACATTATTTCATCTAACGTACTCTGATGATTATATTTTTTTAAGTATCGATTATTCTTAATAATCGATTCGTGTTACTGTCAATCGGGTTAATATGAAGCCCAACCATAAAATGATGTGTTACTGTGAGTTGTTTTTTTTATTAATACACAGTTTAATAGTTATAAAAAAAAACGTTGTGTTTTTATACATTATTTTATCTTACTTTTTTCTCACGTAAGATTCAACATACACAATGCCAGTTACCCTAATGTTTTCAAGCTAGGAGTTTTAACATCATGTATGAATTCAAGTTTACGTACGTTCTGCTACAATCGTCTTATTTGAAATCTAAAGGTTTCCTACATGAGCTATAGTTTTCTTTTCAGACTTCGTATGTAGCGATGTAAAGAAAAAAAAAATACATAATACGATTTATATTAATTTAATCATTATTGTGGGTAACCACCTAGTTTTTAAATTATTTTAAATAATTTGTTTTTGAAGAGAAAAGATTTGGCTCCGCAACGTGCAATGGTTAGCATACCGCGCATGTCACGCGGAAGACCCGGGTTCGATTCCCGGCGGAGCCAAATCTTTTCTCTTAAAAAATAAATTATTTAAAATAATACGATTTAAATTGAAACTAGATGGTCTTTCACTCTATTACTCATCAACGGTGAATTAGGAAATATCTTAAGCGCCGGAATATTTAAAAGAATGCTACTTTTTATTTTTTAATAGCTTACGTTTAATATGTGATGAAAATTTTAGAACAATCAAGTTTAATTTGAAGATAAAGTAAATTAATAAATAAAATCGTTGATGGCTGTTTAAAATAGAATATCTATGACCCACGGAATAACGGGAAAATATTGAAAATATTCTACATGAGTTATGTATATTTCAGAAGCCTTCTCCACAGTATGAAGAAGTTGATGACTCCACAGTAATCATAATGGTCACCAGAACATTTAGACTGTGAGTTATCGACTTGTTCATAGCGTGTAGAATACTACAGAAATTATCCAATTATATTTACCTCATGTGGAATATTTAACAACTTACCATGAATAATAATGAGATATTTTGACAAGGGCGTAACCAGGATCAAAACTAGGGGGAGGCTAGCTAAGGTCGTTCAGGTTGTAAGTTCTTACCGCGGAAAAGGTGAATGAGACCAAAATTATTACAATTATTTGCTTGAAAAAAAATTATTCTATTATTGCTTCCAGCCTTAAAAGCCTAGAAAATTATTGCTTCCAGCCTTCCAGGGGGGGGGAGGGGGCAGCTACCTCCCCCCCCCCCCCGGCCCCTCGCTGGGTACGCCCATTTATTTTGATGAAACAAATATTAATGGACAAGGCAACTCGATTCCTTTAATGATTCGATGTTTCTCAGTGCAGTGTTAGTGGCACCTACTTAGAACTACATTTATTCTAATACTAGTATTACAACACAATTAATAAATAACTTATGGAGGTGTGACTCATTCATTGCGAATGTTCGATAACACAATTTATTTGTTCGATACAAGTAATTCGTAGCATCAATCCATCGTGGACGCATTCTTGTTCTGTCATTGTCCCAATCTGCGCAGTTGAGTTCCTGGAAGTGGCAGTAAGAAAGCGTTTCCATCATTTTCCCCTCGAGAGCTCTCCCTAAAGATAATTGCTCGGGCTTTAATTCCTTAACAATCGATACTCACCATCGAATCCCCTTAACCCTCTATTGCCTCCCAGTTTTCGATTTCGAATCAGATCCGCATAATCGATAGGTGGCATACTATCGAGACCAGTGGCACGGACCACTGCATTTCAGGGCAATGTTTATCATCATAACTGAATTCTCTTCAACCATTTTAATTTTTTTTTCATCTTTCGATTTCTATAAAATAGATTACAATTGATAATGGTTGCGAAAATAATCGATATTGCTTCTGGTAAATGTGAAAGATATTGTTTTTCTTTCTTGCTATTGCTTTGTGTGTAAGCTTTGTAATTATTAAAAAAAAAAAAAATGTTCAGTTAAAAATCTCACATTACTCACATAATTTACCGATCGCCAACTTATCGATCCACTCTGCTGGTTGAAGTCAGGGCTGCAAGAAGATACTTATATTTAGGAAACGATTCATTTAATTTAAAATGTAAAGTTTGAGTACTTTTCGGAAAGTTTTGGGGAGAATCTTCGGAAATATTGAGACTTGGGAAGTTTTCAGAACCTGTTATATCAAAATGCTTAAGAATATCATGTTTCAGTAACAGTTTATCCCTTCATTCATGCGGAGGACCTAGGTTCGATTTCCGGCCGTGGTCGAATCTTTTATCTTCTAATAAAATAATTTAAAGTTTATCCCTTCAAAACGATCATATAAATTAATTCAACTTTAAATATTACATATAAATTTACTTCGGTATGTAGGTCGCTTATGCTTTATCGGTTCCTAGGGGATATCGGGGGTTCAATTTTCGAAAAAAGAAAAAAGAAAAAACACAAAAAAAATCAGGTTAATAAATTTAAACATCTAATTTTTAGTATACACTACTAGTGAATAAATTTAATAAAGTTCCTATTCTCTCAGAAAATATTGATTTCTTTAACGCCACTTTATGCTACTGAGACTAATCAGACGATGCTACAGTCAAGCAAGTCCTAAATTTCGCCTTTGGAGTTATAATTAGGATAGGGATCTTTAGTCTGTACCAGACATCATTAAGGTCCTCTGTTTCACGTCCCCTCCGAAGGACGGAATGGCCAAGGATTTTCTATTTCCTTCAGAAAAACCTAGGGCCACCTGCCAGGCTGCAAACCCGCAACCGGGGCTCTGGTAACAATTCTCCTATAGCTATATATTCCTTTTCTTCTATAGAAGAAAAGGAAAATACACGGAAATATTTGTCTCAACACCTGCCGTGCGTTACAAGCTATCCATTCCCTGCCCATCGTAATATTCTCTGTGAAATCGACTTTCCAACAATTTATCGATCACGGTACATATCGGAGATGTAACAAGGCCTTATTCCGACAGTAATAATATCGATTATATAGCTAACAGTCCAGGTCTTGCCACACCTGTCAAAAGTATTTTCGTAGTTCCCCATAAACCTTTTTATTTATTCTTTTTTTTTCCTTCAAGACCATATATGAATATTTTATACTTATTATTATAACATTATATAATTACATAAAAAGCCCTGTTTTAATTTATTGTAGGGGCTAAGAAGTAAGAGCCAGAATTCTATCTTACGGGGATTATTATATTATAAATCGCTTGGTAGTATTAATCCATTTTTGCCTAAGTTTTTTAAAATGTTTTTCATCAATCTTATATAAGGTTATTATTTAAAAAAAAAATCTAAAATGTCTAAATTTGGTCATTTTAATACTAAAAAATTAAGTTAGGATATTTCATGTGTTCCACTTTTGGAACAACTGGGCATGAAAATGCGCATGAATACATTTTTAATGTGATGATTAATAGTCATGTTTGATAAAATCATGACTTAGTGCAAAGGCATTACTTCCTTTTTTGTAATTGAAAGAAAGAAAAAACTTTCTTTGATTCAAAAAGTTCAGACTCCCCTTGTTGCTCTGTACAATACAACATTGGGACAATAAATTAACTATGTCAGTTGGGGTCGCCTGTGGTGCAGTGGTTAGCATAGAAACTTACTGCTTATTAAAGGTCGCGGATTCGCGTCCCGAGGTGACCATAGGAATTTTTAATTTCTTAGTAGGTGTAACAAATCCTAGTCTATGCCATCCTTCGGATAGGACGTAAAATGAAGGTCCTGAGCCTGTACGATATCAGGTAGTCGTTAAAGATCCCTAACCTAATTATACCTGGATAGGCAAAGTTAGGACTCCCACTGTAGCATCGTCCGATTAGCCTTAGTGGCATAAAGTGACGTTAAAACAAAACAAACAAACTATGTCTGTAAAGCTATGGAAAATGGAATTTTATTTTAAAACTATTTTTGAATATTTATAGAGATAAGAGTTCAAATCAAAAATCATTAGTCTAAAAAATATATATATCAGTATTATAATTATGTTGGAACACCGGGGAAATATGGGTGAAATTAGAAAAACTTTTAACAATTGTCATCATGTACTCGTAGAGATGTGTGGCCAATCGGGCCTTGTTTGCATGCCAAGCTTTGTTTGAAGCCTTGTTTGAATGCCTTAGCAAATACGCGTTGCCACTTCACAAACCGGTAATAACCTGAAGATGGTGAGTTCGAATACCCTCGCTTGGGAAAAACATCGTATATCAGAAAAGGCTAGGAGGGGGGGGGGAAGAGTCAATTTTATTATCAGGTACATATATGAGGCGTTTGGTTTCAAAACCGGCTACATCCATTTTCAACAATTTTTCAGGACTGACCAAGAAAGGATCGATTGGAACCGCTTTTTATAAGAAATGGAATTTTTCAGTATTGATTTTCGAAGGATCTAGACGTTTTTGAAACAATCGCGTCCAACACATTTTTTTTTACTTTTAGAACTTGAAAAGAATTTAAAAAAAAAAATTGTTTGGAAAAAATGGATATAACCTGTTTTGAAACCAAACGCCTCAAATATTAGTCAATAATATTAACGGGTGAGTGCTACCAGCGGGTTAATTTTTTGAAAACGCTCTTCATGCCACTTTATCTGTTCTTATCATACTTAAATATAAAATACAGTTGTTACATTCAACAATTGTATTTTTTATTTTAAAAATCTCTCCATCATACTTCGAAAAAAGCCCCTTCTTAAAATATTTCTAACATTGCGGGATAGCGAACTCAAGGCCATCAGCGAACTCAGGTCCAGAAGAATTTGACCTTTCACCAACTATCGTGCTTCGGTTATTGAAGTTTAGAGAATTTTCAGAGCCGGTCTTTTACAAGTGCCTTTATATCCAATATCCAACCCCGCGAACTGGAATACTGAAATTCTCATTGTTAACTAATATAAATAAAAATAAAATAACATGTACTATGTATTAACAGGCTTGTGTTCCAAAGAAATATTTTGGTTTAAACCAGTGTTTCATAAAATGCCTGTTCTCTTAGGATACCGTGAAAAATTTCCCACACAAAGTATTATATTATTAATTAATAAAATTTGTAGGCAATGCCTTTCTATCTCATCGATTATTTTAACGTCCATGCAATAATTTATTTTTGAATTTGAAATATGTGTTCAATTTATTTTTAAACTAACAGAAATCATATTAAATGTGCTGTTTAACTGCGTGTCGTGGCTTAATTGAATGTATTAAAACAAACGGATAATCACTACAACCTATGGATCTCCAGTATTAAATAATAATTTGTCATTATTAGTCGAAAAAAAAGGAAAGAATTTTAATATTTGTATCAAATAAAATTGCAATCTAAGAAGTATAGATATACCAATGCGTATCTGATTCGAAAAGAAGAAAAACTATTAGTAACATTTGCCCTTAGATTTGACATGGGGCACCTCGGAAAAAATTCGATATGTAAAGGGCGCTGAAACTCAAAAAAAGTTTGAGAACCCAAGGTTTAAACTACTTTTAATTAAAACCCCAAATTTCTTAAATTATACTCCAACTCCAACACCAACTCTAGGTACCCTCAAACTAGTGGAATCCGCCGAACAAAACTCTGTGCGTTAACCATGGATTCAATAGCGTTTAAAATTAAGTGATTTTTAAAAGAAAGTTTCACAGTACTATTTATTTAATCAGAAGTTACTTTGTTTGTCCTTGACCTTTTTGTTTCGATAAGAAAGACGAATTCTGGAGCTCGCTTCTATCCGTTGTTGAACTAATTGTGTCTACCGATTTCTGAAAAAAAAAATTAAAATCCCTCTGAAAAACCTTAAAATCCTCTTTCTGGAGGGTTTCAAACTGTGTTTCCTCTCTAATCCGGTGTAAAACAGGAAGAAATTACCACAACAAGATAGCTAGCTATAAACATCAAGATGAAATCTTCACCAAGCCTAGGGAAGCTGATGACACTCCATTTCCTCTTGTTTTTCACCCATCTCCAGAATTACCTCCGCTAAGCCTTAAAATCTTCTCTTTTTTATCCTCGGAAGGTATTTTTAGACTTTTCAGAAAGACTGAGATGGCCTTGTGTAATAGTTTTTAAATAAAACCATTTTCCTCTATTTAAAACACGGTTATTGGCAATGATTTATTATATTTTTAGACTTCTGTTTTCTTGGTTATTAAGATCAGTCTAAATTTTTGGATTTAAATATGTGTAAAAATTTGGGCTTTAGAAGAAGAATAAAGAATAAAATACTTTTATCAAGAATAATGCTTTATATTTATCTACTGAATCCATCAAAGTTTCGGCCTCTCTCTCTTCTCTTTTTCGTCCGAAGACCGCTACTCAACAGAATTCCAAATAAAAACTGGCTGCTCCTTCGTTTTGAGTTTTCTTCCCTTCTAAACCAGGCATAGGTATGTTACTTTTAATGACATGAAACCAGTTATCTATAAAAGTGTTCAGGTCTCAGAAACGATAGAGCAGCATAGTAAAGATGCTACTTTGTTCACCTGTATAGATTTCAGCTCTCAAAATAATATATGTAAGCTGTTTGCCAATCATATGTTTTTAGAGGACATATTATTTTGTATAGTGCATTGTTATGGATTTTATATCTAGAGATGTAACGATGGATTGTTAATCCATTGTTATTTTTAGGTATTACAGTTTTGTATAATTGATATTAATTATATTGTTGTATATTTATATTTATAAAATGTTATTTTTAGCATGAGATTAACTCCAATTTGTTACAAGATTAGAAATTGATTAACAATCCATTGTTACATCTCTAGATAGAAAATCCATAACAATGCACTGTACAAAATAATATGTCTTCTAAAAACATATGATTGGCAACCAACTTACACTTCCCTTGGTCGACGAATTTTACCATTCTCAATTTTACCAAGTACCTACTATAACTGACTAGGGAAAATAGTTTACCATTGGGGCATTTAGTTTAGTACTACTGATACATACCATAACTAGCCCTCTACATGCATTAACACGATTATCCCTTCCATAAAAGCAGGGGTAGCAATATGGGTAAACTCTGCCTTATGCGAACGGACCTATTAAAACTATTTTGACTGTATTCTGGCAATATAGGTTTGGTTATTTAACGTAACTTTATGCCACTAAGGCTATTCGAACGATTACAGTGGGAGTCTTAAATTTTGCCTATCCAGGTATAATTAGGACAGGGATCTTTAACGAGTACCTGACATCGTACAGGCTCGGGACCTCCATATTACTACCTATCCGAGGGAGGGCATGGCCAAGGATTTTTTACTCCCATTAAAAAATCCTAGGGCCACCTCGAGACGTGAACCCGCGACCTTTAGTATAGTAAGTTTCTATGCTAACCACTGCATCACAAGTGAACCCGGCAATATAGGTTTTTCATTCTGATTTCAAGGGTATGCTTAATTCAAAATTGGTATATTCCCGGCCCTGGTCGAATCTTTTATCTTCTAATTAAATCGTTTAAAAATTATAAATTAACTAGCTAGGGTCCCCGGCTTCGCTCCGGTAGTTGTGTGGTAGTTTCAATAACAGAAAGACTTTACAATTAAAGGAAATATAGAACAAAATTAGCAGTTTCTTGAAACTTTTAACATATTATCAATATTAAAATTCGAGATCTGCAGAGTCCGCCCAAATAAGGAACCCTATATACTTTAAAGGGGGTTGAAAATGGCGAATAAACAATTAATTTTGCTGCAACTTTGTCGAGTCATGCATCGTTTTTGATGGTTTCTGTGATTCTGAATCCTATATTTCTATATTTCCTATATTTCTTTTTATCCTGAACTATGAGGGGTGATAAAATCTTATTGAAAAAAATGCTGTAATTGGAGTTAGTCATTTTATCAACTGGAATGCTCATCATAAATAAAACCATTTTTCATAATTGCATACAATAAGAACACTTCAAACTTTTTATTTTCGATTTATAATCAGTCAATTCAGCTCTTCTTTTTTGCTTTATGTCTGTTTCTTTCGCTCACTGTACTACTAAAAAATGTTCAGTCATATTGCATTAAATTTACTTAAGTAGATGTTATATATTGATTAAATATAATGTGTAAATCAATTAACCTTCTTAGGAGAAAATTAATTTTGTAAGGCATCCAGTCGGTTTTCTAATTGATTGCAGATATGTAAAATCATTATTTTATTTATTTTTTATATATTTCTTTTTATCCTGAACTATGAGGGGTGATAAAATCTTATTGAAAAAAATGCTGTAATTGGAGTTAGTCATTTTATCAACTGGAATGCTCATCATACATAGTAATAAAACCATTTTTCATAATTGCATACAATAAGAACACTTCAAACTTTTTATTTTCGATTTATAATCAGTCAATTCAGCTCTTCTTTTTTGCTTTATGTCTGTTTCTTTCGCTCACTGTACTACTAAAAAATGTTCAGTCATATTGCATTAAATTTACTTAAGTAGATGTTATATATTGATTAAATATAATGTGTAAATCAATTAACCTTCTTAGGAGAAAATTAATTTTGTAAGGCATCCAGTCGGTTTTCTAATTGATTGCAGATATGTAAAATCATTATTTTATTTAGAAAGAAATGGTGAAACAATTTTAAAAGTAATTTAAAAAGAACAGCTGAAAAAATATTTAACCTTTACAAACTGAACGGAATGAATGAACAATAAACATTGAGTGAAACGCACCCTAGCGCTTCCTGGTAGCCTGGAGCTCGAACTACATTTTTCATTCATAACCTCGTATCTCAATCTCAGAGAGGCTAATTAAATGGTGCGAGAGTCTTAAAATTCCAGTCCTTTTCTCTTCAATTTTACACCCTTAAGAGAAAAACAGAAACCTTCTTCTCCGTTATGGGTTTTATAGCAACACGCTGACATAACTCTCTTAAACGTGCGTTGAGTCGTTTTTGAGCCTTTTCGGCACGCACATTGTACACTTTGCTTTATAATATATATTGATTATCTAATAGATAATCATTGATTAAAGCACAACACGCAATTGATATATTTTGAGTTTTAACAATCTTCTTGCCAACGTGCGATATGTCTACTTAATTTTCTTGTTTCGTTGTTTCATCTCATCATTATTCCTACGCAATTACTTGCATATTAAGTATCATGAATAATAACTTATAACCTAACAATAATATCTTTCGTTTAGGTAAAGTTGTAAAATATTTCTTTATTTATTTATATTTTTACTTTCACTTACCTATATATGAAATATATAGTAAGTGGAAGTATTGCGATCGTGAAAAATTTCGACTTCCGGTTTTCAACGGAAATACACGTTTTGGGACCCCCTGAGTCGAAATAACCAAGTCCCGCGAAATGGTCTGTGTGTGTGTGTGTGTGTGTGTGTGTGTGTGTGTGTGTGTCTGTGTGTCTGTGTGTGAACAGACTAGCTCAAAAACTATAAACCGTGCGAACCTGAAATTGGGTATTTAGAGTATGTATAAGCCCGCGATGTGACAGCAAAAATTTCATCAAATTTGCTCAAAGGGAGGGGGTACTTTATTTAATAACTTTTTAAGTTTTTTTCGATTTTCTCAAAAACGGCTCTAACGATTTTGATTAAACTGAGTATTTGATCTATTTATGTGCCTGAAATATGACTGTAAAAATTTCATCAAAATTGATCAACCGGAGGGGGGACTTTACTTAATAAATTTTGTATCATTTTCACATGTTTTTTTTATTTACTCAAAAACGGTTTTAATGATTTTGATCAAACTTGGTATTTGATGTATTTATATGCCAGAGATGTGATAACCAACATTTCATCACAATTGATCAACCGGAGGGGGGACTATACTTAATAAATTTTGTATCATTTTCACGTGTTTTTTTTATTTACTCAAAAACGGTTTTGACGATTTTGATCAAACTTGGTATTTGATGTATTTATATGCCCGAGATATGACTGTAAAAATTTCATCAAAATTGATCTACGGGAGGGGGGACTTTACTTAATAAATTTTGTATCATTTTCACGTGTTCTTTTTATTTACTCAAAAACGGTTTTAACGATTTTGATCAAACTTGGTATTTGATGTATTTATATGCCCGAGATATGACTGTAAAAATTTCATCAAAATTGATCTACGGGAGGGGGGGCTTTACTTAATAAATTTTGTATCATTTTCACGGGTTTTTTTTATTTACTCAAAAACGGCTTTAACGATTAACAAAAATAAGATATGAATGTAGAAAAATGTGTGACTTTGGGAAATGATATTTAGCAAAACACGACAATTTCTAATCTAAGTAAGTTGGTAAGTGAAAGTTGTGTGTTGCGCGCACGCACCAGATTTTTACTTTCACTTACCTATATATGAAATATATAGTAAGTGGAAGTATTGCGATCGTGAAAATTTTCGACTTCCGGTTTTCAACGGAAATACACGTTTTGGGACCCCCTGAGTCGAAATGACCAAGTCCCGCGAAATGGTCTGTGTGTGTGTGTGTGTGTGTGTGTGTGTGTGTGTCTGTGTGTCTGTGTGTGAACAGACTAGCTCAAAAACTATAAACCGTGCGATCCTGAAATTGGGTATTTAGTGTAGGTATATGCCCGCGATGTGACAGCAAAAATTTCATCAAAATTGCTCAAAGGGAGGGGGTACTTTATTTAATAACTTTTTACGTTTTTTTCGATTTTCTCAAAAACGGCTCTAACGATTTTGATTAAACTGAGTATTTGATCGATTTATATGCCCGAAATATTACTGTAAAAATTTCATCAAAATTGATTAACCGGAGGGGGGACTTTAGTTAATAAATTTTGTATCATTTTCAGGTGTTTTTTTTATTTACTCAAAAACGGTTTTAACGATTTTGATCAAACTTGGTATTTGATGTATTTATATGCCCGAGATGTGACTGTAAAAATTTCATCAAAATTGATCTACGGGAGGGGGGACTTTACTTAATAAATTTTGTATCATTTTCACGTGTTCTTTTTATTTACTCAAAAACGGTTTTAACGATTTTGATCAAACTTGGTATTTGATGTATTTATATGCCCGAGATATGACTGTAAAAATTTCATCAAAATTGATCTACGGGAGGGGGGGCTTTACTTAATAAATTTTGTATCATTTTCACGGGTTTTTTTTATTTACTCAAAAACGGCTTTAACGATTAACAAAAATAAGATATGAATGTAGAAAAATGTGTGACTTTGGGAAATGATATTTAGCAAAACACGACAATTTCTAATCTAAGTAAGTTGGTAAGTGAAAGTTGTGTGTTGCGCGCACGCACCAGATTTTTACTTTCACTTACCTATATATGAAATATATAGTAAGTGGAAGTATTGCGATCGTGAAAATTTTCGACTTCCGGTTTTCAACGGAAATACACGTTTTGGGACCCCCTGAGTCGAAATGACCAAGTCCCGCGAAATGGTCTGTGTGTGTGTGTGTGTGTGTGTGTGTGTGTGTGTGTCTGTGTGTCTGTGTGTGAACAGACTAGCTCAAAAACTATAAACCGTGCGATCCTGAAATTGGGTATTTAGTGTAGGTATATGCCCGCGATGTGACAGCAAAAATTTCATCAAAATTGCTCAAAGGGAGGGGGTACTTTATTTAATAACTTTTTACGTTTTTTTCGATTTTCTCAAAAACGGCTCTAACGATTTTGATTAAACTGAGTATTTGATCGATTTATATGCCCGAAATATTACTGTAAAAATTTCATCAAAATTGATTAACCGGAGGGGGGACTTTAGTTAATAAATTTTGTATCATTTTCAGGTGTTTTTTTTATTTACTCAAAAACGGTTTTAACGATTTTGATCAAACTTGGTATTTAATGTATTTATATGCCCGAGATGTGACTGTAAAAATTTCATCAAAATTGATCTACGGGAGGGGGGACTTTACTTAATAAATTTTGTACCATTTTCACATGTTTTTTTTATTTATTCAAAAACGGTTTTAACGATTTTGATCAAACTTGGTATTTGATGTATTTATATGCCCGAGATATGGCTGTAAAAATTTCATCAAAATTGATCTGCGGGAGGGGGGACTTTATTTAATAAATTTTGTATCGTTTTCACGGGTTTTTTTATTTACTCAAAAACGGCTTTAACGATTATCAAAAATAAGATATGAATGTAGAAAAATGTGTAACTTTGGGAAATGATAATTAGCAAAACACGTCAATTTCTAATCTAAGTAAGTTGGTAAGTGAAAGTTGTGTGTTGCGCGCACGCACCAGATTTTTTTATTTACCTCTATTTCCACTTATTATTTATTCAGAAAGCATCCTGTTGAGTCGTAACTGTCTCAACTTAAACGTAATCGTCCTCTGAATATCTTCTCCAGATTGTCGTAAAGATTGTTCTGCGGGTGGGTTGCGTCGTTCATTTTTTCCCTTTTCATAATATCTTTTGTCTGATATTATCTGTTGTTTTATAAGTGGTGGACAAAATAAAATTTTATCGTCATATTTCCAAACAATATACTAAAATAAATTCTAAACATTATTATACTTAATTACACAACCGCTGTATATGAATATTATTATCAAAATATCTAAAAGCTTGTTTGAAAGTCCTGAAACAATTGGCGACCGATGGTCATATCGCACTCGGCATGATGGTTTCAACTCAAAATATACCGTTGGAATCGGAATGACTAAACATGCATTGCAAGAATATAGTCACAATAGTATTAATAGTGCGTTGCCGTAAGGCGAAATTTACCATATTATTTTATGGAGGAGATGATCGTATGTAGAGGGCTACTTCTGAGTTACAGTTATTTTCAGTGGTACTAACTGCCACAGTGGTGGACTGTTTGTGATCAAAGACTACTATCCTTAGCCGCTGTTTGTACATAAATAGTAAAATCGGAAATGAAGTTAAAAATTCACATCTGATTATCCACAAGAGCAGTTTTTAAGTTGTAACCATTGTAAAATTAACTCATTTATCGAGTGGTTCTTAATGTAATCATTATTTGAGGCGTTTGGTTTCAAAACCGACTACATCCATTTTCAACAATTTTTCAGGACTGGTCAAAAAAGGATCAATTGGGACCGCTTTTGATATGAATTGGAATCTTTTAGTATTGATTTGCGAAGAATCTAGGCGTTTTTGAAACAAACGCGTCAAAAAAAAAATTGTTTAACATGAAAAACTTGAAAAAAAAAATTGTTTGGAAAAAATGGATGTAACCGGTTTTGAAACCAAACGCCTCATTTGATCTATCAAAATACTATACAACATCATCGATACAAAGCTTGTTAATTACACATTTTACAAAATTTAGTTCCTGTCACATATCATGTAAAAAAAAAAATTCTCTATTGCTTCTATGTGATGTTGAACATTTGAGATTTTTTTTTTTTTTTTTTTCTCCCGGATCCTCGTTACTGAAGAGAATGGTAATGAGGATGGTTCCTCGTTCCGCTGATAAGACAAGAACTTGGATACTGGCTAAGACTGGTCTGCATAACCATTGAGGTAATCAACCGCGTGTCGAATCGATCATGCACACTCGCCTATGCTCGCCCTTACTTTCATATCTCTGTCTTCACAACCCCTGTCAATGCTCTCTTCAAGGTTTTACGTTTTGACAATTTCCATGTAGGAAATACTGGTTCAAGTCGAGGGGAATCATTTCTTTCACAGAAGTCGGAAGTTTTCGAACCAGAAAATTAGGGGACATTAAAGCGTTGTTATCATTATTTTTCTCCTTATTATAAAGCTACTGGTATAACCCTACAAGAACTCTTGTAGTCATATTTTTTCTTTCAAATACTTTAAGAGTTTAAGTGATACTAGCTTTACATTTTATTTAAATAAGCCATATGAAAAAAACCAGCGGCAGTCAGCATGATAACCTATGAAACCCAAGAATGCGGGTTCGCAGCCCGGAAGGTAATCCTAGGATTTTTTAAAGGGAGTACAAAAACCTTAGTTATACCGCCTATCGGAGGAGGCGTAAAATAAATAATAAAAACTAGAAATTTTGTAAAAACTAGGTGCGTTAATTTAATCCACTAATCATTTTTTTCAAAAATTTCAGAGGGGGGGATTGGTCCCTCATATCCTCAGCTAGAACTGTCCCGGAAAAAGCAATACATTCTATTTATCAAACGATTTATTTAATAGAGCAATTCATTCATATACATATATGTATACTTAATAGAGATTGTATATGGTAAGCCGGACAGTTATAGACACCCTCAAGAATTTCTGTGGTGAAATTAAAAGGGATCTAATTGAAACTTCCTATAGCTATCTATCCTTATAAAGACTCAAGAGGTTTTTTTGGGTCAGAAGTTTATAATAGTTTTACTATATGGCAATGTTTATTGTAAAAACTGCAAAAAAAAATAGTAATTGACACCCTGTGGATTTAATTGTGAAATCTTCCTTATGTTGTTGCTAAAAACATAATTCATAGATGACTTAGAGGACTCTTCAAACATTAGATTCATGTATATCTTGAAATAAGATTAGGACTTGTTTACTTATTTCCTTAAGTTAAAGTTTGGGGTGTCAATAACTGTACCGAGTGTCAATAACTTTACCCTAAATATTTTTATAACAACTTTAAACTAATATTAACTTATTCAATTTGGTTTGAATCAGTTTCTTCTTGAATCAGTTACATCAGTTTCTTAGGATGTATGGAAAGATATCATTAATTAATTAATTCTGATTAACCAACTCTCGCTTAGAAGAAAGTACATTAAAATATTTACATTCTAATCAGCATGGGCCTCCGCAGAAGGAGCAGCTACCCCCCACCCCCCCCCAGAAATTTCGAGAACCGAAAACCACAAATTAAATAAATTTCATATTCATTTACTATATATAAACAAATATTTTAACTTTTAAATGTTAATAAGATTTATTGGAAAAATTAATAAATTATCCGCATTTCTTCTTCCAGGTTTGACCATGTCACATGGTCAAACCTGGAAGAAGAAATGCGGATAATGGATTCAGACCATGGAAGCCTGAAACAACAAAATTAATAAAGCCTAAAAAGGTCAAAATATGTCGAACCCTTTCCCCTGGCATAAGAATTTTATCGGCCTGACCCCCTTAGCAAAATCCTGTGGACACCCTTGCTAATAGGGATATAGGGTTGGTAATAAAAACCACTTTTCTTCTGTTTCTACTTTTTTTGTTTTTATTATTTTCACCTGAAGATACTATCTGTTAAGTTATGTGGACAAATTAAAAATTCTAATAAGATATTCATTATTAATACTTACCATTAATTAACAAACAACCTGTACCAGTATAATACATGTCTTAGGTTCAGTAAGTACTTTGTAAGTAAGTACGTACATTAACAGTCAAAAGTTTAGACTCACCCTTAGTTTTTTAAAACAACAACATTTTATTTATTTAACAACATAAAAATATAATTTTATTTTCTTGTATAATTTGTTTGTTTAACATCTCTTTATTCTACTAAGGCTAATTGGACGATTCTACAGTGGAAGTCCTAAATTTTGCCTATCCAGGTATAACTAGGATAGGGATCTTTAATCCCTCCTATCCGAGGGATGGCATAGCCAAGGATTTTTTACTCCCATTAAAAAATTCTAGGGCCACCTCGGGACGCGAACCCTCAACCTTTAGTATTGTAGGTTGCCATGCTAACCACTACACCACAAGTGACCCTTATTTATAATTTTATTCTAAACTTAATCATATAATGTTTTAAATGTTACCTCTTGAGTTAATGATGGTGGAAGATATTCACCATATTCTACCTCTTGAGTTAGAATGATTTTATTAAACTTGAAGATTGTGAATTAAATACAAGTGAGTCAAAACTTCTGACTGGTACTGTATGTTGGTGAATAGTTTTCCAAGGAGGTGATTTCACCAACATCATTCCCAATTGCTCACTTCATTGACACTGGGTGGGCCCAAGGAAGTTCTCACAAATCCAAGATTGATCACTGCTCTAGTAACAGGATAGAAAATTATCTGTCACAGCCAGACTGGAACTGATGATTTATGTGTAAATTAAATTTATTTTTCTCATTTTTTTCTTTAATTCTTTTCAATCATATTTATAATCCTTACAACCTTATATTTTTTTTATATCTGATTATATTTAATTATCATGTCACTAAATATTTATTTTATATTGTTGCAGGAGTGCCAGTCCCTAATGGAAGCGAATAGGAAGCTCCAAGCTGGAGCGTCCAGCATAGACTCCAGTATTCTTCAATCACAAATTGATACCCTGCAATGGCAGCTTAAACAGGTTTGACATATTTACTCCTTGCGTTTATCAATAATTAAATTAAATAATAATAATATTGATTTGTTGAAGTACACCTCTTTATTTCTCCCAGAACCCTGCTTTGCGTGGGCTTCTGCTTATGATTGAAATAAAAAATTTGCTCATAGATTTCATTTTTAGCCTTTATGTTACTTGAATAATATTTTCTTGTCTACCATGTTTATAGTAAATATTACTGGTATTTTAATTTTTAGTTTTTATTTTATTGCAGGCTGAATCGAACAGGCAGATGTATCGCGCTGTTATGGAACAAGTTTCTAAGTTTCTAGAAAGAGTACATAAAGCCCTCGAGATGTCTCCTGGTAAAAGCCATCCAAGCAGGGCAAAGTCCAGGTGAGATTATTCGTTAGTACTGAGAATGGTTAAATATATGTTTTTACATTTTTTAATTCATATGGGAAACTATTGATCATTTCAATTAGAGAAAGATTTAAAATCATCGATTAAAATTGATTGATTTTAGTAACTAATAATAAAATTATCAGCAGAAACGTACTATAACTTTACATTAAATTTTATGAAAGATTTCTTTTTTTATTAATTTATCAGAAATCATTTATTCACATACAAAATGAATAATTACATATTTATAAGATTGAATAAAGCACTATTAGGTATATTATTTCAAAATTATTGCTGAAAATTTTTTTACACCCACTTCATTACAATCTAATTTGTTTGACATCAATTTAGTAATTTAATTAATTTTTCTTATTTCATATAGCTATTTTTACTTTATCATTAACTGTTAATTTTTGATATTTTATAACTTACAGGAAGACTTGGTCTATACTATTTTGATTTTGAAAATTCACATCTTCTATTTTGATATAAATATAATGTATATATATATATATATATATATATATATATATATATATATATATATATATATATATTTCAATACGTTAAAAATTCACGACGTTTCGAGGCTTCGATGCCTCATCTTCAGGTGTACTCTTCTCTAATCCCTAACTAAAATATTGTTAATTTGGATTAGAGAGGAGTACACCTGAATATGAAACATTAAAGCCTTGAAACGTTGTGAATTTGTAATGTATTGATGAAGAAAAAAAATATATTCAAAATGGAAGATGTGAATTTTCACTGTTTCACAAAATTGGAATAAAATTAACTATTATTTATATTACTTGTGCAAAACTATACCATGTCTTCTTTTTGATTTATGATTAATAATTCAAATATTACTTGTTAGTAGGTATAGGTTGCAACTAAAGCCTATTTATTGAGACCCTGTTTCAGGGTACCCAGGTCACGATCAGTACACACAGTCGTAAGTCAAAGTCGTGGATCGTCGCCCTCACACGGTTCATCAGTGCACCGAGCAAACAGCATATCACAGATGCAGGACACATCGTACACCACTTTTAGAGATCATGCATGGTAAGTTGTATATGGACTAATAAAAGTTAGAACTTAATCCGTTCTTCTATATTTGGGCTATCTTTTATAAGATGGTATTGGTTATCGCAAATCATATTTTTAGAATTTCAAAAGTATCCTTTTACTAACAACACCAATCTCTGGTTTCATCTATTATTGAGAAGTGATTAATTATAATGTTATAAAATCAAAAGAATAACTTTTTACCCTTTGTGGTAACCCTGATTAAAATCCAGCACTTTTAAAGTTTAGAATCAGTTGATGTTGATGTTGATATTCAAAACTTAGTACTCTCTTGAGTGCCGAATACCATGGTCTCTTTTAAATAAAATATATTTACCAAATTTTAATTTAATTTTTTTCATCACTCAGTTTGACCAGCTATTTTGAAATATATGGTTAGAATTTCTATGATTAAATTGTAGAATGTAGTGTCCATATCAGTTTGGGTCCAATATTTAAAAATTTCTGTTTTTGGAACTAAAAAAAATGTAATTAGAAAATAGAGAAACAGCCCATTATATCCTAAAAATCACTACATCTTTTATTTTATTTTTAGAAATTTGTTAATATGTGATCACAAGCACTCCCGGCCACGCTTTGCTGTGGCTCAGTTGCTAAAAAGCGTTGAATTAATTAGGTATATCATATTCTTTTTAATTCAGTCAAATCAAAATTCACTGGTAAAGATAACGTTCCAGCTAATCTATAAACCAACGGGATTTAAAATAGAACTTTACGCCAAATTTAAAATTGTTTGGTAAAGAATTTAGAAGGTTTAAAGTTTTTATTTTACATATTACTCTACATATTTTTACATATTACTCATATTTGACTATAGTAAGTATTAATGAACCATTTATTTAGCACTTATTGGATTATTTCAGCAGAGGCGAGATTAAATATAAGTATCACCCATGTAAAAGGAACTAATAAAGAATATATAAAAATAGGGTTTTGTAAAAACACAATAGACAGTTAGCTAAAATGTTCCAAATTAATCTTTTGTCCTAATACATATTAATTAAATTTATCATATAGCACATGATGATATGAGATATCATCTACTTGTTGAGGTTCTACCTGAAACAGGTTATAAAAAGCGAGCAGCCTCAAACATCAAAACATAAAAATTTAATTTTATGAATGAGATAGATAACGTTAAGTTATAATTTTTTACAACAATAATGTACATTTTTTCTTATTAGAATTCACAATTTCCATTTACTGTAGTGCTAATAGGTGCACATTGATTTTATTTAACCTGTCTTTTGCAAAAACAAATAGATTCGATCTTTTCTCCACACGTGAAAAGGCGACACATAATGGCGCATGGGAAAAATGTCCTAGTCCAAGGTGGAAAAAATAAATTTATGCTTATCCACCCTAAATATCGAAAGAAAATGAAATGTTGTATCAATAAATAAACTCACACCGCCATTTGTTGAAAAGGTATAGAACTTACAAATAATCACACTCAACTGTAGTATAATAAGCATTTAATTTAAATTAAAAGAAATATTGAAGCTAATAATCAAAATAAGAACTATCCTATAGATAGTCTAGAAATCGGTTGAGTAGTTTCTCATTTTACCTCCAACAAACATCGGGACACGAGATTTTTATATATATAAAGATATTAACACCTGAAACTTGCCTACAGTTTAAGAATCACCCAGTTAATCATTTATGCTGTTTTTCTTACCTTATCATCATTACTTAATATTTTAATGTAATATGAAATATTAATTATATTTTTAGTAGGCGAGGAAGCAGAAGCAGCCCCGAAGAAGTCTCCCCTGAAAGATTATCTCAGGACGCCTTCCGCCTCCTCCGCACGGTTCAATCTCTTCTTGCAACCAGGGAGCCGGACCTCGCTAGGGTTACTGAATCTAATTCTACTTCGGTAAGTCAATATTTCTTTCTTATATTTATCTCTCTTCATAAATTATAGCATACAAGTCAGCATAACCATGTCCTGGTTCTTAATCATTTTCTTAAGTCTTGCCATCATAGTCAAAAACCATCATCATTGAAAATATCATAGAAATATAAATATTTTATTAAAACAAGATTTTTTTTTTTGCATATGGAATTCTAAAAGATATTCAATACTGTCGACAAACATGCACAAAATCCCAGCTAGTTATTCTTACTGACTAAGCCTCCTCATGCAAATATTAAAAGATATCCAACGGAACAAAATTATAAACCGCATAACATTAGAAGTAATACAAAATATAATATCGTAATTACTACAAATTTCCATGGTACCAAGCTACATAAATAATACATCTGGAAATGTGACTGTGGATAGAGCTGTAGGCACAAGACAGACGGCAAAAAAAGAAATGCAAAAGTACCCCTTTCCGATCTAAAATTTTAAAAGAATTAAAAGTATTAAAAGAATGACAAGCTCAATATACCTAACCAGGAAAATCAAATAAAGGGAAGATCATACTTTCAATAATAGCCTGTCTTGTACCATAGTATTTTCAGATGTTGTGACTTGTGCGATTTCACACAAAAGTATTTATGCGACATAGCACAAAACAATCACGGGCCCACAAAAACTATCTTCATCTTATATAAATTGAAGACAAAAATTGTGAAAAATGTAAACTAGCAGATCCTAGCCCCATTATCTTTAATTCCATTAAGTACAGGAAATAAGGAGATGTTTATAAGCAGAAGAAGTGATCTCATTTCTTGGAAAATTAAATTTAAAACAGATTAAGATCAGAAACTTCTTTTAAAAAGTAATTGGATGCTTTTTAATATTTATTTAAATTGTTGAAATAAAATGGAATTTAGATAATATATATTGACCCCATAGGATTCCGTAACAAATCTTGAGAATGATTCATCTATAAATAAATAAAAAATAAGATATCTAAGGCAATTGCCTGATAAAAATCCGATTGTACCTTAAAGTTCATAAAAATTAAAGATAAAAATACATTTTGGCGCCCTGTACAAGTAGTGCGTGTTTACATCACTTTTAATTTTGATGATTAGGGGGGGAATGGGGTTGGTTGGCATAGTGGGTAGGTTGGCCATTGGCTTATAGTTTCCGTCACACCTGTTGTGAAGGCCCCACCATTGTACCATGTGACCTGCTCGACTTCGGGAGTCTTGTCCTGAGTTTTAAATCCGATGCTAACAGTGTAGATACGAGTGTGCTTCATTGATTGATTTTACAACATGTAATTAAATTTTTATATTTTCAGTAAAGTTGCTTTAAAGGCATGGAAAAACATTTGACTCAGATTCTGTTCACATAGCCCCAAACTCCTATGAAAAACCTCCCTTGTCCTGGTAGTCATCTTTCATATGATCTCTCCTGTGGGGTTAGTTGGCTCTCTTCAACTTTTTTTTTTTGGCGAAGTAGCAATTCACAAAAGCAAGGTAAACATAGTCAAAGGTGAAACTACCAATTGTCTTTAGTTCCAGCGAGGAAGATGAGAGCAATTTTTCTTATGCAAAAAGTGACGGCAGTCTAAACTTCTATCTTCTTCTATTGTCATTCTATTTTACCTTGGAAGCTGTTAAAAACCGATTCAAAATTATTATACCATCATAGTGCAGCTTTTAATAACAATAATATGTGTCAGGCAGTACTTGAATGAGATGGCTAAACAACCCCACCTTCTAGGCCAACCTGCCCCATATAGGGGGTTAATTGGCATACTCTGGATTGATGAATTCTTTGATTTTCTATGATCTTAGTATTAAACATGATGTTGTGAAAAAAATACTTGAAGTACTCTAATACTTGGAGTTTACAGTGGTATCAGCCCCATTGGGATTATATTAACAGGAACGACTCAACAATCAAAAAAGTGAAAACTGTTGCCAACCAACCCCGCTCTCCCCTATATATTTTTGATAAAATTTAATATGATATATACTGAGATATATGGAATGTCTATATTATCATAATACTTTTTTGACAGATCTTTTTATAACTTTGATTCTAAGAAATTATTTTTCATAAAAATTTAAACACAAAAAAATAAGAATTTATCTCTTAAATGTCTTTTTTATACAGAGTAACATTTAACTCTCAATAATACACCTTACTTTAGAAAAAATCTTTAAAAAATGGGTTAAACTAGAAGAGCCCTAAGCATCCCTCACTTGTACTTTATATTTTTGACTAAATCTAGTTACTGCACATATATGTGGCGAAATAATACTATATCAGCTATCAAATTACTATGATTTCCTAGATAACACACCTAAACTTATTTTATACACATTTTTAACAATGGATCAATGTATATTTTATTTTTGTAGTGATTTTTAATGTATTCTTTTCTAGCAAATGGGTAGTTGCACTTCATTAGCTCAGGTCTCCTGCAAGGACGAAGAAAAGGCAACTACACCGCAGCCATCAGTTGGCTCCACAGAGGACGAGAGCGGTTTCTCTTCAATGAGCTCGTTCCATGAGGCCGGGCCAAGCAACAATAGCACAACCGAAGGATCCCACCACGAGCTGGGTCTGCCGTTGGTCGAGCCCCATCGTCACCGTCGCTGGAGCTCCACCCCGGCCGACACCGGCTTCCGCGAGCCACTCAGAGTCCTCTGGGTCTGACAGCAGTCTTCATCACGTCCTAACCCCACTCAAAAATAGCATCATTTCACCATAACTTGGGCCGTACATGGGGAAGGGACTGTGATTATTCGGTGGTTCTTATTATTTTTCAATACCCCCAAAAAATATGTCCTATAATACTTTAAAACAAGTCTTCTCTATTACTTTCACTTAGTCATCACAAGAATTCAGGTTTCTGTAAGCTAAAGAAAACATTTCTTTGTCTGCATTTCTTCTTCAGGGTTTGACCATGTCACGGGTTTTTCAACAGCCAAGCTTTCACCCATCTTCCTGTGGGCTTCTTCAGGTCCAATACAAGAATGAGAGTGGAAAAAGGGATCAGTACAACATTCGACAACACAACATATCTCAAAGAGCTGACAACATCCCCCCTCCCCTGCCCCCTCCACCTGACCACACCCCCTCGGGCGCCAGCCAATGGGAACGCAGACTTCGCCCCCGACGGAAGATTATAAATTACTGATCCCCTTCTCCACTCTCATTCTTGTATTGGCCCTGAAGAAGCCCACAGCAAGATGGGTGAAAGCTTGGCTGTTGAAAAACCTGTGACATGGTCAACCCTGAAAAAGAAATGCAGACAATGGATTCAGACCATGGAACCCTGAAAGAACAAAACATTTCTTTTCAATTCCTTGTTCATTTTTGGAAATATTCCAGATTTATTGACGTACTTAAAATTTGGTATAATTAGTTAGTATTAATATTCATTTTTCACAATGGTATTAACAATGTTTAATCTTCAAAGACTCCCTGAAGATACTTATAAGAAATATCTGAGGTTTACCAATAAAAAATTTTATTCGAAATGATTTCATAACTGAGACATTGATAAACTATTTTTTATTGGATTTCATTTAACATTTAAAACCCTAATGGAAAGTTAATTACAGATATGATGGAAAAAATTAACCTTTTCAATATATCTCTAAATAAAAATGTACATATTATGAATTAGTTATCTAGCTGCTCAATCTATCTCTTCACCATGGCAGGCACATTGCTCAGAAAAATAGGACACACAATTGCATATCTAGATGAAAATTTTTTAGTTGCAAATAACGATTGCAAATATTCCACAAACTTAGAGTTAGGTTATTGTTCAGACTGAAAATGAAACATTATAATTAATTAGGCTTTTAGAATTATTGAGATTGGTACAATGCGCAGTTGATCACTCTTTAACTGGTGCTACTAGGACCCACATGATGTCATATAAAATCATTTACTCCAATACCTAAAATACTTTAGAGAGTTATATTTAATTAGTAATTAATTTTTTATAATTTTCCTGTAAGATATAAACATACCTAAAATTGCAAATGTCTGACAACTTATTGAATAATATAATAGTATTTTTTAAAAATTGTAGTACGAAAATGATTATATAATATTTATTTTATGTTTTTTAAACTTTTAACGGTATCTACCCAATTTCTATCTGCCTAGTTGGTTCTGTTTGACAGAAAACTTTTCTTAATTTTTTTTTTTAATTAATTTTATGAAATGCTAATTCAGCAGGAAAATATTGTACGCCAATGTTTCTTATCGAAAATACAACTCTTTACTGTACAAAGCCTATAAAAGTAACTAGTATTATACCAAAATAAAAAGTTAGTTAATAGTAATACATTATATAGAGATTATATTCACATATTAATATTACATTAAAAGAGATGAAGTTAATATTTTGTATTAGCATCAATTATTAAAATATACTTAGCTCAAATCCAGATTGAACTGGGTTGTGGAACTGTGAATTGAATCTTCCTAGATAAAATTAGCCTTGACACGAGTGCCTAACAAGAATAAGCAAGGAATGAACTGATTTCACTACAATAATTATCTATTTAAAATTTGTCTAAATAAGTTTCAACCATTTGAACCTTATCAAGAAGACTGAAATCTTTTTTGTTCAAGGGAATCTTTATATTCATCAGAATTTAATCTTATCGGCTGAGTTATGGTTGGAAATCATGCTATTTTAATATATGTTGTAATTACTAAATATTTAACTGTCTTGGGAAAAAATTGTTCTCAAATTATTAAAATATATTAATTTTATAATTTATTGCATGAATTAACAATTAATAAACTGTGTAAAGGGTATCAATAAAGTTTTTGTACTTACAATAAATTTGTTTTGTGTAGAGCATGCAATGTTTTGTCAATAAAATTGAAGCTAACTTCATTGGGAACTCATGCAATATGATTTATCAACATTAACAATAAAATTGTTTTGTGCCCAATTAATACTGTATTTTGATATTCTAACAAAATGGCAAATATGACTGAATATTTTTCTAATATTTTTGTAGTCTGTAATTTTGTTTCAATGTCATGTGTCCAGCATAACTCATAGATATTAACAATTCATCTCATGTTATCCTGAATGGAAACAAACAGGAATACAAATCGACTGTAAAGAGTAAAGAACTGAAGCTAAATATTGCATATTTTTATATCATTTGAGTAAAAAATTGTAATATCAGACAATAATATTTTCTTCGATTGAACACAATGTAACTGACTGAGTATTCACACAAACACCGTTTTCAATTTTCAATTATTTCTCACTTTTACATAACAGTAGCAATTAGAGGATTTGTTGAAGAGGATGGATGATTAACCAGCCACCTGAAATTCTGACATATAATTTGTCACCCAATGTGAATGTATCAGGAAACTTTTGAAAATTAATACCAAAATTTAGGAAACAGGATAACGAATCAATTTAAAATATTTCTCCCATATTTGAGTATGTTTCAATGATGTTATAATCTCAACCCCAGTTATAGATACTGTGATGATAATTATTTCTAAGTCCAAACACCATAAGAAGAAGTTTAACTTTATAAGAAAACAATTAACAAACCATCTTAAACTTATTTTATTTTTTCTAATTTAATATATTAGTATACTTACATTTTAAAGATCATGGAGCATTTTTAGCCAGTTTTTTTTACCTGCTATCATTTCCAAAAAAGTTCTAAAACATATTTGGTTTTGTAGTTTCAATTTCCTCCACAGTCTCTATATGATTAATCCTTCTCTGGATTTTTATCCAATTTGTTTATTCTCAAATATATTATTATCTCTCAAGAGGTGACCTGCTCATACACATCAGTTTAATGGAGCTAATTATGGTTTGTTTTCCTAATATGGTTGAACTTATTTCAATAAGTTTCGTTCAAAAGTTTCATAACCTATCCCCTATTTTCTACTCACCAACTCAGTAAGACCATTCGTTTGTTTTATCATAATTTTTGCTATTCAAATTTATAAAAAAAACAACTGAAATATTTTCTTCATTCATCTTCTTCAACAATAAATATTTTTTTTTTGGACCATTTCACGACAAAACATTTGAAACACCTAAATATATGTTAAAACAAAAAAGGTGGTTGAGTTTACTCAAAAACAAATAATCTGTAATTCTAGGAAGAGGACTTCATTGTCTAACTGTTTTATCTTATATAATATGCTAAAGCTTTTATTACATTTGTTCTATGGAAACATTTCATAATTAATGATTTTTATTATAAACAATTTAATTGGTTATTTAAAAACAATAAAAAATATGATTTTTTTCATTTAATGAAAGCTGTGATTAAATTTTTTTGAACTCATGTACATATATTATTTTTCTTCCTGTATTTTTAACAGAGAACTGAATTACTAAGTTATCGAAAATGATATTGAAATATGATAGTCAAAAAAGATTTCTTGTATTAATGGAGAGTTCATATAGTTTCCTCTAGAGGAAATATGTCTGAGTCTGCCTTGTATAAATGTAAATAAAATCTTAAATTAATAACATAGCATATTATCTGAGATAGTATTTTAGTATGTTAATTGTTTAGGCTTTACTAAAATTAGCTGCATTTTTAAGAAGTATAATAAATTACTATTTGTAAATTTCTTTAGGAGATTACAATTTAAACTGGTTGTTTCAGTGCAGGAGAGGGAAGGAAGTGCCGTTGCCAAACTGTGCCTACAAAAAGACAAAGAATTCAAAACCAAACGGAAGTTTTTATTCTGAATAAAAAAATATTATCATGTTGTTGTAAATATTGTTTTAATTTTAATATAAGTTTAATTTAAAATGAAAACGATGTTTTCTTATTGTTATTTTTAAAACAATAAAATTGACAAATACACACATAAGCGTAGTTTTAAGTGCATTTAATGTCAAACTAATAAATTGTGTAAATAGGTACATGTTTTTATACCTTATATGTGAATATCTGAGGTAAGACCATGATTATGATTATTGTAATTTAATTGCACTCTTTATTTTATCTTTTCATACATAATGCTTTTCCTTGTGACTTACTATAAACCAACATTATAGTGATTTTTAATATTCTTTAAAATGTGTTCCCTCAAACCAATCAAAAATTGTAGTAATTAATTTTCTTTTAAATATAAAATTTTTACCATATCGTTTCCTTTTATTTATTTTTTATTTTACTTTTGATTCATTTGCTTCTTTATACATCTATACTGCAATCAATTATGTCGGAATTCATAATATTGCAAACTTACTAAATCTTTGATTCAGAACCAAAATTAGTAATCAAGATGTTAAAAATAAATGAATATATATATAGAAGCATGATAAGAAGCAAATATTACTTACCTTTTAGAATAGAATCTGAGACAAATTAAAAAAGACTGAAATAAAAAATTATATATATATATATATATATATATATATATATATATATATATATATATATATATATAATGGTCTCTTCAAATAAAATGACTATAGACAGATTTTGCCCTAAACAAAATTTTATTGATACATTTAACATAAGTAAATAAACAAATTAGATGAAGTCATAAAAACAAACAAATTTCTCACCTAAACAAAATCGGTTTTTATAGTCCTTTATCTATCTCTTAAATAGTCCAATATTCCACAGCAATTACCCAATCTTCACAGTTTTTAACAATATTATATTTTATTGTGTAACCTCCAAAAGTTTCAACACCATATGGCCTCGCTTATTTCTACTTATACGACTTAATAATATTATTACAAACGAAAAACAGTGTTTACTGTTTTACATCTCCCCCCCCCCCCCGAGAAAAGGCAGGAGTTTACTGCTGTGAACAAAATTCGACTCAGATCGTCGACGACCCCTATCAACTTCATAAATAGTAGAAGAAATTCGCCGCTTTATCCGATAAGGACCTGACCGAATAGGATCCAATTTATTACGATTGAGTCGATTACCCATTTCTACATAAACCAAATCACCATCCTGAAAGTCGTACTCTTTCTTATGGAGATCTACCCTAGCTTTGTTCAGCTGATGATAGTGTTGTGAGTTCTGCAAAGCCTGGATCCTATCTGCTGCTAAGTCTGTCTTTACTTCTAGCTCTTGCGGGATGATTGAGGATTGTTCACCGGTCAATAGGTACAAAGGGGAAAATTTGGTTACCCCATGAGTTGTCCTATTATATTCTTCTGTACATTCTCTCGCAATTGTAGACCAAGGTTTACGCGGTTCTTCACTGATTTTGCATCGAATTCGATTAACCAAAGTCTGGTTTAGGCGTTCGTTAAGACCATTAGAAAATGGGCAGTCTGCCGCAGTGAAAACCATAATGATACCGTGCCGACGCAGAAAAGATTGAAACTGCTTGGAATTGATGCTTGGATATCGATCTGCCAATAATATTTTGATTTTATGCTTTTCAACAATAGGTTGAAGAAAACAAATCAAGTCCTTTGCTTGTTGACCTGTTGATGTGGTAGTAAATGCATATCGACTAAAGTGATCTACCAATAGATGCAGGAAACGCTTAGAAGATCGATTACCTCCAAATCCCCCAATCGTATCTAGAGACATGATTACGAACGGCTCTTTAGCCGGACCTAATTGTGATAAGAGACCGATTTCTCGACTTCGTCGAGATTTGTTTCTCTTACAGGTATCACATCTGTCGCAGTATTCCCGAATAAGGGCATCCATCCTCTTAAAATAGTAGAATGATCTAATCTTTGCTGCTATATGGCCCACACCAATATGACCATAATGTTTGTGAATCTTATGAATTAGAAATTTACCAAAGTCTACTGATACAAATATCCGCTCCCTATTTCCGAGTTTTTTATAAACAAGATTACCTCTCTTACATATACCCTTGTCAACCGACCATTCTTGATAATTCTTTTCTTGATCACACTGCAGTTCTTCTATTGAAACTAAATTAACGATCCTCAGTACATCATCAGTGTTCTCAAAATATTCTAAAACTGGATTTCTCGAAAGTGTATCTGCTTCTTGATTTGATCCTCCCGGTGAATACCGTAATGTAAAATTATATTGTGTTAAATAATATACCAAATCTCCCAATTCTTCGTCAGTTCTGGCCTTGACTTTTAGACCTTCTAGTGGTTTGTGATCAGAAATAACGTAGAATTTGATCCCTAAAAGCCAATATTGCCAGTAGCGCAATGCTTCTTTTATGGCGAGACACTCCAAATAGATAGCTTTCTTTTTGGCTTGCGAAGGTGTGAACTTCTTAGAGAAGTAAGCAACTGGCCGTAATTCACCATTGTCTTGTGTCTGCTTCAGAACTCCTCCAACACCTAAAGTGCTCGCATCAGTGAAAAGAAATGTTTCACGTTGAGGATCAAATATTGCTAAAATTGGGCTTTGACAAAGATACCCTTTAATTTGGTTAAATGCTTTTTCACATTTTTCCGACCATTGGAAAGTTACATTATTCTTGAGAAGTCTATGAAGTGGGTCCAATAGTCTTGTACTGTCAGGGATGTATTTATAGTAAAAATTAACTTTTCCAAGAAACTGGCGAACGTTCTTCTTATTTTGCGGTCGTGGAAAATCTCGAATAGATTTCAGATTATCGTGGTGCGGTTGAACTGTATTATACCCTATTATGTGGCCTAAATACTTTACTGAATGTTGAGCGAATTTACATTTCGATAGCTTCAAGCGAAACCCTTCAACATGCAGAACTTTCAACAATTGTTCAATATGAAGAAGATGTTCTTCAAAATTAGTTGAAAAGACTAAAATATCATCGATATAGTTCACACAGAAATTCTGGAGACCGTGCCGTCGGATGACATTTGCAAGGACACGTTGAAAAATAGCAGGCGATATTTTAAGACCAAATGGGAGACATTTCCATTGATAATGGCCTGATTGTGTCACGAATGCGGTTTTATACCTGTCCTTTGGCCTAACTGGTATCGACCAAAATGCTGAACAGATATCGAAAACTGAATACCATTTGCAATTTCTCGTTTTCACCACAGTGTCTTCAATTCGAGGGAATGGTTGTGATTCCGGTACCAAAATTTTGTTTAATTCACGGAAATCAATACATAACCGAGAACGTCTATCATCTTCTTTTTTGTACGCCAAGGTTACTGGAGCTGCAAAAGGAGATCTTGATTCCTCTATTAGTCCCGCCTCCAACAATTGGGTGATTTGATTTTCAATTTCTTGTTTGTCTGGAATTGAACACCTGTATGGTTTCTTTGCAATATATTTATTTTCTAAAAGTTTAATATGCGCTTCATGATGTTGTACTTGACCCACATCATATTTGTTCTTTGCAAATGAAGATAAATTTCTTTTTACACTATTAGAAAGCTTCATTTTCTTTTCTTCGTCTAAATGGCGCAGCTTGTCATCAATTTCTGTAGCCATTTCATTATAATATAAGCGAACTACATCACTATTTTCTTCTTTGTGTATTTTTTCTAAATTTCCTCCTTGCACCTTCTGGAAAATATTTAATTCATCATCTTGGAACAGATGAAATTGCTGAATAGCATCTAGTCCCAGTAAAATATCGTAAGAAAAATTGTTGTTTCTTATTACATACGCCTCCATTTCTTTTTCTATTTTATGAATCTTGAAAGGTAATTTAATTTTTTCATAGCATCTCTGTACACCACTAATCGTTTTAAATATTTGTTCGTTCTTGAAGATTTTATCTTTAAAATTTTCGAGAATTCTGGAATTAATCAGTGTAATATTTGAGCCACTGTCGTAAATTCCGATTATTTCTTTCTTATTTACTTTTACTTTTAATCTGATTAGTGGTGTGAAACCTCGTTTTTTGATTCTTCCTGTAAATTAACTGCAACTTCATCAGCTTCAGTCAAATTAACATTATTATTATAATTACTATTTCTTCTTTTATTCCTACACAATTCTATCGGGTGGTACCGGCCAGTGTATCCTAGTGATTCACAAATAGAGCACGGCTTCCTATCATTTGATTTTAAACTATTATTTCCCGAGGAGTTACTCCCGAAAGACTTGTGAGCAGTGCTAGTCGTAGCCAGTGATTTAATTTTTGTTTTATTTGTATTCGGATAAGCCTGCGTATACCTACGAAGTTGATTCATAAGTTTTTCAGTTGTTGTTATCTCTTCCTTATCAAGGCGATCTTGAATATAGAAAGGAAGACCAACCACTATATGATTGATGCGCGATATAGCCGTCATGGTCGGCTCAGTTTCTAATAATAATCTTTCTTTCGTTAATGCGTAATCAATAAATGAACCATTAATGTACCTAAAAGTATAAGCATAATGTACTGTACGCCAACTCTTATCACCATACGTGTGTAGGAAAGAATCACGCCAGTCTTTCCATGTCCCTTGCAAAGTTAATTTACAGAGAGTTGAGGTGTACCATTCTGTCGAATTTTCCTCCATAAATAACCGTAAAATTTGAATTTTCGATTGATCAGAATGAATGTTTTGACGGGAACATTCCCCTTCAAAAAGTTCAATCCACTTTCTAGCATTTTCTCTTCCCCGAAATTTCTCTAAAACAAATAACATATGAATCTGGGCTAAGTTTACCTCTTTTGGCTTCTCGGACCCAAGCTTAGCTGACAACTTCTCAATTACCTTGAGCAATTCTCCCTGAGTGTCTTTTTCTTCTACTGCTTTCGTTGCATGATTCACTGGATTTGGTTGAGAGATATCTATCTGTTCTTCCAAGTAAATATCCTTAAATCTGCAGTTAAAATCATCATCAAAATATATAGGAGTTATATTTGAGGTTAAGGTTATAGTTAAATTTCGATACTGACCTATCTTACTTAATGATTTACAAGCATTTTTAATCATACTTAGACTAAATAATTCCTCATGATGTTCTTGATCCTCGTATTCAATAGGGAAAATAAAAGTAGTACCTTCCCTAATCAGATGAATAGATTTAACTTTGACCACCAATTCATCTCGCTTGTTCTGTCCATATTCAAAACGTATACGAACTTGAACTGAATTCATTGCTGTTTATGTATAAAAACCGATTTATAATGGTCTCTTCAAATAAAATGACTATAGACAGATTTTGCCCTAAACAAAATTTTATTGATACATTTAACATAAGTAAATAAACAAATTAGATGAAGTCATAAAAACAAACAAATTTCTCACCTAAACAAAATCGGTTTTTATAGTCCTTTATCTATCTCTTAAATAGTCCAATATTCCACAGCAATTACCCAATCTTCACAGTTTTTAACAATATTATATTTTATTGTGTAACCTCCAAAAGTTTCAACGCCATATGGCCTCGCTTATTTCTACTTATACGACTTAATAATATTATTACAAACGAAAAACAGTGTTTACTGTTTTACATATATATATATACAGTAGGACCTCCATTATTCGGGCCTGGATTAACCGGGGAGCCGAGGAGCCAATTTTTTTTTTAATAATAATAAAGGCTTAACGAACCCGAAGGTTCGATGCCGACACCACCAATTGCTCCCTGCACACCTCCATCCATCGACCGTCTTCCAGACCTAACTTCGATAGATCAGCCCTAACGCAATCCTCCCACCTCCGTCTCGGACTGCCCCTCGGACGTTTCCCATTCGGCACCGCACTTATTAATCTTTTCGGAATACGTTCACAGCCAAGTTTTGCAATTTTACACGCCCATTTTATTCGTCTTGCTGCAATCACGTCAATTATATTTATTGAGTAAAGTTCACTCAGTTCGGCATTGTGTAAGCGTCTAAATTCTCCGGTTATTTCATCCCTCTTCGGTCCAAATATTTTACGCAGTACTTTATTTTCAAAAACTCTAAGCCGTTGCTCATCCCTCAATGTCAGCGGCCAAGTTATTTTTTATTTTTTTTTTTTTTTAATAAGCTTTTGTTAATTTTTATGCCATTTATTTTGCATGTAAAATTATTTTTAAAAAATGTATACATAAATATTTAACGATTACACAATGGTTAACCATCTATTAAAACAATAAATAATAAGATAAAAAACAATAATAAGAAATAAAACAATAAATGGAAAAACACAGAAAGGGAGTATTGTATAATGAGATGTTTCCGGTATCTAATACTCCAATTCATAATCTAGGAATGATATTGTTTTCAAGTCTTTCCAGGAAACTCCTACTCAGGCTTCTTTGGCTACAAAACAAAATATTGTCAGTTGTGATTTAGTCTCGATGTAAATACATACGAAGTAGCAAAATGTCGGAAAAAAGAAAACATGTTGTTTTAACGCTAGAAGGGAAATTAACTATTATAATTAAGATTAGAAAAGGGTGAAAGTGTTAAAAAATTGGCCGCTGAACTAGGAAACGGCCAACAAACTGTACGGGATATTTTGACGAAGAAAAAAGACATTTTTGACCTCGTATCGTCGTCAGCCCATAATATATAAAAACATACATTTAATGTATATAAAACGACCGTTTGTGAATCAAAGTGATTATACCTTAAAAGTGATTCTTTAACCTTGTTTTCTATCACGTTAAGTCAATAAAATGTTTTAATTTGATTATCCGGGGTTTCGATTATCCGTGGACCCCCATACCCATCATTACTCCGGATAATGGAGGTTCTACTATATATATATATATATATATTGCTACTTTTCTGGCTGCCCACTCTTCTAAGGCGGGCAGGTGGAGGTTAACACAAACGGCATATATCCAATTAATATATTGAATGTATATATTTATCAATGTATATTGGATTCTTTTCCAGAGGTGACGTGTAAACCATTTTATTTTATTTTTTTAAGAAACTTGTGGCATGCGGTGAATGAAAATAAAGAAACAATGAATTGAATTCAGACCATACTTAATTTTATTTACTAAGAATGTAAATCATTAAAGTCCAAACAAATATAGTAACAACACACAGATGATGCTACCTAGCATGTTAATCTAATTCTTTGAATGTATACCACACAATATTACAATCAGTACAGTATATTAAACTATAACTTATCTGGTGGGCACACTCTGGATCATTCTATGTCGCTGCCATCTCTGACGCTCTCCGTGAGCACCCTAAGCACCCCAACTTCTCTCCTCTCTCTCTCTCTGGTGCTAATGCCGCTCCCTGCACCTCAGCCCGAATTCTTGTCTCAACCTCCAACTTCTTTTTCTTCCTCCATATAAATCGTCTTACCCCCGCTCTCTTCTTCAGACTTCTTCTGATTGGCTAGCCTGTCCTAAAATTCCATTATGATAATCTCATGTTCTTCATCAGCATCTTTGTCTGATTGGGGTTTATGGCCCCAAGTTTCTCTAAAGGAGATAAAAAATCTTTCTGGGTATATCTCTTGGTGTTTGTTGACAGCATTGTCGGTCTTAGGCTTTACTTATTTTGAATTTCTAACGACAAGTTTATTGCCCCAATAACTTCCAAGACGGTATCACAGTACCTTGCCACCTTCAGGTAAAACTGACCATCGGGTTTGCGCATATACAGTACTTTACATATCATTTTAAATTATTAATAGAATTTACTTGCCCTATCCTGGCAGCATCCACGATACATAGAATATATAAAATGAAAAATTACTTCCATAATGTCAGAGATAAGGAATCATCGAGGACTGGTAGGGTAGTTTGCATTTGTTCGAAATCAAACAAAATAATTAATTTTAACTATTTAATTAAATATAATAAAAATATTTTGACATGTCTATCTATTATAAAAATTTAACAATAAAATTAATATATAAATATAAACATTTATGTAGAGCAGTAGTGAATTATCAAAACAGGTATCAACAATTCAATTCAACAAACGTGTTCTTTTTTTTTCATCAATAATCAAATAAATGCTGTTTGCCTTTGGTAATCTGAAAGATAAACAAAAAGAATTATATTTAACTATAATAAAATAAGGAATAATCAGGTTTAACAATGTTAGATATCATTTATGATATGAGCCTTTCGGTTAACAGAATGATTTAACTCCGATTTCAAAATTTTGCAGAAAAGCATTTTAATTTATATTTTTCTCTGAAAAATTCGTACCTTATGACTGTATGAATATTTCAGTAAACTGTAGTGTTTTAATATTTCTCTCATACATGGGCGGATCCAGCCGGTTGTAAAGTTGGGGGCTGAGGTCCCAAAGGAGGGAGCGGCCTCACAGCTCTTCCACCTTTATATTCCTTTCCTACAACTAAAATTCTGCTTTCTGCATATTATCTGTTCTTTAAAGTACTTCCTCACTTTTAGTAAAACTAAATTCTATCTTTCAATGATAACAAATTTTTCAAAGGGCGAGCTTGCAATCGCCACAGCCCCCTACCTCCTGGATCTGCCAATGCTTTCATACTATTACATAATATAAAGGTGTGAATTATCTATGCGATTTTCCATAGAGAAATATTCTTAAAAGTGTTTAACTGAAAAATGTTGAAATTGGAGTTACTCACTCTGTCAACTGAATGTCGCGTATGTAGTTATGATCACATAACCATGAGAAACATATTGAGAAAGTTTGTTAAAATAAATATGATTATTTATGTATTACTAATCAATTATTACTATATTGAATAGCCAACATTTCTCGACATAGCAGGTCATCATCTTAAGAACTGGTAAAAGTAGAAAGAAAAGATCTAAGTGTCTTGTCGCAATAATAGGGTTCAAAGGGAATCTGACTGGATTTATTTGTGATTAGTCAATAACATAATGAAAAAAATGACTTCCTTAAAGTCAAAGATAATAAAAGATAAGGAACCATTAAGTTCAGTCAGAATATCAAAAACATATCTAATAGTTCACATTTACTTTCATACCATGTTAGTTAGCCAGTGTGAATGATTCGCACACGATATTGTTCAATGACCTTACAGCCCTAATTTAAGGCTAAGAAAACATACCATAATATAAAGAAGAGAAAACCACTTTTTTTCCTAATCAGGAAACAAATTTTTTAAAAAGGCGAGAAATAAAAGTTGCTTCTAGTTTCAGAATTACCCTCATATCATAGTAAGGAATGACTAACAAATAAGCTATCCATATTAGTTTCTTAAAGAGTACTTCACCTGATAACAAACTCGGTCAAATCAATTTTTAACACTGAGTGAGTCAGGTTGAATAAACCTGCTAAAATGCCATGCTAAAACACCCAATGCTAAAACAGCTTCTTGCAGGACACAATGATATCTAACAATTGAACTGTCTCATGCATTACATATATAAAACAGATGAAAATGTCAAACCAAAAAATTATAGATGCCAAGTTTTCTGGTGGTTTCTCAACCAACTATTGCATTTCAAATGCTTCAAGTTAATGATTTTAATACTAAATTATTATTATTAAAACTAACTTTATTTTAAACACCTTATAAGTAGTTTGGAATTTCCAACCCAAGAAAATAAAAATTATCAAGACATAAAAAAAATTAGATACACTATATATGGTCAATCAGTAAGACAAGGAAAAGGAAAAAAGGTGAAATTTGGTTTAGACCATTTCCTTGCTAACAGAAAACACTGTGGAAAATTAAGTCTATGCTAGAGACACAGTTTCAAATTCTATTTTCCAAAAATCCAGGGTGTAGGCCCGCTTAGATGGAGACACTAAGAAGTCAGAAGATGCCCTCTGACTGGCTGCAGGAACTTCAGGCAAAAAGGGGTGAGTATTTTTAATCTGAATGAAGAGGCTAGTTCAAACTAATCAAGCGACAATTAATTTAAAATAAGCAGATGATCCAAAATTAAACAGATATTGGTGAAAACACTGAACAAGTAGTCTAGTATTAGTAAATATTAATGTTAGAATATGAAAATAGGCAACACAGAAAAAAATTTAAGATATGGTCAAAGGTGCCAAATCACTTTGAACCAATTCAGAATTTAATAAGTAAATAACTCATAAGCCTAGAGATTTCGCTTTAACCAAAATCTAAGGTAATCATTCATCTATCAGATGTTGGCATTTTGGTTTTTCTAAGTCCAAATCTGATGCAATGAATACAATAACAGGATTTACTTTGAAGTGAGTAAACACCAACTTCTGCCAAAGGCTTCAATTAAGTAGAAGGGTAGTGTTAAATAGTTCTTCATTGCAGTGTAATTCTTCATTTAAAATTGATGATTATATTTGCTATATTGGACATACTAGAAGCTGTATTTACAATTGAATATCTTAAAAAGCATGTTTATTTTGGTGTTTTTGGTAGCGAACCATTAGAAAGGTCAGCAAAACTAAAGGTTAGAGAAGATTTGGATTGAGCTAAATACCCACGAGGGAATCAAAGGGGGAAACCCTCTTGGGTGAACAGGGTTTATTCAACCATCTTTTTCAAACTAGATTTTATCGTTGCTTGATCATTTGTGCTGAAACTAAATATTAATAAAATACTCTTGACATCTGAAGATTGTAGATATCTTCTAATAATCACAGATAATATTTTATGATACTTATTTTCAAAATATAGATATTTAAACAAACATGAAAATAAATTTATACATACCTCATTTAATATATAACGTATAGCCTGTACACAAATGGTAAATTGAGACCGTAATTCATGATAATCATTTTCTAGGTTAGATATTTCTTTGTTGACAGCAGACAGTTCTTCTTTAAATAATTTTTGTCGTTTCTTCAATTCTTTTGATTTCTGGGCATATTCACTGAAAATGGATAGCAATGTTAAATTCGAAAGCACTAAATAAACAAATAAAAAACTAAATTGTTTATGTAATGTTACTTTTTACCTCTTTTTTTCTTCTATTGCCTTATTTTGTAATTCTTCATCTTTTTCTAGAATTGAAAGTTGACTCAGTAAATGACTTTGTTCTGTTTTGAATTTTTTCTGAATTTCATCTAATTCTGCTAAACAGAGTTCTTTTGCCTTTTGCAATTCTTCTAATTCTTTTTTCGTCTTTTGAGCTGAAGCTGATTTTTCCCTAGTATAATATATCACTATAGATATAGCTAATATATAAAAAAAAATCCTTTAACTAAAACAATAATTCCTTAACTAAAATGATTGGGAATGTAATAGATAAAAATTTTTTTTTTTAAACAATGAATTCAAAAAAGAAAATACAACTCTTAAAGTATAGATACTAATGTATAAACAAAGACATGAATAACATACTGGGAAAGACGTAACACTTCCAGTTCTTTTATAATGGGAATTACTCTTGTTTCGATCATCTCTAATTGAAGTTGCATTTTTTCTTTAACTTCTTTGTATTCCGCCAATTTGTCTTCAAGCTGTTTCTTTTTTTCTAAAACCCCGTCCTTATGTTTCAACTTCACCTCCAATTCACGCTTTTCTTCCATCGGATTAACTACAATTTGACTCTTTAACGCATCAATCTCACGGATGACCTACAAAAAAAACAACAGTTACAAATGTTTATAAAATAGAAATTTATTTTATTTCCATATACTTATACAATATTTAGTAGAATTAGAACAAAGACATACAAAATATAAGATCACATAGCACATCAAATACAAGCTAAATTCTATTTTAGCTTTAATTTATATTTGGCCTCCTTGCATGCCAACAAATATAATTCAAGAGAATTATAGTTTTAATTCTAAATTGTTTATAAAGGCACAATTTCACAGACGCAACAATGAACGACTTGTGGCTTGATACTTGGTTCCTAATTTGCCTATTATCAGCCTCCGTCAAAGTGTTGATTTTGTAGCCCCATAACCTTAGTCATACATAAGTGTAGCATGCTTCTACAGTGTTTCAATGCAAGCAACTTCAGTTTGGTACATCATGTCATTAAAATCAGTTTTGACAGGTGTAAAACACTTTCAAACAAAAAGGAAAAGAAAAAACACCTCGATGTTCGAGAAGAGAGATATATGTTAATGGCAAAGTAATTCAGAATAATTTGAACATAAAGTTGGTCTCTGACCATGATGCTGTATTAGACTAGCAAAGAACTTTCTCAATAGACTCTGATACAAATAATAAACTAATAACATTGAAAAAATGAGCCAAATACAATAGACTTGATTTGAACACTGGTAAAAAAAGGTTACTAAACCTGGATCACTACAAACCATGGAGGGTCTTAAGTGCAGTACTGTTTCTTGTTCAGCAGTCATGCAAGGTGATTTGACTTAATCAATTCCAAATTAAAAAATGAAACAATATTACAAATGAAACATTGAAATATATAGCTCTAACATTCATCATAAACATAAACGGGAATTGCATACTAGCAACATATTTAGCAAGAACTTAAGATAGTGATCTGGTCACTGACTGTGATCTGCCATTAAAAACACATGGGGCCTGACAGCAGAAGCCTTTGCCATACTAGTATGACAGTTAAAACTACTTATATTAAAAAGTTAGAAAGGGTCCAAAAGTCCAGACTAATGATAATTAGCATTATCAGGGACTTTAGTAAAATTTCTTACACCTTCTCTAAAATCCTGATAATTAATCATCCCAGATTAAAAAACAGTTAAATATTCTCCTCATATTATCATTTCCATTGAAGAATAAGACTATTACTTTGGACTCGGCAATAAATTTTGTAAACAACTAAATAATGCAAACCAAAAAAGCTGTCAGTACACAGGTTTCTATACTTAAAAAATCTGGTGCGTGCGCGCAACACACAACTTTCACTTACAAACTTACTTAGATTAGAAATTAGTGCGTTTTGTTAATTGCCACTTCTCAAATGAACAGAACGGCTTTAATTATGAACAATGGTCTGTCATTAAAAGCGCACTCCGCTTGCGCTCAACGAGTTTTATGAGTTGACTGAATATTTTTCTTTTTTTCTCCTATATATGTTTCCTTGATTTTTATCATATCTCATAACCATTTCATATATTTAACCATTTCTTATTTTTAGGCAAAACGAGAGGCAGATAATTTCTCCATATAAACAAATACAAAGGCACTTTATAGGAAAACAAAAAAGGCCCCTTCCCCTTTTAAGCCCCCTCAGAACATTTTAATAATGATAAAGCTTACCTGATATTAAAGAACACCTAATTTTCATTAAACACCACGAATTTGATGAAAATCGTTAAAGCCGTTTTTGAGATAATCGAAAAAAGGTAAAAATTGGTTAAAAAGTTATGAAATAAAGTGCCCCCTCCGTTAAACCAATTTTGATGAAATGTTGGCTATCACATCTTTGGCATATACATACATCAAATACCCAGTTTGATCAAAATCGTTAAAACCTTTTTTGAGTAACTAAAAAAAAAACACGTGAAAATTATACAAAATTTATTAAGTAAAGTCCCCCTTCCGGTTGATCAATTATGATGAAATTTATGCAGTCATATCTCGGGCTTATAAATAGATCAAATACTCAGTTTAATCAAAATCGTTAGAGCCGTTTTTAAAAAAAACTTAAAAAGTTATTAAATAAAGTACCCCCTCCCTTTGAGCAATTTTGATGAAATTTTTGCTGTCACATCACGGGCATATACATACACTAAATACCCAATTTCAGATTCGCACGGCTTATAGTTTTTGAGCTAGTCTGTTCACACACACACACACACAGACCATTTCGCGGGACTTGGTCATTTGGACTCAGGGGACCCCAAAACGTGTATTTCCGTTGAAAACCGGAAGTCGAAATTTTTCACGATCGCAATACTTCCACTTACTATATATTTCATATATAGGTAAGTGAAAGTAAAAATGTGAGTAAATAAAAAAGAATGTGAAATAATATTATTTTAATTCTACAGCAAATAAACTTTTATTGATGAATTTTATATCATAATTGATAATTGGTTAAAGCTATCATTATGTTACTAATGAGCAGGCTATATTTTGGGAAGTTATGTGACCGTAATATAAGTGAAATCCAACTGCGTCCTTTTCATTTAAAAGGGGATTTAATCAGCTTTATTAGATCCCCTATGCTCGCTCTTCAGAGATAAATGAGCCCCTCAAACTGGTCCTTTTCAGTGGATATCGGAGGTTCACCTATATGACGGTACCGTATTTTCCATACCTAGAAGTGACATAGTGATACTAGTAGCAATAATTGTTATCAAATATCCAAAACTAATGGAAATAGAAAATAAACTACATGAAAATAGCTTATATATGAATGATAACTTTATCTAGAAAATTCAATCACTAAAAGAACCTATTTACCATACAACCCATTAATTAAAGGTAAGACTCGGCATTTTATGCATTCTTCCATCTAGGCGAGGAGATTCTAATGCTTTAAGGAACTAAGCCGATGGATCAATAACCTATTTAATGAATAAATGAAAATGTATACATCTATTGACTAATAATTTAATAAATATACAATAGTAATAATCACCAGAAGCAGTCAAACTGAAAATTTTTCCTTATTATAAAAATTATAATAAAATAACTCACTGAACTAATTTCGAGTTTCAAAGTTTCAGCTTCTTTGTTGACAGAATTTAAATTTTCCTCAATCCTTTGTATTCCTTCCTTTAAGGCAGCATTGTATTTTCTATTATCATAGCATCCATTTTCCAATGACTCTATTTGTGATTTCAACTGTTAACAAAATGATAAATAGACCATTACAAAATATTGTTTAACTAAAAATGAACAGTTAGATTTTAATAAACAGCTCACCTCTTGCTTGGCACTTTGACAGGACTCTAATTCGTTCGTTAAATCATTTAGTTCCTTGGATTTCATTTCGTAAGTTTCCAAAAGATGATTCTCAAGATCTTTAGCTTCTTGAAATTTCCTGATTTCATCATTGTTGGCAGCAACGCGGGCTTCACAAAATTCCATGAAATTCATCACTTTCGACATTAGCATAGCATTTCTTTTAGGAGCTAAATTTTAGAAAATTGAACCACACTTAATTTGACTACTGTTATACAATTAATTTAAATTGAGTAAAAATCAGATTACTATCATGAGAAACTTACTAGGTTGAAGCATATCGAAAAGATTAATGTTTAGGAATGGAAATACTGTATTTACGGCAGTTATCAAATTAAGAACAGGCAATAAGTCAATTTCCAAAGCATAGTCCAAATACTCCAGTTGACTAAGTTGAGCCTGAAATTAATGAAATTGATTTGAAATTGTTTAATAATTTTTTAGTTTATTACTAAAATCTTATAATGAGTGAATTGCGATCACATAAAAATTATAATTTACTTCACTGATTGATATCCTTGCAAACACAACATCTCATCATTCAGGCCATCCCTTCAAAAAACATTTAACATTCATACCATTATTTAAATTAATAATAATTTACATACATAAAGGGGTTGGCAGCAGATATGTTTATAAGGATTTTGTTCTCAGATCACCATTTCAATTATAATTTAAACTAAGCGGTGAGCTAAAAATGAAATCCATATGAATACGGTTTATGCTTACATGTTTACATAGTCGTAAAAATATCAAAATGTCAGATGCGGGTTAGCACTATCTGCGGCTGACCATTTCCATATATCAAACTGAAGTTTTTTTCGTTTAATTCACAAACCTCTAATTAGTTATTAGACTAATTATAAGGCTAAATAAATAAATGTCAGCCTGGTAATTGCAGGCAACTGTGCTAACATAAGGAATCCACTTGAGGGGAGGCTATTTTGTTCCCTTAGGAAACTGAATATAATTCAAGTCATAGAGGAAAGCAGTCATCGCTAATTAAAGAGGGTTAAAAAATCAAAATCTGTTTCAGATGAAGTTAACATTGGTTTTATTTAAGGAGTTAATAATGTGATGTGTTCATTATTTAGCATAAATATTGAACTTTTATTAATGTAAATACACCTATTCTAATACTCATTTCTCTTAAGGACTTTTTTTGTTAGATAAATGGATATCCCGTAACTTATTTCACAACCACCTGATTAATAATATTTGTACGTGTTAATAACAATCAAGGAAAGTATAATATAAGTTTTTATCAACTTGCTGATTGTTTTTTTTTTTTTTTTTTAATGTAGAGAATCATCTCAATAATCAAACTTTGGGGCTGGCCCTATCCCCTTACAAGGGAAACAAAACTACTTGTTAATCTGTCAATCTCAAAACCAACAATGTTTAACAAATGATAAAAAGAAAAACAATGTTTTCAGTTAATCTAAAAGATAAAACAGCCAATTTATTGAAAATAGGTATTTAAATATTTATATTAAAGAAAGTAGATTAAATTTTTTCAGATATATCCTCTTCGCCTGAAAAATTTACAGGTCTGAATCTTACTTTAGACATCAGGTATCAATCATCTTTTGACTAACAGAAATCAAATTCGAAACTCACCTTTCTAACATTATCAGAATCAACACCAAGTTCAATAAGTACACGGCTGTAAAAATCTCTTACAAAAGTAACTGTTGGATTTTTAAGATCATTTATTGACATATTAAAATCAGGAAAGAATCCATGTATTTCTTCTACTAATTTATCCATCCTCACGATAATAGTTTAATAACTATTTCGAATAAAAGTGAGTAGCATCAAATAAAAAACGGTTTGATAATACACAGGCAGGAACAACTCAAAGACGAATTCAAAATCACAACATTGTTTACTGGGCGGTTAAACTCAAGTTATCAGGCGCCAATATTCACGATTCCACTATCGATTGTTTCGAGGTACTTCGATATTTTACTCACAGAGTGTAGAATTAACTACCCGAAATTATTATTATAAAAAAACAAAAAAAAATTTCCTCCATTCTCCGCAAAATAAATTCTATATGAAATTCAATGAGTGTTTCTATATGTTAATGGTTTTCATAAATTTTCCTCTCGCCTTTCTTAGGAGGGGAGCGATAGGCGCGCTCTATATCTCCCCTCCCATGGATTTTATGGAGGTATTACTTCAGCGCGCTGAAAACAACGTAGTAAATATTCTGGAATATCGTCAAATATTGTTTGTTGAAACTGTTTCTATTACGAGGATGTCACAAGTAAATATTGATTTGATGGCTTCCATTTGATAATGAAATGGATAATAATATACGATACATGCTCATCCAATGTTTTGTTCTTGTGGAAATTTAACTCGGGATTATATATTTATTGGCGGGCGCAATCGACTATAGGGAGCGCTAGTAGTTTTGCAAAATGTCGGAAGGAACGGGGATAGACACAGTTGATGTGATAGAGATAATTGGTAATTTTAAAAGACCATTAATTGAAGGGCAGGCTATCCTTGATGAAAACCACATATTACATGTAGAATAGTTTCTAGAAGTAAAAAAACAGTTATTTTACAAGCCTTGTGCCTTCAAACAAGCGATCTTAAAGGACTGCCCCATCAAATAATTTTCAAATTTATTAATAATAATAAGCAATTTTCTTGTAAGTGTATGTGTAAAGCTGGTAGTTCTGGTAAATGCAAACACATCATTGCAACTTAACGTTTTTCAGTTAGTATGTAATTACCTATTCATACAATCATTGTTATGACAGCTGTCATTTTCATGACAGCTTAGTTTCTTTGTCATATTATTTATTTATTTGTCAAAACTTTCAGGCATCGCATTGAAAACTTGGAACAATTAAGTACAACGGATGTAATACAAAAATGGGGAAAATTAAAAAAGAAAAACAAATCTTTGACACTATGGTCCCAATGTTATTCGCATAAAACTAGTATTTTGGAATAATAAAATGTCAAATACTAATATTTACCTGGATAAATATAGTCACTTTCTTTAAAATGAAGACTACATATCGTCAAATGTTTCGAAACAGGCTTATCTATTCTTAATTTTACAATCTACTCTTTAAGAAGCTTTTTATTTTTTGGAAATAAATGGAATGACACGTCTTTTGATTTTCTAATTGAACACTGAGGGACCGAGCAATACCTATCAGACATTTTTCAAATAATTTTTTGCTCAATTGGGTTTTAATTATGGAAAAATAAATTAAAAACGCCAAAAACCCTATGAATCACAGGTAATGGCTCGGCTTCTATCCCCGTTTCTCTAGTTCCTGTAAAGAAGCAGCACCGCCCCTTGCGTCCGCCTATAGGTTGATTCATAGTAAGAATTTATAGTTATTTTTTATTTATTTTTAAAGGGCAAAACGTTTCGATCCCACTTGTGGATCTTTATCAGGGCTTCTGAGTCCAGAGTAATACAAAAACTTCTGGAGTCTTGGACAGGCTTAATGCCTTTCCCACCTTCTAAAGATTAAGGAATTTCCTAATTAAGGATTAGGTATTGTAACTTAAAATGAGTGTCTCTATACGTTAATGATTTTCATAAATTTTCCTCTCGCCTTTCTTAGGAGGGGAGCGATAGGCGCGCTCTATATCTCCCCTCCCGTGGATTTTCTGGAGGTATTACTTCATCGCGCTGAAAACAACGTAGTATATCATCGTGGAATATCGTCACTTATTGTTTGTTGAAACTATTACTATTACGGGAATGTCACAAGTAAATATTGATTTGATGGCTTCCATTTGATAATGAAATGGATAATAATATACGACACATGCTCATCCAATGTTTGTTCTTGTGGAAATTTAACTCGGGATTATATATTCATTATTATTATAAATATGTATATTGAAATTTTAAACAATTTCATCGCAACAATTCTTTCCTATAATAGTAATATCTTAGTCCAGGACTTGAAACATTTGCATGGCCGCGTAACTACGGGGCATGGGCGTCAACGCGGGGTGACAGGGGGGTTGCCCCAATATTTTGGAAGGGGGGCACCTATTTACACTCTAACTGAGACATTAATTGCTAAGTTTTATAAATTCCTTTAAAATGCATTGTTTGAGGATGAATTAAATGTTGCTGTTATTGCGTTATTTCAACTTTTAGCCTCTAGAATTGAGAACATTGATGCCAATCTATGAGAATATTGAGTCGTCGTCCCTAATAATTTGGTGATGGTGACGCCCATAACTACGGGAATTTTTACTTTCACTTACCTATATATGAAATATATAGTAAGTGGAAGTATTGCGATCGTGAAAAATTTCGACTTCCGGTTTTCAACGGAAATACACGTTTTGGGACCCCCTGAGTCGAAATAACCAAGTCCCGCGAAATGGTCTGTGTGTGTGTGTGTGTGTGTGTGAACAGACTAGCTCAAAAACTATAAACCGTGGGAACCTGAAATTGGGTATTTAGTGTAGGTATATGCCCGCGATGTGACAGCAAAAATTTCATCAAAATTACTTAAAGGGAGGGGGTACTTTATTTAATAACTTTTTAAGTTTTTTTTCGATTTTCTCAAAAACGGCTCTAACGATTTTGATTAAACTGAGTATTTGATCTATTTATATGCCTGAAATATGACTGTAAAAATTTCATCAAAATTGATCAACCGGGGGGGGGGGGACTTTACTTAATAAATTTTGTATCATTTTTACATGTTTTTTTTATTTACTCAAAAACGGTTTTAACGATTTTGATCAAACTTGGTATTTGATGTATTTATATGCCAAAGATGTGATAACCAACATTTCATCACAATTGATCAACCGGAGGGGGGACTTTACTTAATAAATTTTGTATCATTTTCACATGTTTTTTTTATTTGCTCAAAAACAGTTTTAACGATTTTGAACAAACTTGGTATTTGATGTATTTATATGCCCGAGATATGACTGTAAAAATTTCATCAAAATTGATCTACGGGAGGGGGGACTTTACTTTATAAATTTTGTATCATTTTCACGGGGTTTTTTTATTTACTCAAAAACGGCTTTAACGATTAACAAAAATAAGATATGAATGTAGAAAAATGTGTGACTTTGGGAAATCATATTTAGCAAAACACGTCAATTACTAATCTAAGTAAGTTGGTAAGTGAAAGTTGTGTGTTGCGCGCACGCACCAGATTTTTACTTTCACTTACCTATATATGAAATATATAGTAAGTGGAAGTATTGCGATCGTGAAAAATTTCGACTTCCGGTTTTCAACGGAAATACACGTTTTGGGGTCCCCTGAGTCCAATTAACCAAGTCCCGCGAAATGGTCTGTGTGTGTGTGTGTGTGTGTGTCTGTGTGTGTGTGTGTGTGTGAACAGACTAGCTCAAAAACTATAGGCCGTACAAAACTGAAATTGGGTATTTAGTGTAGGTATATGCCCGCGATGTGACGGCATAAATTTCATCAAAATTACTTAAAGGGAGGGGGTACTTTACTTAATAACTTTTTAGGTTTTTTTCGATTTTCTCAAAAACGGCTCTAACAATTTTGATTAAACTGAGTATTTCATCTATTCATATGCCCGAGATATGACTGTAAAAATTTCATCAAAATTGATTAACCGGAGGGGGGACTTTACTTAATAAATTTTGTAACATTTTCACGTGTTTTTTTTATTTACTCTAAATCGGCTTTAACGATTTTGATCAAACTGGGTATTTGATGTATTTATATGCCCGACATATGACTGTAAAAATTTCATCAAAATTGATTTACCGGAGGGGGGACTTTACTTAATAAATTTTGTAACATTTTCACGTATTTTTTTTTTATTTTCTCAACAACGGCTCTAACGATTTTGATTAAACTTAGTATTTGATCTATTTATATGCCCAAAATATGTCTGTAAAAATTTCATCAAAATTTATCAACCGCAGGGGGCACTTTACTTAATAAATTTTGTATCATTTTTACGTGATTTTTTTGTTTACTCAAAAACGGCTCTCACGATTGTGACCAAACTAGGTATTTGATGTATGTATATGCCAAATATGTGATAGCCAAAATTTCATCAAAATTGATAAACCGAAGGGGGGACTTTACTTAATAAATTTTGTATCATTTTCACGGGGTTTTTTATTTACTCAAAAACGGCTTTAACGATTAATAAAAATAAGATATGAATGTAGAAAAATGTGTGACTTTGGGAAATGATACTTAACAAAACACGTCAATTTCTTATCTAAGTAAGTTGGTAAGTGAAAGTTGTGTGTTGCGCGCACGCACCAGATTTTTTTAATACCAATCCACTTCATCTGTTTAGTCTGTGTTAAGGTTAATCTGTGTTAAGGTAGGTTGTTAAGGATAATCTGATACCTGTAATTTGTAGATACGAAATCCTTGGTGTTGAAAAGGCATTGTTTGCGTATGATTTTGTTAAGTGGTGCATATGCATATTTTTGTTAACAAAATCATGCGTAAAATATAACCCATGTGGGTTATAAGTAACTAAAGTACCTAAAATAAGCATAAAATCACTGCTTCGAAAATAAAAATAAAATGATGTTATCACCAGATTTAAATTGTAAGTGAAGGAAAATTGTCACGACGGTACCTTAAAAAGGTGTAAAGGCTGTTTTTTGCCGTAAAATGACAGATATTGAAAGAACAATATTTAAGGTCCCCCTCCCGTCCCCCTGCCCCCCCCCCCCCTCGGCGGTGACGCCCGTGGGCTCAGGATACAAAAGAACATCTCTTCCTCTTTTGTTTTTTGAGCATAGATTTGGTGTTACTACTAATACCATCATCTATTGCTTGGACGTACAATATTGTTGAAAACTATCTTCGCCATTTTTTTTTAACAGATAATCACTGCTGATTATTTGGATACGGGCTGACTCTGTTTTGCTAATTTGAAGTGGAATTCCACGATCCATCCTCTTGGCCCAGATAGGCGCGAGACGGAAGAGCGATCCCTCCCTCCCTCCCTCCAAGAAGTAAACGGATCCCCTCCTGGTCCACGGCTCATTTCTCAAGAGTCCTTCGGGCGGAGAAGAGGTCCTTCCACGGTGCGGAGCTTTGATTCAGAAAAAGGTGTAAAGGCTGTTTTTTGCCGTACAATGACAGATATTGAAAGAACAATATTTAAGGTCCTTCGCGAAATTCTCCTAAAAACATACACATGGAGGAAAAAACGTTACAATTCCATAGAAGAGAGACGGTTTCTGTAAGTGTCCTTTACCAGATGAGGTCTGCATTGAAAAAGAAGGGAAGAGCTGTAGGAATGATCGATATTTATGAAATAAGCTCTGTCCATAAGAACTTTACGTGGAGGTAGACAAATAAAGAAAAACAATTAAGTTTCATTAGATAAAAATAAGTTTCTTAAAAACGCTTGATTTTGGAAACTTTGTAACTTAATAATAATACAATCGATCAAGAGGGATGGGGGGGGGGGGGTCACAGGCATCATGACTTCCACTAAATATTTTTATGCTTTCGTATTTTTAAAGGAATTCTGCAATTGCATAACTAATTAACCAGAGGCGGGTTGGTCGAGTGGGAAAACGCTTTAGTAAATACGCGTTGCCCCTGGCAATCAACATTTGATTGATCAACCGAAGATAGCAACTTCAAAACTAGAGCCAGGTGAACATTCTATAATACTCGGCATTAATCCTCCATCCTCTCCTCTGGCCGGGGAAAACCCATATGACCTACTAAACGTAATACTTTTGGTGTTTCAGATTGCAGTCCTTCCTTATGCAAAGATATAATCTCATAAATAAATTTAAATTAAGAAACAAATCTGCTGTCAGACGAAAAACATGTGAGTACGTTCCATCACAACCGAAACTTAATGCTAAATCTGCCCCATGGTGAAACTGGCACTGAGTATTATTGACAGGGATGGATCCAGGGGGGGGGGGGGGTTCACAGGGTTCATGACGGCCTCAAACATCTTGACTATATATATTTTTTGTATTTTTAAAGATCTACTGCTATTACTACTCCTTGGCGCTACAGCCCGATGTAGTCAGTAGCGGGGTGGGGGGGGGGGGGAACTTACGGTGACCAGCACTAAATTATTGGGGGGCTCAATATTTTCTTACATAGTGTAGGTAGAAATTTGAGGGGCTAAAAGTTGTAATAATAACCCCTAAAAAGAACTGTTGGGGCATTTAAATTCATCCTCCAACGCCGTATTTTAAAGGTATTTATAGTCTCTTAAAACTTGTCAATTTATGCCTCAGTTATACATTAAAATAGGCTATTTTTTAGGCTTAATGTTGAAGGATGTGGGCCAAAATTTCTGGATTGAATTTTATCCAAGTTTTTCTTATGGTTCTGATCCCACTAATTTCATTGCTTTCTATTAACTTCTATAAGCTTCATCAAATTGATGGAAAGTAGGATCAAGCTGCTTGTTTAAAAACGTTATAAAACCAAGTATAGAGCAGTAAAACAAAACAGTTCGAGCTGAAATAAAAAATATATAATTCATCAAATATACAATACGCCTGACTAGCTTTTAATAATAGAGTGTGCTGAAATTAACTAATATTTTATTGGTTAAATTCGGATAAATTCGTAAAATCGCATTTTTATTTAATTCTTTACATTGGGTCCTCTCCTGCCAAAATATTTGGGGGGCAGCTCCTCCCGTCCCCCTGTCCCCCCCGGCGGTGACGCCCGTGGGCTCAGGATACAAAAGAACATCTCTCCCTCGTTTGTTTTTTGAGCATAGATTTGGAGTTACTACTAATACCATCATCTATTGCTTGGACGTACAATATTGTTGAAAACTATCTCCGCCATTTTTTTTTCCTAAAGCATATTGTTAACCTACTAAACAGTTAATCACTGCTGATTATTTGGATACGGGCTGACTCTGTTTTGCTAATTTGAAGTGGAATTCCACGATCCATCCTCTTGACCTAGACAGGCGCGAGACGGAAGAGCGATCCCTCCCTCCCTCCAAGAAGTAAACGGATCCCCTCCTGGTCCACGGCTCATTTCTGAAGAGTCCTTCGGGCGGAGAAGAGGTCCTTCCACGGTGAGGAGCTTTGATTCAGGTAGGACACTTCTTCTAGCAACGCTTAGTTAACTCTTCTAAATATTATTTGATGCATTTATAAAACAATATTTTATATGCAATAACAATATATATTTTCGGTACGCCATAAATATATTAATGCTAGATCATATTCGATCATCTAGGTATTTTATATATTTCCTTCCCCTTCAATTGGCAAAAATAATCAGATCCCCCAGAAAACGCCAGAAGAGCTATGAAAGAAAAAACACTTTATTTTTCGCATAACTCAAAAACTATCTATTTTTTAATTGCAAAAAAGAAAGATGCCTGTATACCTTGTAAAATTGAAAAAAAAAAAAAAAAAAATATGATGGAAATCAGAACTTTAGTTTGGAAGTTACATACTTTTGAATCTATTCATGTTTTATTTTATAAAGCGAAAAAAAAAATCTTCATAATGTGGTGTGTTTACTTAATATCGAACCGTGGCTGTAAGACGATTGATCAATTTAGAACGAGTAAATTAAAATAACGACTGATTTATTAATAAAGTTTCTATACACAATGGAGTCTCTTGCAAAAAAAACAAATAATAAAATAATTCTGAATAAAAACAAAAAAAAATTTATCAATATTCCATGAAGGTAACGCATTCGACAAGAATAACATTATGCTTCCTTTGCCATCATAAACAACTGTAACAATTTTGGTTTTCTTTAGTTAGAACTTAAAAAGAGTAATGAGTTTTAGAAATAGTACCTAATATCTAAACAATATTATACATACGATATAATGAAATTAAAGTTTACTAAATCTGAATTTTACTACGGTTTAAAAACATCAAAATCATATCAATATAAGGATCCCCGAACCATTTCTTATTCTTGTGAATTTCAACCAGTGAATTTGTTTTTTTTATAATTCAATAGAAAAAAGTATATGAATACTCCGGAGTGGCGGTATTAAACTATTAAACATTAAAATGGTATTAAACTATTTTATTGCAGACAATGTTTCGACCCAACAATGCAGGTCTTCTTCAAGGCTAAATGAACAAGACACACAAAAAAATTATAAATACATAGGATATATTTTTTTTGTCTGTGTCTTGTTTATTTAGCCCTGAAGAAGACCTGCATTGTTGGGTCGAAACGTTGGCTGTAATAAACTTTATATAAAATAAATTATATAAATAAATAAAAGTTGAATACTATTTGTAGTTTTTTGACAGCACGCCACCCCGGACTGTTCTTATATCTATCCAATATTCGCTGAACCATCATTTATCCATTAAAAAGAAAAACTATTGAAAGATTTGCTGCAACTATGCCCGTTTATGTATTGTATTGAACTCCCTTTCTTTTTAAATACATATTAAAAGTATTTAAATAATTGATATTTAAATTAACATACACTGGTTGAATGCAATAATTACGAAACGACAAGGTGAAAAGAAAACTGGAAATATTAAAGGGTTTCGAGACTAGTGTAAAAAAAAAGTTGACCAAGTTTTCTTAAAACTTGTTTGTTTCTTTAATTCTAGAATCGATTTTTAAGCAAATAATCGAAGTTTCCCTAATGGCCCTTCCGGTATATACAGAGGTCTATAATGTTTGTCGCAATCTATTTTTTAGTTTCCTGATAATTATAAAATAGAAACAGTTAATAACAAATTAGAATAATATATAGATAGAATAAATATTTAAAAAAAAATATTTCATTGAAATGTAAGAATTATTGATTTAATATATGTTACTAGGGGAATAGAAGAGAGGGTACTTTAGCGTAACTAACCTGATTTCTTGGGGGGATAGGTGCTTGTGATAGCTTGCCATATTTATTAGACAAGCATAAAAGTTTAAAAACAACATTAATTTTTAATTCTTCTATAATAAATCTTTTTAATTTAACATCAGATTGGCAAAATAATTTTAAACATAAATAGTGTTCAATATTCTTCTTTCTTTGACTTCATAAACATTAGTTACAATTTTCTTTTTTACTTTCACTTACCTATATATGAAATATATAGTAAGTGGAAGTATTGCGATCGTGAAAAAATTCGGCTTCCGGTTTTCAACGGAAATACACGTTTTGAGGTCCCCTGAGTCGAAATGACCAAGTCCCGCGAAATGGTCTGTGTGTGTGTGGGTCTGTGTGTCTGTGTGTGTGTTTGTGTGAACAGACTAGCTCAAAAACTATAAACCGTGCGATCCTGAAATTGGGTATTTAGTGTAGGTATATGCCCGCGATGTGACAGCATAAATTTCATCAAAATTACTTAAAGGGAGGGGGTACTTTATTTAATAACTTTTTAGGTTTTTTTTCGATTTTCTCAAAAACGGCTCTAACGATTTTGACTAAATGAGTATTTCATTTATTTATATGCCCGAAATATGACTGTAAAAATTTCATCAAAATTGATTAACCGGAGGGGGGACTTTACTTAATAAATTTTGTAACATTTTCACGTGTTTTGTTTATTTACTCTAAATCGGCTTTAACGATTTTGATCAAACTTGGTATTTGATGTATGTATATGCCCGAGATATGACTGTTAAAATTTCATTAAAATTGATTAACCGGAGGGGGGACTTTACTTAATAAATTTTGTATCATTTTCACGGGTTTTTTTATTTACTCAAAAACGGCTTTAACGATTAACAAAAATAAGATATGGATGTAGAAAAATGTGTGACTTTGGGAAATTATGTTTAACAGAACACGTCAATTTCTTATCTAAGTAAGTTGGTAAGTGAAAGTTGTGTGTTGCGCGCACGCACCAGATTTTTTTTTTTACTTCGAAAATTGGATAGAGTAATTTTTCATGGTTTAGAATAATATAGGTCATTTTAATGTTTCCTACATGGGAATGAACAATGACCCAGTTCCTTCAAAGAATTTCGTACGATACCCCGGACTGTACTTAGACAAACGACTAACATGGAACATACATACCAAAATTAAAAAAACTAGAACTCAACAGACGGTACAAGCAGCTTTCACATCTCTTGGACTACAGATCATCACTCACCTTAAGAAACAAGCGACTAATGTACACCACCATTTAAAGACCTATTTGGACATACGGAGCAGGACTTTAGAGTTCCGCGAAACACGTCCACATTACAATCTAAAATCCTCAGAAAAATCACAAATGCACCTTAATTAATTTCAAATTATACACTGCAAAACGACATGGACATACCGACAGTAAAATCTTACAAGACAAATACCAAACATTCCACTCTTCAACGCTACATCACCCTAACCAACACATCCATTCTCTTTCCTCCTCCCTGTTACCTGGTCAGCCTCGACGTCGACTGAAAAGACAGTGTCCAAGAGACCTCTTACTAGAATAAATTAAAAATGCATCATGAAAGTCAAAGTAAAAAACAACAGTGACAAAATTTGCTTGATGCGCCACTACGCAGGGGCAAATCTACAAGCGCAATAATAAATAAAATAAAAAAATGTACAATCTAATCGATCTATTTTATTATCATCCAATGGTTCTATCGACACTCCATCTATTACTCGTGGACTACAAATTAGATGGAAAACGATTAGACACACCTGAATAACCAGGAAAAGACCTGAATGATAACACTTATCACTGAGCTGCGTCTAATCAATAATGTTCCCAGAAGATTTGCATTTCAGTCAAAACGTTGACCTAACAAATAGACGAGCGTCATGTTGTGTTATGTAAGCACATTACCACTGCTTACACAATCAATGTATGTAAACCTATATTTTCGTAATAATGATTACTATTTTAAAAAATTTATATTTCACAAGACAAATATACGTACTTCTCCTAGGAAAAAAATCACTCGTAATGTAGCTTTCATTCCATTTTACAACGAAACCTTATCCTTGAATCGAAATCTACAGCGACGTCAAAAAATCATATTTACATCATAACATTGTTGACGTTTCGGGGCTGTTGCCCCATTCTCAAAACCTGTACATTAATTTCTATTTATTAACATTTAATGATCCAATCACTAGTTTAATAATTTAGATAAAATGAATTAAATATAACTTACATAAATAATTTCTCAATCGTATGATTGATAGTCTTTTAATAAATATTACAATAACATATCAATGTCATATGCTAAAATACACTGTTATACAATTTCTGTATGTCAGCTCATACTTGTCCATTTCTAATTGACTAAAGGCTGCTGGACTCTGTCCTCTATATTTGCACCCTGTTAATATTAAATCCCTTGTCCCCCAGCTGATTGTGATAATTATGTTTTTTTTTAATTATTATTTCACTATTGTTGATTAAAATCTTTTTATTTTATTTAATATGTCCATATAATGGGTGCCTAAGTTTTTTGTATCTGTTTAATAATTAACTGTAATTTTATTGTTTTTTGTTGTGTATGGCCTCCAATAATTTTCTATTTTTTGTACTACTTTCCATGTCCAATATATTGGTTTTTTTTTTCAAAATTAAATTTGTGTTGTAGTTTGATACTATGGAATGCTAGTGCTGAAGTGTTGATGTTTTTCATATTTTTACAATTTGATGTATTAACCTGGTCTTTAGTTTTTTTGAAGTTTCACCAATGTATATTTTTTCACAATCCATGCAATCAATTTTGTAAATAACATTTTGTTTTTCATAATTATCAATCCTATCTTTCATATTACTTAAATATTTATTAATTTTGTTACTATTATATATTCCCAATTTGTTCCATTGTGATACGTTTATTTTAAGTCGGCATTGAGAATGAAGTTCAATGTTCAAAAGTATTTGAGTAGATTGGAAAACAAGGGAATGTTTTAACCTTCAATTTTGTATGCATAGTATAAGGGTCTGGCCACACATGTCCGCACCGGATCCGCACCGTAGCAATAATACAGGTTATGTTCAGAATATTTTTAATTTAACTTACATATTACCTTTAGTTATGCCTAAAGTGGCCTGTGTCTGACATGTGTGGCTTGAACTTCAGGCATAACTAAAGGTAATATGAAAGTTAAATTAAAAATATTCTGAACATAACCTGTATTATTGCTACGGTACGGATCCGGTGCGGACATGTGTGGCCAGACCTTAAACTTGTTTTGTTTCTTCGATTAAAAGGGAAAGTTATAAAAGGGGTTACCTATAAGGTTATAAAGTCATTTAAATTGCCATCCTTGATTAATTTTATATTTTACGTAAGCAGCTGTGTGATTAAAAATAAGTTTTTGTAATGAAGGGAGTTGGTAATTGGTAATGAACTGATTTAAAATAGTTTTCCTTGAAAAATAAACTGATTCTTTTAAAGTCACTTCATTTTTATCAAAACTGAGAGAGCAACGAAATCTTTAGCGTTTCAGGACATCTTTTAGTTGAAAGCTTCTCTTCACAAACTTTTATTATTGATATTATCTCTCTCTAAAGGTGCCTTTACACTCTACGAACCTCACCTTCGAACAGGTTCTCCTTCGAACCTTGCCCTACCGACATGAAGCGAACAGCCATTTATACTTCACGTGACGTTAAGCGAACCAATATGGCTGACGCACCCAACGCTAGCTTATGATAAAGAAAAAATCTCCATTATCAATATATTTTATAATATCTGAATAATAAAAATATAGGAGACGAATCACAAATCACACTAGTATCACAAACAATTCCTGTCACTTAGGAAAAGCCCAAATCAAAAGTGACACTAGCGCTACCCCCGAACCCAGGCGAACAGATGAAGTACCTAGAACACCCGAACAGTCGACGTGAAGGCTTCACGAAGGTTGTTCGAGGGTGGTGTTGTAAGGTAAAGTTCGTAGAGTGTAAAGGCACCTTAAGGTAGCAGGGTAGCTGAATGGTAAGGCAGTGAGTATGGCAGGATATCTTTAATATTCTGCCATAGTTCGTCTCTGGGGCCGAGACACCCTCCTGAGGCAAACCTACCCTCTATAAAGTGGATACCTTTGATTGAAATATTAAGTGAAAAAAAGCAGACGGTCAAATCACCTCCTTGCTCGACCGCTGACCAAGAAATAGTACTTTCTTACACAGTAATGAACACAAAACCCTTCATGGGTTGTAGTGGTACAGGATTTTTATCTCTACCTACAAAAACTTAGTCAGCGAATAGGGTATTATGATACTCAGATTTGAAGATTTTCTTAAAAGATAGACTTCTTACACATGAACCTTATAAAAACAAAATCTGTTTTCTCACACTCATTTTTTCACTATTGAATGACTGGGACCCGGTTTGATAAAAATAATAACAACAAGCATTGAGCGATAGATTTTTTAATGCAGTCTTGAAATATACATTAATCAGGTTCGAAAAATAATGTCTTGGAGAGGACTTCGTTCTTGCTGGATACAAATATGGATCCACTCCTGAAAATTACGCACTACTCTCACCAACATTTCATTCGTCACGGCTTCAATTTCGTGACGAATGGAATTCCTCAGGTCGTCGATTGTGCGAAGCTTGTTAATGTAGACTCTTGATCCCCACAAAAAGAAATCGCATATCGACAAATCGAGTGAGCGAGGAGGCCAGTGAACATCTCCATATTTCGAAATCAGATGTCCTGGGAACATTTGTCGAACCACTTCCATAGATGCTCTCGCCGTGTGAGCTGTGGCACAGTCCTGCTGAAACGATATTTCTCTCATGTTCACTTGAGGCCTTTCAAGTTCTAGACGAAGAAGTTGTTCAGCATTTCAACAAGTGTAGCACGTTGATGTCACAATAATTGCAGCCCTTTCCTCTTGAAAAAAAATAGGGTCCAGAGTTCAAAACTGCCTTATAAGGGTATCACCCAATGCTTGTTTTTATTACTTTTGTCGAACCGGGTCCCATTCATGCAATAGTGAAAAACATGCGTTTCCTCAGCTCCACCCTGTATAATTGATTCACTACAAAAGATTTAATGACAATTCACAGGGTCATCAAAACCCACTAACACTATGAGTGTCCCATAACAGCATGCATGACAACATGAAAAGACGGCTGAAAAGATCACAGAGGGAGAGACCTTCTGTAAATTCCCTTTTTATCTGAAATGAATCCACGGAAGAGATACCGCTGGGTATTTTCTTGTCTAGAACAAGAAATGACATTGTCTTTCAAATCCACAATAATTTATTTTTTTTGATACTGTAACGTGAAACAAAACATGATTTAATAGAGTTGGAACAAACTGTTTTAGTCCATGTTTGTGATTGTTCCAGTAGCTTTCACGCTTGTCGAGAACATTCCAGACTAATATAAGGCGGTGGACTGAAGAGTTAGTCTTGCTCTGAAGATCGATCATATGTTTACGTTTGTGTTAAAAGTTTCGTTTGTGAGGCATTGTAAACATTGTTATTTTCGTTTAATAAACATTAAAATTTGTAGAAATACAAAACATCATTATCCTTGGTTTACATTTGCCCATAATACATACAGTTTCAATATCTTTAACTGTATAATTTTTTAAAAAACGTAGTTCAAGCATTAAAGAAAGAAAACTTTTTTTTTTAGTTTTTCACTTATTTTATATTATCCTCTGAGATTTATTAATTCGTTTTAGAAATACTCTCTATGTATCTTTCTCTATATAACTGAATATGTGCTTTACCTTCTTTATTCCCGATAACGGATAAAAAGACAAGCGCGTTCCTTAAATTCAAACATTTCACTTTTATATATAAATTATCGTAACACTTATTTGGGTTTAAATATTTTATATTAAAGGGAAATAATAATTTACAATGTCAGACAAAGATAAAAACACAAATGATCAACAGTGTTACTAATAGTATCAACTTGTAACAACACTGCAACGCAACGTAACCATATTATTCGGTTTCAGAGCCAGACTAACACTCCAGTCCATCGCTCCTTATATTTAGTCTCAATTAGAACGATGCAGAATGTTCCCGACAAGCGTAGAAGATTCTGGAACAGTCACGAACATGTGCTAAAATAATTTGTTCCAACTGTCTAGAACTCTTTTCTATTGTTTTTTTTTTTTTTTTTCACGCTGCAATATTTAGGTAATTTTATCATGGTTTGTTAATTAGCCATCTATATTAATTAATTTAATATCTTCAGTCTAGCGCACTATACATTAATGTGAAGATCAAGGGATCAAATAAGGCCCCTACTCCCTAGTACGACCACAGGAAGATACAACATACGGTTATAGAATCTGATTCTTTTTAAAAATACCATCATGACCTTTATGGAATTTCCCATAAATGTTTTCATGACCTGCCAATCATCATGGAAAATTTCCATGTCATCCAGCAACTCTTTGTGGCTGTTTTCCATTTTTGGTATCTGCGAAATTCGAAGAATCCTGGACATTACAGAAGTATGTCTATATTCCTAATAATGGGGTGGTAGAGTTCATAGGTTGGAGTTTCAAGTCCTCTCAGCAGGTAACCTTGTGCCCTGCACGAAGTCTAAACCAAATCATTCCTTCAATCCTGGAAATCTGCGAGCTGGTTTTCAATTTCGTAGACCTTTCCTAGGTCATGATAAAGATTTTACCGAGTTTTGAGCGTGATAAGATTTCAGTTTTTCAACAACAATTTAGGCGATAACAAACGATAACAATGTCCCTACTTTCTTGACGCAGCCTTCGACACGTGTTTCTAATATCTTATATCTAAGCTAATAATTTACTTACCAAGTAAGATAAGAACTTACTCACCGTTGCTGAACAAGATCACTGATTATGAAGAGAAAGATAAAGGCAACATGATAGAAGAGGTAGGTGGTTGCTATGGATTGATAATACCTGATAAGTTAAAATGAAATTTATTTATTCGGATGGGGATCGGAAAGCCCATTGGTAAGGCAATGAGTTGCTGTACTTTAACATTCTCCCACAGATCGCTTCGTGGTTCGAGAGACCCTCCTGGGGCAAACCTAGCTAGCCTCTGTAAAGTGGATACCCTTAATTTAAAAATTATGGGGGGGGACTCGGTTGAGGTGATCACTGTTAAGTCACCTCCATGCACGATCGCTTACCCAGATTCAGTGCTTCCTTACACAGCACTAAACCAAAGACCCTTCAGGGATTGTAGTGGTACACGTTGTTTGTTTTTTTATTTGAATGAATTCGGAGAACAACCAGGAATCACTTGAATAAATATTGAGACGTGAAACAAAAATAGATAATTATTTCTGTTTAATTGTAGAAGTTCTAGAATTGCCTGGAACGGTTACAGTCATGAATTATTACTTCATCACATATTTGGAATGTTCTATGCCTTTCTGGCTGGGCCGTATCGGTCTTAAAATAGAAGCGATCGCCTAAAATCTCAGTTTTGTCTCTCTTGAGCCTCGAAGCATAGTGTAACGTGAAACTAAAACAAAACAAAATTATTGGAAAGAGTTTTACACTATTGTTGGAACAAACTTTTCTAGTGCATGGTTGTGACTATTCCAGCACATGTTTGTGACTGTTCTAGTACTTTCTATGCTTGTCTGGAAAGAAACAAACAATTAAAACTCAAATTAGTAACAACATTACAAAAGGGTTACTTGCAGTGAAAAAACAGTGACTCAAATGCAATCCTATTGTAAGACTTATGTGGGCTTAAATAATTTTTATGAAACGAAAATAACAATTTACATTGCCGCAAAAACAACATAAACGCAACTAATCAAAAAGTATCAACTTGTAACGACAATTTAACAGAAACGTAACCATAAGATCTATCTTCAGAGCAAGAGTTAGTCTTACAAAGGTCTTACAATAGGACATATGAGTCACTGTTTTTTCACTGCATGTTACCCTTTTTGTTACTAATTACTGATTCCTCTCATACCTAATTTAGAAAAAAAAAAAAAAACTGTGGCACCACAAGCATGCGGGGTAAATGAGTTCAGCAACATTAAGTTCCGTTCAAGTTCAGTTTCTTGGTTAGCGGTCCCTTTATAAAGGGTGAGTGTGCCACTAGAAGAACCTACCTATCCCAATTTCGATCTTTGGGAAAATAGAAAAATACCTTGCTCTTGTATGATTCGAAACTTGACCATGAACGCAGTTCAGTACGTTACCACTGAGCTGCCATCATTCCTCAAAAATACAAAAAAAAAAATAATAACTCCGATTTTTTATTAAAACCTTAATTTTAGCTTAAAATTTGGATAACAAAGCTGTCAGTATGACGGTTAGTAGCTATTCTTTAGTTTAATTCTACTGCGGCCATGTTGATGGATTTATCTGAGTATATTTCATTTAATAAATAGTGAAAAATAATGTAAGCCTAAACAATTAAAAATTAATCAAATCACTTTTACTCTTCCATTGTCATTTGAAATTTTCATTCAGCTTCTGCGTGCTGTTCGAATAAATAAACTGTTTTTTTTTTGTTTTTTTTATGCTCTTCAAACAACTTTCATTGTCTTTTTGTTGATAGACTATGGACCATCATTACAATACATTATGCAGAAATGTAACAAGTCATTTTGAAGGACATGTGATTATTTATCTTGATCACCGTAGATTGTTTCATAGACTTTGACGTCGCAGATAATCTAAAAGTATATCTTCGCCTACAAGTTAAAGTAATGAATTTGTAAGGAACGACTTTGCCTTTCCGATCGTAGTAGTGTCTATCATCCCTTTATCAACTACTAGCTAGGGTGCCAGGCTTCGCTCCGGTAGTTGTTTGCTAGTTTTAATAACAGAAACACTTTAAAATTAAAGGAAATATAGAACAAAATTAGCACCTTCTTGAAACTTCCGTTTTAACTTGGTATCAATATTAAGATTCGAGAACTGCAGAGTCCGCCCAAATAAGGAACCCTATATACTTTATATGGGGTTGGAAATGGTAAATGAACAATTAATTTTAATGCAACTTTGTCGAGTTATGCATCGTGTTTTATGGTTTCCGTAATTCTGAATCGTATAAGCCCATTCCAAGCAGTCAGCAGATAATAACTTATTAGATTATAGCTGAAAAATCTAATACCTCAGTTAAAGATATTATATTTCGAGTATAACTTAAGCGCCGAATACTGTGATGATCCAGAAGAATAGAAACTACCGAAGATTCTTAGAAACTTTTTTTTAAGACCTCCCATTTCAATCCCCCTTAAGATATCCCCCCGTAATTTGACTCTGCAGAACTCGAATCTTATTACTATTACAAAGTGAAAAGCAAAATTTCATGAAGGCACAATTTTTTCACCATATTTCTTTTTGAAGAACCAAGAGGGGTGATAAAATCTTATTGAAAAATGCTGTATTTGGAGTTAGTCAACTGGAATGCCCATCATACATAGTAATCAAAACAACTTCTTTTTCATAACTACAATAAGCACACTTCAAACTTTTTATTTTCGATTTATATTCCGTCAATTTATCTCTTTTTTTTATGTGTCTTTTCATCCCGATCACTGTACTATTAAGAAATGTTCACTCATATTGCATTAAATTTACTTAAGTATATATTATATACTGATTAAACGTAATGTGTTGATCAATTAGCCTTCTTATGAGAAAATTAATTTTTTTATGAATCCTGTTGGTTTTCCAATGTATTGCAGTGATGTTGAATCATTATTTTATTTTGAAAGCAAAGGATAAACTAATTATTATCGCTTAATTTTTTAGTAATTTAAAAAGAACAGCTGAACAAATATATAACCTTTACAACCTCACTGGATGAATGAACAATAAACATTGAATGAAACGCACCCTAGCGCTTCCTGGTAGCCTGAAGCTCGAACTAAATCTTTCATTCATAAACTCGTATCTCAATCTCAGATAGGCTAATTAAATGGTGCGAGAGGCTTAAAATTCCACTCCTTTTCTCTTCAATTTCACACCCTTAAGAGAAAAACGGAAACCTTCTTCTCCGTTTGGGGGCATACAGTTACACGCTTACATAAATCTCTTAATCGTACGGGGAGTCCTTTCTGAGCCTTATCGGCACGCACATTGTACACTTTGCTTTATAATATATATATTGATTATTATTATTATTATCATTCAGACTTTATAATAGTTGCGGGTTGATAAATTAAGGTGGGAACAATTCCAACTACCTTTAGTTTCTATTCTTCATACACCTTTTTTATTTTAAGTATTTACGGACGATCCTTGCCTTGTCCAGGAGTATCTTTGCGTCTCTCTCAGTACATCAAGAGGCAATTTTAAGTTTTCTATGCCTGCTTCGTGGATTTAGGAATCAGTCCATTCGATGATATTACAAATGACACTACCAAAATACTTTCCAGGTGGTAGTTGCTTGGCTCCATCGTCAATTACTGATATTTCCGGAGTTTCTCACCGAGTGTAGATCTTATATTTTTATCATTAGGAATCGCTACATCATTATTATATGTATATAATTATTATTATAATTAACATTACCATTATTGTTATTATTATAGGCCGACACAAACAAAATAAAATCTGATATACTATTATCAAGGAGTATAGGAGGTGGTGATTATACTTGCGTTAACCTTTAACGTGGAAGAAGCCTTTTGATTGGGCCTAGTTCTCTTTTAAAGTTTTAGGCATATATCTTGAACTTAAATCTACTTTATTATTACTCTGAAGCAATCCCTGCTTATCTGTCAACAAAGCTGAAAAATGAACCTTGGATTGTTTATGGTTCAGGCATACAATAGGCGGTTTCAGGGCTGTAGGAGCTGCAATCCCCCTCCCCCGATGGGTAATATTTTGGTATTTAAAGAATGAATTTAACTTTGCTTAGTGGGAGTCACCTGTGATAATAAAGGTCGCGTGTTCGAGTCCAGAGGTGGCCCTAGGATTGTTTTTAAGGGAATAAAAAATCCTTGAATATACCGTCCCTCGGATAGGACGTAAAATGGAGGTTCTGAGCCTGTATGATGTCAGATACTCGTTAAAGATCCCTATCCTAATTATACCTGGATAGGCAAAATTTGGGGCTCCCACTGTAGCACCTTCCGATTAGTCTTAGTGGCATAAAGTGGCGTTAAACAAACAACAACAAACTTTGATAAATAAGGTAACTTAAATGACAAATAATATGCAGAACTAGTGGAATGTTAGTTGTTGAAAAGGAACATAAAGGTTAGAAACAGCTGATGGGCAGATTCAGGAGTAGTGCTGTAGGGGTTGCAGCCCTCCTTTACAACCGGCTGGATCCGCCCTTGAGGCATTCGTTGGATCGAGATTGCAGATCTTTTCGATAGATTATTCTGTGTCTCAGTGTTTAACAAAACCTTCTGGATGAATATATGAAGTTCCATTTTAATGCTATATCAGCCTTATTATTTCCGTTATCTCTTCTCTATTCACACTCTGTTATTTAAATTGTTTTAATTTTATTGGGTTAATTAGTCTAAGATGTATATGATAAACTCGTATTTCCTAACCACCGACCAAGTTTTTTTTCGTTTTATCCGCATATCGGAAGGAAAAGTTGAAAATTTTCTTTCCCAATCAGTTTGATGGGTATTTCCTGATTTCCACATCTATGAAAAAAATTTAATCTTTATAATGATTAATAATTATAATCAGTTCTTAATAATGTTTACTCTAAACTAAACTAATCTACATACTTTTTTTTTGTTGTAAATAAGGTTATTCTAACCGGATCTGTCCAAAACAACACCCAAACTGTGTAAAATCAGTGGTGGGGGGACCCAATATCCAATGAAATTCGAGGATTCTCATTTAGGCGCCTCGCAGTTTTTCCTGACATCTACTGTCATTCTAGCATACGAGTTGAAAGGGACAACATCCATTGCGTTTTCTAAGTTATTACTTGATTTTTTTTTCTTTTTATTTTTACAGAATATAATAATATCTTTACTTTTCACTGAAGTGGACATTTTTTTTTTTGTCAAACGAGAAGCATTAACTTAAGGTAAGTTTTTAATAATTTTACTTCTAGGTTCTTTATTTATTTATCTATAGTTTTTTATCAACATTTTCTGTAACTTTTTTTTTTTTTTCAAAAATGCTAAGAATTTATTTTTACTTAGTCAAAAAGGCTTGTTTTTTTAATCATGATTTTAATTATAATCATGATGGTTGATAATTTGGAAGTGATATATAAACCATGTAATGTAAAATTTAAAAATGCCTATCCCTTTTTATTTTTATTTTAAGTCCGTCTCTTGGAAAGTTTCCTTTTCCCACTTTGCTAAATCGCATTTCTTAATCATTTTAATTAATTGTGAAGATAAAATAAAATATCGTTAAATAAAAATATCACAGAAAAACAAGAAAATTAAAAACAGCAAGCAAAAAAGTACTAGTTATTTAATAGTTAAGATACTTGGAAGTCAGTGCCAACACATTATTTTTTTAATTTATTTTAAAATTTTGAAATGTTTTTTATTTGGAATTTATAAGTTTGCAAGTTATGCAAGGGTTGTGCGATACGAGCTTACCCAAAAATTAATGCGGAAAATTGTTTAATTTTACTCTTTTTTTTTTTTTTTGAAAACACGCAGATTTCGTTGTAGGTGGTAAAAAAAAAAAAAAAAAACCTAGAGACAACCAATTTATTCCTTTCAATGAGCGTTATTTTATTTTTAATTTGTCAACAACTTGTATTTCAACCTTGAAGATGCTGAAAATCGTGTATTGGCTAAAAGATTAACGGCTAAAAGGTAAAACTAAATTCTTACTTATTTATGCGAAATAAGGCTTTCATTTGATTTTTTTTTTTTTTTTTCACTTCTGCTGGCTACTTCAACGATACACATAGTCGTACATTTCCCCGATGGCTGGAGGTTAGGTAATGACAACGATGAAAGTGTGCTTCGAGTTACGCTCCGGTCTCTTACATCAGATTATCTCCACCATTATGTTCACAACTTTAACATTTTCGCCAGATAAATGCACTCCCTTGTTATATAAAAAACAATTATATCGTCGTAGTCGCGGTGAAACCTCCTATGTGACAAAAAATCCGAAACGTGATTTTGATATCAATTGAAAGAAGATTTTGCCGCCCGTGTTTTAGTGGAAAGCAGTCATTTGTTAAAAAATCGCAACACGATTTAAATTGATTCAAAAGAATCCTCTGATGTGTAAGAGCTTACCGCATCGAAAAAGGTGGCATTAGAAATCATATTTTTTTTTTTTTTATTGCTTTGATTGTAAAATTTCGTGTTAAGAATTTTAAGATTTTGTTGTGTTCGTATACAGTGAATTGCCCATTTTTTTTTTCTGGGAAAAAGTTACTATTAAATTATTTACAAATGAGTTATTTGCTTCTCCTGTAAAATCATGTTTTTATCACCTAGGAGGTTTCACCGCGGCAACGGCGATATTCAATAGCTAATAGCTGCAATTATATAAGAACTTGATGAAAGTCAGTTTTGAGGATAATACTCTTATGCTTCCTTTGTAATGAAAACACTGTTTAAAAAAATTCATTGCACTATTCTGAAAAGAGTGTATGGGTTGATCCCCTAGGTTTTCTTTAGGTTTTTTTTTGCAGCAAGCAGTGTAAACCAGTTCTGGATCTGGTATGCATGCCCATAACTGTTTTCGCATAAGAACCGTAAATTTTAATGTTTATCATAGGCGTCTCTTTTGGTGGCGTGGCTAGAGCATCCTACAATACTAAAAGTGGCGGGTTCGCGTAAAAAATCCTTGGCTAAGCCGTCCCTCGGATAGGACGTAAAATGGAGGTCCCGAGCCTGTACAATGTCAAGCACTCGTTAAAGATCCCTATCCTAATTAGAATTGCTTAGGCAAAGTTTATAAATCCCACTGTAGCATCGTCCGAAAAGCATTAGTGCCTTAAAGTGAAGTTGATTAAACACACAGCCTATAGCACAAAAAATATAATACAATAAGGTCCTGTATATTGATGCACTTTATTTTATGATTCGTGACACTTTAATTTACCCCCACACCATGGAATAACAGTCGTGCGCTTGCGTGATGGTTCCAGATCTCGTTTTCATGGATTTTCGGGACGAACTTTATTTAAACCTTGGATAGCAATTATAAATTTAACATCATATTACGTCATATTGAGAGCTTCCGCAAGTAATCTGGATGGTGTATTTACTTGGATTGCGTTTCCTCTAAATAAACTTATTTTTCGGGAGAAAACTATGAACAGTAGCTTCCAACAAATTTAAATACTGCTGAATAATAATTTTCTAAACTTTAATTATGATTTGTTATACATAACTGAATTTAAATTATTCACAGCCTGCAGATGTTTAGAATCGTAGAGTTAATAGGAATAAATAACGGGGCGAAAACCTTGAATAACTGTGCACTTTCCTATTCGATGATGTAATACCAATCCTTCATTACCTTTCCTATGATTACCTTTCTATTAATTGCATTTTGTTTAGTACGTTACAGCAATTAAAATTTACCGAGTTATTTTCATAACATCCGAAAAGTTCTTCGTTTGCACTAAATTCCTGTTTCAATTATTACATGATCAACCAAATAAATCATAACAAACACAAAGTCACATCGTATAATTCAGGAAGATAAGGCAGCATTCCTAGAGTCAACTACAACATGGCAACTTTACATATTAGATTGGATTGATAATTGAAATGTTAACAATGAATTTCCATTCCTGTCAAACTTCCTCCTGAAGATATATGCTAATATTTTCAATAAATAAAAACCATCGATATTTTTAAACCTGATTAGCTCACATTAATTATGAAATTCGTAATTTTACAAATATTTCAAGACTGATCTGGCCACTTAATAAATATTAAAACTTACTATGTAGAATTTTTTTTTCTGTTTCGCTAAAATAAAAACGGTTTAAGTTTAAATTATTGGGCTTAAAAACAGAATGTTTATAATAAGTGGAATATTTTTGACTTTTTTTTTCAATTAATCGAGGATCATAAATTACTAGTTCTGATATATCAATGTATCGATACTTGGCTCTCGAAACCACCGATATTTTTATCAATACTTTTTCAACGATACAACGCGATACCTCGATGCTGTGTTTTTTTATCGCTCCTATGTAGAGATATGAATGAACCTATTTTTACGTTTTGTAAATTTATTTCATCTCTCCGAGGGTCACCTGTGGTGTAGTGATTAGCATGTCTTATAGAATCAATTAAATCAAATTAAGTTTAATGCTAAAAAAAATACGTATGTAGAGATATTTTGTGCATTTGAACAGTTATAAAACATAAAATCACTATAACGATACGCATTTTACGTATTTATTTTATAGTATTTTCCAAGTTCTTCTTCATTTTTATTCTTTGATTTTGTAGATGTTGGTCATGTTAGTATTTAAAATGTTCTTCTTATAAGAGGACACTTCTAATAAGCGGACATTTTGTGAAGTTCCACTGTTAAACTACTGAAAAAATCTAGTCCCAGTCCCGTACTAACCTATAAAACAGGATGGCGATTAAATATCTTACTTAGGAACAAAGGTTCCAGACCACACAGCCATAACTAGCTTCAACTTTCTCTATAATTACCCCAAGCCTTAGTCTGGTTGCTTTCAACCTGCTCCTGTTAAACAATTTTGGGCGTGGTTCCTACCTGGGAACATAATTATTAGTTCTAGCTTTAAAATAGGAGGCTAGATCAAACCATGCCGGGGCAGAAATCCGGATTCACAGGACAGGTATACTAACTCAGAATCTTTAGTTCTAGACTAATCCTCAAAAGTTACATATATTGAAATGACTATACGATTCCTCTCAAAGTGCTGAGCAAAACATTTTTTTTTTTAAATCCTATAGTGGTGTGTCACTATCTGTTCTTTACTGACTCGTCACAGAAAGCTCCAAATTTATTAAAGGACGAATATAAAGATTTAGAAAAAGTTGGGCGATGACCTTACCAATTCCATCCTTTAAGAATGAATTAGCTAAACTACTCTAATAATAAAATATTGTATCACTTACGTGGGTTTAAATAATTGTTAATTGAACGAAAATAGAAATTCACAATGTCTGAAAAACAGTTACAAAAAGTATCAACTTGTAACGATACACTAACACAAAAATAACCATATGATTCGAGCTTTAGAAGCTCAGAAGAGCTAACATTTAATCTTGTTGAGGACAGTCTAGAATAGAAGCGTGGAAGATTCATTCCTCTTCGGTCCAAATATTCTACGCATTACCTTATTTTCAAAAATGCTAAGACATGTTGCTCATCTCTCAATGTCAGCGGCCACGATTCGCATACGTAAAGGACTGTTGGAAGGATGGCTCGAACAGTTACGTACATTTTCTAGAACAGTTTGTTCCAACAGCGTTTTTACGTTAAAATTAAGCCAAATTAATGTTTAGTCGTAGATGTAGAAGTGGTTTCGATTTTGCCGTTATAACGTAGAAGAGAAAACGTTTGAACTCGTAGAGAAATTGAGATATTTAGGGGCGATGGTAACTAGAAAAACAAAATCGATGAAGAAATTAAGGCTAGATCAAAAGCCGGTAATGCTTGCTACTTTTCAGTAGCGAAATTGCTTAGCTCACGCGTTTTGTACCGAAACTTAAAAATTAGGATTTACAAATTATTGTAAATATTGTATATTGTATATGGATTATTCTTCCAACAGTCCTTTACATATGCGAAACGTGGCCGCTGACATTGAGGGATGAGCAGCGGATTAGATTGTTTGAAAATAAAGTACTGCGTAGAATATTTGGACCGTAGATGGATTAACTAACCGGAGAATTAAGACGCTTATAAACGCCGAACTGAGTGAACTTTACCCGGTAAATATAATTGACGTGAATGCGGCAAGACGAATAAAATGAGCGTGTAAAATTGGGAAACTTAGTAGTGAACGAATTCTGTAAAGATTAATAAGCGCGGTGCCGAATGGGGAACGTTCGGGCGGTAGACCGAGAAGGAGGTGGGAGGATTGCGTTAAGGCAGATCAAGAAGCGAGTTGTGGTGTCGGCATCGAACCCTCGGGTTAGTTAAGTCTCTATTATTATAATTATACTCGTTAAAATACGTTCACGTATTTATTATTTTCTCTGCTCTGTGATAATTTTAAAATTAAGAATCACGTTTTACACAGAATTTTATCCCTTTATTCTACAACTTTTATCCCTAACATTTTTCATTTGGAAGCAATCTTTTTCGAGTTATAGACGTTGCAAAATGATCGAAAATCAATTATTTAGTCCCGGTGATCGTGGCTGTCTTAAAGTTATATCAACACGTAAAGAATTATAAACATCTTTTTCATTTCTTTTTACAATGGAAAACCTAGGTATAAAAATATTTAGAGAAAAGCCGAGAAGATTGTTGCGGGAGCTTGGGAAGAGCGATGGATTGCTCCTGACATTTAGTCTTGATTAGGAAAGTCTAGAAGATTCCCGACAACCGTATAAGATTCTCGAACAGACACGAATAGACACTAGATCAGTTTGTAACTGTGCCATCAAAAAGTCTAAAACTCTTTTCGATAAGATGTTTTGTGTTTCACATTGCAATATTAACTTATATATTTTAGAAGTAAAAAAAGGTCGTAACTCCTAGTAATAAAACGAGCTGATGTCCTGAATTTTTTAGATGAATTAGGTTTGAATAAGGTTAGACCAAGGCACTACCCGATCCCTAGTCATATATGATACACAGTGGGCCAGACCCCCCTACCGTGCACCCCCCCCCCCCCCCACATCCCTATAAATTGCACATCGTTGTGTTCCTTGTGATAAAAGATTAAGAAAAAGCCAATGTTCCCAGAAAAAAAAGTGGCCGCACTTACCCAAAATGGCGTTCAAAATGGTGGAATGACGAATTTGATTTTAGTTAGTTTTTTTATTACTGACATTCACCCTTTAGAACGTTTGTTTATTTATTCTGAATCTAGAACTATCTAGCTTTAATAAAAGACCAGTTATGGCGAAATTATGCATAAGGGTGAATGTCAGTAATAAAAAAACAAACTAAAATCAAATTCGTCATTCCGCCATGTTTGAACGCCATTTTGGGTAAGTGCGGCCACTTTTTTTTTCTGGGAACATTGACTTTTTCTTAATCTTTTATCACAAGGACCTCAACGATGTGCAATTTATAGGGATGTGGGGGGGGGGAGTGCACGGTAGGGGGGTCTGGCCCACGTAATATGATCACTATTGATCATTGCAAAAAGGCCTACAATAATACAAACATGTGACCACGTACTATATAAATTATAGGCCATTCCAAAATTTGTACATAGTAACACGTAACGAATCATCCGTTTTGGTTTCACGTCATGATTCTGCCAAAAATATCGTAAAATAAACAGTTTTATTTTGTCTGCTTATTTAATCTTTAATCTTTGTTTATTATTTTAAGATTTCTACCACTTTTTTTGTAATCTTCCTTTATATCCAGTCTTAATTCGATGTCTCCCTCATTGTTTCCATTAATATTGCCTCAATTTACCAGCTAGATTCTTGAATGCAACAAAAGGCCTACGCATGAGTATTACTGGTTAATGATTACAAAAATATACATATATTTGTCGTGAAGAAATCCCTTCTCCACATGTGAAAAGTAAAAAGTCCAATATTATTTAAATAAGAAAGCAAACCTTCGAAACAAATTCTATTTATCAAGGACAGCTTCTTTTCTTTAAAAGAAAAAATAAAATAAAGAAAGAAATGCAGACTTGCCCTTCACCTATTACATTAAACTTAGCCGATCAAATTTTCCATTTCTATTAAAATGTAAATTTTCTCAAGGTCGAAATTAAAAACCTGCGGAACTAATATTACACTCATAATTTTTATTTAAATCATGTAATTACTGTTTAAAGATAATTAAAAACAATCAATAATAATAATTATATTCTGCAACTAAAAGCTCATTAATACTCATAGGTACGTGTTTTTTCCTCTTGAACCTTAGGTCGATTTAAATGTTAGTTCAACTCATTGACGGATCCAGAGGGGATCACGGTGTTATTACCCCTCATTTTTTTTTGTCTTTTCAATTACTTTGCATTTTTTAAACGAATCATACAATTAGGTATTTATTTATGTCCTTTACATAACACTTTAGGTTGTATAGACCGTAGTCCTTCTAAATACAAGGTAATTATCTCTTTTAAAAATGGTGCTGTTAGCCTCGTGATTATGAGAAAGGATTCGTGATAATCCGCTCCTGGTTTTCCTTAATTTAGAAAGCATTGCTTAAATGGCAGATTTGTATTATGAAATAGCAAGGACGGACAAGCAAAAGCCATATAACTGTAAACATTTATTTATGGTTTTTTATGATCCTTTATTTAAGCCTCGCTTATTTATATGATTGCTTTGACGTTTCGGCAATTATGCCAATTAATTTGCAAAAAAAGTTTATGTTTACAGGGATTGTTATTACTTCAGTAATGGCGTGATTGCTAAAACGTCAAAGCAATAATATAAATAAATGAGGCTTAAATAAAGGATTATAAAAAAGCTTAACTAAAATCTGCCGCAAATAAATAAAAAGACATCATGACTAAGTAAAATTATATATAGGAGGGGTAGGTATATACTTCTGTTAATAATAAATAGTCGATTCTATGCAATAGGAATTCGTAACTATTAGAATAGAGCCAAACGTATATATAAAGTAAATATAATACCAATGATATTACCATCGTTCCTACAAAAAAAAGTCCGGACAAAGAAGTTTGTTTGTTTATTTAACGTCATTTTATGCTACTAAGGCTAATCGAACGATGCTACAATGGGAGTCCTCAATTTTGCCTAATATTGCCAGGTATGGGGAGTACGAGTACCCGACGCGAACCCGCGACCTTTAAGTATTGTAGGCTGCTATGCTAACCACTATACCACAGTGACCCTGGGACAAAGTATTCTTAATGACCGTACACATTGCCACCACAATGATGGTCCTTGTCCATATCCAACAAAGAGAACCAATGTTTATTTAATAATTTTATCGAACCATAGAGTTTAATTTATATAACCAAGTAAATAAACATTAGCATTAATTTTTAAAATTCTTTTCCCTAATCAACTTACATTCCGATTGTAACATTTTGATTTGAAGAACCATCTTAATTTCCAATTCCTTAACAAATATTATATACAGAGTTGGACTCTTACTATCCAAAATTGTTCATAGAATTCTTGTTCTTTGTTTAAAAAAAAAAAAAATCTGTTGCAATGAGCGCAACACACAACTTTCACTTACCAACTTGGTTAGATTAGAAATGGCATTACGTTAAGTTAATATTGAATTAAGATAAGTTCAATGGCATTCCTCAAAGGCATTCCTTTGTTCTCTAAAATGGATTAAATTTTATTTCTATTAAATTAATGTTTTTACTTGTGATAATTCGGCAATTCTAGCATAATACTCCATCGCGTCTGATTTTAAATTATCTATGTAGTTGGTAAAAAATCGTATAGTGACCATGAAACGAATAATTTTCATTCAATGAACAGAACGTCTTTAATTATAAACAATGGTCTGTCATTAATGGTGTATTGCGCATGAGTAAGTTCATCGTGTTTTATGAGTTGAAGGAATATTTTTCTTTTTTACTCCGGTATATTTTTATTTGTAGTTCATATTTAGCCATTTCTTATTTTTACGTAACGAGAGACAGTTAATTTCTACATATAAACAAAACCAAGGGTACTCAATAGGAAAACAAAAAACCCCTTCCCCATTTAAGCCCCCTCAGAACATTTTAATAATGATAAAGCTTACCTGACATTAAAGAATTAAACAATTTTTATCAAAATCATTCAAGCCGTTTTTGAGAAAATCGATCAAAACGAAAAAATGGGAAATAAAGCTATGAAATAAAGTGCCCCCTCCGTTTGATAAATTTTTCTGGAATATTTTCTGGGCTATCGGGGCCATATACATACATCAAATACCCAGTTTAATGAAAATCGTTAGAGCCATTTTTGAGAAAATCTAAAAAAAAACGTTAAAATGAGACAAAATTTATTAAATAAAGTGCCCCCTCCGTTTGACCATTTTTAATGAATTTCTTACTGTCATATCGCGGGCATATACATACACCAAATACCCAATTTTAGGTTCGCTCGGTTTATAGTTTTTGAGCTAGTCTGTTCACACACACACAGACCATTTCGCGGGACTTGATTTTTTGGACTCAGGGGGTAATAAACCGTGTATTTTCGTTAAAAATCGGAAGTCAAAATTTTTCACAATCTCAATACTTTCCCTTACTAGAATACCTTATATTTCATATATAGGTAAGCGAAAGTAAAAATTATTAATAAAGACAATATTCCAGACGGCCTGAAGTGGATATATACCTCTTTATCATGTATATATATTAAAAAATCAACAATATTTTTTATATTTTCTTTTTTACAACACTAAACATTTTTTACGTGAAGGAAAGGTGGATTACTAAGGTCAATACAGTTATCATCAATAGACAACTTGGCGTTTAAGTGCTTATAGGATTGCAATAAACATTTGTTCGCAAATCGCTTGGAATTAATTAATGAACCGGAATTTACCGGTTTTTATCTCGTAGACACTGAGATTTCTTTAATCTTTATCCTGGGATTCCTAAATTCTATAGTAAAATTCTTGATATTGAAATAGTAAAAGTACCGATCAACCACGTGAACAGCATATAACCAATGAATGGAGGCTTAAATCCATTAATCCAAGTTTAATTTTCTAAAAAAAAAAAAAAATCTGGTGCGTGCGCGCAACACACAACTTTCACTTACCAACTTACTTAGATTAGAAATTAATGCGTTTTGTTAATTGCCGCTTTTCAAATTAACAGAATGGCTTTAATTATGAACAATGGCCTGTCTTTAAATGCGTACTCTGCATGCGTGGGCTCAACGAGTTTTATGAGTTGACTGAATATTTTTCTTTTTTTCTACTCTTTATGTTTTCTTTATTTTTATCATATCTCATATTTAGCCATTTCTTATTTTTAGGCGCAACGAGAGACAGTTAATTTCTCTATATAAACAAAACCAAAGGTACTTCATATGAAACAAAAAAACAAACAAACAAAAAAGGCCCCTGCCCCATATAAGCCCCCTCAGAACATTTTAATAATGCTAAAGCTTACCTGATATTAAAGAACACCTAATTTTCATTAAACATGACGAATTTTATAAAAATCGTTTAAGCCGTTTTTGAAATCATCGCATAAATGGTAAAAATTGGAGAAAAATTATGAAATAAAGTGCCCCCTCCGGTTGACCAATTTTGATGAAATGTTGGATATCACATCTTTGGCATATACATACATCAAATACCCAGTTTGATCAAAATCGTTTAAACCGTTTTTGAGTAAATAAAAGAAACACGTGAAAATGATACAAAATTTATTAAGTAAAGTCCCCCCTCCGGTTGATCAATTTTGATGAAATGTTGGCTATCATATCTTTGGCATATACATAATTCAAATACCCAGTTTGATCAAAATCGTTTAAACCGTTTTTGAGTAAATAAAAGAAACACGTGAAAATGATACAAAATTTATTAAGTAAAGTCCCCCCTCCGGTTGATTGATTTTGATGAAATTTTCACAGTCATATCTCGGGCATATAAATAGATCCAATACTCAGTTTAATCAAAATCGTTAGAGCCGTTTTTGAGAAAATCGAAAAAAACTTAAAAAGTTATTAAATAAAGTACCCCCTCCCTTTGAGCAATTTTGATGAAATTCTTGCTGTCACATCGCGGGCATATACCTACACTAAATACCCAATTTCAGGTTCCCACGGTTTATAGTTTTCGAGCTAGGTTTGAGAGAGGAATTCTGAGGAGAGTACTAGGTGCAGTATGCGAAAATGGTCAGTGGCGACGAATGAAAAACTGTGAATTGTTCCAGCTATATAACGACCTAAATATCTCATCATATATAAGGATACAAAGGCTTAAATGGCTTGGTCATGTACTAAGGATGAGTGATGAGCGTGTGGTCAGTAGGGTGTACAGAAATGTACCGGATGGTGTGCGCCGACAGGGAAGGCCGAAGGGCCGATGGAAGGATGCTGTAGGGCAGGATCTTCGTCAACTGAAGATTCCGGTCACGCTTGCGAGAGATAGAGACGGATGGTTGGCAGCTGTTGAGCAGGCCAAGGGCAGCTTCATGCGCCTGTTGAGCCGGTAGAAGAAGAAGTATGCATAGAACTCGAACATTAAGAATCACTAAGTATACATTTCTCTCAAACATAAGCGAGTATAAATTGAGGGGAGAATTGAGAATGACGTTGAAATCGGTTTAGTAGCAAAGCCAAAATCGAAATGGTAATTTTTACCATTTTGTGGAAATTCTTGTTGTGATGCCTGTAACTCGAAAAGTTATAGGGGAGAGCGGGGTTGGTTGGCATAGGGGGTAGGTTGGCCATTGGCTTATAGTTTCCGTCACACCTGTTGTGAAGGCCCCACCATTGTACCATGTGACCCGCTCGACTTCGGGAGTCTTGTCCTGAGTTTTCAATCCGATCTGACAGTGTATATAAGAGTGCTTCATTGATTGAATTACAGCATGTAAGTAAATTTTTATATTTTCAGTAAAGTTGGTTTAAAGGCATGGAAAAACATTTGACTCCGATTCTGTTCACATAGCCCCAAACTCCTTTGAAAAACCTAACCTTTCGACTAATCAGTTTCTTGTTTGATTGTTCTTCCCTGTCCTGACAGTCATCTTTCATATGATCTCTCCTGTGGGGTTAGTTGGCTCTCATCAACTTTTTTTTTTTTCGCAGTAGCAATTCACAAAAACAAGGTAAACATAATCAAAGGTGAAACTACCAATTGTCTTTAGTTCAAACGAGGAAGATGAGAGCAATTTTTCTTTTGCAAAAAGGGACGACAGTCTAAACTTCTATCTTCTTCTATTGTTATTCTATTTTCCCTTAAAATCTGTTAAAAACCGATTCAAAATTTTTATACCATTATAGTGCAGCTTTTAATAACAATAATATGTGTCAGGCAGTACTTGAATGAGATGGCTAAACAACCCCAACTTCTAGGCCAACCTGCCCCACATAGGGGGTTAGTTGGCATACTCTGGATTGACGAATTCTTCAATTTTCTATGATCTTAGTATTAAATATTGTGTTGTGAAAAAAATACTTGAAGTACTCTAATACTTAGAGTTTACCGTAGTATCAGCCCCATTGGGATTATATTAACAGTAACGACTCAACAATAAAAAAAGTGAAAACTGTTGCCAACCAACCCCGCTCTCCCCTACTCTAAATGAAAAATGTTACAGATTAAAGTTGAAGACCATTAAATTTTGCACTAAGCGAGCTGTTTGATTATAAAATTGACTTACTATTGCGTAGAAATAAAAATATGAAAGTATTCATAGCGCATAATTCCTGCTAAAACTTTTTTTTCGGTAAAGTGCTTAGTCTAATTGATCTTAAATTTAAACAAATAAAAAAAGATGGGTAATTTGTAGTTTAAAACGAATTTTGCTTTGGAAAAATGTCATTTTGTTAACGCTAAGAATACTTTAACGTTTCATTCGTATCTCACGCAAGAGTAAGAAAATTTTATAATGGATATATTGTAACTTTTATGTGGGTTAAACAATTTTTATTTAAAGAGAAATAACAATTTTCAGTGTCACAATAATTAGGAAAAACCAAAAATTTAAACAGGTTATAAAAAATTATCACTTTGTAACACATAAATAACCATACGACTTAAGCTTCAGAACAAGACTAACTCTCCAGTCCAACGCTCCTTATACATAGCAGTAAGGAGAACAATCTAGAGCCTTCGAGGCCAGCGTAGGCAATACTCGAACATCGTAGTGTGCTACATATTAAATACAAAATATTTAAATGCAACAAACAATGTTATGTCACGTATAAATAAACCAAAAGTATTTTAGGACCCCACCAAATAAAAACAAGATTAGATCCATTGATGTCAAACTCGTTGCTTATCAAATGTTACGAAATGCTCGCCAAGTTTTCTATTTGATGCATACTATCAAAACCAGGATAATGTTGATCAGTTTGTTATCTGACCACCAGCAGTACAGATATACGCATCGCATTTATCCAAAGAGGTTATTTCATATTCTTCTTAGTTTTTTCTAACATTTCATAAGGTAAGCTTTCACTTCGTTTATAATGCGTAAACAACATTAGAAGGCGGAAATATCAGAAATAATTTAATTAAGAATTTCTGTAGTGTTTTTATGAACTTGTAAATTTACCATGGAATTTAGAGTTGAAAATTATAGTGGTAATGAAGGTACAGGCATTTAACGTACTATATTGAGTACCTAATCCAGTAGATACAGTACCGGTCAAAAGTTTCCGGACAGCTCATTTATTCCTTGTTCCTAATGTTACTTGTAAAATTAATATAAATTTTTATTAAGAATAAATCAAAATTAAACATAAAAATATTAGTTTTGATTATCAGTTATGAAAAAGTAAAAAATTCCAGACAGGTTACTTTACAGGTTCATTTGTTTATTTATATTGCTTATTATTGATTAATTTTGTCTTGAAAATATTTTAGTTAAGAATGTACCTTATTATAAATTAAGAAGCGCCAGAAAGAATGTAAATTGTCCACAAAAAAGGAAATCTCGTCGTAAAATCGCTAAATATTTGAAAGGTCGGTTAAAGTACAGATAACGATTAAAATATTTAGGGCCACCTGTGGGTTAGTGGCTAGCATAGCGGTCTACAAGGCAAAAGGTCGCGCTGTGGCCTTAGGATTTTTTTAATAGGAGTAAAGATTCCTTGGCCGTCCCTCGAATAGGACGGAAAATGGAGGAGGATATTGCATATAGTGATTCCATAATTTGAGTAGTATCTTTCCTTTTTAAAATCTTCCTATTTCCAATATAATTACATCTCACATGCGAGTATTTTACTCTGTATTCCACATCTTGCTGTTACTATTTTAAGTAAATATTTTATGTTCCGATTTATTTTCAAAAATATACTAATAGTATTATGCAAAAGATCCAAAACCTATACCAAAACCAATATTGTAAAAATAATCTGTAAAAATAAAGGAGTTTCTATTTCAATTTATTCTCCGCTACTTATTTTTTTCCAAAGTAGCCAATTTTCGTTCACAAAAATAATTTGCCTGATTTCCAAGCAATACATTTTAATTGCATGTTTCTGCACGTTTTGAAGTTTTTAATGCACGTTTTGAAGTTTTTATTGCACGTTTTCAAATTTTTACTGCACGGAATTCCGAGCTTTAGTGATTATACTTGCATTAACCTTTAACGTGGAAGAAGCCTTTTGATTGGGCCTAGTTCTCTTTTAAAGTTTTAGGCATTTATCTTAATTTAACTTAAATCTACTTTATTATTACTCTAAATTTACGTTAATCCTAACTAGTCGAATCACTGAATACGCCGAGGAAATTATCGGAGAATATCAATGTGGTTTCAGGCAAAACCGATCATCCGTAGACCAAATATTCTCTCTTCGCCAAATATTAGAGAAAAAATCTGGTGCGTGCGCGCAACACACAACTTTCACTTACCAACTTAATTTGATTAGAAATTGACGTGTTTTGCTAATTATCATTTCCCAAAGTCACACATTTTTCTACATTCATATCTTATTTTTGTTAATCGTTAAAGCCGTTTTTGAGTAAATAAAAAAACCCGTGAAAATGATACAAAATTTATTAAGTAAAGTCCCCCCTCCCGTAGATCAATTTTGATGAAATTTTTACAGTCACATCTCGGGCATATAAGTACATCAAATACCAAGTTTGATCAAAATCGTTAAAACCGTTTTTGGGTAATTAAAAAAAACATGTGAAAATGGTACAAAATTTATTAAGTAAAGTCCCCCCTCCCGTAGATCAATTTTGATGAAATTTTTACAGTCACATCTCGGGCATATAAATACATCAAATACTCAGTTTAATCAAAATCGTTAGAGCCGTTTTTGAGAAAATCGAAAAAAACGTAAAAAGTTATTAAATAAAGTACCCCTTCCCTTTGAGCAATTTTGATGAAATTTTTGCTGTCACATCGCGGGCATATACCTACACTAAATACCCAATTTCAGGTTCCCACGGTTTATAGTTTTTGAGCTAGTCTGTTCACATACACACACACACACACACACACACACACACACACACACACACACACACACACACACACAGACCATTTCGCGGGACTTGGTTATTTCGACTCAGGGGGTCCCAAAACGTGTATTTCCGTTGAAAACCGGAAGTCGAAAATTTTCACGATCGCAATACTTCCACTTACTATATATTTCATATATAGGTAAGTGAAAGTAATAAAAATTAGAATATAAAGGAATCGTATATCAGCTTTTTATCGATTTCAAAAAGGCATATGACTCTATTAACCGCCAAAAGTTGTATAACATTCCGGTCGAGCAGGGAATACCAAAAAAATTAGTAAACTTAGTAAAAATGTGTATGACTGAAACGTTCAATAAAGTTAGAATCGGTAATTATTTTTCTGAGAAGTTCGAGGTCCGCTCTGGTTTGAAACAAGGAGATTCTCTCTCACCTGTTTTATTTAATTTAGCATTGGAATATGCCATTAGGGAGGTGACACGTACCGGAAAGGGTTTGAATTTGGGAGGGAATATACCCGTGCTCGGATATGCCGATGATTTGGTATTGCTTGGAGAGGACTTGGAAACCATAGAAATAAACACAAAAACGTTAATGAAAGCCGGACAAGAACTTGGACTGGAAATGAATACGGATAAGACAAAATATATGGTTAGTCGCAGAAGTGGTGAGGATTTCGCTGATATCATTGTAGGGGGGAATACCTTTGAACAGGTAGAGAAATTTAGATATTTAGGGGCGATGGTAACTAGAAAAAATGAAATCGATGAGGAAATTAAGGCTAGATTAAAAGCCGGTAATGCTTGCTACTTTTCAGTCGCGAAATTGCTTAGCTCCCGCCTTCTGTCCCAAAACTTAAAAATTAGGATTTACAAAACTATTATTCTTCCAACGGTCGTTTACGGATGCGAAACTTGGCCGCTGACATTGAGGGATCAGCAACGGCTTAGAGTTTTTGAAAATAAAGTACTGCGTAAAATATTTGGACCGAAGAGGGATGAAATAACCGGAGAATTTAGACGCTTACACAACGCCGAACTGAGTGAACTTTACCCAGTAAATATAATTGACGTGATTGCAGCAAGACGAATAAAATGGGCGTGTAAAATTGCAAAACTTGGCTATGAACGTATTCCGAAAAGATTAATAAGCGCGGTGCCGAATGGGAAACGTCCGGGGGGCAGGCCGAGACGGAGGTGGGAGGATTGCGTTAGGGCGGATCTATCGAAGTTAGGTCTGGAAGACGGTCGATGGATGGAGGTGTGCAGGGAGCGATTGGTGGTGTCGGCATCGAACCTTCGGGTTCGTTAAGCCTTTATTATATATATATTATATTATTACTCTAAAGCAATCCCTGCTTATTTGTCAACAAAGCTGAAAATTGAACCTTGGATTGTTTATGGTTCAGGCATACAATAGGTGTAAAAAAATACAAGTGGTTCCAGGGATGTAGGAGCTGTATCCCCTCCCCCCTTGGATAATTTTTTTGTATTTAAAGAATGAATTTAACTTTGCTAAATGGGAGTCACCTGTGGAGCAAAGCAACCTACAATAAGGTCAATAATATACAATATATAGCAAACTAAAATAAGACCGCGGGTTCGCGTCGACAGGTGGCCCTAGGATTGTTTCTAAGGGAATAAAAATGGAGATCCCGAGCCTGTATGATGCCAGATACTCATCAAAGATCGATATACTAATTATACCTGAATAGGCAAAATATAGGGCTCCCATTGTAGCATCGTCCGATTAGCCTTAGTGGCATTAAATGACATTAATTAAACAAACGAAACGATTGAATTAACAATTAGAGCGGAATATGCGATCCTTCTGCGTTCCTTGGAATACGTGTCCAATAGACAACGTACCGATTTCCTGCAGTCCACTCCTATTAAATCACAACATGACATTATATTTATAATGCTATCCAAAACATATAGTTCACCATATTATTAGTCATGTATTCGAAATATGTAGGAAATGGGATTGCATATCAGTTGATGAACAAAGTGTTTTAAGTTATAAAATCATTTATTCCACATTATTCAAAATATAAAACATCAACATAAGAAATGAATCACAAAGACACAACCGTGAATATCAATAAACAAATGAATGGGCTCAGTCTCATTGTCTGTTATATTATTTTAAAATCAGCCTACTTATTATAAAATCGTTGTATTTTATAACAAACTATTTGGCTCTTTGGGATGGCTGATCAAATAATATAGGATTAGTATATGGTAGTATAAAATAACAATAAGTAATGCGTCGGTTATTAAATTTTATGCATTTATTTGATGCGACCCTCAGGATAAATAATAGTTATTCTAAAATCTTAAATTGCACGATAACATGCTTATATAATTGACCTGGAAAATAGGAATGGTAAGAGTCAATATCCGAATCTGAATCGTCTGCAAATATCTGAGGTGATAAGTAAATGATTTGACGCGTCAGGCCATTCTTCGTGGATTCTGCTAAACTCTTCTCTCAATAATAAATTGTCTATGATTTTGAAAATAAGGAAAAAGAATCAACTAGTAAAAATTAAAATTAAATTGTAATGAAAAAACTATTTTCTAGTGGGAATTCAACGGCACAGTTGAATTTAAATTTTAATAAACGAATATTAAAGATACAAAAATGGCTGCAAGTGAAGTGTGGCCTTCACTGCTTGTTCTTTAAATACTTACTGAAGACTCTCCTAAAAAGTTAGACCCGAAGGGGGCAACACCAGAGTCTCTAATAGAAGTCTATAAAACCAAAAGTGTTATATTCAGGGCATAGTAACTGCCTAATTGCGTTATTCGTTTAAAAATACAAAATATTTTAGGGGGTGATGACCCCGTGGATCCTGCAATGCCAAGCTCGAGAGACCACGTAAACCTCCATGCATTTTAAATAGTAATTCCCTTCTACATAATAGTATAAACAAAAAATGCGAAAAGCTTGGTCGTTTCAACTTGATTACCATCCGAAATGGGGTCACCTGTGGTGTAGTAGTCAGCATGGCAACCTACAATCCTACAGTTCGCGGGTTCACGTCCCGAGGTGGCCATAGGATTTTTCAATGGGAGTGAAATCTCCTTGGTTATTACGTTCGCCTGATAGGACGTAAAATGGAGGTCCCGATCCTGTACGATGCCAGGTACTCGTCAAGATCCCCTTCCAAATTATACCTGGATAGGAAAAATTTAGGACTCCTACCGTGATAATCTTCCAATTAGCCTAAACAGCACAAAGGGACGTTAAAAAAACAAACCATCCGAAACATACTTGAAACTTAGATAAAGAATGGCTAAGATCCAAAACATACCTGTGAAGAAGAATTTTTATTGGGTCTCTCACAGGTTGCTCAGTTACTGAAACCTTCACTTACCTTATATTTATGAATTCAATCACGCTCATTTTTAATAGGCGTTCGGAAACTTTTGAACTCAAACAGTAAATATTTTCTTCCTCATAACTGATTTAATCAAAACTAACATTTATGTTTAATTATACTGTAAATTTATACTGACGTTTCCCACTCGGCACCGCGCTTATCAATCTTCGTTCACTACTAAATTTCGCAATTTTACACGCCCATTTTATCCGTCTTGCTGCTATCACGTCAATTATATTTACTGTCTAAAGTTCACTCAGTTCGGCGTTGTGTAAGCGTCTAAATTCTCCAGTTAGTTCATCCCTCTTCGGTCCAAACATTCTACGCAGTACTTTATTTTTAAAAACTGTAATCCGTCGTTCATCCCTCAATGTCAGCGGCCACGTTTCGCATCCGTAAAGGACCGTTGGAAGAATAATAATTTTGTAAATCCTAATTTTTAAGTTTCGGGTCAGAAGGCGCGAGCTAAGCAATTTCGCGACTGAAAAGTAGCAAGCATTACGGGCTTTTAATCTAGCCTTAATTTCCTCATCGATTTCGATTTTTCTAGTTACTATCGCCTACCCCTAATATCTAAATATAATACTCCTAAATATATAAATTTCTCTACGTGTTCATACGTATTCTCTTACATTGATATCAGCAAAATTCTCACCACTTCTACGACTAACCATATACTCGTATTTTGTCTTATCCGTATTCATTTCCAGTCCAAGTTCTTGTCCGGCTTTCATCAACGCTTTTGTGTTTGTTTCTATGGTTCCACGTCCTCACCCAGCAATATCAAATCATCGGCATATTCGAGCACGAGTAAATTCCCTCCCAAATTCAAACCCTTTCCGGTACGTGTCATCTCCGTAATGGCATATTTTCAAATACAAAATTTACTATTATTTATTTGACAATGGTGTGAACGGAAAAGTGCTGCTTAAAATTAAATTTGTGATTAATTTAATATGTGATTTAAGTGAGAAAAAAGTTCTTTGGGGGGGGGGGGTTCAGCACCAAGCCCCCATTAGGTTGCGACTGAGTAATAAATGACGTGCCATGAAACTTATGACCGATACTAAATCGAAAACATAAATTAATATAGTTTTTGGAACGAATTTATGAAATATGTTTGTTATTTATTTTTCTTTGGTAGAAAATAAAGGTCAGGAAAAAAAAAAAAAAAAAAAAATGGAAAAATACAGGCATTTATTATTCTTTGAAATATTAAAATAAAACCAAGAAATCAAATATAAAAACTTTAACAATTTAAGCAGTTTTTATAGATTTCCAGAACAAATATTTACAAAACAATCATTCTCATTTCAATAAAATTTTCTAAAATATTTTGGCATTGCATAAATCTTCCTATGATTTTATTTTTAGCGTTTATCGCACGCGAAACGGATTACAACTTGGAAAAAGACAAAAGGCTATCATAAAGAATGATGTCAAATTTACTATCAAGTGAAGGTCAGGGAAAATCCTTATGTAAATATTTGTAACTAATTTCTGTTAATTATATGTTAGAAAATACGCTACGGTGCGTTCCCCTATTTTATTTAATTAAGTTCTGGAATATGTCATAAGGGAGGTTATACTTACCGGAAAGTTTGAATATGGGTGGAAATATATCCGTTATCTGTTATGCCGATAATTTGTTACTGTTTTCAAAAAGTGTATTGTGATAACATGAAAACTATAGAACTAAATACGAGAAAGTTGATGAAAGGTAGTAATGAATTAGGTAGGCGAGAAATAAATACGCAAAAAACAAAATATATTGTTAGCTGTAGAAACGGCGAAGATCTTAGTGATATTGAAGTAGAAGATAAAATCTTTAAGGCCGTGGAGAAATTTAGATATTTAAGATCGATCTAAAATAAGTAGAATAACGAAATTGAAAAGGAAATCAAGACTAGGTTAAAAACGAGAAATTCTTATTTTTCGATCAAAAAATTCCTTAGCCCACGCCTTCTGTCCCGAAACGTAAAGACTAGAATTTACAAAACTATATTCTTCCGACAGTTCTTTACGGATGTGAAACATGGCCGCTTATGTTGAGGTATTTGAAAATAAAGTTTTGTGTAAAATGTTTGGACGGAAGGAGGATGAATCAACCCGAGAATTTAAGGTGAATTTATGTTTGAGGTTAAACAATGCTCAACTTTACCCGGTTAATATAATCGAAGTTAAAGCCGTGCGCCAGTTAAAGTGGGCGTGCGAAAATGCGCGTCTTAGTTGCGAACACCTAAAAAATTGATAAGCACTTTGCTGACTAGAAAAAGTCCAAGGGGTACGCCTAGACTAAGGTGGGAGGATTCTGTTAGGGATGATCTTGTGGAGTTGAATGGGAGGGGATTACTGGATGTCTGATTCAGACTTCTTGTCTCCAATAGTGATGGGAAGAAAAACGCCAAACTGTTTGAAAAAACTGTTTTTTATAAAAAAACTGAAAAAAACTGTTTTCCTGAACCAGCCCGAACAGTTGGAATTTAGAACTTCCTACTCTCCCCGTTCTCATTTCACTCATGTCAGTTTATTCAAGTGCTAATTAAAACATATCTCCAAACTGCTGTGTACAGGCGGGCGCAAGCGACGGTGCTGCTTCTGCGACGGTGCTACAGGAACTAGAGAAACGGGGATAAAAGCCGGGCCATTACCTGGGATTCATAGGGTTTTTGGCGTTTTTTAATTTATTTTTCCATAATTAAAACCCGATTGAGCAAAAAATTATTTGAAAAATATCTAATAGGTATTGCTCGGTCCCTCAGTGTTCAATTAGAAAATCAAAGACGTGTCATTCCCTTTTATTTCCAAAAAATAAAAAGCTTCTTAAAGAGTGGATTGTAAAATTAAGAATAGATAAGACTGTTTCGAAACATATGACGATATGTAGTCTTTATTTTAATGAAAGAGACTATATTTATCCAGGTAAATATTAGTATTTAACATTTTATTATTCCAAAATGCTAGTTTTATGCAAATAACATTGAGACCATAGTGTCATAGATTTGTTTTTCTTTTTTAATTTTCCCCATTTTTCTATTACATCCGTTGTGCTTAATTGTTTATGTTTTCAATGCGAAGCCTGAAAGTTTTGACAAATAAATAAATAATATGACAAAGAATCTAAGCTGTCATAACAATGATTGTGTGAATAGGTAATTAATGTTATTACTAACCGAAAAACGTCGAGTAAAGTTACAATGATGTGTTTGCATTTACCAGAACTACCAGCTTTACACGTACAATGACAAGAAAATTGCTTATTATTATTAATAAATTTGATTTCCACTTTTATTTGATGGGGCAGTCCTTTAAGATTGCTAGTTTAAAGGCACGAGGCTTGTAAAATAACTGTTTTTTTATTTTTAGATATTATTCCACATGTAATTATGTGGTTTGCATCAAGGATAGCCTGCCGTTCAATTAATGGTCTTTTAAAATTACCAATTATCTCTATCACATCAACTATGTCTAACACCGTTCTTTCCGACATTTTGCAAAACTACTAGCGCACCCTATATTCGATTGCGCCCGCCTATAGATGAGAATACATTACAATAACAGGAAGTTATTATATATTGCTCATTACCGTGAAAAAAAAGTAAAAAATTCTAAATATTAAAGAAGTTTATTTTTCGTAATATTTCAAGAATTCATAATATTTTAACATTTTTCTCGATAAAGACCTGTAAAAATTATTTTAAGTTTGTGATTTTTTTTTTTAATTTTTTGCTTCAACAATTAGTGACATTTTCTCATTTTATTCTCAAATTATTTTTTTTTTTAACTTTAAATTAATACTAGGTATTATTACGTTTCCAATAAAACAACACAACACAAAGCAAACACCTGATAGAAACATTAGTTTGGAGGTTTTCTGTTTTCCCCAACCTGTTTTTTTCAAACCGTTTTTACTTTCACTTACCTATATATGAAATATATAGTAAGTGGAAGTATTGCGATCGTGAAAAATTTCGACTTCCGGTTTTCAACGGATATACACGTTGTGGGACCCCCTGAGTCGAAATAACCAAGTCCCGCGAAATGGTCTCTGTGTGTGTGTGTGTGTGTGTGTGTGTGTGTGTGTGTGTGTGTGTGTGTGTGTGTGTGTGTGTGTGTGTGTGTGTGTGTGTGTGTGTGTGTGTGTGTGTGTGTGTGTGTGTGTGTGTATGTGAACAGACTAGCTCAAAAACTATAAACCGTGGGAACCTGATATTGGGTATTTAGTGTAGGTATATGCCCGCGATGTGACAGCAAAAATTTCATCAAAATTGCTCAAAGGGAGGGGGTACTTTATTTAATAACTTTTTACGTTTTTTTAGATTTTCTCAAAAACGGCTCTAACGATATTGATTAAACTGAGTATTTGATCGATTTATATGCCCAAAATATGACTGTAAAAATTTCATCAAAATTGATTAACCGGAGGGGGGACTTTACTTAATAAATTTTGTATAATTTTCACGTGTTTTTTTTATTTACTCAAAAACGGCTTTAACGATTAACAAAAATAATATATGAATGTAGAAAAATGTGTGACTTTGGGAAATGATAATTAGCAAAACACGTCAATTTCTAATCTAAGTAAGTTGGTAAGTGAAAGTTGTGTGTTGCGTGCACGCACCAGATTTTTTCCAGTTGTTTTTCTTCAACGAACAGTTCGTTGGCGTTTTGTAAAAACAACCGAAACGCCCATCTCTAGTCTCCAACATGTTTTCCATAACTTTCAGGAGGGGGAAGTATTTCCCTAGATCCTCTGGTGCAAATAAAATAGTATGTGCTCAGAGATACCAATCTATCAAAAATTATTTCTCGAGTTTTACTAGTTTTTATTTTTATTTTTTATTAAAACTAGTAGTAGGTATATAAAAATGTCCAACAAATATTGTATTCTCTGCATACAATTATGTGTTCTCGAGTGAAATGTATTGATAATTGGTAAACATATATTATTTAAAATTATTATTTCTTTATAAATAAAATTAAAACAATAGGATTTCAATATTTTTTTTTTAAGAAACCACAACTGGAATCTTACAACCAGCTAATGTTAGCATATTGACTTTATTTTAATATATACTAGATAAATGCTGCTTGGTTATCTATCAAGATTTCATTAGTTATCTTCTTGACTTGGAAATATCTGTAAAGGCAATTATTCAATAAAACGTGTTAATGCTGTTAGATTGTCTGAACCTATTGTTTTTTTAAGTATCATGTTTCATTTAAGTATCATTAATTGGCAGATTTATTTTTTTTTTTTGGCCGGAAACGAAGAAAAGAATTGATTCATTTTTTTATTTTTCCTTCTATTATTCATTTATAATAATAAATGATAACCTAATAAATCTGATTGCATTTACCATTTACCAACTGATCTGGCAGCTGAATGGTGGTACATAATCAATAGAGTATTTAATTTGACTCAGGTGTAATAGCTTGCTTCCTTTTTTATGCATCCTCCTTTACGGTTTAGATCCTCTCAGATGACTCTTCTTTAAGGTTTAGTATTGCCAATTTTAGTTATGTTCATTCTGATTCATTTATCACATAAACTTTTTCCTGATTTCATGACCATTTTATAGTGTTTACAAAGTGCTTCATAGCCACTCTCTTCCTGTAGCTTATAAAAATTAAATAATGGTTCATCAACTAGTTACAGTAATATTAAAATGTTTTAAATTTATCATGATAAATTAATAATTATTCAGGATTCGGTTCTGAATAATAATTAACTTATCATGATAATCAGCAAGGTTGTATTGAGAAAAGTTCCTTAACAGATATTATTTTTTTTATAGTTTACTTTATTAATTATTTTGACGGGGTCACCTGTGGTAAAGTGGTTAGCATCAACACACTACAACACTAAAGGTCGCAGATTCGCGTGCCGCGGTGGCCCAAGGATTTTTTAAAGTGCGTAAAAAATCCTTGGCTATGCCGTCCCTCCGATAGGGTGTAAAATGGAGGTACTCGTTAAAGATCTGTATCCTAATTATACATGGATAGGCCAAAATTTAGGACTGCCACAGTGTTTTTGTCTTTTTATAATTTCATCATTATTTTTCTACCTGGAACTTTACCAGTCTTTTGCATATTTAGATATTCGTGCATTAATTTTATAAGAATTTTCTTAAAATTCTATTACACAAATTTGCTTACTTGTTTTTAAAAAATATGCTCTACTTCCACAAATTATTATTGGAAAGTTCTGATTTCAACTTCCAAATAATATTACTATTTATAACTCAGAACTTTTTCTTTGTTTTTATTCTTTTATTTATATTAAAATTTACAAAGTCCCAAAGTCCATGTTTATTTTCATTCATTTTATGATTTTATTTCTCATTTTGCGTTTTATTTCCATTTTTTCCTAATGGCTTTTATTTCCAATAATTATTTTTTAATAAGTTTTAAGTGCATTTTTTTTTATAATTGAATTGATTCAAATAAGTTTTCGCCTTAATTAATTAACATATCTTAGAGATTTAAAATGAAAGATAGCTCACATTGTTTTAATATTTTTCACAGTTTTACAATGACCAGAAATATGTATAGACTTCTTCGGCGCATTATTAAAAGTGGAAATGTTTCCATTGAACAGCGAGCAAGCTTTTACAGCCCCAACCAAGAACTTGTCACTCTTCCTGAAAATGTAAGTTATTTCATTTAATACAAAACTAGTTGATATACAGCTAAATCAGATTACACGTTATATCCAAAAGAAGGCTTTTCTAATTATAAATATTTAAATCAGTAGCTATCTTAAGCTAATAACATTCAGTTTAAAATAATCACATCACGAAAATTAATTTTATTGATCCATAGGTCAGAATCGCAGACTATAGAAGTGACACATTTTCGAAACCAAGCTGGGAAATGAGAAGAAGAATGTATGAAGCTAAAGTTGGCGATGATGTCTATGGTGAAGATCCAACTGTTAGAGGTTGGGGGAAAAAAAAATCTACATAATTTCTTTTTAATTTTAATTTTTTATAAATAACTAACACGATAACTTTAAATAATTTCAGAGTTGGAGTTAAAGGGTGCCAAAATGCTTGGTAAAGAAACCGCTTTATTCGTACCTAGTGGAACTATGTCAAACTTGTTGGCCTGTAAGTATAACAAATTTGAAACCATGTGCTAACATGTTATGGTAAAAATGTTTATTCATCCCTAACATTTTCTGGTAAATAATATTATTTACAGTGATGAGTCATTCTCACACAAGAGGGTGTGAAATTGTAGTTGGTGATGAAAGTCATATAATTGTCTGGGAACAAGCTGGTGCTGCACAGGTATGTAATTGATTTTGAATTAATAATGAATAAATTATTAGATATTACTTAATGTTTAATTTTAAACAAAGCAGTATGAAAACTAATAAAGTATTTAAATACCTAATACTTTTATTTAAACAGTACTATGCTGTCACAAACTCATCTCTTCCACTAAAACCTATAGGGGATCTTGGGTGGTCATTACTTTGGTACAAAGGATTATGAAGCAGAACTGTTCTGAATAAATAAATGTATTTGTTATTTAAATATTGATTATAAACAAAAGTAATTGTTATTTAAATTCTTTAAATATATTTAACATGTTCACCCCGGTGTGTACCACTGTTGGCTCGCACTAGACTGCTGCAAAGGACACTTAAATCAATCACAAAACTTTTCACGACTGTTAGGTATTAGGTAGGATTTTATTGTTTCTTTTATTATTGTTGGATGGTCAATACTGCATAAAGCACTGGAATAGCTCTCGTCCAATAGCAAAACACATTAAGCTCAGCCGCCAATGAGCGAGGAACATGAATTTCAGTCCCAGAGTCAGACATATTTATTATGAATTTAAATTAATTACTTCTGAATTTTACAGCCATAAAATATATTTAATTTTTTTTTTAATAAATCAATATATTATGTCAGTCTTTTATTTTAGGTACACTTTTTATATTTGGATTTATTTTATTATTATTATTTTTAATATAGATCGCTGGAGTACAACTAAGAACAGTACTTAATCAACCAGATGGAACCTTCGATATTAAGGAAATGTTGACAAAAATCAGAGACAATAACAGCATGTTTCATCCAAAAACTACATTGGTTTGCATCGAGAACACTCACAATACGTGCGGTGGTCGTATCCTACCCTTGAATTGGGTCAGAGAGGTATGTATATATATATATATCACTTTTTTTTATTATCCTGAAATTCTTGAATATGAAAATATCTTTTTGTTACTTTGATCAAGGAAAGTGTTTGAAAAACAATTGTGCCAAGTGACATCTTCGAGGTCACTTGGTAAGCACATCTATATTTTTCATATCTATGCTTCTACCACTATTTATTCCCCCTTCATTTCTGTTCCTTTCTACCTCTATATTAACTCATCAATCACTATTCTTGTACTATATCCCATTACAAAATGTATTTTGCCCCATTATATCACAGAATCAATATTATCAGTTTCAATAGCTATATTACGTCTTTTTAGTATATATTAAATGTTTACAGGCCTCTGTACATTACCTAGTTAGAATATATTCTTTGTTCTATGAATTTATAATTTTTTGTCTGTCTCTTGTTCATTTAGCCCTGCATATTTCAGTCAAACCTTCGGCTGCAGTAAAATAGTTTACTAGTTTAATTACTCAATATATTAATTAAACATTGAGGGCTATGTAATATAAAGTAGAAGCTAAGGAATTGGAATTCCTGTTACTATATTCACTCAGTTATAATATGAAGTTTAATACTACTTGTAGATTTTTTGACCGCTACCCCGGACTATTCTTATATTTATTAAATATACGTTTAACCATTATTCATCCACTATAAATATAATTCTACAATTTTGAATAATATATTTAGAAATAACTTTGTTGTAAACATGATATTTATCTATAATAAACTTATCCTAAGAATGTAGTCAAATTATTTCAATAATGTTAATTAATTTCAAATAATAAAAATAAGATTTTTTTTTTACTTATCAAGCTGAGTTGTTTAACAACTCAAGCACTGAGATAAGCTTAATAATTTGGATTGCTCACCTACCTACTTCTTTGCACAAATTGATAGCAATGCTTTTTGACTTATTACAGCTCACAAAAATAAATTTGTATCTGTTCCATGTCCAAATGTTAAAGAATAAAAGTTGAATTTTTCATCTCAATGAAAAAAAATCTGGTGCGTGCACGCAACACACAACTTTCACTTACGAACTTACTTAGATTAGAAATTAATGCGTAGTTGTGGTCCCCTTCGTTAGACCAATTTTGATGAAATGTTGGCTATCACATCTTTGGCATATAAATACATCAAATACCCAGTTTTATCAAAATAGTTAAAGCCGTTTTTGAATAAAAAAAAAACACATGAAAATGATACAAAATTTATTAAGTAAAGTCCCTCCTCCGGTTGGTCAATTTTGGTGAAATGTTGGCTATCACATCTTTGGCTTATGCATACATCAAATACCCAGTTTGATCAAAATCGTTAAAACCGTTTTTGAGTAAATAAAAAAAACACGTGAAAATGATACAAAATTTATTAGGTAAAGTCCCCCCTCCGGTTGGTCAATTTTGGTGAAATGTTGGCTATCACATCTTTGGCTTATGCATACATCAAATACCCAGTTTGATCAAAATCGTTAAAGCCTTTATTGAGTAAATAAAAAAAACACGTGAAAATGTTACAAAATTTATTAAGTAAGGTCCCCCCTCCGGTTAATCAATTTTGATGAAATTTTTACAGTCATATCTCGGGCATATAAATAGATCAAATACTCAGTTTAATCAAAATCGTTAGAGCATTTTTTGAGAAAATCGAAAAAAACCTAAAAAGTTATTAAGTAAAGTACCCCCTCCCTTTAAGTAATTTTGATGAAATTTATGCTGTCACATCGCGGGCATATACTTACACTAAATACCCAATTTCAGGAACGCACGGTTTATAGTTTTTGAGCTAGTCTGTTCACACACACACACACACACACACAGACCATTTCGCGGGACTTGGTCATTTCGACTCAGGGGACCCCAAAACGTGTATTTCCGTTGAAAACCGGAAGTCGAAATTTTTCACGATCGCAATACTTCCACTTACTATATATTTCATATATAGGTAAGTGAAAGTAATATATTTCCTATTGATTAAAGTTAAATTTTAATTTTAATATTTAAATAGTTTATATTTTTAGGAAAAAATTTAATATTTTCTCACATGCCAAATTTTTAGAAATGAATATTTATTTGTGACACTACTTATTTACCATTGACTCGTTACTTATCACACAAGTGACCAGCTGCAACCAAGATTATCATCCGCAGTCTTACCCTTTACTTGATCTCCCACTTAACCATCCTTCTCCAAAGTCTCCTGAGGACTTTTTCTCCTCTTTCCCTGAGGACCAAATACTACAGGGCCTTCAGAATATGTTACCAATCCACTCATACTTCCTTCTCTTTATCGTTTTCCTAATGTTGTTTGGTCAATTAATTTTGGCCAGTCCTTCTGAAACATTTATTAAAGAACTCATTTAATTTATTTATGGTGGGCTCGATAACTTTTTAAGTTCAACAGCCATATAACGCAACAGACTTAATGTTACTTATAAACACATATAAATTTGCTTTTTTTTTACTTTCACTTACCTATATATGAAATATATAGTAAGTGGAAGTATTGCGATCGTGAAAAAATTCGACTTCCGGTTTTCAACGGAAATACACGTTTTGGGGTCCGCTGAGTCGAAATGACCAAGTCCCGCGAAATGGTCTGTGTGTGTGTGTGTGTGTGTGTGTCTGTGTGTCTGTGTGTGTGTGTGTGTGTGTGAACAGACTAGCTCAAAAACTATAAACCGTGCGATCCTGAAATTGGGTATTTAGTGTAGGTATATGCCCGCGATGTGACAGCATAAATTTCATCAAAATTACTTAAAGGGAGGGGGTACTTTACTTAATAACTTTTTACGTTTTTTTCGATTTTCTCAAAAACGGCTCTAACGATTTTGATTAAACTGAGTATTTCATTTATTTATATGCCCGAAATATGACTGTAAAAATTTCATCAAAATTGATTTACCGGAAGGGGGACTTTACTTAATAAATTTTGTAACATTTTCACGTGTTTTTTTTATTTACTCTAAATCGGCTTTAACAATTTTGATCAAACTTGGTATTTGATGTATGTATATGCCCGAGATATGACTGTTAAAATTTCATTAAAATTGATTAACCGGAGGGGGGCCTTTCCTTAATAAATTTTGTATCATTTTCACGGTTTTTTTTATTTAATCAAAAACGGCTTTAACGATTAACAAAAATAAGATATGGATGTAGAAAAATGTGTGACTTTGGGAAATTATATTTAGCAGAACACGTCTATTTCTTATCTAAGTAAGTTGGTAAGTGAAAGTTGTGTGTTGCGCGCACGCACCAGATTTTTTTATTTTATGTTGATGATTATTCAATGAAATGTAACAATTATTTCTTAATTTAAAAATTAATGGTTTTTAGCTTTCTGCTGTTCTAAAAGATTTGCAAATTCCACTTCATTTGGACGGAGCAAGATTTTTCAATGCAGTTGTGAAATCTGGGCTACCTCCTCATGTGATGGCAGAGGGTTGCGATACAATAAATATTTGCTTGAGTAAAGGACTTGGGGCTCCTATGGGAAGCCTTCTCATTGGATCGGAGGAAACTATTTTCAAGTATGAAATATGATAGTATGATAAGTATATAATAAGAATTTTTAATTATGAAAGATTATTGTTTGAAACTAATATAGATTAGATTATAAATAACTGGAATTGGGTTAGCTCAGCAAGAAAGGAACTCTGAGGTAATAATCAATTGTTCTGTGTCTGAGTCCTAAGGTGGCGAGTACCTACTTTTCTAATCTGTCACCACAGGCTTGGATTGAACTCCGAGACTTTCTAAGGGGGTACTTTTAATAAAATAATGAAAAAGGAAAACCTGGAATATTAAAAACAAACAGTCCACCCTAGGCATCTTACCCTCAGGTTGTAGTAATTATTATTTTTGTTAATTCAAGTCAACAAAAATGTTATGATTTATATCAAAAGTAATTGTATTATATTAATTTAATTTTTTATTATTATTATTTTTTTTTATCAATGACTTAAAATAATAGTCTATTCTAGCTCATTATGGTCTTGGTACCCATCTATATAGAATCTTTAATAATTATTTTGATGAAATGCATTCATTTTTTTACTGTATAGAGCTCGCCTCCTGAGAAAAGCACTTGGTGGAGGGATGAGGCAGATTGGATTGGTAGCTGCTGCAGGAATATATGCTCTTGATCATATGGTCGAGAGGCTAAAGGAAGACCATGCTCACACATATAACATTGCCAAAGGTATGAATTTTATGTTTATATTAACTGTAATGCCGCATCAAGGGAGAAAAAATTAAAAAGAAGTTTACCTAATTTTTTTTTTTCTTAATCTTCGCCTCTAGAGGGTCATTGGCGGTGTGTTCAGTTATATTCTGTTACAGTACGATATTTCTTTTAGGTATTTAAACAGAGTAACTATTTTATCATCATCTTTAAACAGTCCACTCAGGGTTTTTTCAATTTTAAGTTTCTTTCCCAAGTCTTTGTATTATGAACAGTTTAAAAGGTGTTTCACTGTTTAGGGTACATGAGTACATTTTTCGCATGTGGGTGCTTCAAGGCCTCAGAGAACATATCCGTGTGTGAATTCGCAATGCCCAATCCTAATGAGGCATAATATAACCTCTCTTCTTCTCGAGATTCCTGAGCTTATTGCTCATTTTTTACACTCCGATTTTATTTCTGTTAGTTTGGACTCCACCTCAACTCACAAATTTTGTTCTGATTTTTCTTTAATTGGTGTAGCCACTCCTCTTTCGTGACTTCTTTTAGTATTGTCACATTTTCTGTTTCTTCCAGCCTATAATGCCTGATAGACTCCCTCGTTTCCTTTATTCCTTTGTGGGATGGCACCCGGAAACTGATTTTTATCTTTAAAGTTTATTATATTTAAAAAAAATCTGGTGCGTGCGCGCAACACACAACTTTCACTTACCAACTTACTTAAATTAGAACTTAATGCGTTTTGTTAATTGCCACTTCTCAAATGAACAGAACATCTTTAATAATAACGCGCATGCATGAGCTCAAGGTGCTTTATGAGTTGACGGATTATTTTTCTTCTTTTCTCCTGTATATGTTTACTTGATTTTCTTCATATATCATATTTAGCCATTTCTTATTTTTAGGCGTGATGACAGACAGTTCATTTCTCAATATAAACTAAAACAAAGGTACTTTATAGGAAAACAAAAAAGGCCCCTTCCCCATTTAAGCCCTCTCAGAACATTTTAATAATGATAAAGCTTACCTGATATTAAATAACAACTAATTTTCATTGAACATAACGAATTTGATAAAAATCGTTAAAGCCGTTTTTGAGATAATCGATCAAAAAGGTAAAAATTGGAAAAAAGTTATGAAATAAAGTCCCCCCTCCTGTAGATCAATTTTGATGAAATTTTTACAGTCATATCTCGGGCATATAAATACATCAAATACAAAGTTTGATCAAAATCGTTGAAGCCTTTTTTGAGTAAATAAAAAAAACACGTGAAAATGATACAAAATTTATTAAGTAAAGTCCCCCCTCCGGTTGATCAATTTTGATGAAATTTTTACAGTCATATCTCGGGCATATAAATAGATCAAATACTTAGTTTAATCAAAATCGTTAGAGCCATTTTTGAGAAAATCGAAAAAAACTTAAAAAGTTATTAAATAAAGTACCCCCTCCCTTTGAGTAAATTTGATGAAATTTTTGCTGTCACATCGCGGGCATATACATACTCTAAATACCAAATTTCAGGTTCGCAGGGTTTGTAGTTTTTGAGCTAGTCTGTTCACATACACACACACACACACACACACACACACACACACACACACACACACACACACACACACACACACACACAGACCATTTCGCGGGACTTGGTTATTTCGACTCAGGGGACCCCAAAACGTGTATTTCCGTTGAAAACCGGAAGTCGAAAATTTTCACGATCGCAATACTTCCACTTCCTATATATTTCACATATAGGTAAGTGAAAGTAAAAAAGAAGGAAACTACTTAGAATATCTAATAGAAGATATCTACATTTACAATTTTTTGTACTTACTGGTTAGTGAATCCCCGCAGAACCTACTCTATAATCTGCTGGAAGTTAGTTTGTTATTATTTTTAAATAATTTTGAATCATTTTATCAGAAGAGAAAAGAGATTGGCCATGGCCGGCAATCGAACCTACATTTATATATATATATATATATATATATATATATATATATATATATATATAGATACTCTTCTTACAAAAGTACTATTAAGAGTACTCTTTTATTACAAAAAACCTAAAACATTCGGAAAATTATTTACTAATACTGCTTCAATTTTGATGACTCTTTTCCATCTTAATTTTGCTTTTACAGTACCAGTCAAAAGTTCAGACTCACCCTTAGTTTTGTAAAATAACTAAATAACAACATTTTATTTATTTAACAACATAAAAATATAATTTTATTTTAAATTTATGTATAATTTATTTGTTTAATGTCACTTTATGCTACTCAGGCTAATTAGACGATTCTACAGTGGGAGTCCTAAATTTTGCCTATCCAGGTATAACTAGGATAGGGATCTTTAATCCGTCCTATCCGAGGGGTGTCATAGACAAGGATTTTTTACTACCATTAAAAAATTCTTGGGCCACCTCGGGACGCGAACCCTTAACCTTTAGTATAGTAGGTTGGCATGCCAATTTTATCCTAAACTTAATCATACAATGTCTGAAATGTTACCTCTTGAGTTAATGATGGTGATGGAAGATATCCACCATATTCTACTTCTTGAGTTAGAATTATTTTATTAAACTTGAAGATTGTGAATTAAATAAAAGTGAGTCTAAACTTTTGACTGGTACTGTATGTTTTAATGGATTAAGTTATTGATTTCACATCATTATTTCAGCAATCCACGAAATGAAAAGTGACATTGTGTCTGTTGATTTGGATGCTGTTGAAACAAATATACTTCTGATTAAACTGGATACTACTAAAGTTACAGCTGATCTATTCTGTAAACGCCTAGCACTGGTAAATGTTTTTTATAAGTTAGTTATTAAATGATATAATTTGTTCAATCATAAGTAAGGACTTAAGTGAAAGTTTGCTTTATTTTTCAGGTTACTGAAGATGAGATGAAAGAAAATGAGCCAGCTTCTGTGAAAATGTTCCCATGGAATAGCAGCACAGCTAGGCTTGTTGTGTGTTGTAATAACACCCCAGAAGATGAACAAGTGACTATCAAGAAGCTTCAGCGTGTTGTTTGGGAATACGAAAATGGAATATTTATCGTATGATTTGAAAATATTTATAGGATCCTCTTTGTGATATTCTTTATTATTAAGGCTTCCTTCAATAATTGTTTGAAGTGTTTTGAATATTTGTGATCAATTAATTTTAACAATGCCATGGGAAAATTAAAATAATTTTCCAATATATTGCAAATAATTTAAAAAAAAAATTAATGTATATCACTTATCAGATTAATAAGAATCACTCAATGAAGTGATTTCATAAAAAAAAAAAGTTCTAGGAAATTCGTTATATATTTAAAACTTAGAGTTTCAATAATGCGCTTTTGTATGATTATTATTAAATATAATTCCTATTCAGCAATATGTGCTGTTGAACCATATGTTTTTATCTCTATATCAATGTTGTAGCATAATTCAAATTTATTTATTAAAAAAAAAATCATTTTATTTATAAGACAATTTACTTGTTTATTTTTAATTAAATGATTTAAAATACTCTGATTAATTATTTTATCAGTAATAACCATCCTAATATTTTTTAAGAATTTTTCTTAATTTCATTTATTATAAACACTTCATTTTAATTATATGATATCCTATATATGTATATTCCTTACACAAACGTGGGTCATCACTATATGGGCTGCAAAAAGGCATCTTGCTAGGTTTGTCATATTGAATTGAATATGGGCTAAATGCTTCCTTCACATTTTGCATTTCCTTATTAAAATAATCAATCATTTAAAATCCTCATTTATGTTACATTCCTGAAGATGCATTGAAAACTAGTAAGTTTCACTGAAAACTTGTTAAAAAAATTTAAAGCTATTTACAAGAGTAATATATAGAGAACGGATTTAACATATTTTTTTCTGAGCGTACAATTTTCATTAGAAAGCTCAATTCAATCATTTTTTAGCATTTTGAATCGTTTGAAATTATGTTTATTTTACATATTTCTATTATAAATACATATTTCTAGTGTAAATACTTATTTTTACATATTCGGTCTGTCTTCTTTATGTCTTTGTCATATCCCATTATATTTATTGCATCATAATTTTTTTTTAAATTAAAATTCCTACCAACCTATAGTTTTACTGGTGTAGTAAATATAAAAAAAAAAAAAAATGAAGAAGATATTATTTAGCCGCTTAAAGAATTACACATTTTTGATATTTATGTGCTGATTCATTGTCACTGGGATCATTGAGATTCTGGGAATGGGCCCTATAATTACCCAAATATTAATAACAGCTTCTTGCAATGATTTTATTTTATACAAAGTGGTAAGTCATCTTTTAATACAGATTTTTGCCGTGCACCTATTAGAGGTTATATACCTATTTATGAAATTAGCTATCTAGATTTTAAATGTTTCTTATAAAATATATTATCAATATATATAAAATATATTAAGAAAGTTAAAATATAAAATATTGTAACTTTAAACAAAAACAAAAGAAAAAAATCTGGTGCGTGCGCGCAACACACAACTTTCACTTACCAACTTACTTAGATAAGAAATTGACGTGATTTGTTAAATATCATTTCCCAAAGTCACACATTTTTCTACATTCATATCTTATTTTTATTAATCGTTAAAGCCGTTTTTGAGTAAATAAAAAACCCCGTGAAAATGATACAAAATTTATTAAGTAAAGTCCCCCCTTCGGTTGATCAATTTTGATGAAATGTTGGCTATCACATATTTGGCATATACATACATTAAATACCCAGTTTGGTCACAATCGTGAAAGCCGTTTTTGAGTAAATAAAAAAAGCACGTAAAAATGATACAAAATTTATTAAGTAAAGTGCCCCCTGCGGTTGATCAATTTTGATGAAATTTTTACAGACATATCTCGGGCATATAAATAGATCAAATACTAAGTTTAATCAAAATCGTTAGAGCCGTTTTTGAGAAAATCAAAAAAACACGTGAAAATGTTATAAAATTTATTAAGTAAAGTCCCCCCTCCGGTTAATCAATTTTGATGAAATTTTTACAGTCATATCTCGGGCATATAAATACATCAAATACCCAGTTTGATCAAAATCGTTAAAGCCGATTTAGAGTAAATAAAAAAAACACGTGAAAATGTTACAAAATTTATTAAGTAAAGTCCCCCCTCCGGTTAATCAATTTTGATGAAATTTTTGCAGTCATATCTCGGGCATATAAATAGATGAAATACTCAGTTTAATCAAAATCGTTAGAGCCGTTTTTGAGAAAATCGAAGATAACCTAAAAAGTTATTAAGCAAAGTACCCCTTCCCTTTGAACAATTTTGATGAAATTTTCGCTGTCACATCGCGGGCATATACATACACTAAATACCCAATTTCAGGTTCGCACGGTTTATAGTTTTTGAGCTAGTCTGTTCACACACACACACACACACACACACACACACACACACACACACACACACACACACACACAGACCATTTCGCGGGACTTGGTTAATTGGACTCAGGGGACCCCAAAACGTGTATTTCCGTTGAAAACCGGAAGTCGAAATTTTTCACGATCGCAATACTTCCACTTACTATATATTTCATATATAGGTAAGTGAAAGTAAAAAATATGGTTTTAAGTCCCTGACCTTTTGTTGGAACAAAACCAATAGTCGGGACAAACTGTCATAGCACGTATTTGTGACTAAGGTGTTCGAGCACAATCCACGCGGGACTAGAACATTCCACGCCAGTCCTTTTACGACAATATATAAGAAGCGAAGGACTGGACAGTTAGTCTTGGTCTTTGTCTTGGTTGTGAAACTTGTCATATGGATATTTGTGTGTTACAAAGTGATAATTTCTGTAACCTGTTCATTAGAACAAATATTAATTTGTTTCGTTAAAAAATCGTGTGGCATTGACAATTGTTATTTTTCTTTGAATAAAAATTGTCAATCACAGAATTGTTACAATATATTAAGAAAGTTATGGATAAAAGCACTTTGAGGAAAAACTATTTAAAATATATTTATGAAGAAACTCTTGACAAAAGTAAAGATAACATTACAACCAGGCCAGAATGCATTGCTGATATAGTACCTGAAAAACTGTTGTTCTGAAACCAAAACTACCCCATTTATTTTAAACCTTGGAGTTAAAAGGAAGATCAACGGGCAATTTGATGTAGATTTAACTCCAATGGACATATCATCTTTCTTATTCGCCACTGTTACATCTGTTGAAGTGGAAACAACTTTCAGCTGATACAAAGCCATTTTTCGATTGAATATATGACACTTCTCATTTGAAAATTTAAAATATGATTTATTATGTAACAATTTTAAATTTTGATTTTCTAAATTTTATGATTTTCATTTATATACATACATATATGTACATGTATATTTACTCAAAAATATTTTTAATATAGATAAATGTTTGATGATCTTTACAGTTTTTTCTACAGATTAATGTACAAATATATTTACACATATACATATGTAAATATTTGGCTTTTTATTTTACATGGAAATCCGTTCCCAAGTAATATGTGTACTTTAGTTGAAAATTGAGTGAAACATTGTGAATAAAATATATAACTAAATTGCGGATAATTATTGAATTACACTTTCAAGTTATTTTGTAGCAATTTATATTATTTTTTTGCGAATTTTTTCTAAATTATCAATAATTGAAATTCATGTATAAATACTTAAAAATTTATGTACCACAAAAAATGTTATTAGCTACTTTTCCCAATGAACTGAAAATAGACAATTTCAATGAAGCTGCCATGTTTTTGCAGATTGAAGGGGTAGAAGATCTGGTAAACTCAGATACCAGAACAATATTTAAGATAGTGTCATTCTTTTATAAAACAATTTTTTTCTTCTTTTTTCTGTCAATCAATTGGAGTTCATTGAAGAGAAAAAAAATAAACTTCATATAATCGTCTGTTGTTTTAATGTAATATTTATAATTACAGATAATGTATAAATAATATAAGTATATAAACAATAAAATAATTGGTTTTGATTCTTTATAAAAGTATAAAGTAGAATTTAATTGGGTGTTCTAATGATTTCTTAATATAATTTCAAGCCCGTGATACTAGCCTTCTCATTTTTTTATTTACTTTTTGTATTAAAAGTTAAATGTAACAAGAGGATTATGATTAAGACAAAAAAACAATACTATTAATAGCCATATCCACAGCCTATAGACAAATCACAGAATATCTTCACAAACAAAAAGCTGAGCAACAAGTATCGAGAAGTCGCCTTGGCAGTGATGTTCGGGCAGCATTGTTAACACAAATATAAGCAGTGAACTTACACATGTTACTTTGAAATGCAGGTTAGTATGTAAAAAAAAATACACAAACATGAAAAGGGAAAATGGTTTATTATTGGTCATAAAACACATGTAAAAATGTACAGGTTGTCATTTTATGGCAATATTTTTTGTACATTTGACAAGGAGTGTTTATGAAAAATTAATTTATGGCCAACTATAATTTTTTTCATATTTTTTTTTGTTCTTTTTATATATAAAATATAAATATTTGGTAGATTAACCTAGTATTTGAATGCTACATTAAAACTAATCCATTGTTTAAACCTAAAGTTAGAATATTAATATAAATTTAGTCACAGCCAATCATTTTCATATCGTATGAAAACTCATAACAATAGTGATTACTTAAGTGATGTCAGAAAGTTTTCTGTATCATTTTACAAATGGAATAATTGATAGTATCGAATAGTAAACACCAGATATGATTTGCAATTTGATTCAATTATTTGTCTTGAATGAGTTTTAAACATTCTATATACAATGTTGAGTAGTATACACAGTCTACATCTATAATCTACCTTTCCTAGTTCCAATACGGCATAGCACCATGTCTAATGATTGTGCACCTGTCTAGGATCCAACAAACAATAGGATAATAGAAGTAAAAATATATAAATAATTGTATTAACAAAAAGAAAAAAATTCATTCTAATTTTCAGACTACCCTAGAAATAAATAGTTACAATAATAAATAAAAAATAAATATGGTAGAAATCTACCACGCGAACAACACACAAACAAACACGCAATATATTACAAGCATTATTTCCTCAACAGTTTAATTTCCGATTAGTGTTTTATATATTTTTTTTATAAAAAATAATATAAAGAATATGAGAATGAAAAGATATGTACTTTTGGTAGCTTTAATATCTTCTGAAATTCTGGGTACATTAATTGCCATGTACTTATTGCTAATTGAACACTACCTCAAATCAATTTATTATAACCTTCTCCAAAATCGGAAATATTTTGTCTCATTTCCTTTGACTTGAGTTTTCATATTTAGGAGATCGTCGAAAAGGAGCAGAGTTTCTTCTGCTTTTTGTTGGATTATAATTGCAACTACTTCATTTCAAAAGAAATGATAAGGATGTGCTCCTGATCATTGGATGATAGGATTCACATGCGACTTTTCAATTCTTTTTGGCATTGTCACGTTCGCCGCGCCTGGATGCTGTTAGCAGAGTTCTTCAAAGATTCGATGTTGGAACTTCGAAGCCTGTCTCTACTTTCAGGACCTTCTTCAAAATGTTTCAAGGTTTTCTCAATTGCCCTTAACCTTTTAGAAAAGCACGTAGTCTTCAGAATACCAACCTGTAATAAATTAATTTCCATTATAACCAGGAAGTAATTTTTATTTTAATAGTGCTACTAGTCAAATGTGGGTAAATGAATTTATTTTATTTATTTAAAGCTAGATGAAATTAAAACATGGGAAAAAAAAATGTCTTGTTTACGATTCTTTTCGACTACTACTTATTACATTATTTTTTTCTTTTCGATTTTGTAAAAAAGTAATTTGAAACTTTAAGATGATCCCTGTAATATGACAACCATCTGTCATTCCACAATGGTGGCCAAAAAAAACAGGTGTTTTAAACAAGTGCGTTTTTAGATGTTAAAAGTCTTGTCTTATTTATCGATATGACATATAACTGATAATAAGAAGGAAAAAATGTATGAAAAAAGTAAAATTTTAAACAAGATCATCTCAATAATGATGTTTATTACAGTAAAATAAAAAAATAGTTATTTTCATCATACTGCTCATAATTGAGTTCATTAAAACACTTTTATATATCACAGGTACAAAACAATTTAAGAAATTAAATTGACACCTTTTTTTTTTAATTTTTTTTTTTTTAAACATCTATTTATTAACCTTTAATAGAAGAAAAGTACTTTCTAAAACATCTTCTATTCCATTCTATTCTATCTAAAAGCGCTTATATTCTATCTAAAAGCGCTTTCGAAAGCATCTTCAGGTATATCCATGTTATTTTGCACTTCAAACATAATACTTATCTTATAATGAAGCACAGTATAGCTACAAGTAATTTCCTTCTATCACATGTTTATTAATATATTAGTAGCAGGTTAGGTTAGTGCACCAACAAGATTTTTCAGGCATAGGCCCGAAAAGTACTACTTTACGGACTCAAACCGAGTATTGAAAACACATGTTTTTGATGCAGTATGATGAAAACAAAATTAAGATGGAAAAAGAATCATCAAAATTGAAGCAATATTAGTAAAGAACTGTCCCAATGTTTTAGGAGTATTATTTTCAATAATAACCATCTAAAGTAAATAGTTAAAAAATTCTGCCATTACCTGTAGATGATGCCCAAGAGGAAGTATTGCAACCAGCCACCATGCCCATGCCGGACCATTTTCTAAGCTATGCCAGTTATCTTCTACTTCTGGCATTTCGCCAAACGTTCCAACAATTTTCATCTGCATATCTTGAGACATTCGCTGGAACCATCTTAAGCCCCTTTTCCGCACACGGTCATGAAGTTCTTTTATTTCTGAAATTGAAATTTTTTTATTAGATTTATCCGGTACTTGAAACAAAGATTAAAGAAAAAGAAAAGAAAATATTATTAACATTTTTGGAATTAAATTAATAAAGTATTAATTTAATTTTTTTTTTTTTTTTTTTTTTAAAGTTTATGACCAATAATTTGATGTTTATAAGAAAATTTCTAAAGTTCCTGATTAAATTTAAGCTGTGTTGTGTTACAGGTTATTATATTTCAATCAGAAATCTTAATATGATTAAATATATTTACAAATTAATTTAATCAAATTTATTAATTTTTTTTGTTTATTTTCATATTTTAAAAGTGAAATAAAAATAACATATGCTTTGACAGACTATATATGTGGCTCCAGCATAGAGTATAGAGTCCAAATTAAATGCTTAGATTGTTAGCTTATGATTAATTAATTTAGGAAATCAAAGAGGAACTATTCAAATTTTGCTTTCTTTTTCCATTTGACATTTTAATAATTAACAAAATATTGATCTATTATTAAATTTCTGAATACAATTTAATTTACCTTGGAGGGAGTGACATGAAATGGTATCATCTTGGATGAACTGTACTTGAGCAGTGTCGTAGCCGTCTCGTTCACTCCGCGATATAACGCGGAATCTTCTTACGCCAACACAACTGAGGATGGAACAACCATCATTGAGCAATACCCAGTCCTTGATTTCAAGAATAGTTCCATATTCTGCATATCTGAAATAATATAATTTAGTAAGAAAAATTATTTAAAAAGTTCAATTAATCAATAAATTACATAGTAAACTCACAAGGTCAAGACATTCTGTCCCTAGGTTTTATTAAGTATTAATGCTTTCTGACATGGAAAAAAAGATATGATAATCATAAAAAACTTTTACTATAATTGATATTGCCAAGTAATTAGTAAATTTTCTGTGATACAATCATTTTTAAATTTTCGCTGAAAGTATTAACATATAATATTAAAAAAAAAAATTTAAGTGTGCCCCTGATAAGAAAATATGTTAAATTAACTTTAAATGAGAACGTAAAGATAATGAAAAACCACCACAGAAAAAGGTGAATCCAGGAAAAAATTACCAAATAAATTTAGAATGCGGAATTTTAAACTGAATGTTTCATAATAAATTATAATCAAGTGAATTCTTTGAACATAGTTCATTATATGAATATTATTAAACAGAAAGCATTTTTAATATTTTTTTGTTGCTTTTTATTAACGAAGTCTTGTTATTCCTTCAATTATATTATTTATTCCATCCAAATCTTTTTTGTTTTAATAATTTCAAATTAATCCTATTGAGCTACACTGCAATAAACTTTTAGAGAACATATTTTAGTGAATATTCAAATTATTGTAGTAAGAGTCAAGTTAGTATTTAGTATGGGAGTACTAATGGAATTTTTCAACATTTAGAACTAATAAGATTTTATATTTTACTAAGTATTACAAACATATATTTTTTAAGTTTTAGAACCATAAGCATTTTTCAGACACATTAAATGTTATATAAAGGCATAATGAAAGAGGATCCTTATGCAAGACCCAATGCTAACAATTATATAATTGATTTCAGCCTCTTATATACTCAGACTTTGACCCATTTGTGAAAATAGGTCTCCAGTCATATTAGCCATTTATTTAAAAAATAATAAAAATAAAAACATACTTAAGAAAAATTAAATGTTAAAATTAAATCAGTTATTTATAAACATATCAACAAATGTCATTTTCCATTTTAATTTATTTTATTGAATCTTTAATTATAGGTAATATAACATAATTCAAGAGAATTAATGTCTATGTTTGAGAAATTAGATATCAGAAAATTCAAATTTATGGAAAGTGAAAAAAAAAATTTCTATTTTTACAATAGGAGATTCCTTTTGCTACAATTTTTTTCTCTGACAATGTAGAAAACTAATAAGTGGAAATTTTAGGGAAAAAATTTGTAGCAAAGCGAATCTCTTAATGTAAAAATAGAAACTTTAATTTTTTTTTTTTTTTACTTTTTAATAAATTTGAATTTTTGGATATCTCTGGTCTACTGACTAATTCAAGTAAATCTATTGTGTGTGAATAAAGAGTATGAAGAGTGATTTTTCAGTATTCAAAATTTCTTTTAACTTATCGAAAATATTTTTGAAAATTTAATTTAAAATACAAAATTATGAATATTTGAAAAACCAAAGAAAAAAAAAAAAAGAAATACTTGAGAAAAATAATGTTAAAATTAAAAAAGTTAAATCAGTTCTCTGAGAGAGCCAGTATGTCAAGTAATGTAATTTTCCATTTTAATTCTTTGATGCATGTCATAAGGGCTTAAGTCACTAGTTGAGGATTTGGAGATTATGTCCTAATAATATAGCACAAAATCAGAGCTACCGGTTGGCATTAAGGTCATAATTCAAATTATATTTTTTGTATGAAAATAACAATTACAAATAATATAAGTAATTACATTTCACTTAATGTTTTGAAATATGCTTTTGCTCTCCTGAAAAATTCAAAATTTTTACTTAAGCCCTTATGACCGTGCATCAAAGAATTTATGATTTACTGAAGAACAATAATGTTAAAATTAAATCAGTTCTTTGAGAGAGCAAATATGTCAAATAATGTCATTTTCCATTCTAATTTATTTCATTGACTCTTTATTTATGGGCAATATAACATAATTCAAGAGAATTAATGTCTATGTTTGAGAAATAAGATATCCGAAAATTTAAATTATGTAAAAAGTGAAAAAAAAAAATCACAATATTATTGGTTTCTGTCACAATGACTGTATTTTTAAGGAAGCGGGAAAAATTACTAGTAAAAAATTTTACATATGTTTAAACTCTAACAAAGTAAATTGAATATTTTAAAAATTTAGGCCCGCTTTCTCCAATATAGTTTAAACTTAGATTAACTTAGAAAAATTTTATAATAACCTTTTTTTTTAAATAATAAATGATCTAAGTTAAGCGATATATAATTATTATAGCTGAATAATATTAAAATTACATCATTATGAGATATTCAAGTGAAAAATAATTTACAACATAACCTCGATATTAGTTATGAACCAATTACAATAAAAATAATGCACGTTAAGAAACATTTTTTTCTCATTTCAATTCTACTTCATTGATTTAACATATTCTGAAAATATTCTTGGATTAACTGATTGCGTCTATTGATGCGTCTCTTTGGCAACAAAAACACATCATAATCTTCTTCTTCCAAGTCATTTAAAATTTCAATTTATAATAATGTATATTTATAATAATGTATATTTATAATAATCTATATTTTCCATTTTTGTATTCAGTCAAGTGCAAAACAATAATTCTTGAGTAACAAGAGCGAGTATGTTATCACACAAAATGTTTGTTTATATTTTGCAGTTTAAACCTAATTCAGAGTTTAAACCGAGAAAAATGAAGGATTAACTTAATCTAAGTTTAAACCAAGTTTAGAGGTTAAACCGACTTGAAGAAACTCACATCTGGTTTAAACCAAGAGATAATCCGGATTAAATTTAAACTCGGTTTAAACTAACTTGGAGAAAGCAGCCCTTAATATGATAATTAAAAAAAATAAAACCTTTTCAAGTGAGTTTTTACAAAAAACTAAATGTTAATAATAGCAAAAGGGAATATGTGATTTATTACCTTTTTGCACCACTGGGTTGATGGGTGTATGCGGCCATCCCAAACTGTCTCGATCCACTTTCGACACAGCGACGTATCATCAGTCGATACCGTGGCTCGAAAACATAAAGAGGGCAAGATACAGTGGGATAAGCCGTCGTACAAACAAAAACTGGAATTTCCGGAACGCTTGAAAGAGCAGCCAGTTCAGCTCTGTGACTCGACAGCCTGCGTTGGTACTCTATCGGCAGACCTATCGATAGAGCCACTTCGAGGAAAACTGTAACTTGCCTTTCACTGCTTCCAACATACTAAAAGAAACAAAAATATAATTTAATTTCAATTAGCAGTCACAAAAGATCTACAAGAAAACAATACACCAACAGTAAGTAAATGTAATACATGTTAATAAATGAAACAATCAAATAAAAGTTTCATAAAAAAATGATTTGATATTTCATGACTACTAGACCTTATACAGCCATATACAGTCGACTCCGTTTTATTAGGACATAAAGGGAAAATTTGTTTCGTCCCAATTAGGCGGAGGACCCAATAAAGCGGAGACCATGAATCCAGTTGTAAATGCAGAGAAAAAATGCCTAAACATGCCTAATCACTGGGCTGCCGAACAAGTATAGTAATTGATGCAATAAATTGGTCTTTTTTTTTGGAAAACCAAGTTAATAGGCGCATTTAAGGGTATCTATTCTCATCTATTAATTAAATGAAGGGATGAAAATAATTCGATTAATCTTAAAATGTATTTTTATTAAATAGGTGTTTTATAATATGATAAAATAATAATATAAAATTTACGAAATATACAAAATGACACAAATTAAAAAAACTATTCGTGTACAATGATTATTGTACTTTTGTAGACAAAATTTCAAAATAATAAATTTATCAGAAATGTTTTTACGTCAATTTTTTTGACAGGTAAGAATCAACTGTGCATTGTCGCACTCATTGTAAACTTATGACCAACATAATTAGCGCACTTTTTTAAGATGCCTAAGGACTTTCCACATTTCTTTTTTGTGAAAAAAGCGACTAAACTTTTTGATGCGGTTTCTTGCTTCTGGATGAGAAACAGGCTTGGTCTCACATACTTGGGTTATTCGATTGACAACGGGTCTCATAGATTTTAAATTAAGTTCCAGAATGTTTTGGCTCAATTAGCCGATGTTTTATACCAATAAAGCAGTGGTCCCAATTATCCTATGACCCAATGAAACGGAGTCGACTGTATCTTAATTTATTTAAACATCTAATAATGAATAATATTTGCCTGTGGAAATTATACTTTACAATGTGATATTATTATTCGATCATTTTTTCTTTACCTGCGATAACGAAGTCATACACAGTGGACAATTTGGGCTGTAGTCGAGAGACCTGTCTAAGCAAACAGCACAGTAGGTGTGACCGCAAGGTGTTGTCACTGGTCTCCACAGTGTTCTACAGCAGAGGACGCATTCAAAATCTTCTGGTTCGATCACATCTCTATTTTGAAGCATTTCCGTTCCGTGAAATTGAATTTCTGAAAAAATTAAGAATTTAAATTCATTGTTAGTCACTTCGAAAGTGGAGCAAATCTTGAATTTCTATGTGCCTAGAAAATGATAAATCCTTACTTTTAGTATTTTCGATTTCTTTGAAAATTCTATCGAGGAGTAAAGTGAACTTTCTGCTTTCAAACAATGGAAAACTTGATATGACAGTTCTATTAAAGCTCTAGAAAAATAAAAATAAATAAATAAAAAATGGATACTCATTGGAATGATTCTGTATAACATAAAACATATAGTAGTAAACTTACTTCGATGATATCATCCTCTCCAGTTTTGGCATTGGGTTCTAAAGGTGTAATATAGTTAGAAGACCACCATGGTGAAACAGGAACTCTCTTTGATGTTGGCGAAACCAATTTTTGAAGAATCTAAAAATAAGAATATAAATAAAATTGATAAAAATTATATTTAACATAATATATCGTTTGATTATTTAAAAAAAGAACTGATATTTACCTTTATAAATTCATTTTTAACTCTATCACAGTTTTTTTCTAAAGCTGCACACAAGGCAAAAGAAACAAAGGCATCTTCGTATTGCCCGAGACTAGTCAGAACTACTCCTTTCCTATAGTAACCCTGAAATTAAATCAATAATATTTTATCTAATCATTTTTTTCTTTCTTAAATTAAACTATCAGCAAAAGTGTGAAGCAAAACAACTATCAAAATTAATAGGTAACATAATAAAAGTTTAAACATAAAATTATCATCACTGTGAGACTTTCTGAAAAGTAGCAAGCATTATTCACAGTATGTGACGTAATTTTTACAAGACTAAAATAATTATCCAATGTGATAAAAAATTACATGAAAATAAAACAATAGAATAACATTAGGTCAAAATGTTGAGGACTTGGATGATTTCACACTCATGCTAAAAATATATTCATAATAATTTCAAAGTAGAAAATTAAGATTAAATCAGCAACTTTGAATTGGAGATTTCAGAAGAAACATAAAGTGATTGGAGACTATTGTTTCTTGCGATTCCCAATTATTTTGTCATTTATTTTAATTACAATAACAATTACTTTTTTTTGTGATAATGGAGATATAGTTGATTACAGATGTAATCAAGGAGATGTTTGAAGGGGATGCGGTCAGAAATAAATCTCAGTAACGTAACGAACGTACAGCATAATCTGTGCTGACGTTTCGGCCTAAGTTCTAGGCCTTCATCGTGGCTAAGAAAAACAAGATACAAGAATAATAGATATGGGGAGAATAAATACATTAACTGGAGTATTTTGAAAGAAAAAAAATTACATATAATAAAATCAATAAAAAATGTGGAAGTATTTTTTTATGTACACAAATAAAAAAAAACTTTTATTAAATTATAAATTGCCATAGATTTTGACTATTGCCTGACTGAGAAAAAAGGAGAAAAAAAAAAGAGGTGGTTGTAGGATGGGGGCGAGGGGGGGGGGGGGTAAGCATGGCTGCTTGGTAAAAAGTGACAAGACCAGAAGAAAGAGAAAAAACTTTTAGAAATTTTAAAATGACTAAAAAATAAAAAACCTTTAAATAAACATAGTAGGTATAGGATTTTTCAAGAAATATAAGAAAAGAATATAAAATCTTTGGATTGATTTGTATTAATAATGCTTTAGTAAGCAATTTAAATGTTGTTTACACTTTGAAGGGATACTCAAATCCTCTCCATCTTAAAAAGTTTTGGGAAGGTACTGACTGTTTAACTAAAATGACTGTTCAACAGCAATAATGCAGCAGCATTTATTTATATTATTTTTTAAATGGAAGATTTTGTTTTTAAATCATTATTAATGCAATAAAACCTCACCTTAGACCAAAATGGTCTTATTCTTGTTGCTTTCGTAGCATCCTCTAAAGAAAGCTCTAACCTGTTGAGCTTGTGGAGGACTTCAGACCTGGCTTCAAGCAACAAATGATCCTCACCACCTGTAACAATAGGAAGGAAGCAATTAAAAGACTGATAAATGTCTGTCTGATGCAGAGTAAGTAATATAAGTAACTTCAAATAAATATAAATAGTACCTAAATAATAATTGAAGGGATATTTTTTTTAAAAATCACTCAATCCTTTAATATTTTGCAGATTTTAAAAGTTACTTTTAGTCCTATGTCTTACCACTAACAAAGATGGGCTAGATCAAGATGAAATTTCCCTCATACCAATAACAACAGATATTAACACCATCTGCAGGGCTGCAGCCCCCTCCCCCCTTTGGGAATATTTTTGTCATTTAAAGATAGTATTAAACTCTACTAAAAGTAAGGGACTAACGTAAAGAAGAAATAATGTGCAGAGCAAGTAGTATATCACTTGTAGGAAAGTAACACAAAGGTAAAAGGGCTTGTCAATTTCCCCTATACTCATCCAAAGATGGTCGATTTTTTTTTTTTTTTTTTACGCTAAAGTCTACCACGCTTATGGCACATGATAGGCTCGCGCTGTTCAATAGCCGAAGAACCTGTTTTTCTGAAGACTGTTAGGATAAAACAGCTCAAACGATTTTGATGAAACTAGCCTCAATTCTTATTCTAAGAGCCCTTTAACCTTCCTTAAAAAAAAGAAGAGAAAAAAACAAGACAAAATGTAATCCATAAGTAATTTTATTTTCATAATACTCAGAGCGTAAACATTTTATGAATGCATGTAAATGCGAAATGTGAGCATGATTTAATCACATTTTGATTAATCATTTGATGTTAATTGATAATAAATTAAAAAAAAATAATAATAATTTCTCAGAACGTTCTAGTTTCTTGTTTGAAATATACGTAGCTAATTAAATTTTGCGGACTAGTATTTTTGTATTTTATAATGACCTTTTTTTTTTTTTTTTACATTTAAAGTCTATCGTCATGATTTCTGATGTAAAGGAAATGCTATAATTCAATAAATGAAACAACATTAATGATTAAAATTTATCGGTTAAAACTAAAACAATTTTATTATAATGAATGTATAATATACGCGATTAAAAAAATAAAATAAAAATTGGACAAAGAGATACAAAATAGGACAATATGGACTAACCCTTCCAAACTGGTTGGGAGCAGGTTATGTAACGGGTCAGCTGTTGTGTTTTCTTGGGAGGTCACTGCTTCAGCAACACTGCTCCCATATCGGGATTTATCTTAACAACTTTCATTCATTTCATTAAAAATATTATATTTTACCTCTTTGTATTTTATCGATATATGACCACGTTACTGATCGACTATTAATGTGATTTAAATGCTTCGATATGATTGTTGAACAATGCGGTTAATTTATTGTCGTAAATTTTCTATATAAAGTATGTAATTTTTGGTATTACTTCAGATGAAGAGCTCCAAGATGGCGGCCGGCGTGAGTAAACAACAAGGTATTCAGATCACGCCCTACACGATATCCACGATTCAGTTCGGGTTAACCGAGAGTTCCCGAGCGGATGTAGTCCAGATAACCAAGTTCCCCGCTTCAATAATGGGAACAACCAACGTAATATACAAATGAATGTTTCTTTAATATAGTTAAAGTACAACAACAGATATCAGTAGAAGTATTATTTCAATATATGAAAATTTCCTGAGATGGTTGCAAAAAATTTTAAATTTTAAACTAAACAGACCATTTAAAAAATAAATTTAATAGCGTGTTTTGTAAATTTATTTGTTTGTTTTTTAAAAATATATTATTGTACTGTTTAAATGGGTTCAAGTTAAATGCACGTATAAATGGAAAAAGTACAAATAAATTAATATAAGAATCCTAATATTCCTAACCACCAGATTATTATTTTTTTGTTATTTAAAGAACAAATGTATTTAAATAATCAAAAAGGAATAATTTAATCTTTTGTTTTGTAAATTTATTTGTTTGTTTTTTTAAAATATGTTGTTGTCCTGTTTAAATTATTAAATGGGATCGAGTTAAATGCACAAGGTACAAATACTTAATAATACATATAAGAATCCGAGCATTCTTAACCACCAGATTATTATTTTTTTGTATTTCAAGAAAATTTATTTAAATTACCAAAAAGGATATTTTTAAAAATTATTTGATGATGATTTTAAATGATATGTCTCCAAAGGAAAAAGAACAAACTGTACATGATTTATTAGATTGAAGAAAGGGAGTAAAAGGTTTAAGAAATTGTATCTATTAATATCAATTTAACTATAATTATCGGCTAACTGTATTATAATCCACTAATTAGAATTAATTTAATTAAACACGTTTTAACTAGCAATAATCGCACTTCAGTAGACCTTCATTGGTTACGATATTGCCTCTGCGCAATGTTAATTTAATTAAATGTTATTCTGCCCTAACCCAATTAAAAGTTACCCATATATTTCAATCATTTTTCGATCAATACTTGCAAGTTTCGACGAGCTGTTGGAAATTCGTTAAATAAATATGGATATAGGTACAATCTGTGTAGCTGCATCAGACCTAAAGTAATGAAAGTAAGCAGCGAATGAATTCCCCTCCAAAAATGTGGATAAAGCCGATATCGGATCTCGGAAACTCTCGGTTAACCCGAACTGAATCGTGGATATCGTGTAGGGCGTGATCGGAATACCTTGTTGTTTACTCACGCCGGCCGCCATCTTGGAGCTCCTCATCCGAAGTAATACCTAATTTTTTATTTACTTAATCAATGATTTGAAGTAAATAACATATCGGTAATAGACAATAACATAGCTTCTTCCGCAAATTTCACCTCAACGCGACCTTCCCGAACGCTCATCACAGACGACAATAACTTCTTCAAAAGATATATTCCCCAAGAAGATAAGAATGTCTATAAACCCGGATGAGTTTCTTTGAAAGTTATAACCCATTCTTGACTAAACAATGCCTTATAATAATATTTCATTAAGGATGTCATTTTCCAAGACTAATTGAAATTCTTAGAGATCGGGAGGAACGGTGCAACGAACTCAGAAGAATTGTTCGGAGAGACAAAAGACTATTATTTTTAAATAGGAGAGGAGAATACACCAACTGATGGAAAAGGGACTTCAAAATGGCCTTAAAAATAAACAGCTCTCTTCACCGGATAGAAATGTATTAAAAAACCTTTAAAAAAATACATTACTTTCCCTGAGGTCACTTAAGTGGGGATGGCCTTATCGGAATATCGATTTTTGTAATCGATAATTTGTAGATACGTCATGGTTCTTTAATAATAAACTGTCCTTTAATAATTCATTGGTCAGAGTGCGAGTGGTGTAAATATTTTAATCTTCATTTTAATAAATAAAAAAAAAAGAGTAATTTGACTAGAAAAATTGCGATAACCTTAAGAAAATATTAGGTTGAGAAAACAAAATATTAGTACCAAATAAAATACATTAAAGCTCATTTCGCTGTAAATATATATGTTTATATACAAGGCTAATCGGGCGATGCTATAGGAACAGCCCTAAATTTTGCCTAGCCAGGTATATTTTGGATAGGGATCTTTAACGAGCAGGTGACATCGTACAGGCTCAGAACCTTCATTTAACGTCCTATCCGAGTGACTGCATAGCCAAGATTTTTTTACTCCCTTTAAAGAATTCTAGGACCACCGCGGAACGCGAATGCGTAACCTTCAGTATTGTAGGTTGCTATGCTAACCTCTATACCACAGGTGACCCCCGTTTTTGTACTTTTATTTATAAAAAAATGAATTAAAATATTTTAGAATGTGTATTTCAAGAAAAGTTTGCGGGATAAAGTAGATAAACAACCATATTTTCAATTGTTTTGTGTATAATAAAATTTGTATCAATTGTTTTCACTCTGCTTAAAATAGAGATACACCCGTCTCTCGAATTCATGACAGCCAGATAGGGGTCACGGACACTAAAGACATTCTAAATAACAATACGAATGCAACAAATAAAAATTAATAACGAAAAGTAAACTTTTGTTTGTGAAGTACGCCCATTGCTAATACTAGGTTGTTACAAAAGTCCTTGTGCATATCAAGTTGTTTACATTGAGGTCTCTAAATTAATCCTTATTTAATCTCTGACGAATACAATTCTTATGTCAATGTTTACATTAACTAATCCTCTAATTATCTATGTACGCCAACTGTCCCTACCTTTCATTCAGTTTATTAAATTTCACTAGAAATGTCGGAAGAAAAATTTGTCATCCGCGGCCTTCTTAGGCATTATTGGAAAAAAGGTTTTTGTGCAAAGGCCTCAGCCGAGGAAATTTGTGCAGTGGAAGGGGGAAGTGTGGTGCATCGAAACACGGCCGCATTTAGGTTCAGGCGGTTTAATTCTGGGAATACAAGCCTTGAAGATGAACCTAGATATAGATAGGCATTTTGCACTTCGAGCTGGTTCCAGAGGGCAGGGCTATCAACGCTGAGCTATGCTGTGAACAGCTCGATAGGGTATATGAAGTTTTAAAAGTGAAATACCCCGCTTTGATTAATAGGAATCAAGCGTTATATCAGCAAGACAACGCCCCTGCTCATCGCTCAAGATTAGTTAAAGAAAAATTTTCAGGAATGAACGGGATTAGCGTCTTGCCCCACCCTCCTTACAGCCCAGACGTCGCACCGTCTGACTATGGACTTTTCAGGTCAATGGCGCATTTTTTGAAAGGTCGGCGCTTCGAAAACTTCGATGATGTCAAATCTGGATGCGAGGAGTTCTTTGCCTCGAAAACTGCAGAGTGGTATCAACATCAAATACAACTTTTGGCTGAAAGATGGGTTAAAGTAGTTGAAAATGATGGCCTGTATTTTGAAGAATAAATTTGATTTGTAAATTTTGTACTCACATTTGAATAAAATTAATTTTGTGAACAAGGACTTTTGTAACAACCTAGTAATACGCGCATTGCTACCAATAACGTTTATATAATTAATCGACGCTAATAATGTATAATAAATTAACCGAAATGCTGAAAGAAGGCAGAGCCTGTTACACCATGTTCCATTACTTAACCCCGCTCACTGCGCACTTGATCGTTATACAATCGTTACACAACAAACAGTATCCTGCCGGATCATATTGTACAACAAAATTGGAAAAATTTTCTGGAAGTTGTTTCGGCCTAGAACGCCTTATATCGATCTGCTTAACTAACTTCCTCGGTGCCGTAATGGTCTTTATCCCGCTAGGCTTCCTAATTGTTAACTTAGAGGTATGGTATCGATTGCCGATCACAGGATATGATCGATATTTTGCCCTCGAAAGATTATCTCCATATTATATTGGGAGAAAATAAAGCTTAAGTAGTTGGTAACAGCGTCAAACCTTCGGGTATAGGAATGATAGGGAACATGAACTTTAAAGATTCTTTTATACATTACCCGAACTATCGCGAGCATGAGTGAGTAAAATGGTTAATGTGCTTTGCCCGCGTATATTTTCCTATGTTTGTGTCCGAATCTTTTGCAGAAGGTATTTGAAAAAAAAAATCAAAGATAAAATTTTATACCTAACTGGGTCATTATCTGAAGATGCGTAGATTTCACTTCCTGAAATTTCATTATTGAAATGTCATAATTTTGGGCCGAAAAAATTCATACATACTCAGTGGTGTATTACCTTCACTTTTTAAACAGTAGCCAGACATGAGAACCTTTAATTGTTCTTTTAAAAAATTAGTAAACTTAATTAGTAGTAAACTTTGAGAAGTGAAAGCAAAAACGCGTATATTTTAAAGAAATACAATCTTAAAAAGCAATAGGAATACAATTAAAACAAATTCAAATTCAAAAAGAGGAAATTCCAAACGCGTAGAGCCAAAAGTAAGCTTGATTTTAGAGTTAGGTTAGGTTACAGTTACATACTTTTGGTCATTGTTTAGGAATCGTCACCTCATTAACATGAGGAATTATAAATTTAGGTTGGAGCTAAAACATAGCCTCAATAGAACAACAAAAGGAGTGAAATAGTTCCTATTTTTTCTAGTAACTAGCTCTCATTTTAGTGGTTGAAAATGGACCTGACGTACGATTTACACTAATGACCCAACTACGTACCATTTTTTTTTTCTATATGTTTTATTTATACTACTAGGAGTATGGTTTCTTAGGCAATAAAAAAATGTTTTTGAGCCAAGTACATAATATTTTCACGATTATAAATCTGATGAAAGTTCTTGATTTGGTGAATAAACTGGAGCAACAAATGACTGTCATAAGATTGATTGCTTATGATAATTTGGCATACAGGGCTTTGAAAAAAATTTTAATAATAATATTCTGCAAACACAACGAGGCTTTATTAAAAAAAAAAATTATGCATATTAATAGCAAAATTTTGCATCTAATCTTTTCCGAGTTTTTCTCAGAATATCAGCATATTGTGAAAATATTATATGAAGGGGACTCGGAAAACTCATTTAGTGAAATATCATTAAGCAAACAACGTTACGTATCCGACTCGTTATGCAATGTTTTCAGATATTATGCTTCTCCTAGTTGTGTAATACCTTACAAATATTTGACTTTGTTATATGTACCATGTTTTTTCACTTTTGTCACCTGCCAAAAAAAAAAAAAAAAAAATATCACATGACAAGATTAGGAACGATTCACTCACTAATGTAGTGATGATTGTGAGATAAAAAACGACTGTGGTGCTAAAACGTATGTGGGAGAATACTTTTAGGATCTGATAAGTGAACATTTTGTTTGTAGTAGGTTTATTTGGTCGCAGCAAATTTTACTTCCGTTAAACGTTCAGATCTGCTTTGTTTTTTAAATTATTATTTCTTAGTTTTTTTTTTTTTAATGATAAGTATACATATAAATTTGAAAAAGTAATATGTATACAGGTTAGATTTTTTATTAAAATATAATAGTTTAGTTTGACCTCGCAAACTAAATCCTAACTGAAAGGTACCTTCGCGCCCCCAATACGAACCAGCTTCGCGCTTGAAAATAATAAATACAACCTTTTCTATGAAGTATATAATCATCTCTCAAATGTATGATTAAGGGGGATTTTATGATTAATGATATTATTTTTCAACCTTTAATAATACTCACCTTGAGTCGCTATTATGCTTTATGTAACTCTTAATTATATCTTTTGCTCTATCTAGAAAATTGGAATTAAATAAATGTCAAAAGTTCAAATAATTTATCATTAAAAAAAATATTACAGGCATAAGATTCTTCTCTAGGAGTGAATTGATTGGAATAGAAAAAGAAGATCTAGGAATTTAAGAACCGTAAATTGAATTAAATATTACTAAGGAAAAATAATGTCTATCATAAAACAAAAAAAAAAAAAAAATGACTGGAATTCGAATCCATTCATCTTCGTCAGTCATTAAAAGATAATTTTTTTTTTTTTATATTGAAATATAGGTTATAAATCACTGGTATTTGGGCATAAGGGGTTAAGTCATCAAAATGTGAAGCTTAAACAACGATTTACCAAAAATACAGCGAAAGAATATAAAATATAACAAAAGATAGAACGAAAATCAAAAATTCGATTTTTATTATCGGTAATAAAAATTCGATTGTATACCTTGAATCAAGGAATGAGATTTCTGCTGTATACTGATTCACAAATTTGAAAACTAGATGTGTCTAATTAAATCTAAAATTTAAAAACCCTGAAAAAACTGTTATTTCAATATTTCCACGCTTTCAATATATATATTCAGATTTAAACAAATATTTTTTATTTGTTGTTTGTTGTTTTTTTACAAGAAAATATGAAAGAAATGTATTTGATTGTAGTAGAGTAGTATTAACATATGTAATATCAAAAGTAATATTTCTTTAAATTGATATTAATCTTGAAAGGAGGTTCTTATTTTTATATTTATTTCCCGATAATTTTCTGAAACTTGTTTTTCACACCTCTCAGATGAAATTCAACAGTTTTACAAAATTATTTAGAAAGCTATATATAAAATAATATACATTGAATTGTCTTTTTTACTATTGAACAGCTTGAAAGTATAGTTTGTTCAAAATAAGTTGGCCCTCTAAATTCTGTTGTTGGGACCTTATGCGCCTTTGTCCCTTCCTTAAGTTCCGGCCCTCTGAGTCTACCTGAGCGAATCCACGGGTGATACGTTTCCGCTGAACTACAATAGCTTTCTTGATTGAATAAAAAATAAGAAAATAATAATTTAGGACAAGGAAGACCTTGGCAATGGCTGTTCTCTGCAACTCCTAGAGGTTACATAAGAGAGTATTACGCAATCAGCAAAGCTCTGCAATTTAGAGGATGGCAGAACTTGCAGCAGCCAAACCTGTTTGAAGTTCGGCATTGCATTTCCAACAATCTGCCCACATAAAAAACAGAGAAACAGTTAATCATTATGTTGATTCATTAGGGGAATTTTAATTCCGATTCTTATCGCTTTTGGTGTTGATTTATAATGCGCAATATAAAAATTCACGAAGTTTAAAACAATAAGACAGAAACGCAATATGATTTTTTTTTTTTTATGTTGGCGCATGTGTGGGTTACATGTAAAGGCGCCTACGACTAAGAAATTTATACTCGTTTGAATCTCTGAATACATTCCAAAGAAGTATTATTTTAAACCTGGCTTTATTTCATTGTTGATTCTCTGGTTTAACAAACCTCCAGTACTTTTATATTTTACCAAGAACTTTTGTACTTTACCAAGATTATCACACTTAACTATTTCAATTGTTTTTAGTTCCATAAATACAATTTTCAATCCCCGTTCGAGCACATCGCAATTCGGCAAGAGAGTTACAAATAAAAAAATCTTATTTTTTTGATGATCACATGTGAAATTTCAACTAAATTCTTAGGATTACTTTGTACCTACATACATAGGCTAGGGAAAATAGACTATGATCACAAATAGTCTTCCATTGAGGCAATTAGTAGCACTGGTACTAACTGTAACTCAAACGTAGCCATCTACCTGCGTTTACGTGATCATACTCTCCCTTAAAGGAATATTAATAAAACTATGCCAGACTGTATTCTGGCATTTTAGGAGAGAAAAAGAGCATGAATGTTCAGAACAAAAAAACCTAAAGAACAAATGATTTGTCAATCAAGGGAAGACGAGTTAGAATTATATGCCTCAGAGAAGATACAAATACGAATGGAATTAACAAGTTGTTGAGGTTTAAATCAAGCATGTTTGATTGTTTTATTTCCTAATTGTTTTTTTTTATTCTTCATCTGCCAGGACCTTCCTGAGATGATGAGGACCAAAAGAGGCCAACGTGTAACAGATGTAAATCGGGTCGGAGGCTGTTGAGCCATCGGAGGATTGTGACACTCGCCCTCCCAAGACAATGGTCTCTTGTGCAAGATTATCCTGCCAAGGACTCCTGGAACTACACCGATACAGAAGTCCCTTTTTCCTTCCAAACCTTTCCTCGAAAATCTTGAGCTATTGAGGTAATCTATTTGTCCAATAGGTCAGAAATGGATCATAACCTGCCAACCATAGAACTACGAAATATTTTTTCGCTCTGATTCCTATCAACAGTTTCTGTGGGAGGTAATTTTTTTTATGATAGTTCGATTTACAATAATAGGACTTCTGAGCCTATATTTATCTATTCTTAAAGTTGAATAGGGTACCTTTTATCCGTCCTTAATCTAAATTATTCTTAATTATCTTCTGTTAATGATTGTTGAGAAAATCTATGATTAATATTTTTTGGCAAGCAGAAAATCTTGAAAACCTGCGTACAATGAGTGTCAACCAAACAATGAGTTGCTTGATCAAAAACATGGTAAAAAAATGACGATTTTTATTAAATTAAAAAACTGAGAAACAGAATGAATATGACAGTACAACTTAGGAATAAATACTCGAAAAAAAAAATATAATGGAATAAAATATGTAGAGCATAGAATTCTGCAGAAGGAAAGTTCATACATTAGACCAAGGACACGTTTTAAATAGGGACAAGTTTAAGTCGAAATTTTAATTTTTAAATATCAAGTTATGAAATGTTGATGAGTTACACTAAGCAAATGTTTTAAGGTAACTCGACCGTTAAGAAATAATGTTTATGATTTTTTTTTTTTTTCGGAAGGGCAAAATCTAAAATCTAGTGTTATGGCACCTCGAATCAGTTGAGGAAATATTTTGCAGACTTTTACTAGCTGGGTTTTTTTTTCCACTACTAATGTTTCTCAATAAACAAAGTGATTATCACTATGTTATAACAGAGGTAAAGACAAAAAATAAATTAATATAAATCGATAACTGTTGGAAAATACAGACAATTGATTGCAAGTTTAGTTGATATAAAAATTATGATAGTTGTGGAATTGCATTTCTGTAGAGTAGAGTTACATAACGCAGATAGCTGGATTTATGATAAGCCCTTATCTAGTTTTAGTCCCACGATCCCGAGGATATTATATTTCCTGCTAATTTACTTATCAGTCAGAAAGCAAATTAGGTTCATGGTACTTTATTCGGTAAACAACTTGGTAATTTATCGATGGCAGGTAGAGATAAAATTTTAGAATAATAACTAAAAAAAAAAAAAAAAAAAAAAATAACCTTTAGATGAATAATAATAAATAAATAAATAATGAGCGAAAACTCAAATTTGAACGTTCTACCAAATCTACCATCAAAGAATTATTACACCAGTATCAATATTATTGCAAAATTATTAATAAATCATTAAGTATTGACGTATGATAGTTCATGCAGAATATATTCAGCAGTCATCAAAAAATTTAAATAAAAAAAATTATGTAATGTTATTTATTTAATTGAGATATTAATAGATTTATTGTTGATGTGGCTTTTTCATGGACGGGCTAAAATTCCGAAAATGGCCGAGCATTGACGACGTATTCGCGAGTTCAAACTCCTGTCATTTAAATTATTATTTACGACTAAAGCCAACTCCCATCGGGTACATTTAGAAGGTTAAATAAACAGAGGCAATGATGCCTCGAAGCAGTGTTCATTATAAAAAAAAAATGTGTAATAATTATAAACATTTAGTTAATTTAAAATAGAGAAATATTTTGAATTCAGAAATAATAAATATATAAATATGTCTTATCAATTGAAGGACGATGTTTAGGTTAGCACTAGCTATATGTTGATGACGAATAAATACCAGTAAGTTGTCGACCTCACATTAATTTTAATGTATAGAATGTTTATAGTATAAGTGTTCATAGTAAATTATACATTGAAATTAATAAGAGTAGGTATATATTAAGAATTGTTGTGCAAGAAGTTGACTGTATTAGATTAATTTATTATAAGATTTTTTAGCACTGAAATATATGAGTTGTTAAAGAAACTATCTGGGACTTATTGATCTTCCTTTTGACCGTAATTTATTTATATAGCTGTTAGCTTATGATCAAATATTTGCAGATAATGTGTAATAAAAATTAAATAATATTATTGAATATTAATAATTATCTGTCGAATATTTGGTAACTATGTGCTGACGATTAGCGTAGACAACGCCCCAATGGCTATGAGCTCATCGCCCCATTCGGTAAGTACAGCGTTGCTCACTCGGCATTCCAGATCGGCTGACCTCCAAAGGAAAAGGCTGCCATCTCTTCCACGAATACAATCCTTTTTTTTTTGTGTTTTTTTTTTCCTATTAATTATTATATCCGTATTTACTATCCTCTCAATACCCTTTAACGAAATATATCTACGAACATTTAATGTCAGATTGAAGTGATTCATCTTTATAACGGGCAACTAGACTCTAGATATACAACTTTGATAGCTGTAAATTTGATAAATCCTTTTAAATCAACAAATGTTACGCATAACAACCACACCTATTGCCAATAAGCTCGTATTTTTTCACGAAAATAAGATCAGTTTAATTTATATTTTAATAATTAAATATTTTATCAAAATCATTAAGAGTGTCATCATTTTGGAGATTACCTGCTTCAGTACATAAAAATAATCACTAATAACATAAAAAGGAGGAAAAGGACGATCAATAAGTCCCTTATAGTTTCTGTACAAGCCACATATTTCAATGAACCATCTTCAGTGCTAAAAAATTTATAATTAATTAATCTGATTCAGCTAAGATCTTATACATAAATTCTTAATATATACTCTCATTAACTTCAATGTATAATCTACAATGAACACTTATACTATAAACAATCTATACATTAAAATTAATGTGAGGTCAGCAACTTAATGGTAATTACTTGTCACATTTAATGTGTTCGTCATCAACATATAGGACTGACCTAAAAGTCGTCCTGCAATTGATAAGACATTTTTATATATTTATTATTCCTCAATTTAATATAACGATAATATATATTTTTATCTATAAAATTATGAAGTGCAATTGAAGCATGGAAATGCATAAAGGTCCAAGTGCCGTAAAAATAAAACAAAGTTTTTTTTTTTGCCAAATTGTTATAAGTGCCAAAGCCAATCTTCAGAAATGGGTATATGTAATGTTTTGTTGTTTGAAAAGAGTTCATTGAACGTCTGAAATATGGCATGGGTGTAAGCACTGAACGTAGTTCCCCCTAGAGGGTACGAGTCACATCATTTCCTAAGGCACTTATACCCTTATGCATTTCCACGCTTCAATTGTTTTTAATTATTATCGATTAAATATGAATGTATGCATTGCACTCATTTTATAAGAAGACATTTCTTTTTTTTAACTTTATTCTTGCATTCACCCCTTTCTTAACTGAAAGACAATCAGCGAATTTGCTGTAATCAGGAGGTAATTTTAGCATGATGGGCATGGGGAAGATTTTTGTCCAGCGGAACCTCTTCCCGTCGTGATTAGCAATCAGGTAGGGAAAACCAGCTCCCTTTTAGTCTTCTATTGCAAGAGGGTATGCCAATATCTAATGCTTGGACGACCTGCGATAATAGCTGAAGGAGCCTTAAAAGAGGTTGGACATTTGAAATTGCTTTTTATATAAATAGGTAGTTATTTTTTAATGTAAAATTAAACAATCAACTGTAAGATTATATTTTACAAGCTTATAATCTTTTGTTCGGTCCGTTTCATTGAAAAGTGTATTTCTAACAAGTAAAATATGCAGTTCATGAGGGAATGATATATGTTTAATAAATGGATTTATTTTTGTTCATAATTAGCTTCATTTTATGTTTTTTTTACTTTCACTTACCTATATATGAAATATATAGTAAGTGGAAGTATTGCGATCGTGAAAAATTTCGACTTCCGGTTTTCAACGGAAATACACGTTTTGGGACCCCCTGAGTCGAAATAACCAAGTCCCACGAAATGGTCTGTGTGTGTGTGTGTGTGTGTGTGTGTGTGTGTGTGAACAGACTAGCTCAAAAACTATAAAACGTGGGAACCTGAAATTGGGTATTTAGTGTAGGTATATGCCCGCGATGTGACAGCAAAAATTTCATCAAAATTGCTCAAAGGGAGGGGGTACTTTATTTAATAACTTTTTACGTTTTTTTCGATTTTCTCAAAAACGGCTCTAACGATTTTGATTAAACTGAGTATTTGATCTATTTATATGCCCGAGATATGACTGTGAAAATTTCATCAAAATTGATTAACCGGAGGGGGGACTTTACATAATAAATTTTGTATCATTTTCACGTGTTTTTTTTTATTTACTCAAAAACGGCTTTAACGATTTTGATCAAACTGTGTATATGATGTATGTATAGGCGCGAGATACGACTGTAAAAATTTCATCAAAATTGATCAACCGGAGGGGTGACTTTACTTAATAAATTTTGTATAATTTTCACGTGTTTTTTATATTTACTCAAAAACGGTTTTAACGATTTTGATCAAACTGGGTATTTCATGTATGTATATGCCAAAGATGTGATTGCCAACATTTCATCAAAATTGATCAACCGGAGGGGGGACTTTATTTAATGAATTTTTTTCCAATTTTTACCTTTTTTCGATTATCTAAAAAACGGCTTTAACGATTTTTATCAAATTCGTCATGTTTAATGAAAATTAGGTTTTCTTTAATATCAGGTAAGCTTTATCATTATTAAAATGTTCTGAGGGGGCTTTTTTTTTGGGGGGGGGGCTTTTTTGTTTGTTTCTTTCTTTCTTATAAAGTACGTAAGTATTGTTAAGTATTGTTTTTGTTTACATGGAGAAATTAACTGTCTCTCACTACGCCTAAAAATAAGAAATGGCTAAAAATGAGATATGATAAAAATAAAGAAAACATAAAGAGGAGAAAAAAAGAAAAATATTCAATCAACTTATACCACCTATAGATATAAAAATAATAGATAGATACACCTATAATAGATAGATTACCTATTAATTATAGACCATTGTTCATAATTAAAGCCGTTCTGTTCATTTGAAAAGTGGCAATTAACAAAACGCATTATTTTTTAATCTAAGTAAGTTGGTAAGTGAAAGTTGTGTGTTGCGAGCACGCACCAGATTTTTTCCTTTTAAGGTCCCATATTATTGTTGTAGCTCCTTTGTACCACAAAAAATAAAGAAATATCACGTCCTTTTAAAAACTTGGACATATCACAAACGTTCGTGTATCATCTGCTACTATTTTCTGCGCAGATTGCAAGTCGAACAAGTACGGTGAAACTATCATTAGAAAATGACAAAAAAAAAAAAATCGGGTCAGAGGATTTGCTTTCTAAAACGGTGCAATTTTTTTTTCTCCTCCAACATGCCCGCCACCCCTTCGCTCTCACCTCCAGCAGTTTTCCATCTGGAAAGTTCTAGGCCTCATGCGGCGAATCCGCCGGAAACTGGGTTAAGGTTTCCCTTGGAGGCTACAGGATCCCCGTTATATAACCAGCCAAGAGGGGATGTCTAGAAAGGATATCCATACTGGACATAATGTATAACAATATAAATATTTTCCATTACTTTCCACCAAAATATTAGGCATTTTGAATAGAATTTCCCAACGAATTGAATACGACAAGTAAAAGAGAGAAAATTATATTTTTAATCTCCAAAATATTATTTTAAATTTTTAATCGTCATATTAATTAATTATTGCAATGAATTACATATATATAAAAGGGACGGAGTTCCTATTTTAAAGAATAGGAATTATATTACTTTCACTTACCTATATATGAAATATATAGTAAGTGGAAGTATTGCGATCGTGAAAATTTTCGACTTCCGGTTTTCAACGGAAATACACGTTTTGGGACCCCCTGAGTCGAAATAACCAAGTCCCGCGAAATGGTCTGTGTGTGTGTCTGTGTGTGTGTGTGTGTGTGTATGTGAACAGACTAGCTCAAAAACTATAAACCGTGGGAACCTGAAATTGGGTATTTAGTGTAGGTATATGCCCGCGATGTGACAGCAAAAATTTCATCAAAATTGCTCAAAGGGAGGGGGTACTGTATTTAATAACTTTTTACGTTTTTTTCGATTTTCTCAAAAACGGCTCTAACGATTTTGATTAAACTGAGTATTTGATCGATTTATATGCCCGAAATATGACTGTAAAAATTTCATCAAAATTGATTAACCGGAGGGGGGACTTTACTTAATAAATTTTGTATCATTTTCACGTGTTTTTTTTATTTACTCAAAAACGGTTTTAACGATTTTGATCAAACTTGGTATTTGATGTATTTATATGCCCGAGATGTGACTGTAAAAATTTCATCAAAATTGATCAACGGGAGGGGGGACTTTACTTAATAAATTTTGTACCATTTTCACATGTTTTTTTTATTTACTCAAAAACGGTTATAACGATTTTGATCAAACTTGGTATTTGATGTATTTATATGCCCGAGATATGACTGTAAAAATTTCATCAAAATTGATCTACGGGAGGGGGGACTTTACTCAATAAATTTTGTATCATTTTCACAGGTTTTTTTATTTACTCAAAAACGGCTTTAACGATTAACAAAAATAAGATATGAATGTAGAAAAATGTGTGACTTTGGGAAATGATTATTAGCAAAACACGTCAATTTCTAATCTAACTTCTCTCTAAGTATCTATCTCTAAGTAAGTTGGTTAGTGAAAGTTGTGTGTTGCGCGCACGCACCAGATTTTTTTTGTAAATCAAACGTGTTTTGTTTGTTCATCATAAAATCATATGTTTTGGAATTAAATTGTTAAAATAAATCAGTACGCTTGAAAAGGTCATTGAGTACAGTCCATTGTTATTTTAGATTAAAATTAGTTTACAAATTTTTGGTCCTCCGGGCCAGTAGCTGGTTGCAACCTTCTTCTAGATATGACCTTGATTAATATCTAGGATTTGGGCCGAAACGTCGAATTTATTAATTATTAAAAATATCAACAGCTTGTGCTCCTTCTACTAAGTTTTATTTTATTTTATTTTTTTTAAATACAACTGTTTATTTAATAGTATTACATTCTGCCTCAGTCTAGACAATGGCAATATTATATTGAGGACTGTTTTGATGGTTTTAATTAAAATAATTGGGTGGGGTTATAGGAAGACAATTCATCATATAAATATTGCGATATAAAACGTTATGTTTTATGATATGAATATAGCACAGCAAGATGTCGATATGTCGATACCTGGTTATAGTTACATTGAAGAATAAGTTGTATTAATTGATTAATTATATAGAGTTAGCCATACATGATTCAGGTGACCTTTTTCTTTTTTTTTTTCTTCTTACATTCAAAAATAATATGAAAAATATATAAATTGCGTGCAGCACAAAATCCGGTACAGGATCTCTAAGTTACCTTTCACACTGCATTATATAACATGTTTTTTTTTTTCCTCCGAAGGTTGCAAAAACATTTGCCTGAGCTTATCAAGATACTAGTTTAAATAAAAGGAACAAGTCAAACAAGATAGGTAGACGTTTATTTTATCTAGAGACTATTAAGTAATTATAAGTAATTAGGTAAGTTGTAAAGAATATAGTGATAACAATTACTTATGGAAACAATTAATAATGCCGAAAACGTCATATTATAATCAACATTTGAACATTTCCAAAATATTGTAACAATTTAAATAATTTTATTCGAAGAAAATAATAAATCACAATATCACAAAAACAATATAAATTCAAACAAATAATCAACAAGGTTACAAAAAATATAAAATTGTAACGATATATTAACATATATATGGTATCATTTTTTATTATTTTATTTATTTATTTCACGTTACACTATTGTATTAAAATAGAAATCTTGAAAGAAAAATATTTCATTTCCAATAAAGAACCGTATGAATATAATATAAATCAATACGATTCGCTTTATTAACTAGATATAACAAATTAATAGTAAATCAGCAATAAATAAATATGGTGACAACTGAAGCCAAAAGATCTATTCAAATTGAAAGAATTTATTTTTTTATCTGACATAAATTTGGATTAAAGGTCTGTATAAGTGATTTATTTTCGGTTTATTTATGCCGCTATAAATAAAATATTTCTGGACTAGTAAAATAGCCAAGATTTATGTCAGTCTCACGTACTGTTTTTATTTTTATTAAAATTTACAATAAAAAATAAAATTATGTCATTCATTTATTTATTTAAGTAACTTAAATTATCTTTTATGTATTAATAGTTTTTTATTATTTTAGCAGAATTATTTTAATTGAATTACTTTTTTTTTCATATTATACGTTAAATTGATTGTGTCGCTGAATGAAGAATTAGTATAAGCTTTATCCATAATAAATAATTAATTTATAATAGAGTATTATATTATCCTTTTTAAATATTTGGATGTGTTAGAAACTATTTTTAACGGAGAAAGTGAGCTACTACCCTTTACCAAGAAATAGCTATTATTTTCCTCTACCTACCCTAGTGGAACTTTCCCCGAAGTTTTGAATATCTAAAACCTTTCAGTTTTGACTTAAACACTTTCACATTCAAAGTACCAAATATATCCTTAAATTAAGAGATAATTCTTTAAAGAACAGTTGTTGAATTCCTGTGATTTTAAAGCTGCTTGTTGAAATTATTTCATGAATGAGAGTATTTAAACTCTAAGCAATGAAACGAACATGAAACAGATTAAGCTTATAAATGGTTGGCACTTTAAAGAGGTTGATGGCGCGATTAAGACGTGATAATGAGAATGTCTAACACCGGAGACCGCAAGTTATGCCTTGCGGTTGGCAACTCCGCATCCACCAGACCGCTTCTTCCTACCCGACAGGAAGAGTCCTTCCATCCCTCTCAAGAATGGTCGGATAGATGGATACGGAGGAGAACTATTATAAAAAGGAGTCGCGTGTCTTGGTTTAAAAGGACGAGGCTGTTGTAGAAACATCTGGGCCAGCTGGCAGACAGCTGTAGGTAGCACTTATACCTGTCCCAGACCAGGCAGGTACGTTTTTTTCGGATAGGTACATCTGCTGTACTAAGGAGGGGGTATCTTATATAACGGCAGTTGGCTGGAGATAACGTGGGATCATTTCCCGAAACTCAGAAACCAAGGTAGATATTTATCAAAATTATTATTTAATCGTTTTCAATTGTTCATATAAATAACATGAAGTAAAAGATAATTTTCTCCTTAAAAAAAAATCCTAGCAGTTATATCCAAAAAAATATTTAAACTATCCTCAGTCTTTATCCATCAGATGACCCTGCCTTGCGTACATCAGGCAACCATAGCAATGAGAATGTAAAAGAGGGTTCCAGATAAAAAGAAAAAATAAATAAATAAAAAATCGTACCTCATTTTAAGAAAAGGTTTAATGTAAATTTATTTATTTATATTTTACGGCATTTGCGCCTGCGCTGGAGCGCATCTAGCAAAATTGTGGAGTGCTAAGTTTTTCTTCGATTTGCTTGATTTAATTGCTGTGCTCAAGCATATCCCTCGGCCATTGTCTTTTTAATCTTCGTTGAACAGGTAACTGGGAGGAAGAAAGAGAAGAAACAAGTGGGTTTGGATGGTTATGAGTTGAACAGTGAAATGTAGCATATTTGTCGTGAATGTATGACTTTACTGTTGGAATGTCCACGTCTTTGTGTATAGTGTTGTTAGAAACGTACCATGGAGCGTTTACAATTTTTTGAAGAATTTTTGACTGAGTGGTTTGAATTTTGTTAATGTGTTTAGCGGAACCCCAAAGTTCTGCTCCGTAGGTCTAAATAGGTTTTAGTATCGTGTTGTATATTAGTCTTTTGTTTCGTAAGTTAAGTGATGATCTGTAGTCTAGGAGGTTTGACAGTTGTTTATATTGTCTCCTCAGTTCTTGTATTTTTAGTTTTGTTTGTATGTTCCAAGTGAGTATTTTGTCCAAGTATAGTCCTAGGTATCCGTACATGGTTTTTAGATGGCAAAGAAGTATTATTAATTTTTATTGGCGGACATGTAGGCCATTAGAAACAAAATAAACCTTCTCCGTCATTCTAAACACATGATAAAAAAAAAAAAAGTTAACTTATTTATGTGTTAACTTCTATACGTGTGCCCAAACATGTACATTAAATGAAAAAAAAAAAAAATGGCCAGTTCGGGAGAACTTTTAGCAAACAAAAAGGTTGCGAGAGTATTTTTCGTTCTAATCCGCTATCAAATTCGAATCGGCGATAAAAAAAAAATAGTCCCAAGTTAAGTTAAGTTAATCCGCCCTGGGATGGTTGACTTTTATTTCGTGGAGGCCCAACGGAATAAAAGTCCCAAGTTAAGTTTTTGTTTGCCAAAAGTTCTATATGAATGAATGACTGATGATGTTTTTACAGAGCTTAACATTTCATGATAATGTTGATTATCATACTTTCAGGGGTGTAGTCATAGAATTAGATTTGTTGACACTGGACTGATGGTCTATACGACTATATTTCTATTAATGTTTTTAAATATTTTTTATAAGAAAAGAAAATATTGGTCTTGGCAGGGATTCGAACCCGGATTTCCTCATCACAAATAAGGAGCTCTTGCCATTTGACCCACCAGGCACAAAACCCGGTCCAGTTAATCCTTTCTCTTCACTAACCTCTTTCCCACCGATCTCGCAAATTTTGCGATTTGTCAGGGGGAGCGGACTAATTTGTCCATTTAGTGAGGTCTCTTGACCATTGTCAATTTTTCTTTTTTTTTTAATATTAATTTAATTGTTTCTCTTGTCAAGTCAAAATTAAAATTATAGAGGTGAGAGATAGTCAACTGTTAATCTTTACGATAGGTGAAATGATGAAATTTTGGAGTTTGAAAAAAAAAAATTATTTTCGAAAGCTAAAGTTTCGATCCAACTTGTATATCATCATCACGGCTTCTGAGTCAAGGTAGATACAAAGACTGGAGTCTTTGTATCTAGCCAGAGTCTTTGTACCTACCGTGACTCAGAAGCCCTGATGATGATCCAAAAGTTGGATCGAAACATTGGCTTTCGAAAATAAATTTTTTTTCAAACTGCAAATCCTGACCATCATTTCACCTTTCATTAAAATTATATTATGATTTTTCATGTTAAAATGAGAAGACAATCAATAAAATTAATAGTAATGTTTCTATTAAGATCTAAGAAATGTTACTTTCTATAAAAATAGTCATTCCTTCATTTAAAAAAAAACCAAGAAAAAAAATTCTGTTATAAACACTTAAAATAATAACTTCTACCCCATATTTTTCTTTCCGCATTTACTCTTTTATAACTCGTAAATAGCCTAATGCTCTTGAAATCTTTGTGGGGTGGGAAACATAGTTTATTTTCATTTTTATATCCAATCCACATTAAAATATCCTTCTGAAATGAGTACGCTATCAAAATATCACATCAGACAAATCTTTTACTCCATGACTGCTACAGCTTTTTACTGTGGAGAATGAATGGGCCGCGTTATTAAGAATTTCTTTGAAAAAAAAAAAGTATACGCATTTATTTTCCTTTTATTGAAAAAAAATTCACCTTCGGTATATCCTGTAATTTCCTCATTCTGCTTCCGGATCAGACAGAAACCCCCTTCCACTCCTCTACAGCGATCTCATATCGCCGGGGCCGAAAACCTGTTCGCCATAAAGCTATCACGCCCTTGAAAAGCCGACCAACTCATTGTAAATCCCAATTCATCTCTTTTTCTTTTTTTTTTTTTTTTTTACCCGTCGATTATCTACGACGCGTTGTGAGAGCGCTATTATAATTGCTGGCAGTAATTCAGGCGAAGTAGATTCTGATTTTTTTTTTTAAATACTATCTTTGTCCAATTAATTATTAGTAAAAAAAAATATAGTTCACATCGTATAGCTCTATATTATTTTTAGGTATAGTGAATAAAATACCGCATAAATGATTATGATTTTTTATTTAGAGTATCTATGTTATAATTCTAATGATCTCCGCTTGGCTAGGGTATAGATGCAGATACGGATAGATTACGAAAGAGATTTTAAGGACGTAAATACTGACTCAGAGGATGAGACGAGAAGGAGGTAACTAAAAGTGGTTGTGGACCGAAGGAGAGAAAGAGTCTGGCACGGAGGACTTACGTAATAGCTGTCCTTGAAGCGCACGCAGCTCGGTGGGGACTATATGGCAACAGCCATCCTCCATGCACCATGTACCATATCTTCATTCATATATTTTAATGTGGAACTAAACCATATGTTTTTGATTTGTTACATTGAAAAGAGTTCTAGACTTTTTCGTTGGAACAGTTCAAAACTGTTCTAGTACTTGTTCTTGATGGTTCGAGAACCTTCTAGAACATTCGATTTCAGACTAAATATAAGGAGCAATGGACTAGAGGCTTAGTCTTGCTCTGAAGGTCGAATCATATAGTTACTTTTTTGTAACAGTATCGTTAAGAAGTAGTTACTTTTTGTATCATTGTTAATAATTTGAGTTTTTATTGTCTGCGTGACATTGGGAACAATTATTTTCTTCTCATAAAAATTATTTAAGCCCACAATATAGTTACAATACAGTACAGTCTGTATTGTCTACTATATTGTCTAGCTAGTATGTTCTCCCATGCATACTTGCTAGAGTATAAATAACAGTAGAGCACCTTCTACAGAATTGCAAAGCCTATGAAAAGCTAAGGAAAAAATTAGAATTGGGACCAACTTTAAAAGAAAATCTTGAAGACGATGAAACAACAGTAAAAAAAAACAATATTATATTTAAAACTAACAAAGTACTACAACAAAGTCTAAAATACAGATGTTGCCAATGACCCTGCAGGGTAGAGGTAACAAAAAAAAAACCAAATAAATAAATACAGCCTGAGTATATAATCTTAAATTTTTAAAATTCTGTGATTCTTTAAGAATGTTTCATTCAATATTAAGGATTAATTTGTACTTAATGTGATTTGTCGAACCTAATTAAAATGTACCCTACAAATAAAATAAAAAAATAATTTCTAAGGCGCAATGTGAACGTAAATCCTTCAATATATCAAACGCCTTACTTTTGTTAATGAAAAATCCCAAATTTTTCAGGACAAAGTTGAAGAAATCATCTCCACTTCTTTCCTACGGATAAACTTAGCATCTATTGGTCTGTTCTCAAATTTGATAGTAATTGAGGGGTTGTACATACATGGATAAGGTAGTAAGTCAAATAAACCCATTTTTGTTTTGATATTTTTACATTTTTATTCTGAACGGCTGAAAATAAGTTTATTTATGAAAAGCATATTCCTGTGTTCATAGCAACTAAACCACTATCAACACTGACTTGCTCCTCTTCCTAAACTATTGGCATGACATGAAATTTCAATATCTTTTTTTTTTTTTTTTCTTACTACCTTTTCCATTTCAGTGCCTCAATTAAATTAAATTAAGAGATTTCTTAAATATTATATTATATGTGTATTTTATAATGATCAATTTTTTTTTCTTGACTTGTTAAATTAGAACCGATTTGAAATAATAATTTAAATGTTTTGTAAATCACTGATTAATAGCTCAATAAATGAACCACAACATTTTTATTCCAAGATCGATAAAAAAAAACCAAAAAAAAAATCGGGTTTACATTTGGTCCACTACCGGTAATAAAGTGAAATAACATTTCGTTACAAACTTCATAAACTGTAAACATACTAAAATTATATTGTTTTCAATTGAAATTGACATTATTTTGGTACCATCAAAATCATATCAATTTAGGCTTTCGAAACGGATATATAACACGTCAGATATATAACACCTATTTAAAGAGTATGACACAGTATTAAAGAGCCTATAGATATATTCATGATCTCAGAGTGACAGAGAACCTTTTTCCTCATTCCAATTATTCCAATCGATTTACATAATGAATCATAAGGAAAGATGTTATATAACCATTTAAGATTGAAAAAGAAAAATCTGTAATCCCTCTCTCTACATTTAAACACCATAAACCCATTGTTATTAACACGATAAAAAAAAAGTCTGTAAACACATTGGAAGTGAGGAGAGATTGAATAATCACAGTAAATAAAGCTATTGATCTAGATAAAAAAAAAAGAGGATTTAAGGACAGACGACCGTGATTCCAGAACTAGAAGAGCAGACAAAGAAGACGAAGAGGATGGTTACGTAAAATGTAATGGTGAATTATCCGGCTAATCCAAGGTTCCATCTCTGACTCGAAGGGCTATCTCCCGCTTTATGTAATCGTGTCCTTGCAGAGGAGTCTATCAATCTATATCTCGAAGAAGAAGAAGAAGGAATTAAACGGTTACATGTGGTATGAATAAATGAACATTCCGACCGAGGAATGGGAGGTTTCCTAATTCCAACATCAAAATAACCATGACTTTAGAGTTACTGTGGTAACATGAATATAAAATGGTAGTTGACAAAAAAGATTAGAAATAAAAAGCTGTTGTTTTTTTTTTTTAATTTTAATATGCAGATTGAGGTAATAAAAAAGTTTTGAGATCTAAAAAAAGGGAAAGATTTTAAACAATTAGAAAGCTTTCACTCATTTTAAAAATGCTAAGATTTACCCAAGACATTTACAATGCACGGATCATCTTTTTGAAAATATCTCGTTGAGGTCACTAAGCCTCTATGTGAACTTTAAAAAAAACTATTTGTTTAAAAGAAATCCAAGCTATATTTAAAGGTTATATCCTATATTTTAAAATTAGTAGCATATCCATTATATATTATTTCTTAAAATCTATATGTAACATGAATAAGTGAATTTTTTTTTCTTGTCCTTCCCCATCTTCGCCTTTTAGACTATACGGGGTTTCCCGGGCCAAGGAAGAAGGTGGGGAAATAATGCCACGTATTATTAAATGTCCCCTGGCTCCGGGTTTTGAGCTGTTTATCTTCGGGTTTCCAATCATACTTAGTCAGGGGCAAGCAAAGCTTATTTATAGACTAGGCCATCCCTCCAGTCAGGATTACGTGCATGTTTTGCATTAATCGAGAACCGATATTATTCATTATACAGTATGGTTCCGATTAACCGAGGTCTGGTCAACCGAGATTCCGATCAACCGAGGTGCCAAGTCTGAAAGGGGGGGGGATATTTGTATGTATATGAGTTCATTTAAGCAAACTACAATAAAATACAATTCTTTTTAAAAAATAGTTTCATAATTTCTGTTATAATACATTATTATTATTAAATATTTATTAGGTTTTTAAGCATATAGGTATGTAGTTTTCATTTAAATATAACCTACATTTTCAGTTGGTATTGGTATGGTTCCCATTAACCGATTATTTCGATTAACCGAAGTAACCTTGGTCCCATCGACTCGGTTAATCGGAACCCTACTGTATGTTGCTGACGGATTATTGTTGAAGTTGTTTTATTCATCGCTTTATAAATCCCCTAAAATATAAGGCAGTATGCATTTACATTTTCCTCGTAATATAAAAAAAATCCCTCTGAATTTAAACAGTTTTATTTCGTGTATGTTCCTATCTTCAAGCCTAGAAGGCGTTCTGTGTGAACTCCAAATAATGAAGACAGGGAGTCTTAAAAGTAACCAGCATAGATTAAAATTGAAACGGGAAGTTCGAATTTTATTTCGTTGGTCCGCCACGGAATTGAGAAGGTTAATACATAAAAGTCTAATAATAAAAAACAACCTACTTCTAGAAGAAGGATGCCAAGTAAGGAAATACCCTGCTACAGTCCAATAGAGAACTAAAGAACCGATTGGTACACATAGACGGCGATGAGATTGCGTAACGAAAGATCAGTGGCTGGGAGGTATCGGATGGTCCCTGCCTAAGGAGCGTAAAGGATCGTCTTTTGTTACAGCCGCAACTTCCAGGAAACACGCCTTCGACCCAAGATCCGCTCCAGCATGCAGGAGGTACACACCCTCTTCTGGGTCCTACTTGCCGAAAACAGAGCCTATTTCACTCTATGTATATATATATATATTTTAAATGCACCAGCAAACATACAACAAAAAAAAAATAAAGCTTTATTTCCATCATGAAGATGTGGAAGAACAATGTTATTCTGGTTCGGACGAAAAATGAGGTTGCGGTCATTGGAGATTTTAACGCTGGGTCAGAAGCAGTCGGCGAGACTAGCTTCGCCCGCGGCAAACCGGTCAACAATCCATTTAACTCGGAGAATATTAACAGAGCTCTTCTCCAATCCCCTTTTGTTTTAAAAACATAAAGTTATTCTTAAAAATAATCAAATAAACATAAATCTCAAACAATAATAGAGATAAAAGAAAGTGTATTAACAGGTATAAATAAACTGATTATTCCAGGCTTTACAAGTTTTAACTTTTTCTTGACGATTTAAGAATAGGTATTCCTATATTAATACCTGAAATTAATATTTTATATTGTCGATATAAAACCAAGTGATATGAGCGCATCACTTATTTTTTTTTGAGAAAACTACATTTTGAGTGATGCAAAACAAATTTACTTAAAATATGTTTGCTTACAACACTTTTGAACCATATTTTACGTTGCCTCTCTTATAATTCAAAGGGTATTTTTTATTTTATCAATTATTATTTCTTTAGTATGATTGTTATAATATTCAGTTTCAGGCATAGCTACTTATTATTGGTGTGCAAATTATGTATTTTTCTAAAGATTCTTCTTGAAATTGGAAACCTCCTTACTGGGTTCAAAGGCGTTGAAATTTAATTTCAGTCATAAAAGTAGAATATATAATATTTAAAATAATTTATATGCTTAATCAAGTTTATTTGTTCAATAATAAACATCATTTAACATGATTATACTAAAAACACTATAACAATTGATAAGATAGGTTTAACTGAAACATTTTTTTAAACTTAATGTACCTAAATTATATATATATGGATGCTGATTAATACCAGCTCTTACTTCTGTTGAAAGGTTTGGTAATTGCGCAGGTATATTTTCATTTTTAAGATGTAAGTTCGGTTTGAATACAGATAAAACATCGCAAAGATAGAGATCAGTACAAGACCTTTCAAATGAGACAAAAAAAAAAGAAAAAAGAAATTGATGTCGAAGCCGTGATCCGAATTTGAATGATTCAAGTACAATTGGTTCTATGACCTTAGGTACCTCATAAAAATACATTGAGAGATCTATTTTAATGTCCTCGCTTACATTATGAATAAGTGAATGCTGTCACGTGGCCTGTCTATCCGTCTATATCGCGAATCGAACTTCAATATCGGATCATGAAAATGAAAAATGATCTTTAAAAACATAACAAGGACTCGCAATCAGTCCAAGGCATAGGTACCTACGATAATAGAGACTTTATCAATTTCAACGACTAGGCTAAAATTTTGAAGATTTCGCAGGTAGGTACATTCTCCGCTGATGTCAACAAATAATAGTTCCCAATAGAAAAGAACAGAAAAAAAAGGTATGAAGAAAAAAAACCTATAGTTGCACATATACTCAAAAGTTATACTATTAAGAATAGGCGATGTTTAAGATCATGATACCATAAATGTTCCCTATGTTTGTCCATGTGTTTTGGTCTGTTGGGTGTATATAAAAATTAGCCCTTATAATATACATTTACTTATTATACTACGTGTCTACTTATTTGTTAATCTTATAACCGTTTTTGAGAGTTAGGTTCTTAAGAGGTAATCAGAACTCAGAGGTGAGTTAGAATTGATTCCATGAAAACCTAAAGCATTATAGCAAGGACATTTCTACGTTACGAATGTTCGAGCAGGCGTTGAACTCTCTACGATGGCCTTGGTTACTCTTAAGCGACCTTTCGCTCCCGAAGGCATGCATCTCTTGGAGGAGGTTATCTCTTCACCTCTTATTCCGTCGGGCCTCCAGGAAGACATCCCAGATTACAAGAGAACGGTACTCGACAGATTGCGTAAGAGGGCACATAAAGGATCATTAAGGAATACGTTCTATATACTCTATAAGTTTACATCCAAGTGTTCCAATCAATTATCCTTAATTTATTATCCATCGATTACAATCATTAACTCAGTTAATGAATTCCGCAAATTCTGAGAGAGCCTTGAACATCCACAGAAAAAAAGAGAACAATACGGCAGGCAATTAAACAGGCGTAACCTTGTATCAGAAGATACTTCAGGGGTAGTTGAATTAATTTGAAAAAAAATTTATAATAATTATATATCCGTATAATATTTTATCAGTACATACATACATAAAAAAAATGGTTTAAGAGGCATCACACATTGAAGAGCCCATAGTCCCGAAATATTAACCCTTTGCACTCGAGGTCTCCGGAGCGGAGCCATTTAAAATTTGTCTTCAAACTCAAGGGCTCCACTACGGAGACAATGCAAATAATTTTCAGTTTTCAACATATAAGGATATAAACAAATCGTAAAAACTATTTATAGGATATTTCGCTTTTGGTGATAAATGACGGTCGCGGCTCGCGGTGTTTTTCATTATTTTTATAGTACGTTAATTTTTTAATATTTTGTGGGTTTAATTCATCTTTTATTTCCTCAATTGTCCAATAATTTAGTTCGGGGCACCGAATAATCCCATTACTTTGATTTAGTTTCCTGTGTGCTTCTACGTTAACCGGAAAGTTATTAAGTAAAGTTTCACATTTTAGGAGCTTTTCTGATTGGATTTCTGAGAAAACTTCAACTAAAAGGGTCCCATCTCGTAATTTTTTAACTGCTTTTACTTCTCCAATGTACAATAATGATAATAATAATAATAAAATTATAAAAAATATATAAAATTGAAAACAAAAATTGAAATTAATATAAAATTATTAAAAAAATATATAAAATTTAAAAAAAATATTTTTTTTTTAACTATGTGTCCTTGAAGCTTCACAAATACGTATAACCTAAATTTCATTACAACTCCTTACTTGGTTCTAAAATTTTACTGTTAATATTACGTTTTTAGGGTGTAATTTTTCGCGAATATGTTGCTTTGAGTTGAGGGTAGGTAACATCTGAAACGGTGCGGAGTGCAAAGGGTTAAAATACATATTTGCCTAACAAAGCAAACATAACATAGGGGATTAAAAAAAAATTTAAAATTTTGTAAATGATATATTAATGCATTGCTTGTGGCATATTTACGTAAGATTAAATCTATTAAATTACATTAAGCAGTGCATATTGTAATTTGATACTAAGCGGTTGTCTACTGGAATATTTCTACTCAAGACATGACCTTTTAAAGTTACGAAATATAAAGTCCATTAAGCGAATGCAATTACGAAACTTGGGATAGCGTAACAGGGATTCCGGTAGTTTTCCGAATCTCATAGTTCCATTAGATTGATTGATATTTCGTACAAGTCCCATAATGTTGTGTAAAAATAAATCGATATAATATAACATTCGAGTGTGTGGCGAGCAGTGATTTTTCCCGATGACTCATGAATGAATTCTTCAGCTGGCGAAGAAATGGCCGTGAAGAGGGTTATGACGCACAACAGCGCAAATATGGAAGTTATCGAATCCTGTCAAGCTAAATCGATAGTTACGATCGTCTGTTAAATAACTTATCGATTCTTCAGCTGAAGTTATATCCGCTTAATACGTCGCCATTTTGTGTTTTCTTCTCATTTTGTTTACGTCACATTTTATTTTTTGAAGAGATTTTTCCAGGGCCAATTTAAAAGGAATACACGGTAAAGTGGATTGTATTTTTTTGTTTTTTGTTTTTTTAACAATTAACCACCTATGTTTATAATTTTAATGTCATCGAGCAAGATGATTCCACAAAATAAGTTTAAAAAGCTCTAAATGCTAAAAAAAAAAACAAAAAAAAAAAACTAACTGCTATACAATAGATTATACTTTTTCCAAAATGGTTCTCATTAAAGATAATCTTAGGCAAAGACTTTTATAACTATAGTCCAATTACCTGGGGGCCAAATACCTGGGAAAATATGGCCAATTCTTAAAAACATGTAGTAGGGCTTTTTTGGTTCAATCAATAGCTTTTGATAATAAATAAAACTGTACCAATCTTTTGGGAGGTATGACGTTTCAATTTTACAAAAGTAAAACTTGTACAGTAGTAAAGGTTGACATAAATATAACTATGATTCCTGTATATAATTAATAAAAAAAATGGGGGGGGGCAAAAGAAATATTTTGAAATATCTTTGATGAGGTTTAGGATCGTTATCGAGGTAATGTAAACATCGATTGTTATTTATTATTAAATAATTGGAGAACACGGCACTGATATTTTTCGGTTTTCTTTTTCAAATTACAAAGTTTTGGCACTGGGCTTTTGGTTCTACGGGACAGATATACTGAATTTTTTTTTTTCAATTTGTAAATTTTCATAGTTAAGAAAGGAAGGAGGTCGTAACCAGAACAAGGATCAATTATTTACAATAAATTATTTTAAAATTCAAGAAACAACCTATTGGTTGCTATTAATTATTCAAAAATTTGTTTTTATATATTTTTTCACAGAGAAGGAAACTGCTGTACTAACCCTTATAGACACATATAAATTGAAATTTTCAGAAACGTATCCACAGATATAATCCATTCCGAAATCAGAGAATAAAAAGAAACAAAGATGGATATGTCCATTCATTAAATACCGAGAATTCTTCTTAAAAAAAAAAAAAAAAAACAAGAGCTTACAAAGGCAATTATCGTGCAATCAGGTGACTTTCCAATCATAACAATATCCTCGGGGAATATTTTAGGCGAGCGATTACTTAAGAAGAGTAAGAAATGTAATTATTACACAACTTAATACTTACGTAAATATGCTGAGATGAGGTTAGGCACTAACACAATGCACGTTTGTCGCGTATTACGTGTGTCCCCCTGTTACGTGTATCTTCCGGGATAACCGCCTCTTCGTTCGATCTTCCGAAAGCAAGGTCGATCCATCGATTCATAGGAACCTCTTTATAGGGTATTTAGTTATTATACTCTAATTAAGGGAGAAATAGGAGAAGAAGGAATGAAAAAAAAGTCGGGAAGAACTCTACAGTAATACCTACCTATTTAAGTTGAACGATGAGGCCACGAAACACGTAAATATGCAGAAGATTATTAAAAAAAAGAAAAATAAAAGAAAACGGTTGTGTAATTTCTTCTAAGTCAAATATTATTACGATCACTACTTACGGGTACTAAACGGGTACACGGGTACTACAACGGGTTTGAATAACAGTAGTAATACTAGTCACATAGTATAATATTCCTATTAAATTTCTCATGTAAAAAAAGAAATTGAAAATTAAATTCCCTTGTTTCGAAATTCTACATCTCACATTTTCGTATACACTCGGACATGAATCCATTCAAAAGTAATTATTGCATATTTTTTGCGCCACATCCAGGTGGGTACCTATAATTTAAATAATTAATAAACCTGAAAAATTTATTTTTTGAGGGTGTGGGTACTGAACCTATAACTCGCCATTAGTCGTGGGCTATAGTTTTATTTATTTATTTTTTGCTTAAATATTTATATTTATATTGTGATGTAGTTGATTAATATGGCGTTTCTGGATTTAACAAACGGCTCGCACTTTTAACAGGCGACATCTAGGTCCAAACAAATACATATAAGATAGATTCTATAATAATAAAATAAATAATAAATAATTCAGATTGTAAGAATAAAATAAACATCATACTAAAAAAGCAAAAAAGTTTTTTTCCTGCTCATTAAACTTGATTTTATAATGGCTTAAGTCCAGTAAAAGCATATTATTTACAATAGGATTTTTTTTAAATATTGAATATATCTCTAAGCCAAGACAAACAAGAATTAGTATAACCCTTGAGAGCATTGTGTTAATGATCGTAAGTGAACGACCGAACAATAGGCCCGTCTAATTTTACTATAATAACCTCTTCCGGTCTCTACTCTCTCTATGTAACTCTACATATCGAAATGATATATATATATATATATATATATATATATATATATATATATATATATATATATATATATATATATATATAAATAAACACACACACACAAATGACCTTTGGTGAGATAGACAATAGAGACTGGAACGCAAGCCATGATAGGAACCTAGACCTTTTGCTCAAGCACTCTGTAATAGAATAGCTAGTTAGCTTGGCAATGTTTAGGTGTGGCTAAATATAGCTACCAACATTTACAACTAAATATCGATAGTTAATTATCGATCTATCGCAATGTTTTACTCCTTTTTGATTTAAATTTATCTTCTTATCACTACCTAATTTACATAATGGACCCACTAGAATGTCTGGAATGGGTAGAGGTGACAACAGGACGCCAAGGGAAGATAACATGAAACCGATAAATCAATATTTATGTTTATAAATTTGACATGAGTCATAGAACTTTTGTCAAGCTTAAAAATAAATAGGTAATGAAACTATACTCATCTTGTCTGCGGCGATTACTGCTTGGAGGGGGGTTTAAAAAAAAAAGGAAAACATGAAATCCTGGCCAAAACTATTTACCTATTTTTTTGTGTAACTTAAAACTTTTTATTAACAATGTAAAATATAAAAAATTTCAAGTTTTGCAAAAAATTAGGGTAATTCCTGGAAAAAGCAGGGAATTTGAAAAACGTCGGGAAAATTTTCGAGACATAAGACATTTGAAAGTTACATTGCAATTTAATATCTAGTTTTTGCAAATAATTAGTACATTATTTGCGTACTAAATTTTAATTATGGTCGCCTATTTATGCGCGTTCTCCATATGCAGCCGACTTCATGATAAGCCACTAGATTATTCTACTAGTTTCCAGTTCTAGTTCCCGTATGAAATCTTCGCGCGGTTGATTTTAAACTTAAAATTCCTATTGCACCATAAAAAAGTTACTTAATTAATTAAAGGATAAACAACTTTGGTTAGTCAATAATTACTTGCATAGCTAAAATATACAGATAATCGTTTTTAAGAAAATTATTTTATTATAAGAAGTATAATCTTTTAATTATAATCTAAAATGTTTCTTTAACCAATTACGACTATATTCTTTCCATTACACGTCTTAAAAGAGTTTGAAATTATTTATTGCACTAGAAACACCGACTTGGTTATAAAAAAAATTCACTTTAAAAGGTATTTTATACATTTATTAAAAACAGGAGGATGTGTTGGGGTAGAGTTTTTTTTTTTTTTTTTTTTTTTTTTTTTGCAGTATGGCAAGTAGAACGATTGAACTTTACATTAATGCAAAAATATCTGCCCGACAAAGTCCTACAATACACCATAAGCTATTTTATTCTTTTAAACAAGTCTAATTTTTTCATCGCAAGAACTACATGTTAACCGTTATGATATTAAAACTTGCTAAAAACTAGTTGTCACAGAGAAACAAATACCTTTCGAAACGGTGAAGGGAAGTTTCAGATCATTTGTTAAATGGATTCCACAGAAATCACAACATCTTTAAGCATCTTACAACTCAGGAAAAAGGAACCGCGTACTCGATTCATGGATTCAGACTTGTTCCCTAGGGTAGGAAGTGGATAAAAATGAACGAGATAATAAATATATCTTTATGCAAACATTCCTAAGCTACCAGGAAATACGTATTGTGATGTTTTGAAGTACAATTTATTTTTTGGACTTTTGGCAATGATTTGATGGTAAATACGCCATTGTGCGATAGTAGTTGGACAATATCATGGTCACATAACCTCTCGAAATATGTCATTCCAAGGAGCCTCTGTTCCAAAGTAATAACCAAACTTCACCCCATAACCATGGTCCTTGATTCTTGTGAGTGATGGAAGGTCCTTGCCATGGAGGTATTATAGCATGATCACAATTACGCAGCAACCTCCTTGGGACACTTGGGCAACAGCTCATTATCTTAAACCGAATCAGGTCCCTTATGCAATCATCCTATTGTTCGCCAACATCGACATTAGGAATGCAAATGTCTTATTGCGAACGAGTTTCTTCATTTAACTCATATCATCCATGTTATAGCTCCGTGTTCGGGGCTCTTACGAATACGTTTGCAAGAAAGAGTCTTTCAGTAAGGTATTTCATATCGAGGTACAAAAAAACAAATCTGAAAATTCGGATCGATTATAAATCTGTAATTACGCCAAAATCTGCCAAACTCAAAAACAAAACCTAATAATTTAAATAATAATAAGAAAAAAAAAATATCCAGCTCCGAGTGACAAGATAAGAAAAACTTGATTGTTATCATTAATATTAATTATATTGTTTACAATAGCGATAATTGTAGATTGAAAGTTACGGTCTATATTAATTTTACACCACTTTTAAATTTTCGGATCCTTGAAATTGGTGTAGTTGATTTTTAAAATTTTTTTTCTCGCGTAGCAACCGGTGTTTAAGAAAGCGGCTGAGAATTTAAATTATAACCTACTGCCATTAATAATTGATTTGCATAATTTGTTTCCTTTGGACTCAAATAAAATGATTAGCATACATAGGAACCGCTGAATTACAAAGCAAGTCTTGATACAAAAAAAAAAAAAATCGTGTATCATTAGTATTGACAGTAATAAGGTGTTACTTATGAAATAAAAATTCTTTTATAAAATTACTAATCAATTAATAAATGACAAATCGCATTTTTAAGTTGAATAACTACGCTGAGTATTCCCATTTCATCAAGATAACGTTTTTTATTTATATTATTTGTTAGCAGTACAGTCACACCAGAATCATAACCCGATTATAACATTCCCAATTTTAGATGTCTGCCACTATTTTTATAATAATTATTCATTTTCATTAAATTTAGTACAACGAATTTTAAAATAATAAATCAGTTAGAGACGTCAAAAAAAAAAAAAAAAAAATATAGAATAAATTTCATTACAGTTAATTCAAGGATAGTGTTTAGCACGTTATAGTAGGTTCATTTTCTACTCTGAACTCAGTAACTATTCATTTTTAAGTATGTTTTTTTCGTAATAAAATAGAATTTTATAAAGTTATACCTTTCTATATTATTTATTATTTATATTTTTTCCGGATTCTATTGAAATAAGTATCTTTTAACGGGTTCACCTGTGGTATTGTGGTTAGCATGGCAACTTACAATACTGAAGGTCGCAGGTTCGCCCCCTGGTTGATAAGGTTGATCTTATGATGAAAATGTTTTAGTTCATTTATTAACCGGTTAATAACAATAGTAATCATCGGTGGTTAATAATCATTGATCAAAAAACTTAATCGTGTAAACAGGACTGTTTGGTCTACTGTTATCACCCCTGGTGGTCGAAATGCGAATTAACGTTTGGTCCCATATTTCATTCAATTTAATCGTAATTATTATTATCATTCAATTCTTTTGTATTTTTTGAACATATTTCTTAAATGAAATTTATATTGAATTTATTGAAAAATAGTGAAAGATATTGAAATTTTCTTAGATTTCATAGGCTAGTTTGGTGAGTAATTTCATAAAATCTTCCCAGGTTTTCACATATTCAAGTAAGGCCATGATACCGCATGATAGCGATTTGCATAGAATTAGCACAATTTCAAAATATCAGGATTATCCAGCACGTGGGATTACATAAGCTATATTTGCCAATAAAAGGGTAGATTAAAGTCACGAAGCAATGTCAGTGTATTAAACTATGAACTTAGCATAGAAGTCAGAGAAGAGAATTTTTATATAGTCCTATCTAGTAAAGGACGCGGACCTAGAAATAGCGGCACTGATGAGAAAAAGATCTTCCCCACTCCTTCGCCAACAGCTAACGATGAACCAACCATAACGAGAGCAGAGGCGAGGAGATAAAAGGCCATCATTAGCTTTAAAGAAGACCGCAGGGTCGAGGACCCGATCTACCGTGGGAATGGAAGTCGAAGACCTCTCTACCAAAACTAAAATTCGCTGGATTACTTAGTTAGTTTTGTTGAACGTACCTTTATACTACTAAGGCTAATCGGACGATGTTACTGTGGGAGTCCTACATTTTACCTACACAGGTATAATTAGGATAGGGATCTTTAATGAGTACCTGTCATGTTTAATTTTTTAAATATTGTTTGCACAATACTTAGTAGATTTATAACACATTTACACGGTTAGAAAGCTCCTTAATGCTAAGATTTATTCATCAAGTCATGTGCAACTAAATTAGTTAACTTTATTTTTAACTTAAAACTCTTCAAACTGTATCGAAGATACATGAATAAAAAGAGTTGCCTTGAAAGCATGAACTTGACTACACGTTAATTTTGATCACATTAATGCAAAAGATTTTAAAATAATGGACCTTATTGGACGAGAAAGTTTAGACATTTATTTGTTTTAGAATTTCAGAAGAAAAAAATATATATATATACATCAAGACAAAAAAGGTAATTTTAAAGTTCAACAGAGCATTTATAGTTCACGGTCTTTACTTTTACGTTACTTAAGATAACTTCATTTTAAAATAACTGTTACTTGTACCTAATTACATAGTTACGAAGGAATGAATACTTGCTACGTTGTATTTTGTTTTATTTTCGGTAATTAAGAGTCGCAAGATTCCGACCCGCTGATCTGCTATTCAAGGAGAACGGTATCTCGGACTCTTCCAGGACGAGGCTTGCATCCAAAGCACTAACGACGCCCATAAACCAGCTCAAGCAAGGAAATAAAGCACGCAAGTCCTTGTCTGGGCCCTGCTTTATGGGGCCATTGTAGGAGGGGACAGTTTTTTCCCTCTACTTCAGCAGCAGTGTAGAGAAGCAGTCTTTCTTCTTGGAATTGCCTGGGAAGACAAGGTTTTTCTGCTTAAGTAGGAGGTTTTATTTTTCGTTTCTACTCAACAAATAAATGTAAACATTTAAAAAGAAAAACAAGAATTCGCCCGAAAAGCGGTATAAGAGACTCAAACACAATACAACTTAATCTTAAAAATAACAGGTTACATTACAATTATGATGTAATTTCTAAATCCGAAATGAATGTTGGGATATGGAGATCAGAAATAAAAGAACATATTAAAGCAAATTTCGTTCAAAACCGGTTTCTTTCGAACTCTTTAAAATTGATTCGAGCCAAATTGCCAAAAGAGAAGATACCATTTATAAAATGGTTTTATAAAATAACATTAAATAAAACTTTGAGTAGTACATCCACAATTATAGGGTACAGTTCAAATGCAATCCAATTTGTTTATAGCATTATTAACAGACGATCTCACGTACAAGATTAACACAAAAAATTAGTAGCTTAAAGACATCATTTAAATATCTATCATTCAAGCAGGATATCTGAGGATTATTTTAAAAATTAATCTTCAATTTATAACGACTCGCCACATCAGCTATTTAGGGTTTTTCCCCAGTCAAGGTGAGGCCGGGGAATATTGCTCAAATGTTAAGGTGCCTCAACTTCACCCGAATACTGGTCGGCTAATGTAAATCAGACACGAAGTCGAATTTGTACTTTATCTGTTCGCCTGTCTGTTCGAAGATAGCGCTAGTGTCGCTTTTAAGTGAGTCAAGATAAGCTTCTAGACCTTCTTTTAGCATTTTTATGACGTTGCTTTTATCCATAGTAAGTTAGGGAAAAATTCAGAACAGGCGCTAGTTCAAAGTCAGCCGTCATATTAATAAAATGCGTCATATTCCATTAAGGTGCATAGGTACGGACAGACATCACTTGTTCTGTCTATCAGACATCGATTGTTCGCTCGACTTCACGTTTCAGTGTAAATAGATGTTCTTGTTAAGCCGTAGCAAGGTCGGGGTATTGCCTGTTCGAGGGATTGTACTTCTTTAAAGGAGGTGTATTGAATAGCATAGCAGCTTACAGTACCAAAGGTCGCGGGTTGCCGAAAATCCATGGCTAAGCCGTCCTTCGGATGGGACGTAAAATGGAGGTACCGTGTCTGTGCGATATCATAGTACCCTTATCCTAATTTTAACCTGGCTAGGAAAAATTTAGGACTCCCGTTGTAGTATCGCTCGATCAGATATCGTCAGGATTTTCAGTCAAATTCTCTTTATTTGGGGAGCCAACGTTTCGATCCAAACATGCGGATCTTTGCCAGGGCTAATATGACGAATTAGGCCAACTAACCCCGACCACATCTCACATTATAATTTTTCTCTCATTCTCTGTATTACTCTGGACCCAACAAAGTAAATAACAGATTTTATTTTAGCAATAGCTACTTATTCAAATATCCATGCATAAATTTACTATCTGTTACATAATTATCAGATTTCTTAAGTACCTCTGCCTTGTAGACACCTTCAGTTGGATTTTTTCCCCAATATTTCTGTTACTTCTTATTGTTACTATCTATAATAATTAATTACCAACATGAGAAATAATTAATTATCAATTTCGGGTCTGTTTGCGAAGACCACATCCAGTTACTTTCACGACGCGACATCCAGTTACTTTTAGTAAACAGTTACTTTTAGTAAACAGTTACTTTCAACAATCTGTAGTGGTTATAAACAGTGATAACCTTAATTTGTAATTTCAGTGATAATAAAAATGGGTCCTTTGAAATTAGCTCAAGAAAATTCTGACCAAAACAAGGCATTTCAGTTTTTGCAAGAAAATGAAATATTACATAGAACAAGGGTGTGTTCTATCATAAATAAATATCCATAGCTGAAATATATTCTTGTTATTCTCATATAAGCCATTATTTAAATATTGTACTGAAGAGCGGCTGGTGGGCGTGGCCTGTTTTGAGAGGTTATGTGACCGTGATGTTATCGAACTCCTATCGCCTTTATTTCAGTTAAAAAGTGCCTTGATTGGCTTTTAATAGATTCTAGCTTTCGACTTCCGCTCTTCAGAGATAAATAAACCCCCAAAAGGGTACTTTTCAGTGGAGATCGGGCCTTAATTTGAAGCCGCATTTCAGTACTAGTGCCAAGATAAGTGTTTAAAAGAAGTAACTGTTTACTAAAAGTAACTGGATGTAGTCTTCGCAAACAGACCCTCAACTTCAAGCATAGATACTTCACATGTTGCTCATATATTTTTATCTTCATTTTAGCCCTGACGAAGATTCATATGTTTGGATCGAAACGTTGGCTCTCCAAATAAAGAGATTTCGACTGAAAATCTTGACTATAAATCGTCCAAATGCTAAAGAAAACAGTATACCATTACACACCTTTATATTTTCAATTTGCGGCTCTGAAATGTGATGACGAATTAAAAAAAATATGCGTTTTTTTTTTTTTAATTTTTCCGGGGGAGTGACTCTCCTAAAAAAATAGGGGTACTAAATCCACCCATGACCTGAAGACGTATTCTATTTCACAAGAAGGAGACGGAAATCAAAAGATGTATTCATTGATGGAGCGAATGATGAGCGATGAGACAATCGCTCGAATAAGACATCAATCATTGCTATAATACCGCTTCCATAATATTACTCTTACGGGTTACAGAGATTGCGTCACTGGTTGGCAGCTTGTGCAATGCGAGCTTAGGCAGAGCAGGAAGGAGGGGCTTATAGTTACATAGGAGAGCTCCTGTCATATTTGGATCCTTTAAGTCCACAACTCCTGTAACCGAGACTCATAAGTAAGAAAGCAATACGCTGGTTGCCCTTGAAGAGAGTAATTCGTGAAAAAAAAAAAAAAAAAAAAAAAAGGGGGGGACAATTCCGACTAAAAGAAAGAAAGAAATGTATTAGGAGTGAATTGAATTCCAACGATGCAGTTATATACCAGCTTGTCAAACTGGTTTCTATATGTGGGACAATTATTGTACTAATTGCGATTTTTTTTTTTTATTTTTTTTTTTTACAGTTAACAATTACTCGCTATTGTATCCTACGCTGAATATAAATACGCCTGAGTACTATGAATAAGTACGAGAATTCTAGAGGGGGGGGGTGAGGATGGAAGTATATTGCGGCCCTAGGACCACGCTCTTACATAAAAGCGCTGTGATGTAAAGGGCTCCGTCGATTCCTTATGTAAGGCCCCAATAACCTTTCGTCCCTTCTGCATAACTCCTTCTTACAAGCAGTTGTATAATTACAAAAAAAAAATCGTAAAATAAAAAATTTATAAACAAAAATTAAATAATGAAAAAAAAAAAAAATAAACAGCAATGATTTCACAGTAATTCATAACAAAATAAAATAATTACGCAGGGATTAGACCATTATTTCAAATAAAATATTTTTAAAAAACACTATAAAATCAATATATGGTAATATTATAAGAAATATATTCTATATGATTTTATTTAATATAACAAACTAGCTGTATATACCGGTTGAGCCCGGAGAATTTCATTTTTTAAATCTATAAAATCTATAAAATAAGACTTTTATCGAATCAAATGGTCGATTTCGTAAAAACCAATGTAAAGCGAGATCAAAACGATTTTTATAACAATATAGAATAATCCCAGAGATTGGCTGAAATTATGCAATTTTAATATGGACAGGTCTTCGCACCTGGTACGAAAGAACTACTGAGCGAAATTTAGAGAATTTAGGACAAACGGTATGGATTTTTATAAAGAACAAATAGACAGAATTTCATCTTTCTTTGTATAGATAACAAATAAAATAAAAATTGACATGTGTATCGTATACAATTTTCGTACAACGAAAATTCCTATTTCTTTTTTTTTTAGATAAAATTTGTTATCATTAAAAAAAAAAAAAAATTTTAAATTTTTTAAATACTCAAGCACTAAAAATTTTCAAACCAACGAAATAAAGCATAGGTAAGTATTTTGTATTTTAAATACAAATTTCTAACTTACAATTTTTCTGTACATATTTTAAATACTTCTTAACTGAAACAAACTATATTTTAAAAATAGGAAATACTTAATATTTTAAATACTGTATTGAAAATAATGATTAATTTCTTTTTGGTCAGCTTTGCCTGAAATGATAATATTTTTATTTGAAAAAAGATGCAATTTTTTTGTAGGTTGATTAAATTCACACGGTAATGGAAGAACAAAATGTCACATTTTTACCGGGTTTCAAATTAAAATGATAGAAATATGAAAATAAAATAAACAAACTAATCACAAGAGACGGTCTTATTATTCAAATTCAATGCACCATAATTTATTTCAAATCACATCATACATATAGAAATGAATATTCCAAAAAAAAAAAAAAAATGATAAAACGGACTGTTAAGAAAAGGTGTAATTAGAACATAACTACTGGTGCTGTGACTAAAACTTGATATACAAGTATAATAAAAAAATAAAATTCGAACCCGCTTTTTATTATTGTGATATACATGTTTTGTGACCAACGGTCAAAATTTAAATATTGTTCACTTCATTATTTGAAGTCAATTTTTTTTTTAAATCCGAAGCGATGTTCGATGTGAGAAAGGAATTCGAATTTGAGGAGGACGCGTGTTCTATCAAGATTTACGAAATCTCAAGAAAAAAAGAAAGAAGATATTAGGCAATAACCAGTTTATAGCCATAAGAACAGATGTGTTATGAATACATTTATCAGGCATCAAAAATGATGAATTATATCCATGGAATCAGGTGGAATAAATATGGCCACAGATTTACTAATCCGACTTAAGTAACCATTTCGACGCAACCTGAGTTTGTAAGACTCGCTCCACGGTAATAGTCCAAAACTTTTACTCCAGACTGGAACTTTACGGATGCGTGCCTCTGGAACAATGTATGGAGCCAAACGAACAATCAAAGAATCAGTATTCAATAGAACAATATTTGTTCCAGACAGTTGAGGTGAGGTTTTGAATAAATCATGAGCGCGATGGTGCAACTAATACTCGAAGATTATGCATTTAAAAAAGAACTGGAAGAATTTTAATTTTGTTTGAGGAATAACCTACCATTGAAATCTTTCAATTGGTTTATTTTTTAAGTAACTACTCCAAACAAGTTCTTGGACGTGTAATCGATGTTATTTAAACAATCGATGATAAAGTTGATTTCCTCATAAAAATTACACATTGGCCAAATGTAAGAAGTAACGCGATTTAAAGGAATATTTGTTCTGTGTATTCAGAAATAACGATAAGTTGATGATGAGAGGTTTGCGCAGGCGCGTTGGAACCAAGGCCGGCCCGTTGATACTGAAACATCGCCACGTAAGGATCACATAAGCATCTTTACATAACAGCTGTGAGATTGCTCAAATCAATTGGGTAGTCTTGGAAATTGTATAACTCAGAGTCGAGATCGCCTTACATTTAAATATAAAACAAAAAAAAAATCAAATCTGGTGCGTGCGCGCAACACACAACTTTCACTTACCAACTTACTTAGATTAGAAATTGACGTGTTTTGCTAATAATCATTTCCCAAAGTCACACATTTTTCTACATTCATATCTTATTTTTGTTAATCGTTAAAGCCGTTTTTGAGTAAATAAAAAAACCCGTGAAAATGATACAAAATTTATTAAGTAAAGTCCCTCCTCCCTTAGATCTATTTTGATGAAATTTTTACAGTCATATCTCGGGCATATAAATACATCAAATACCAAGTTTGATCAAAATCGTTAAAACCGTTTTTGAGTAAATAAAAAAAACATGTGAAAATGGTACAAAATTTATTAAGTAAAGTCCCCCCTCCGGTTAATCAATTTTGATGAAATTTTCACAGTCATATTTCGGGCATATAAATCGATCAAATACTCAGTTTAATCAAAATCGTTAAAACCGTTTGTGAGTAAATAAAAAAAACACGTGAAAATGATACAAAATTTAATAAGTAAAGTCCCCCCTCCGGTTAATCACTTTTGATGAAATTTTCACAGTCATATTTCGGGCATATAAATCGATCAAATACTCAGTTTAATCAAAATCGTTAAAACCGTTTGTGAGTAAATAAAAAAAACACGTGAAAATGATACAAAATTTATTAAGTAAAGTCCCCCCTCCGGTTAATCACTTTTGATGAAATTTTCACAGTCATATTTCGGGCATATAAATCGATCAAATACTCAGTTTAATCAAAATCGTTAGAGCCGTTTTTGAGAAAATCGAAAAAAACGTAAAAAGTTATTAAATAAAGTACCCCCTCCCTTTGAGCAATTTTGATGAAATTTTTGCTGTCACATCGCGGGCATATACCTACACTAAATACCCAATTTCAGGTTCCCACGGTTTATAGTTTTTGAGCTAGTCTGTTCACATACACACACACACACACACAGACCATTTCGCGGGACTTGGTTATTTCGACTCAGGGGGTCCCAAAACGTGTATTTCCGTTGAAAACCGGAAGTCGAAAATTTTCACGATCGCAATACTTCCACTTACTATATATTTCATATATAGGTAAGTGAAAGTAAAAATAGTTTATGCCAGGTTACATTTCAGTATGAGATAAAATTCGAATCGCATTAAATGAAAACTTCGATTGCTTAAGTTAGAATTTAAATTATAAAAACTATACACTTACTTATACGTAACTACTGAAAACCATTGAGTTAATCCTAATCACTTTAATTATACTTGATCAACAAAAATACCTTTATTAATATTCTTATTTATTTTTAACGAACCATAAACGTTTGTTTATTGTTATGGCTCACACAAATTCCCAAAGTGTTAGGTTTAGAGTCCATAAATAATCCTGATTCGTTCAAGTGTGTATATTGATGCAGGGTCATGGGTTGTTGGAACCATGGAGAATTTCTATTGTTGTGGGGGTCACGTTGTTTTTTTTTTTTTAGATTTTTCTTTCAAACATATTCTTCATCACCCAAAACAAGTGGATTTATGGTTGGAGCCCGCGAAACAAAAAAGTTAAATTTTTATTTATAGGTAAAAAGAAAAAAGGTGTAATACTATTTATATATTCCCTATATATGTTATACGCAATGTACTCAACCTAGTAAAAAATATCTTAAAAAAATAAAAAATAATATAAAATACTAAAACCTTACATGAGTTATTAGGATCAGTACTTTAACACTACATTATTCGTACCCTCATTGTAACAAGAGCACTGGAATAGTACCTGTGAGATAAATGGTTTTAGGTTTCTTGACTGGAACCATAAAAAACCAAATTAAACGAGAAAAAAAATATTCCAAAATGTTTTCAAACAATAATTTATTTACTTCGGCTGTCTTCTTTATTAAGAATATGTTATATCATTGGCTCAAGTGCTCGCGTTAGAAACCTTTTCCTCATGTAAATTACAACGATTATTAGTAATTTCAGTATTTATTACTTCATAGTAAGCAACTATTAGGAAATAATCAAATTAATAAGAGAAAAATATCTCATATATCTAGTCGAGCTTTATCCCTCAGATAAAAATTCGCTACAGAACAAACCTGTAGTCTCTTCGTCAAATTTTAAAATACTGCTAGGTCGTGCACACCATTTAAGGAAGGTACTTGGCGATACCTAAATCTAGCTTCTATAGTCATCAAACTGCAAATAAACTACAAATTTTCTTGTTTCTCTTGCAAGTAGTAGTGTGTTCTGGTACTGCAACCAAAGACAACTGAATAACGCTATTCAATTAACGTCTATTAAGTCTTTTTACTATTTGTTTTCCATTTTGCATAATTAATTAAAATACTTCAGATTAAGGCATTTGATCTATTTCTTTATATTTATAATTTTTGGGCCTAGACTCCTTATATGCCATCGTAAAACAGATCAAAATTTTCGTTTGTCAAGGATGTAATGAGATATAGGAGAAAAGTTGTGTTTTTCAAAAACTCGTAACTGAAAAACAAGAATCCTTGTCTATGAACAATCGTTCGAGTGTTAATTTTTGCCAAATTTCTGTTTTTAACAAACATCTCACATCTCGTTGCTCAAAGAAGCTCAATAAAAACAATTATGCAAGAAGAAAAATAAAGCAAAAGGAACGAATAAAAAAAAAAAACTTATTGTGCGTATCTTCATGGTGAATAAATAAACATTAAACGCATTTATAGGCATAATTAAATCTTGTATTTTCTCGTTTAAAAAAAAAAGATAATGCAACCGATCATTCGTTTCTGAATGTATTTAATTGTGAGAACATTTTTTAAATGGCAGGATGAAGGAAAAAAAAACCTTTTAAGATATTTACAAAGAAAGAAAACAACTGTCGAAACGGTTAAGAAACGAATAGGGAATAATTAAAAAGTATAATGGGGATATTATGGTCGGTTGGGCAGGCAGAATTCCGAATAGAAAGAATTTTTTTTTTTTGTCTTTTTTTTCCAGAGCCGTCTATTACGAAGACGTCTTACGCAGGGCACTATGGAAAGGAGGGGGGAGTGGAGTTTATGAAACCGGTAATTATGATTACTAAACTGTTACTTAAAACCCCAATGATCGAAATATCTGTCTACTGCTGAAACATAACAATGGAGAAAAAACGGCAGAGTCCTAGTAGGTTCGAGATATTTGTCAACGAGATAAAGATCCCACTTGGACAAACAGACTTACATAATGAAGAAGATGTGCTCGTGTCCTTTTTATATAACTCGCACTCTTTAACTGTATGATTTCTTTTTTATAACAATCTTTTATCTATTTTTTTTTTTTTAATGTTACCCTACTGCGCATAATTTCGATTAAAACGATTGCTGTGGAAAGACTTCGATCTCTCAACGATTATGATTTATTTAGACAATGAAATAACAAATTCTTCGCATAAACGATAGTCATCGATTACACAGCGATGGCTTACTTCGTAAAAGTGTTACGTGGTAACTCACTTTAGGGAAAAATACAATTTAAGGTTCTCTCTTTTAGAGACATTAACCTGCAGTGTTTACTAACTACTCACAAGAATGTAAGTCCATTAAACTACTATTATGAAAATATTCATGCTATAAGATGTGATTAATTACAGATAGAAACAATCAGATGTTTGTTTACATGGCATGGGTTCTTCTGAAATCTAATATTTATATAAAATATAGTAATATTTTCGCTATCTTTTATATAATTATTAGATTTCACGACTACCAATCTAATGTAAACATACCATCAGCTGGTTTTTGTTACTTCTTATTGTTACGATCTGTAACCAACCTCATCTTCTATCAATGATACTTTACATTTTACTTTACACTTTATACACTTTACTTTACATGATGCTCATATGTTTTTCTTTATTTTAGCCCTGATGAAGATCGACATGTTTGGATCGAAACGTAGGCTCTCGAAATTAAAAACTTTCAACTGAAAATCCTGATAATTTATCATTCTATCTTAATTTTTTTTTATTAATTTCATTTTATGACATTTGTTTAATTGTGTTTACATTATTTATATGTTACTGTATTACCCAATATGCTGATTTGGTATTGTATCGTATTTCAAATAAGAAACAAATTTTTCAAATGCAACCTTACTTTCTTTCTTTTGATTGATTAGGGTAAACCATACTGTTACTGGCACACGGTACAGTTATTGGCACCCCAACTTTAACTTAAAGAAGTAGGTAAACAAGTCCTAATTTTATTTCAAGATATACACGAGTCTAATGTTTGAAGGGCCCTCTAAGTCACCTATGAAGTAAGACTTTAACAAACTAACCATAGGGAAGATTTCACAATTAAATTCACAGGGTGCCAACAACTAGATTTGAGACTTTTAACAATAAATATTATCATATTGTAAAACTATTAAACTTTTGACCCAAAAAAACCTCATGAATCTTTATAAGGATAGATAAAGTGGAGTTATAGGAAGTTTCAATCAGATCCCTTCATAAGAGGTATTTTATTTAATGTCACCACTAAAATTTAGTCTTAAGGTTGCCAATAACTTTAAATATTAAAAGCACAAAACGCATAAATCAGTATCTTAATTGCGGAACCATGAAAAAAAAAAAAAAAATTATCTGTTTAAAACACAAAGCAAAGTACAATAAGTTCGAAAAAACTCCATCTTTGAAATCAATAAGAAAATAAATCTAAATAGAAATTCTATTCAAATTAAGAAGCTGAAATGCCAATAAATCATACAATTTATCTTAACTCTTTGTAGAAATTGAATTATCCTCTATAAAACAACCATCCAAGCACGACAACATTAAATAAACATATTAAATTTTATAAAATTTACAATCCATTGTTCGTAAAAGACATATATTTTTTATTATTTCAAACTTCAAGCAGAGAAATAAACGATATCCTTAACAGTTCATTACAAAAAAAAAAAAAAATAAGCCACTGCCCAAAAATTGCAATATATTCATAATACAGTTCGAGAACCCTTAAAAATCGTTTAGCTCAGATAATATGCGAGACACAAACGTAAATCTTGAGATTAAATTTATTGAACGGATTTGCATAAGCGGATGGCGCCTAATTTTTTTTAACTTTATAGAAAGAGTTTGAACGTTAAAGATAAATGTATTCGTTCTGCCAATAGAAATGTAAATTGCATATAATAAAACAAGTTATATAAAGGGTGAAAAAAAAAACGTAAAAAACACACACAAATTAAAATACCGCCTCGAAGAACTGTGTGTGTTTGTTTTATTTTTTTTTTTTGTTCCTTATCATTTGCAATGAAAAACTTTTTATTGTTTTATTTTGGATAGCGATGTTGAAGTCTTAAAACTTGATGACCAATCACACTAATGCAAATGCTTCATAAATCAGTAATTTCAAAATGTTATTCAATCTAATTACAATTACTGATATCGTAATTAATTCTATTAAATATTAAACAACAGTTATTTATTCATCAATTATTTAGACGGTTGAATTTCTCAAGTTTAATGTACTCATAAGCAACACAACATACATTAGAAATCCATATATTTTTTAAAAATGCATAATTATCGGAAGTAGCGGTCAGTGTATCATTGCTCACGTGCCTGTATGTGTATATATAATGTACAGAAGAGCAGCCAGTATTGAACCTTGAGGTACTCCCACTAGGACTAGGGGAATTGATTATTTCAACATATTTATAATAAGACTTCACAGGAGCATGCCTCCAATAAAAAGATTCACCAAATATCATCGATTTTTTTCTGCTATCGACGAAATATTCCCTGAAAACATATTGACAACATTCAGCAGCGGTGTATCTCGACTTCAAAGATAAATTCAAGTGGAATTCTTCGTATTTATTTAACGAATCACGAAAGTATAAAATATCCTCTGAATCCTTCCAATCAATAAACAATTAGATATCTTTAAGCAAACATTACATGGCTAAATTGAAGGCTACATATAAATAAGAACTGTAAAATATAATATTAAAAAAAAAAAAAAAACAGGATTGAAAATATATATTATTGCAAATCATTTACTGATAAAAAAGCTTCGTATTATTTTTAATCATATCAAAACCAGTTAAAAATTGTTTTTTTTTTTTATAAACAGCCAGATGATTATAATTTATTAACATTTATAAAAAATCACAATATATTTTCCGAGCCTATTAACGGTTTGAAGTGCTTTTAGAACCAGATGAAATAAAATAAACAATGCAAAATATTTAGAAAAAATTTAATAAGATGTATTTCCATTGACTAAAGTACACGGTTATAAATAGGGCGATTCCCATTTCTTTTACAGCATAATTTGATTATTTTTTTAATTTTTTTTTTTTTTTTTGGGGGGGGACTGCGTTGTTACATAAACGAAACCAGATGAGATGGAAGATAAACATTCGAAACTATTTCCTCAACTATGTGCGAAGGAACATTACACTATCTTATCTGTAATAAAAAAAATAATGCCCGACGATAAACTCGGATTTGTTTATGTAATCTTTATTTGTTACAGGCGTCCTTTTATTTTTTTTATATATATGTTTTTGTCTAGTGCGTGCCATGTTGAAAATAAATAAATATTATGTATATGTGTTTTGTTTCAAATCGATGAAGAAGCAAATTAAATACGGAGGATGCGGAATTGTTTTCATACTTCTAGGACACCTTGAAAGGTTATGTAATTCAAATTCATAAAATAATTCACGGTTTTAAAAACTTTTATTGCTGAATAAACATCTCACAGGAGGTCATAAAAAGCTCAATGTAGCACTTATATAATTGTTATGAAATCTATCCTTGAATCCGCGTCTGAATGGGTATCACCGAGCACTGGGGGTTTAGGAATATCTTAAAGAGTTTCAAGTGTGTTCAAATTATTTTTTTTTTTTCCATTTCTTATTTTTAGGCTGAAAATTAAGTTGTCAAATGAGTAAAAGACTGGTGGAATTATGAGGCAATTATAAATTTTTTCAGAGATCTAATCATGTTTTCAGAAATTAGGCCGTACCGAATATCAAGATGTCAGGAATTGTAAAAAAAATCAATTAAGTAGGTCAAAAGAATTCGAATAATTAAATTTTAAAATAAAACGAAATAAAATTATGAATAAATGAATAAGAATTAGGTTTTCCTAATTTCACTGCTCTAAATTCATCGTCTTCCGGAATTTTTCAGCCTTGTAAGGATAAAGTGTTTTTACAATAGTTTAATGCGATTATTATTCAAAAAAATATATTTAAATTGTTTTAATTCCTATACCATAGGGTTACCTGTGGTGTAGTGGTTAGCATAGCAGTGGCCCAGTAGTACCGCGGTCCCCTTAAGGCCCGGTGCACACGGACAACACTTTTCTGCGACTATAAGCCAGGTCAGGGGTACCTGGAGTACAATGGTCCGACCGGATTTACCAGGTATTTACCAGGTACCCCTGACCTGGCTTATAGTCCGCATCGCAGAAAAGTGTCGTCCGTGTGCACCGGGCCTTAAAGGGAATACCGTCGTTCGATTAGGAGGTAAAATGAATTTTAAAAGGCCGAACGCGAGTCTGTGAAATCCCAGGTACTCGTTTAAGATCCCAATCTTAATTATACCTGGTTAGGCAAAATTTACGACTCTCACTGTAGCACTGTAGGAATCTCACTGTAGCCTTAGTAGCATAAATATATATACCATATATTTCAATATTTCATTTTATCAATATAACAGTAATTTTGCACGCTTAGGGAAAAATGGACATAGACCGCATGAACTGTTTTTTTTTTTTACCTTGATTTGACTAAAAAATATGTATAATAGATTTCATGGAAATGACTTGTGAACAACACAGAAATGAACGAAAAATAATAGAGAAACTCAGATAGGCGATTTTAGACGTAATTTTTTTTGATGCATTGTCCCATGGCGAACGAGAAAAGTAGCTTCTGGTAGGTTATTTTTTTTTTTTTTTTTTTTTTTTTTTTGGAAAGGATTGATCAAAAACCGTTTAAGATAATTCTATCCCGTATGAATCAAGAAGACAGGTATTTACTTTACTGAGGTAATTCATTAAAGGAACTTTCTAGATGTCTAATAATGCAAAATATGTAGTATTTCCTAATGAATCAGAGATTCGTAGTAATTTTTTTCTCTATCCTAGAGGACTTCCTAAAATGCACTCCTTTGTGGAAATTTTCTACATTTAGTCTGCATAAAATCACAGCAAAGGAATCGGTTAAGCGATTGATTCGGTTTTTTTTTTTTTTTTTTTTTTTTTTTGTAAATTATGTATGTGGAATCGCTCTGTTGTTTTCTCCGTTCTCACCGGTCAAACCCATAAGGAGTCGCATCGTGACGTGATAATTCATGTGGGGAAGTTTGTTTACAGAAGGACGGCGACAGGCTCCGAAAACCTAACAACTTTTATTTCTATAATCCCCTTAAAAATAAATTAAACAAAATTACGAAGTCCTATGAGTAAGTGGGACCAACTTCGTTCTCGTTTAACCACGGTATAAAGTACTAATGTCGGTACCCACTTTTTTTAATGTAGAGGATCCTCATGTTCCCAATACATAAAAAAAAAAAGTTAAAACAAAATAGAAAACCCCCAGTTCCATAGCTATAACGATTGCAGAGGGTACACCATAGAGCCGGTTACCAAAGCGACTGAGAACGAACTAACTTCGTGATGAGGCCCAATATGCCAAGACTGGGGCGCCTTTATCACAACTGCTACAAACCTCACGAACTCTCCTTCATTACTTAACCACTTACATAAATGCCAAAGTTATATTTCATTTTCGTCATTGAGCACTAGAACCCATCGCCCATTTTCGCAATGCCCGAATATTGCGGAGGTCCAACGTGAGTAATCCTTAATTCTCGAGATATCCCACGAGAATACTAGACCAGTCATATATATATATATATATATATATATATATATATATATATATATATATATATATATAGTGTGTGTGTAACGTGAAAACATGATTAAAAAGAGTTCTAGAATTTTTGTTGGAACAAATTATCAACTGTTCTAGCACATGTTTGTGACTGTATGAGAGTAATCTACGCTTGTCTAGAACCTACGAGACGGTTCTAATACAGGCTAAATCTATAGAGCTATGAAATGGAGAGTTAGTCTTGCTGCGAAGATCAAATCATATGGTAATTTTTCTGTTACTGTTTCCGTTGATACTTTTTACAAGTTGATGACTTTTTGTAACCTTGTTAGTTATTTGTGTTTTTATTTTTTTTTCTGACATTGTCAATTATTATATTCACTAATAATCATTTCAATAATAAAAATTATTTAAGCCCAACATAAATGTTACCGTGTATGAAATAAAATAAACTATTACACTTAATAAGATTTTTAAGTGAACTGAAAGAGGAAACCAGTTAATTTAAAAAACAATAACAAGTTGTAGTCATAATTCGGATCATTCCATTATAAAATTCGATGTTTTCACACTAACCTACACGGACATGTAAACCTCCTTATAAGAGACTAAACGTATATCCCGGTTTCACCCGGAGAATTTCATTTTTTAAATCTATAAATTGAGACTTTTATCGACTCAAACGGTCGATTTTGTAGAAACCAATGTAAAGCGAGATCAAAACGATTATTATAACAATAAAGAATATACCCAGAGATCGGCTGAACTTAAGCAATTTTAATATGGACAGGTATTCGCACCTGGTATGAAAGAACCACTGAGCATAATTTAGAGAATTTAGGACAAACGGTATAGATTTCTAAAAAGAACAAACAGAATTTCATCTTTATATACATATATTATAGCTGTATATCCCGGTTTCACACAGGGAATTTCATTTTTCTAAAGAAACGGTCGATTTCGTAAAAAAAAACATTTTAAAGTGAGATCATTATGATTTTTATAACAATAAAAATCAGCCGAAGATCGGCTGAAGTTATGCAATTTTAATATGGACAGGTGTCCGCACCTGGTATCAAAGAACCACTGAGCGAAATTTGGAGAATTTAGGACAAACGGTATGGATTTATATAAAGAACAAATAAACAAACAAACAAACAGAATTTCATCTTTATTTATGTAGATATGGCTACAGATGAAATGGCCATAGATGTGAGATCTTCTTCTTTAACAGAGCAGATATAACTTAATCAAGCCAGAGAAGATATACTGTTGGGCGCCATGCCTGACACGTTGATATTTTATATAAATATGTGTGTATATATATATATATATATATATATATATATATATATATATATTTAAAAAACTTGCTCTGTTGGAAACCGGTAGTGAAAAATAAAACAATTTAATAAAATTATATTAGAATAGATGCATAATTTGTTGGATGAAGGCAGTAAGTAGATAACGCAATTTATCTGTAATAATACAAGTTGTAATAATACAACTAAGGAAATATACTCGGTGGTTATGTATGAGTGTATATATAACTATCGGCGATTGTAACTCAAATGATGTAGTGATTTACGTAAGTGGCATTATCTAATTGAGTAGCAGGCGGATCACAGATGCTCCGGAGCCTGTTTCAAGGGTTTCCTGTACGGCTATCGTCACAGCTTTTACTAAGAAATAATAACAATAATAAAATAACGACTCCATTCCCCCACCACCACACACCACAGTCTAGGAGAGGTTATGCAACATGGCTGTGATAGTGTTCTAGCTTATCAGGGCCTGTCTGAGTCATCCAGTGGGCGAGGAAGTTCTCGAGACAAAAACCCGACATTTTTTTTTTTTTTTTTAAGACAAGGTCCTTAATAGGAATAAACGGCACGGTATTTCAATTACGGGTGGTTAATCCTTCAAGCGTGTCCTAATGGGATACTCAAGATGAAAGATGATACAGGTGATCGATCAAGTTACCGATTTTACAATGATAAGAAGAAACTGAACGATATTGTGCTGGGGATAACGCGTTCAGGGGAGGATTTAGAACCTGCAGAAGTTTAAATGGGACTACAAGCGAGGGGTGTTACTCCCCCACGAAACGTAAAAAACAAAAAAACAAAAAAAAAATACATTAAAACAACTTTTTTACGCATATTACGACAAGCAATTTCTTGTGCCAGATTTATTATTTATTTAAGATTATTTTCTAGCATCAGGAAGTACTTAGAGCATCGTACTCTTTGTGGTTGAAGTCCGGGAGCTGAGGGCCAAAAAGGTGCTTGATTTGAAAACATTTTTTTTATCATACAGGCTGAAAGTACTCATTTAATAGACAACAAATGTGAACGTCAGCCACCTCAGATCGGTTGCCCTCAAATTTTATAGGCGAACGAAATCGACATTTTTGAACTTTTTTCAATTTTTCGCTAATAACTCGAAAACGATTTATCGCAGTGGAACAAAGTAATTAAAACGTGAACGTATTTAGCGCCTTTTGGCCTAAAATCAATGAAATCGATGGGATTTTTTTTTTCAGTTTCTCGCATATAATTCGGCAATACAGATCACAAAGTATTGCTTTCTTCTTACTATAAGAGGCTAAGGTAATGCAAATAGAAATATATGATATATTTGAAGTTTAAATCGGTTTAGTTGTTTAGCCCGGTTCGGTACAAAAATCTGTAATGTTGACGATTTTGGTGGAAACCGTGGTCCAACGCCTCTATATGAATGCCAAGTTGTGTTAAAGTTTAAGTTTATTATCTACGTATAATAATTTACTAAACAGCATATACTCATTTAAACCCTTTTTGTTTTATTCCTTTAAAAATACAAAATTTTTAGGGTTATGGTTTCAGTGATCCCCCCCAAAATCCACCACTGAACGTTTTAAAGTCTATAGGTTAAAACCTTCAGCATGATAAACTTCAGTTTATGAAAAGAAAAAAAAAAAACCTTTGAGGTTGATTTTTGAATATATTACTTCTTAGGAATTATGTTCAAAATCTGCAGATCAGAGTTTGCACAATGATAAACCCGATTGAAGTATTGTAGATGGCATTTCCGTGATAATTTAATAGTTTAGATTTGGACTTATAAAATACCTTATTCATAGTTCTGATGAGTTGCGTTTGAAAATTTCGAGGCAAAGAAGTAAAATCCATATAATTTTTTTTTTTTTAATTCTGTATCTGTATTTACTTTGAGGTTTTCAATAATTTTTACGAAATAATATCTTACAGAATTAGAAATTTAGATTTTTTTTAGCCTGGTCTGATTACGGTAAGCGATTTTACATAACCTCTGATTCTTTTTTGCAATGGGATCGTAAACCTGTGACATTTCGACTCTATCACAAGCCCAGTGCTTAACCTTTCATTCGAATGTTCTAAAAGTGTAAATAATTCATTACAACACAAATGACATAAAATGTCCTACAATCTGAATTTGTATTACAATGTACGTAGTAATAAACAAAATATATAAAAAAAATATATATTATAATATTGTATGAAATATATGACTAAATTATTACGACAAAGACACGCAATGTGAACTACGCCACTGCCTAAGATCCTGACCTCAATGCAAAGGAGGGCGGAGAGCGGTTAACCTCGTTTCGTTGTTGGGTACTTATGTAACTAAATCTCAGGAGGTGGCTTACATGAAACTTCTCTGTACTTTATGACGGTAAGTAAGTACACTAATGGGTTTTATCATTTTCAGGGGGTGATTCTGAGATCAAACAATAATTAAATAAAGAAATTTTAAATTATAAAACCATTTTATTACCGATAAAAATCAATGAAACGGAAGAAATAAATTTAAAAAAAAAAGTAATAATAATATACAAACAAGCCTCCCATGGTACACCTAAAAAGAAGATAAATTTGATAAATATTAAAATTTTTATAAAAAAGATTGAATTCGATGTTTTTTTTTTTTTTTTGTTATTATTTATTCTTTAATTAAAATGGACATTTTAAAGCTTCCAGATTAAATATATAAGTATATTTTGTTTACTGTGAAAATTAACAAAAACTTAATTTTTTTTTGTTTTTTTAATGCTTTTGTATGTCGCCGCCTGCCAACAACATACAATACTAATTTTTAAATCCAAAATTGGCATAAAATGTAAAAATAACTTAACATTAGCATATACATTATAAATTATATAATGTATTTATATTTTTATATGATGAAATTGTTGATTTAATCTATATTTCCGAATTTCAGTTAAGTACATTTATTAAAAAAAAGAAAAAATATGTAATGCATACAATTATTCAGTAATCCAGTAATAAAACATGTAAGTGAATAATGAAAATATTCATTAAATCTTAATTAATTTATTAAAATATTTCATTATTAATTGATAAGTAATTATTCTCAGTCAAGCTGGCGGCTACCGATGGTATTTACATTTTTTATGATAATACACATATAACATAAAATAATTCATTAAAAATTAAGATAGACGTAAATAATAAAAAAAATTAATAACAATAAATTAAGATTATATAAATATAGAAAAAAATTATACATTTATTTATATTTCAAGATAAATTTAAGAGATCTTGTTAGCTCAAGTAAATAAAAATATTTTAGCTTTAAACATACGAGATTACGATGTAAGTGATAAGACCTTCAGAAAGCATTTAAAAGAAAAAAAAAATAGCTGATTTGTAAAACATGTTTAATAGCTCATTTATAATCAAGTCGAATAATGTTTAATTCATTTATCAGTAATGTAGATAACATTAAAAAAATATAAAATAATTAAAGGTACATGAAACATAAAAAAAAAAAAACTGTTACTGATATAAAAACGGGCTTTGATTAGTGGCTACATGTCGAAAGGTATCGTAATAAAATTATTTAACTTCGATGACTACATTACGCCTAGGAGTTTCGACGTAACAAACTTGTCGATTTTAAATCGATTCGGATTCCGTAAAAGCTCGATATAAAATCGAGTAAGGGGGCTCGGAGCTGACACCGAGATAAGAATTATAATTAAACAACTATTGGATAATGGGCGGGCTTTTGTAACTCCAACCTCGTAACCTCTCGATCAGTTACGAGTCGCTCAACAAATTATATAAAAGTGACCCACAACCGGTAAGAAGGAACCGGTGACTTCTTCGCCATATGTAATCAAATATTTGCCTATTTAAAAAAAAAAAAAATCACTAATATAGATAGTATTAAGTGTAAACAGAAATATTTACAAAAGGGGTTCTGGTACGGTTGATACTTAAAAAATCGAGATTATTAAAGAATAATATTTATTTTAAAAATATAACAAAGTAATAAAGACAAGTTTATTTGCCCATATCAAAAAGACACAATCGAATTTTTCTCAAGTCTTAGGCATTTGAAATTTTGAAAGGTTCATAATAAACATTAAAAAATATCACATGTACCATTTTTAAAGAAGTTACAAGTCATAGACATTCGTAAATACGTTTTGGTTAATTATACAAAAAAAAATAAAAATAAGTTTATATTTAGCCTTTAGTATTCAATCCGTATACTTATTTTTATTTTTCATCACGATTATGTCATTGACCAATATCATAGCAACTCATTGATATTTATAGAGAGCGATTAAATAATTATATAATTCAGAAATGTATCGAAAGATTTGAACAACGATAAAATGCGAATAAAAATTCCAGGCCACACACTGTTCACGTGTTCAGTTGAGCAGATATGAATGCAACCAAGTAGAACTCTCAACCGTTTAACATTTCGACATAATACCGTATATAGTTAGCAAAGGCCATTCGGATAATAAAATATAATAACTGAAATTATCAGGTTTTGGCAATGTAATTGTATTACTGCGAACGGTTGTTAAGAAATCAGACTTACAAATTTAATAATCAAAGGATTAGGAATTCCAAAACCCTTCCCTAAATTAAACCAAATCAAGGCCTATAAAAGACATTTCAAAAGAAAATAAAGAATAAATACATGAATTAATCTTAATAAAAGATTCGAAAACATCAAAAATATAAACCGCTAATTTGAAGTTAATGATCGTAAAGGTGCCGAAGTTTCACCGCTAATGTTATTATGAGTGCTTAGTGATTATCAAATACTATCATTTGATATTCATATCAAACGAATTGGTAGGTCGTCAAAATACAGCAAGGTCGGAATACTGGATATTTATTTTTATTTTTTTCTCTTCTTATAAAGCAATTATGATAGTCACATATAAAAAAAAAAAAAAAAAAAAAAAAAAAAAAAAAAAAATCAACTACAGGAATCTTGTTTACTACCAGTTGAAAACATTAATGAATGACATTTCCCATCTAATTGACAAGATGGAATTTTCATAGTAATCGAATTTGAAACACGGTACAATTTATTCATATTTAATTAAATTTATTACTGTATGCTTTCGTTCATTATTAGATTTTGTTTTTTTAGATACCGTAAATACTTCACCGATAAACAAATTCGTCACCATCATATAAACAAACCTTAAGCTGTAGATGTTTAAAGTTTGTTGACTGGTTGGAGTTTGATATATCATGACAAAAACAATGCTGAATTACATATATATAAATATTTTGTATCAGCAAACTTATGATTTTGATATAAAATTTTTTGCTCTTATATCTGAAAGACTAAATGCAATGGTGCAATGGTGGATAGTTCATACAAAATTAAAAGCGACAGAATGTTCCAATATACTAATAAAATATATAATTTAGCTATCTTATACCTGAGAACAGAAGGCAAAATGACACGTTGTTTTTTTTAATAAATGAGAGGGCATTTTGTGATTTCACTGAGTCTTATTAAAATAATAATAATAATAATAAAAAATATTATAACATTATATTACAATAAGATTTTACAAATAGCCTGTATAGAAATGTACAGTATGCAGTATGTGTCAGAGCACCCAATGAATTTGGGCAGCTTTCCTTTTTAAATAAAGCGTTTCTCCTTTAAAAACACCGACAATTTTCTCAAAATTTGACATTTTCGATAATTTGCGTCCGTTCTAAACATTGCTTAATTCATGAATGTGACCCTCGAATGCGGAAAAATTCTCGATTTTTAAGGAATGGTACTTTTACCATTTTTCGAACTGAGCTCAGATTAAATCTTCGGAAATATTATCCTAAAGAAATGTCAATATAAAAAATATTGACGAATATTAAATTCACTACAAGTATTTATAATATTTTAGTTGAATAGATACTTCAGCATGGTATGCTCACAAAATTGATTTTATATAGGCTTATTGGAAATCATGAATATTCAATGAAAAATTTAGCCCTCATCTGAATTAAAATTTCTCTGATTTTGAAAAATAAAATGAGAGTACATTTGGTGCCTTATCAGACCATGAAACGCCTTCACGTTAGGGAAAAAAGACAAGAAAGTAAGTATATAAAATTAAATTAAATTTAAATATATATTTCGCTATAGTATTTTATTATAATTTTTGGGGATACATCGAAGTTATTTGATCTTTTAATGCATGTTGACAACAGCGCTGATAGTACGAAGACTCCTTAACAACCATTGATAAGGAGATTCAAAATGGTTCTGAGCATTAATTCCAAGTTATTTCTAGTTTTTATGTAGAATTATGAACATCTTACAAGATAAATCCCACATATATTATTTCACAAAGCGTAAAAATCGGTTTTTCATCAATTATAAGGTCCTACCGTGCTCAAATGCCACGAATGTGGTATCGTTGGATTCAGAATTTCACGGAGCTTTTGCGAATTGCATTCTCAGTGTCCATTTTTTGGTCCAAAATAAAATATCGACCTAAACGTACTGACTCAACGGATCGAAACGAATAAAATTGGGTTTTATGGATTGCGATACGAGCATTAAGACTCAGTTTAGTTCTTTAGAACTAAACTGGGGTTTGCGTTTTAAAGCCCTAAAACCTATCATTTCTGAGATAACGCCTGGGTTAGGCTCCTCCGCCGCACGTGGTCAACTACTTATTGTATTACGTTACAGCAAATGCTAGGACCTGTCGTGTTTAAGTTCTAAAAATGTTGTTTCGTCTGATTTAGACTTAATTGTAGCGTTGAAAAATTGCACTCTCACATTTAGCAATTACAGTATACTCCCACTTTACCAGTTCCCGTTTAACCGACTCTTCGGATAAACTGATGGACGCTGTAAAAGATAAAAATTCTTTTTAAAATCCTTAAAAACATTTATAATTTTGTCATATTCTCAATAAAAAATTTTGTTAAAATTTGTATTATGTTGCGGTTCGATAGGTCTTATCGACATTTTAATAAATTAAAATGTAGGCAAAAAGTCTTTTGTTTTATACTTTCACTTACCTACATATGAAATATATAGTAAGGGGAAGTATTGCGATCGTGAAAAATTTCCACTTCCGGATTTCAAAGGAAATACACGTTTTGGGGTCCCCTGAGTCCAAATAACCAAGTCCCGCGAAATGGACTGTGTGTGTGTGTGTGTGTGTGTGTGTGTGTGTGCGCGCGTGCGTGTGCGTGTGTGTGTGAACAGACTAGCTCAAAAACTATAAACCGTGCGAACCTGAAATTAGGTATTTATTATATGTATATGCCCGCGATGTGGCAGCAAAAATTTCATCAAAATTGCCCAGAGGGAGGAGGTACTTTATTCAATAACTTTTTACATTTTTTTCGATTTTCTCAAAAACGGCTCCAACAATTTTGATTAAGCTGAGTATTTGATGTATTGATATGCCCGAGATATGACTAAAAATTTCATCAAAATTGATCAACCGGAGGGGGGACTTTACTTAATAAATTTTGTCGTGTTTTTTTTTATTTACTCAAAAACGGCTTCAACGATTTTAATCAAACTGGGTATTTGACGTATATAAATGCCAAAGATGTGATAGCCAACATTTTAGAGGAGAAAAAAAGAAAAATATTCAGTCAACTCATAAAACACGTTGAGCCCATGCATGCGGAGTACGCCTTTAATGACAGATCATTGTTCATAATCAAAGCCATTCTGTTCATTTCATGGAAATTATTTGTTTCATGGTAACTAAATGAAATTTTCATCAAGTACATAGAGAATTATAAAATCAGACGACTTGGAGTATCATGCTTGCATTGCCGAATTATCACAAGTATAAACTTTTATTTATTAATAAAATAAATTAGTGTTTTTTATAGAGCAAATGAAAACAAAAATAAGAAATGAATGTGGAAAAATGTGTAACTTTGAGAAGTGGCATTAAAAAAACGCATTAATTTCTATTCTAAGTAAGTTGGTAAGTGAAAGTTGTGTGTTGCGAGCACGCACCAAATTTTTTTATTTTTTACCGTACTCCAGTAAAACAAATCTCTTCGAAGTAAAATTGATCTTGAAACAAAAATCGTATCCTCCATTCATTTCATTAAAAAAGAAATAGCTTCCTATATTTTGACAAGAAATTTCGTCAGTTGACATTAAGGTGCTTATAAAAGAAAAAAAAAAAAAGATTAGTGAAAACTGAATAGATTGATAGTGTAAATTTTCTTAAATTGTTAAATAAAATTGGCCCAAAAAAGGTTTCTTTGATTAATAACTATATAGCCTTTGTATAAAGGTTTGGGTTTTATCGAAATATAGAAGTTATAATAATATATTTTGCTGGTTTTTTATACACTTTTCCGGATTGACCGGCTCATTCACTTAAACGGCAATGTATCCGTTCCGACGAGGAGGGATAAGCAGGAGTATACTTTAGTCATTGGCGGATCTGAGGGGAGGGGTGTGCTGGAGCCCTTCCCTCTGGAAAATTTTTCGTCATTTAAAGATAGAATTTGATTTTCCTTAAAGTAAGGAAGCAAGAACAAAAATGCGCAGAACAGGTAGAATTTCAGTTGTGGGAAGGTGAAAAAGCTGATCGGCAGATCCAAATGAAGGGCTGTGGGGCTGCAGCCTCTCCCGATTAGGATGCAGCCGCTGTAGGGCTGCAGCCTCCCCCCATTAGGATGCAGCCCCCCCCCCTTTACAATCGGCTGGATCCGCCCATGACTGTAATCCAAAATATATATAAAATAAATAAAATCTATTTATGGTGATTCATAGTAACATAGTGATTCATTAGAACTTTGGTTTTATCAACTTACGAGTATCTTTTTTATAACGGGAATTTCAGAAAACTAAAGTATTGAAATAAGAAAAACGAATTTCAATGGTTTCTACGCGGGCTTTATGACACATACACGTTCCACGTTTTTGGGCTAGGCGTTTTACACCTCTAAAACTTTGGTTTTGGTGGGTTAGGCCCCTCAGCTTCACGAGGCTACTTATTGTTTTGTTGCCTCTCCATAGATAGAAACCTATTTGATGTCGTTCTTACCACTTAGAAGACTATCTTCCTCTCCATTGTTAGAAAAATAACCGTAAAAAGCATCTTATAAACTGTTTTTGAAAAAAAAAAAATCAGTAGGGAAGTTAAAATCAGAATCTAGAAAGATTAATTTCCAAGACTATGCAACATTCTTAGTGATTTCGTATATTCCAGGAAGATTATAGGAAACTTTTGTAGAGGAAAACGTCAGAAAATGGAGTTCTTCCTTAACTATTAAACAGAAAAATAATTTATTCTTCCTTGCTGAAGAAAAAAAATTTCACCTTAAGGCCCGAGTGGTTGGGGGAGAGGGGGGGGGGGGGGGGGTACGAACAGGCAAAAAAAAAAAAAGTTCATTTCATAGTTATGTTAAACCTAGAAGTAAAATGTGATACAAATCTTCGTGCGAAGTGCTTCGCACGGGTCCACCTAGTTCTTATTAATTTAACAAATACAGAATATATAGTCCTCAAACAATATGTCTTAATATACATTTAATCATTGTGGGTCATCACAATATGCATATCAAGTTTAGCTCAATGGTATGGAATTAATCGTACACTATACCCACTTCCCCTGTCGGACAGGGTGCCAACGAACCTCTTCAAAGGCCGATCTAGATACCGTCCTCGGAGTGTCGGACCCCCTCGGAGTCGACGCAGAGTTGCCTAATTGCCCGGGTGCTCTCGGGCCACAATGGGGCGAGCGGGTTACACCCACCGGATAAGTAGCAATTAACGACTCGTTCAAAGTCAACGGAGCGAGCACGATGGGGGTTCGTGACTCACGGAAATCGATAACTGACTTAGTCATTTCGGAACGTTATTAGGGAAGGTCGCGGGGTGCAAGTGGCTATGTGTTAATCGCTTGGTTCCACTCGATATGGCACTGGGCCAATCGGAAAATTAATCGATTTCATATAATGCAGAAATACTTCGCTCACGTTTGCCGTAGTACTCAAAAAGCCGCTAAGGTTCTAGGTTTGTGGAATTCCAAAGTACAAGATGAAAAATTAAACCACTAGATGAATGAAAATAGTGATAAATAATAAAATAATAATAATAATGAATAACAAGTGTTTATGGATCAAAAACACGTAAAACTGTACATGGACTAGGCCATCATAACGGACCACACTATCCCTCACAATAAGCCTGATATTTTACTAATATTAAAAGAGAAAAAGCAAGCGAAGATTATCGAAATAGTATGGTACCATCAGATGATAATCTTCAAAAGGTGGTAACAGAAATTATAAGAAAATATCAAGACTTAAGCCCAGAGTTGAAGATACTTTACAATCTTGATAGCGTCAAGGTTTTGTCATTGATTATTTTAACAAACGGACTGATCCCGGAGACAACGGTGAAATCCATTACCGAATTAGATATTCCTCCTAACAGCCTGGAACAGATGCAGAAGGCAGTGTTGCTTGGAACTGCGAGCATTATTAGGAAATTTTTGAACGTTAGAGATTTAAAGTTGTATATGTTACCTTTGACCTTGGTCCGGGTAATGTGGATTACCCGTGAAAAACCGAGAGGAAAATATAAATAAATGAATAATAATAATAATAAAGACCTAACGGATCTGAAGGTACGATGCCGACACCTCAACATACTCCCTACACACCTCTATCCACCCACCGTCATCCAGACCCAACGCTTTTTTTTCTTTCTTGGTCCCTCCCCCTTCCTCATCTGGTAGGCTATACGGGGTTTTCCGGGCCAGGGGAGAGGGTGGGGGATTAATGCCGAGTACTATTAAATTTCCCCTGGCTCCGGGTTTTGAACTTGTTATGTTTAGGTTCTCAATCATATGTTGCCATGGGCAACGCGTATTTTCTAAAGCGTTTGCCCACTCGGCCATCCCGCTACCCAAAAAGTAAGTGCGATGGACATCCCACTTAACTTTACAACAAGACCCAACTTGTATTATATAATCTAGCAAGAATAAATTAGTCTTGTCACCTAAGCAAGCAGTTATATAACGTAGATTTTTTCAGGGTTATTCCCAATGCGTAGTAAGCATATTATTGATAAGGGATGTCGACTATGTTATAAAATGATATTTTAAAATTATAAATACAGGAATCTTGTACAAAATAAGGTAAGTGTGTTGGATATGTTGTGTGCTGGCGAAGTGGGTTAAATGCGAAAGCTCGTAATTGGTGAAAGAGGAAGGTAGGTTAAAGTAGGACGGTTAATCGGGGTGAGTCTACTATCATCAAACATCTAAAAGACAGGTTTAGGGAAAAATAATAGAATATATGTATAAGAAAAGTATAAATCCACATTTCTGACGAATAATAAAAAAAAAACTTAGCAATTTTGTACTACAGTGATTAAAAAACGGTTTAATTTAACAAATAACATAAAATTTTCCACATAATCATACTAAATGATACGTTACTTAAATAATAAAATTACAAGGACGGTAATTTTAAGAACTTTATTCAAAAACAGTCACAGATTGACCTGCTCTAAAATCGAGTGTTATGTAACCGTTTTTCTACTGAGAGAAACACCGAAAGATCCGGAAAGGTTATGTTGTCAATGTTATCAAGACATGTCCGTATTAGGTTATTTACGGGTATTTCACAAATATATGAAATATTTTATAATTATACTAAATAAAAACGATTTTTATTAATTAAAAAAACAAATAAGTAAAGTGATTTAATAATTGTTATCAATAAGAAGAATGCTAGTTTTATATTTATTCTATTTTAATACTATATGCTTCCATTACATTAATAAAGAACATAAAAAAAAACAAAATAACACTCCAAAATTATAAAAATAACGGTTGCATATCTGATATAAAGTACTTTGAATAATTATTTTTCATATAAATATAAAATATTATTTGATTTCATTGATTATTATTAATTTAAGCACATGGGGACGAAGTCGTCCCGAGTCTGTTGACATTGACTCGAATTCCAAGACGATGGCTCATAAGAACCGAGAGGGCGGATATTGCACGCCTGGAATAATTTTATGTTGTGTTTCGTACCCATTTTAAATGGCCAATAATTTTGATATGTTTTAGGAAGGTTAGTTAATATCGTAGGAGGGGTCAACTATGGTGTAGTGGTTAGCATGGCAACCTACAATATTAAAGGTCGCGGGTTCACGTCCCACGTTAGCCTTAGGGTTTTTTAATGGTAGTAAAAAATCCTTGGCTATCCCCCGAATAGGACGTAAAATGGTACTCGTTAAAGATCCCTATCCTGATTATATCTGGATAGGCAAAATTTAGGTCTCCCACAGTAGCATCGCCCGATTAGGACTTACCGTAGGAATTGATAGATTACAGTTTTTTTTTTTGTTTCGTGTTGCCTATAAACCGCATCAGTGCATCGAATATTAATGTATGTTTTTTAATAAAGCATTTAATCGAGCGATTTCTTCAGATCGGTTTCAGCTATACAGAGTGTTGGTAAATGATTACAGGGAATTTGTAACAGCAAACTTCGTTGATAGTTTGAGTTATTCAGAGGCAAGATGGTTGTTAAAGCTTAAGGGGCGAACTTTTATATTTGAACTTCAGGCCATGGTTAGAAAAAAATCGAGATTCTGAAACTTGCTCACTCTGTAATTCCAACTGCCTAGAGGACACTTATCACTTTCTAGGGGGATGTAGCATATTATCCGAATTGAGGCTTGTTTATTTTGGGAAGCCTTCCCTCTCAAGGGGAGAAATTATTTTGTACCTAACTGGTCAACAAGACCCCCGACCTTCATTACGCTATGCTCGCCATGCTTGGAAATCAAGGTACAACTGGTTGTCTGATATAAAAACAGTTTTAATTTTCTTGTTATTTATTTTTATTTTTTATCTTATTTAATGTATGTATTTTTTTTTCCTTTACTCCCTGATCTCTGTAAAATATGAATCCCCTAAATTGTAAAATATTACATCTTATGTCTGTAAAATATTACACTGTAAAACAAAGGCAGCTAACTCTGACAATTAATATTATTCATTCATTCATTCATAAATGTATGTTGTTTAAGTAATTTAGACGGTTACATTTTGCGTTATACAGGCTAATGATTCGTTGAAAGTGATAGGATGGAAGTGTTTGGGAAAACAACAGAGATATTTGCTTTTTGAGGTATATTTTCGGGTTTGTCTGTCAGTTAAGGTGAAGAATTGTGGGTGGTTAGGGTATTATTATGTAGAGGGTACTCACACAAGTTGACTGCCGCGTCCAAGACAGCGATGGCCTCCTCCAAGAGATCCTCCTCAGCCAAAGCCACCCCCTGCTCCCTCAACCGCTCCGCCTCCAGCTCCTTGGGCCACCACTTCTCGGTGGCCGCTTTGATGAGCACGTTCTGCTCCACCCCCGGGGACACGAGGGCCCCGCAGTGCGGACACTCCTGCCCCAGACAGCTCTTGCAGCCGGTGTACCCGCAGGGGAGGGTGACCGGGCTGCGCGGTAGCCACTGACATACGACACAGCACAGCGGAGGACACCTCGGCGCGAGGACGCCGGTGACCGCCTCCAAGAGGACGCAGCCGGACCTGAACAAGACGCTGCCGCCCCGACTGGCCCCAGACACGGCGGGTCCCAACTGCTCCGTCTTCAAAGCGAGCATGTCGAGCACTGAGCGGTCCGCAGGCAGAGGGCTGCCCCCCACTCCCCGCCCCAGTATCGCGTCCCGTTCAAGCATCTCTGCTGCCCCTCCTCCTTCCCCTACTCTTAAATAGTGCACGCTATCTCTTTCTTATCTCCTCCACCTTTTGCTTTACAATCGCCTTCCACCGGTTTGTTTATTTACCTATTTTTTTTTTTTTTTTTGCTTCATCCAGATCCTGCTTGTCGGCCGCTTCCAAAGGCGTGATTAGATTTTATTGCCGTCGTTGACAACTGAGATTTTCCACAAGCACGCTTCTCACTACATTGGCATCAATTAGGTAGAAATCTAATTATTCTTCGCCTCTATAATTTAATTTACAGTCAGTAGACGGAGCTCGGAACGTCACTTAATACCACTGAGGCTAATCGGAAGATGAAACAGAGGGAGTCCAAAATTTTTCCATTCCAGTTATGATTAGGAAAGGAATCTATAACGAATACCTGACATCCGCGGAACGCGAACCCGTGACCTTTAGTATTGTAGGTTGCTATACTAACCACTAAACCATAGGTGACCCCAAGAGTGGGGTGGCGGGATGTCCGAGTGGGCAAACGCGGTAAAAAATACGCGTTGCCCATGGCAACGTATGATTGAGAACCGAAAGATAGCAAGTTCAAAACCCGGAGCCAGGGGAAAATTTAATAATGCTCGACATCAATCCCTCACCCTCTCCCCTGCCCCGGGAAACCCCGTATAGCCTACAAGGCGAGGAAGGGGAGGACCTATAAAAAAAAAAAAAAAAAAAAAGTGTGACCCCAAGAATGCTTCTTATCTAAAAAATTATATTAATTATATAAAAAAAAAGTTATTACATTTGATTTTATTTTGAAAATCATGTTTTATTTGTACATATACATTTAATATTATCTCGCGCCTATCCCTCAATTTTTGGTCTTTTCAATTGTTATCGCCAAGAGATTGTTAGCTTCTACTCTTAGATCCGTGATTTCGCTTTCCTTAAATTCTTTTTTACTTTTACTTACCTATATCTTTTTTTTTTTTTTTTTTTTTTTCCGTACCCCTACCTGGCCATGTGTGGCATTCGGAGGGTTACTCTACAGGTGTAACCAACCTATTCTAACCATGGTGGGAGGGTCGAGATTTATTCCGTGGGGCCTCCACGGAATAAAAGTCAACCCTCCCAGGGCGGATTCGAACCGCCGCCGTTCGGCTCGAGCGTGCAACAACGGGTCGCGCTCCTACACGCTCGGCTATCCCGGCCCTTCACTTACCTATATATGAAATATATAGTAAGTGGAAGTATTGCGATCGTGAAAAATTTCGACTTCCGGTTTTCTACGGAAATACACGTTTTGGGGTCCCGGAGTCCAAATAACCAAGTCCCGCGAAATGGTCTGTGTGTGTGTGTGTGTGTGTGTGTGTGTGTGTCTGTGTGTGTGTGTGTGTGTGTGTGTGGGTGTGTGTGTGTGTGGGTGTGTGAACAGACTAGCTCAAAAACTATAAGCCGTGCGAATCTGAAATTGGATATTTAGTGTAAGTATATGCCCGCGATGTGACAGCAAAAATTTCATCAAAATTGGTCAAACGGAGGGGGTACTTTATTTAATAACTTTTTGCGTTTTTATCGATTTTCTCGAAAACGGCTCTAACGATTTTGATAAAACTGAGTATTTGATGCATTAATATACCCGAGATTCGACTGAAAAAATTTCATCAAAATTGATCAACCGGAGGGGGTACTTCACTTAATAAATTGTGTCCCACTTTTACGTGTTTTTTTTCATTTACCCAAAAACGGGTTAAAAGATTTTGATCAAACTTAGTATTTGGTGTATGTATGTGCCCGCGATGTGACAGTAAAAATTTCATCAACATTGATCAAATGGAGGGGGTACTTTAATTCATAAATTTTGTATCATTTTCACGTGTGTTTTTTATTTATTCATAAACGGCAAAAATAAGAAATGAACATGGAAAGATTTGCGTCTTTGTGAAGTGGCAATTAACAAAAGATGTCAATTTCTAATCTAAATAAGTTGGTATGTGAAAGTTGTCTGTTGCGCGCACGCACCAGATTTTTTAAAAATCTTTTTACTCTTTCCATTTAATTAGCTATTTTTATAATGCCTCATAGTCCATTCCCGTCAATTTTTTTGGCTCTGTGTTATGTGAGTGCACCTAAATATGACTAGTGAGCAAAGAGATGACCTCTAATTACGCAGACTACATAACAATTTTAACAAAACATCAAAATCCGTTACATGCTTCACAAACGTTGCTATAAAACTTACATAAATTAAATGACTGGTGCAAATTATAGGAAATGAGACTTAATCTCAATATATAACTTTTACTCTCCGAAAAAATATTTGTCCACCAATTTATATCCAAAATATCAAAATTCCTCAAACAGACATCGTACAATACCTCGGACTTACGCTCGATAAAAGGATGATATGGGGGAGGAAAACCGTTAATAAACCAAGAAACCTACCACTTTTTACCAAATCCTGAAAAAAAAAAAATTTTAGACAAAACTAAATACTTGCTTAAACCTACATGGACATACTGCTCACAGATATGGCATTGCCAAAAAAAACAAATTTACAAAAATTTCTATTCAATTCAAAATTATTACGGCTAATTTCAAAAGCACCTTGGTACGAGACTAATCAAACCTTAAATACTGACTTTAACTAGCCAACAGACGATCAACACATAAATACTCTTTACTATTTAATAAAAATAAAAATAAAATTATGAAGAAATAAATTAATTAATATCAAAGTTGTTATAAACAGCAAGTTACTCACCTACGCAACTCACAGAGATCAAAGAAAATGAGAGGAAAAAAAAAAAGAAGGCAGTGACGCGAATCCGTTCTTGGAATATCGTTTTAATGTTCTTCGAATATACTCTGCAGGAATTTAAATCAAATTCCTAGAACACTCCCCCTTCTAACCAAGTGCCTAACAATGCTTTATTTCAGTAAGAAGGGAAATAAAAGTAGGATGAAGCGGGGGCAGCTTAATGTTAAGGCACTCAACTACTCTGCTCAATATCACGAGTTCGATTCTGGCAAAAGCAGGATATCTTTAATATTCTGTCACAGATCCCCTCAGGGTCTGAAAAGGCATCTTTTTCAAGTGGCACTCATAAACTTAGCTTATGGACCTCAGTTTTTTGGCTAGAAAGTGGAAGGAGTCATATTTCCAGCTATAAGAGTATTACAAGTATAAAGTTTGTTTACATACTTTTCTTTGTTACAACAATGACAAAAATACCAATTTTTTTTTGTTCATGAGATAAATGATAAAATGAGAACTAGGTTTATATATAATATGATCAAATGTAAAATATTTAAAGTATCCAGTATCTACTGCACCCAAGAACCTTCAATTGTTGGAGTGGTATAGGTTTTTTTTTTCATCGATACCAGTAAGTTTGAATAGCTCCCACTTGTAAACATATTGATATTTTCGAAAATTCATCAACTGTTTGAGGGATATGAATGAAAGTGTTACCTGTCATAAGCAGGTATTCTTTCTATAAATGAATGAATTTATATAAATGAATGAATTTATATAAATGAAAATGTTCTTTATATAAATGAAACTTATAAAATATAATTTTATTTTATCATTGATTTTAAGTATCATTTCGCAACATGTGAAAAAAAAAACATTTTCGGGAAAAAATTTACATTTTATTTTCACATGAAAAAGAGGAAATCTATATAAATAAAGATGAAATTCCGTTTGTTTGTTTATTTTTTCTTTACAGAAATCCATACCATTTGTCCTAAATTCTCCAAATTTCGCTTAGTGGTTCTTTCTTTCCAGGTGCAAACACCTGTCCATATTAAAATTGCATAACTTCAGCCGATCTTCAGCTGATATTCTTTATTCTCCAAATTTCGCTCATTGGTTCTTTGATAACAGATGCGAACACCTGTCCACATTAAAATTGCATAACCAGCCGATCTTCAGCTCATATTCTTTATTGTTATAAAAATCGTTTTGATCTCGCTTTACATTGGTTTTTACGAAATCGACCGTTTGAGTCGAGAAAAATATCACTTTATAGATTTTATAGATTTAAAAAATGAAATTCTCCGAGTAAAACCGGTATATAAAGCTAGTTTATTATATTTCACCAACAGGTTCCCTTTTTTATATGTTTTGTAATATACAGTATTAATTATGGAAATCTAAATTTATGGTTAATTTTAATCCAATTGTAATAATGCAGAAGTAATTTCTTATAAAAACTATTTATTAAAAATCAATACCGTCTCTCTAAGAATAATGCAGCCTTACAGAATCATAACAAATAAAGAAAAAAAAAATACATTACTATATTCAAATCTTGTTTTTGTGCTCAAGATCCTATGAACTGGGAACTCCTAAGAAAATAGCCTCAATGAACAAACAGATTTCAGTTTGATAATTATGTTTTAAGATAATATTTCATGTTGGGGAGAATGCCACTGCAACGTGGGAACCATGGCTTGCAGCAACGTGAGGTTTGGGCTACCCCCTCCAGGCTGTCAGTGCTCCAGCAAGCAACAGAATATCTCTAAGGCCCGATGCAGACGAGCGGCATTTTTCTGCGGTCCGGCCATCCGCCTATAGGCTTGCCGGAACAATGGACCGACCGGATTATACCATTATACTCCAGGTAACCCTGACCACAAGCCTACAGGCTTATAGGCCAGACACCTATAACCGGTACACCGGTAAGGCACGGTTCGGGGGTTTACTGTTCGAAGGTGAAGTTCGTTCAGAGTAAGAAGAACTCACCGCGAGGGTAAAGGTCTCACCAGGCCTACTGCATCAACTGAAAAATGTGTACCCCTACAAGAAATGCCCTCTCTGTGGATATTTCAATTTAGTTCAAAACTAGAATGCATCTTTACTTTCCGGTCATTTGAGGTACGATAACCCATGAGAACTTCGTTTTTTTAAATAATTTATTTTTGAAGAGAAAAGATGTGGCTCCGCCGGGAATCGAACCCGGGTCTTTCGCGTGACATGCGCGGTATGCTAACCATTACAACACGGAGTCGCCTCCAAACAGCGCCCAATCCCTCCTCTTCACAGACACCTCTCCCACGATCTCGCAAGTTTTGCGAGTATTTACGGGAGGTGGACAATTTTTGTCCAATTTTGGGCATCTCTTGACTTTCGTCAATTTTTAAATTATTTTATATTAATTTAACCATTATTGTTGATAACCACCCTTGTTTTTAAATTATTTTAAATAATTTATTTTTGAAGAGAAAAGATTTGGCTCCGCCGGGAACGAACCCGGGTCTTCCGCGTGACATGCGCGGTATGCTAACCATTACACCACGGAGTCGCCTCCAAACAGCGCCAAATCCCTCCTCTTCACAGACACCTCTCCCACGATCTCGCAAGTTTTGCGAGTATTTATGGGAGGTGGACAATTTTTGTCCAATTTTGGGCATCTCTTGACTTTCGTCAATTTTTAAATTATTTTATATTAATTTAACCATTATTGTGGATAACCACCCTTGTTTTTAAATTATTTTAAATAATTTATTTTTGAAGAGAAAAGATTTGCCTCCGCCGGGAATCGAACCCGAGTCTTCCGCGTGACATGCGCGGTATGCTAACCAACGGAGTCGCCTCCAAACAGATTTTTTTATCAAAAATAAATTATTTAAAATAATTTAAAAACTAGGGTGGTTATCCACAATAATGATTAAATTAATATAAAATAATTTAAAAATTGACGAAAGTCAAGAGATGCCCAAAATTGGACAAAAATTGTCCACCTCCCGTAAATACTCGCAAAACTTGCGAGATCGTGGGAGAGGTGTCTGTGAAGAGGAGGGATTTGGCGCTGTTTGGAGCATACCGCGCAAGTCACGGGGATGACCCGGGTTCGATTCCCGGCGGAGCCAAATCGTTTCTCTTTAAAAATAAATTATTTAAAATGATTTAAAAACAAGGGTGGTTATCCACAATAATGATTAAATTAATGTAACATAAGAACTTCGCTATTTTTTAATACTTCAAATAATTTGAATGTTCAAAAGTAGTGTGCTTTTTTACCTACATCCATTGTATACACAATGTAAATATAAATAAATGCAATCATCATATAAGCACATAAAAAATTTAACTACTTTATTTACTCAAATCGAAATTTTCATTGGATTTGAATTGTAAACAAAGATATTCATGCGTGAATACTACAATTCTCTGGATTGATTAAATATTAAATTTAACAGCTTGTTTTTAAAACATGGTTATATAAGCCAGCCAGCATTAAAATACATGGATAACAACATTTTAACCAGGTAATAATTTCTTTAATTCTTATCACTATTTAGGTTAAACTAAACAAAGTAAATTTGGGTAACATGGGACAAAGATATAGCTTGTCTAAATTCACAATACCTGATAATACTTGTACGCTTAGAGTCCACAAAGGAGGCAGCCATGACATCAGAAAAGTATTATATAATATTTCGGTATATTTTAAAATTCCAAAAATAAATACAAATTCAAGGAGTTTCTATCCTTGGACGCGTGTCCTTTTTCTTCCGTAAAAAACACCTTTCACAAAGATTTAAAAAGCCTATATATTATTCCTAAAACCAATCAAATCCATTTGAATATCATTAATATTAAACATTGCAATATTTTATTTTTCGGCAAAAAAAATTGAAAATCGATAAAAATGTAAATTACTTTACGTGTTTTTTAAAAATTATTTTTGACCTAATTAAATTAAAATGGTTTATTTAAAAATAAAATTGTGAGATCTACTGATAACTCCTCATGAATAAGAAAATGTGAGATAAACCTTGGAAATGTACATGACACAAAAAAAAAAAAAAAATGCTTTAAACAAGATTTTTTCAAGAAAAATATGTTTGTTTTTTTTATTTAAATCTTTTAGTATTTTCATCAATATATTGTAACCAACCGCATCATTAATGCAAGAGTTGGACATCTTGAAAAAACACAATTAGGGAAAATGAGGAAAATAAAATTGAACTTTATTTAATCCTCAAAAAATTATATCTATTCCCCTGTTTCAGGTTTTAATTCAAGAAAATATTTTGCCTTTATAAGTATTTCCTTTAAGTTATAAGCTGGAAAAATATGTATAAAATGGAAACTTCTGTAATTGATTCACTATGTTTTTATTAAAATCGTCTAGCTTTTGACCAGATAAAATTTTAATTAATAAATAATTATAATAAATAGGAGCATAATAATAATAAAAGGAGCCAGGGGAATTTTAATAATACTCGGCATCAATTCCTCATCTTTTCCCCTCGCCCAGGAAATCCCCGTATAGCCTCAAAGGGCAAAGAGAGGAAGGAACAAACAAAAAAAGAAACTAGTTATATATTGTTCTGCACGAAATAAGATGTCTTTTAATGGATGTTGTGCTAGTAAGAATATTTTTGGAGCATATTTTGCCATTATAAGAAAAAGAGTCTTCTCAACTCTAGGAAGGTTTCACCATATCTACGTATCCCTGATTGCAGCGTAATGTGTTTTATGCTAACTCCAAACAAATATTTATTTTTTTCAATTTGTCCGCACATAACTTTGCAGAATTTTGAAACTTAGACGAGACCTTGAGACAGGTCATTGCCAACAATGTGCTTAATTAACATTTTAACCACTAGTTTTACGAAAGCCCAACGTTTTCTGTTGCATTTTTCTCAAATCTATGATTTTGTGTTAACATTTTAAGAGTTAAGCTGCAAGCTTTGAGGTTTGGTTTCAATTGTACAGGTTCTGCAAGCGCATGAGCATTTTTCTTTGCAACATCGTGCAATTCGGACCAAAAACTTTAAAATAGTTCTTTTGAAGCACCACAGGTGCACGAACCATAAACGATTTTGCTTCGTATGATAGCCTTGTTTTTATTTTATAAGCTGCTTCTATCCTCATATTCTTCCCGTGTCTTGTTCTTTGTTTAGTATAGTATTGGTAAGCCATATTAATTTAATTAATAGTCTGGAAATTAACAATATTTAACATCACCTATGACGACACACTTTATCTGAAACATTATCAACGTTCGATGATATTCAAATAATAATATGAGATAGGAAACAATGGCTTATTAAATATTAAAACATTGTGACGTAATAAGTTGATGAAAATAGTTGTAAGAGGTAAGATAAACATTCCACGTGTTGCAAACTATTATGTAATAACGCCTTAACAAATAAATTTGCCTCGTGGCTAAAGAAAATAATTCAGTACCTTCTGAGCTATCAAGTTGCAAATCGATGTCTCATTATCAAATTTGCAAGAACGATTAAGCTTTTATATAACCTTACAGACAGAAGACACCTTTTTAATCCAGGAAATTTTAAACCAATCAATCAAAATTAGTATGTATTTTGTTATAACTATTACAGGGTGGCCCAATGATATTTCTATAAAACAAAAGATTATCTTGTATAACAATATATATATCTATAAAACAAAAGATAATATTGTTTTTCTTCCTAGTTTGTATTCCTTTGTAACAATAATCAACATCAGTACATCTATCCAAATATATTCCAAAAGAATGAATGGCAAATTCAGGACTCAGGAGAGGGCGCGGTTTATATTTATCTTCCCTTCTTAATGATGAGGAAACAAATAAACTATTACAATTTCTATACAAAAAGAGCTTTTACTGAGTAAACTTTTATGTCCTCAAGAGAAAAATCGATTGCATTTGAATATTTAATAGTTAGTTACAACGTTGCTATATACCCTTGCTATATATTAGAGAAACGCGCCCCCCCCCTTGGAACATTTTTGGATCCGCCATTGTCCCTAGGTTTCGTAAAGTTCCCTATCTATTTGCTTTTCTTCTTCATTATTTTGTGTCGGATAGGAAGCTGCTCAGTTGTTCTCCAGAGCTCATAATTGCTGATCTTCTCGAGCCACCAGATCTCCCGTATAATGATGATGCAAAGGGTATTATATTCTGTAGCATATATTGTAAAACTTATGTGGGTTAAATGGGTTAAATGTGGGATAAAAATAATAATTTACAATGCCACACAAACAATGAAAACTGAAGTAATCAACAAGGTTACAAAAAGTATCAACTTAAACGAAACAGTAACACAAAAGTAACCATACGATTTGAGCTTAAGAACCAGACTAACTATGCCGTTCATCGCTCCTTATATTTAGTCTGAATCGGAACAGTCCAGAACGTTCTCGACAAGCGCAAAAGGTTCTCGAATAGTAACTAGCACGTACTAGAACAGTTTGTTCCAACACCAAGTCTAGATCGCTTTTAAATCACATGTTTTGTGTTTTTTTTTTCCCCATCGCTTCAATTCTGTATCAGTCAACAAAGACGTTTATCCGGGAGGAGTCCTAAGCAGCGGATCTGTTTAAGAGGGATACATGGGGAACTGACCAAGGATATTTTATAAGAGGTCTTATGTTTACGAAGAAGAACCCATTTTTAAAAAAATAATATATTTATTGAAATTTAAAAATACTGCATTAAGTAAATGGATAAGCGTGAATAGAAACTATCCACTGATAGCACTCATCTAATATTATTGAACTTTAAAATCTAGAGTCCATCTTTATTTCAGACGCCTGGTCGTTGGAATCGAGGAGGAAGCGAGGGTGGATACAAGTTGAGTCGAATGGGTCTGGAGTTCAGGCCCGATGCAGACGAGCGGCATTTTTCTGCGGTCCGGTCTATAAGCCTATAGGCTTGCGGTCAGGGGTACCTGGAGTATAATGGACCGACGGGATTATACCATTATACTCCAGGTACCCCTGACCACAAGCCTTTAGCCTTTAGGCCGGATCGCAGAAAAGGGTCGTCCCTGTGCATCGGGCCTTAGTATGAAAAGAACGGTATCTGAATCGGGCTAAACATATGGCATATTATGGTCTTTGTGGATTATTGTTTTGTAAGAATTACGGATTTTGGATAGTAGGGATTGGATGCGACAGGAATTAAAAGGTTTGGTGGAGCCCCAAAGCTCAATACCGTAAGTCCAAACCCAATTTCGATAGATCTGCCTGAACGCAGGCCTCCCATCTCCTTATAGGCCTGCCCGTAGGTTTTTCATTCTAGTATATTCTTTTTGGAATTTGTTCATTACTAAGTTTCGCAATTTTACTCGCCCATTTTATTCGTCTCGCTGCTATCACGTCAATTATATTTACCGGGTACAGTTTACTCAGATTAGCCTTGTGTTAGCGTCTAAATATGCGTCTCCAATATCCACCAATAGTTTTGTAGATTCGAATTTTTAAGTTTAAGGATAAGAATGTGAATTTTCTAAAATTAAGAAGTAGGACCATTACTGGAAATGTGGTTAAATTTAGGTAAACCATTAACTTTTTTTTTTTTTTTTTTTTTTTTATTGAAAGAATTAATACATTCTGCCACAATCAAGGGCATTATATTAGGGCTGTATTCTGGACACATTCACTCAATAACTATATACAAATGTACATAAAAAAAAAGAGATAGTAATAATAATAAATAAAATGTAAATCTCGAAATAGGAAAGAGAAAAAAAAAAAAGAAGAAAAATAAAACAATAATAAAATAAAAATCATCTAAATTAAATAACATACATTCATACCTATATACAATATATACATTCACAGCCTGGGAAACTCCGATTCCCGCTTTGCAGCCCATTTATGGAAGACAAAGCAAGACTCTGGAGGATCCCAGTGCTTCTCTCCCAGCCGCATCACTGTGATTATAAACCAGTGGAGACTGGGTGAGAGCACTCAGCTACAATCAGGCATGACTTGAGTGGAGAAGCTGGCTATTGCCAGAACTCCAATAGTAATTACAAGAGGTCTCTTGGCCACTGCCGTTTCAACCTCCTGGGAGGATTGTAGGGATGGTTGGGGCATGATAGGGATTGAGCTGAAGGATCAGGATGATAGGAAAGATTCTGATGAAATTTGGATGGGATAATGTCTAGGACAAATGGAATGTTGAGGTCGTAATGTAAGGTTTTGTTTGTGACGTAATATGGGGCATTGACTATGGTTCGAAGGACTTTGGACTGGAAGGACTGGATACGTCTGATGTTCGAAGGTTTTGCCGTTCCCCACAGTTCGATGCCGTAAGTCCAGATGGGTTTTAATATGGTCTTGTAAATTAATAATTTGTTGTCAGTTGAAAGTTGAGATGTTTTGTTTAGTAGTCTATAAAATTGTCCAAATCTTCGATTAGGTTCTTGTCTTTTATGTCTAGTATGTGGGTTCCATGTTAGTCTTTTTTCTAAAATGAATCCCAGGTACCGGACTGTGTCTGAGACAGGAAGCTGTATTGAGTGGAAAAGGATTGGTGGACAGGGTCTGCGTCGAAGGGTGAAGGTGATATGTTTACATTTTGATTCATTTATTTTAATGCGCCAGTTGCTGCACCAGTGCTCAATCAAGGAGAGGTGACTTTGGAGGTTCAGGGACGCTGTTTCAGGATTCGGATGGGATGAAAGGATGGCGGTATCATCGGCAAAGGTTGCAAGAAAGGTGTTGATCGTAGGGATATCGGCGGTGTAGAGGATGTAGAGAACTGGAACCAGGACGCTGCCTTGAGAAACCATTAACTAGTAGTGATTTTTTGACAATTAGTGGGCAAACTTTTTCGTTCACTCCAACGAAATTGTTTGCAGCATGGTCTTAGATGTGTCAAATCTATGATTGAGATTGATATCGAAATTTCATCATCCGTAAATGTTTAATACGAAACAACATTACGAATTTACAGATTTACAAACAACTAAATGAGGTAGCTGATCATGAGATCGGCTCGTGGAGGAAAAAAATATTGTAAACTTTTTATCGCAAAAAGCCAAGCAACGGTGCTTCCTAATTATTGGTGAAAGCAATCGTACATTATGACTGTCCTGGAATAAGAATTCCGTTTTTAAAACACCTTCACCTATTTTCTCTAATTACTGCCTAAGTAATATCATTATATTCATACCTTCAACCGTATTTCAATTAGTATTTATGACGAAGGTTAAATTTAACGGTTACATATTTTTATGATTCATTAATCTGACGGTTAAAGGTCTCGATAACATTTGCACAGGGACAAGGCGGCGAGGTCTGAACGGCTCATTACGGAAAGTAACTGCGCCACGGATCAGACAATTCCATTAGGCCTTGTGCGTGCAACTTGCGAACAAATTACATAACGGCTCGGCAAATAGTGTTGTTTTCGAATCCCTCTGCAATTCCCAATATTACGCAACAAAAAAAAAAAAAAAAAATGGTTTGATAACAAACGATTCCTACTCATCTCAGCATAAATTTTATTTTTATATTATTTTTATTGAGTATTTAAAAACATAAAATGTAAATTTATTTATATTTTTAATATTTGTATGCTACCTTTCCTTATAGAAAATATTAAATTTCATTTCAAGTGTCGAGACCTGGGTCTTGCGCAACCACTTACTTATATAAGGTATGAAAATAAAATTTGAATAGATGTCTTTATTTACGAATACACAGATAAAATTTTTATATACCTGCTAGTATGATTTTTTTGTGCATTCAAGTCATGAACTCTAAAAAAGAATGATTTCTTTTTCAAGTTCCCGGAAGTTTATTTTAAAAAAATAGAGTATATTTGATACAAAAGTTTTCCAAATCTATAAGATGTTCAATATAGTAATATTTTGCTTTTTTATTTAAGATCAAAAATTAGTTAGTGGGTGAACGAGTTTTTTTTTTCCTTGTTCGACAGTGCCCAGGAACTGTGAGTTCGGTGAAGAATTTTTTCTGGCGTAGGAGGAAAAAGACTTAGCCTGCCATCATTCTCTGTATTTCACCCATTAATTAATTTTGATCATACCATGAAACTGGTTAATTAAGCCATGTATATACTTAATAACTAAGAGATCGAGATAAAACTGATCGCAATGATCAGTAGTTATGGAACTAAGAAAAAATAAAATGGAATAAAGCCTTAGCGAGCCCGTAGGTTCGATGTCGACAATAACAATCCTCCCCCCCCCCCCCTCTGTCCAATCCCAAATCCACAAGATTACCCCTCAACGAATCTTCCCACCTTCGCCTAGGCCTAACCATCGGACGTTTTCCAGTCGGCAAAGCGTTTATCAATCTTTTAGGTGCCTGGGTGCCACCAAAGAACCTCACTCCAAAGGACGCAGCCATAATAACCAGGCTAAGCATTGGTCACACGAAGCTAAATCACATCCACCTGCTTATTGGACTTCACCAGCCAACTTGCCAAACTTGCGATAATGCTCCTCTTACAGTGGAACACCTGTTCGAATGTCACAAATACTCGAAGGAACGCCGCGACCTCAACATCATAACGCCGTATCCCTATAAAGCAAACGTCATACAAAAAACCCTAAGGTACCTCAAGAGGAAAAAATTAATGCCATAAATTTAAGAATATCAGTCGTTGCTAATGGTCTAGGCAGTCGAAGCGACATTAAACAACATCAAATAAAAAATAAAACTCAAATAATCAAGAAGGTTTCATCAAGTATCAACTTGTAAAAACACTTTTGACAAAAACGTAACCATATGATCGATCTTCAGAGCAGGGGCCGACTCAGCAAGAAATCATCGAATTCGGCACGAAAGCAGGGGTCATGATTTCCAGTCTCATACTCATATGCCTAACACTACTTTTTTAAATGAGATTATTACCTTGTAACAAGAAGGGCGGCGATCTAAACAATCAAAAGTGTTATGTTTAGGGAATAGTAACTTCCTAATTGCATAAACATACAAAAAAATTCAAAATATTTGGGGGGGGGGTCACGATCCCTGTGAGCCCCCCTCTCCAGGAATCGCCCTTGCTTCGGAACAAGACTAACTCTCGAGTCTATCGTTCCTTATATTTAGTCTGAATCAGAAAGTCCAGAACGTTCTCGACAAGCGTAGAAGGTTCTCGGACATCCACGAACATGTACTAGAAAGTCACAAACATGTACTACAACAGTTTATTTCAACTGTTCCAACAAAATTCTAAAACTCTTTTAAATCATATGTTCTTTTTTTGCTTTTCTTTTTTTTCACGTTACAATATGTTTGTGATCATCAGAATAGATCAAGGTCAATGGAGACAATGTGGGCTCACTTTGTAAGGGGCAATATGGCTGCCCGAGAACTGTGACGTAGTTGGACGCATCTGTGATTTATCAATGAATTGATAACCTTGGATAGCCAGTGGGATGGCATCACTCCATTGTTTATGTTCTAATTGTGTATTATCAAATAAGTACTATAATTTATTTAACCTAATTAATTAAGTTTTTAGTTAATAATTTGATGAAAAGATTTAAATAATTTTACAGTAGGTGGTTTTTGATAAATATGGGGTGGAAGATATGCGCAGTCGCTATATGCAAGAACATCCAAAAAAATTCACCACAATTATCATTTCATAGGTAAGCTTAAATCTTGAACTTTTAAGAAATATAAAATTGATTTATTGTAATGTATTGAATATGTTCATGTAATTTTATATTTTGAATATATATTTTTACATAAATAAATTGTTTAATGCACATTATTGTTTTTTTTTTTAAATTTCTATATTATCATTAATAAGCAATACATTTTATTGATGTTTCTTTACCTACATTGGCTTTTATTGAATTTTATAAATGAAAACTATAATCTATTTATAACCTATAACTTTTAGGTTTTTATTTATTTCAATTAATAAATCTTTCCTGGTTGAAATTATTAATTCATTAGCGAAAATCCAATGAGTGGGCACACCAGATATAAAGAATCATCAAGAAAATATAATTAATGGGTATGTACATGCAAGATTATTTCAGTATCATGAAAAGTAAAAACTATACCAAACCTAATTTTTTATATACTAAAAGTATAATGTTCGTGAATAATGATTGGCTTTGCGGAAATAAAATCTCAGTAGTGAAATCAGAATATGTATTTCATTTCAACCTATAACGAGAAATTATAGTATTGAAAGAGAATTCAATACTCATGCGCTGCGTCATGCGTCCGGTGACGTAAGTGGGAAGAGGTCGTGCTGGTTTGTCTACCTAAGTGAGCCCACCTTGTCTCTATTTACCTAGAGATTAGATAATGTAAGAAATTTGTATGATAGGTTGATTGATAGGATTTTTAGTTCAACATCTTTTATTTTGAAAAAGCTAATGTTTCGATCCCAAGTGGATCTTCATCAGGGCTTATCGAGTCCAGAGTAATACAGAGTCTCTGTATTACTCTGGACTCAGAAGTCCTGATGGTAGATAGATAGATAGATAGATAAACATGTTTCAGAAGCCCTGATGAAATCCACATGTAGGGATCGAAACGTTGGCTTTTTTTCGGAATAAAAAATGTTGAATTGAAAATCCTGACTATATCGTAAAGAGGTGTGTGGTTACCTGGTGTGTAGTGGTTAGCATGGCAAACTACAATACTGAAGGTCGCGGATTCGCGTCCCGATGTGGTCCTAGGATTTTTTAATGGGCGTAAAAATTCCTTGGCTATGCCGTCCCTCGCATATGACGTAAAATGGAGGTCCTGAGCCTGTACGATGTCAGGTATTCGTTAAAGATCTTTATTATAATTATCCCTGGATAGGCAAAATTTAGAACAGGATAGGCATCGTCCCGATTAGCCTTTGTGGCACAGTTGACTATTTCTCAACTCTAAGAAATTTTAGTTGTTTGGACCAAACGTTTCTTTGGTATTTTATTTTCTGTTTATTTTCCCTCACGCGGACTTAAACCTAGCACTTTAGCCTTAATACTTATTTCGATGAAATTATTACTTTGGACCCTGACTGCTTCAAGTTGACCTTTTATTATAGCCTATGTGGCCTACAAATTCGCCTGTTCATTGCCGCAGTTGCGTAACGACTTGGCAGCCCTTACAACGCTATAAACTCTCAAGAACGTAATAATTTCAAATTTATTATTGTCGTATTTACTTATGAAAATCATTATGGATTATCTATTAAAATATTGTAAAACTTATGTCGTTTTGAATAATTTTATTTAAAGAAAATCATAATTTACAAAGCCTTTACAAAAAGTATTAACTTGTAGAGCAACACAAAAATAACCGTATGTATGATCCGAGCTTCGAAACAAGACGGACTTTCAGTCAACAAAAATGTACCAAATTAATCTTTTGCCACAATACATATTAAATGAATTCAGAATATAACACATTATGATATGAGATATCAGTAGGTTTTACCTGAAACAGGTTATGAATAGCGAGAAGTACTTATCAAAACATAAAACATAAAAATTTAATTTTATAAATGAGATAAATAATGTTACTTTATAACTTTTTATAATAATAATGTACATTTTTTTTTGTTATTTGAATTCACAATTTCTATTTATTTTAGTGCTAATTGGTGCACTATTATTTTGGTTAATATGTCTCTTAATAAAAAAATTAGATTTGATGTTTTACTCACACGTAAAAAGGCGAAAAAACTTAACTACCCATGGGAAAACACGAATTTTCCTAGTCCAAGCCGTAAAAAATAGATTTGGCTAATGGATGCTAACCAATCCTAAATATCGAAAGAAAATGTAAGAAAAAAGTTGTCACAATAAATCAACTTACACCGCCATCTGTTGGAAATTTATAGAACTTAAAAATAATCACATTAAATTGTAGTTTCAATTATTCTCAAATAGATGAAATATTGAGGCCAATAATCGAGATAAAAATATCCTGTCTTTTAAGTTGGAGAAAAGTACACACAATGAGCCAAATTTAATAAGGATCGGTAGAGTAATTTCTGAGTTTACTCCCGAAAAACATTGAGGCACGAGATTTATTTATATAAAGATATTGGAACAGTTATAAAACAAAAAAAAAATCACTATAATCTCTTTTTATCTATTTATTTTATTGCATGTTCATCTTAATTTTTGTATAAGAGGTAATTATGCTCGAAATAACTTCCCATAACACCTGTTCCATAATCGTTAATAAAATTCTTTCTTACAGGCCAGCCGGACAATGGGACAGTATCACCTTTCGGCAGGGTATTATTTAATGTTTGCTTCAGGGTAATTTCGGAGTGAATAATAAGAGGGAATAATAGCCGCAATTACGCTAAGGTTAGTTACATGATAAGGAGCAGGCGGGGACCATAACTGAAAAGTTCATCTTCAACGAGGAACGGATTACATAAAGAGCGTTGGCCATGTAACTAGTTACAGATGCTGTCACAGATCCTGAATAATGTAACAGTTGCATCCGCAAAGTGGTTTCAATGCAGTGACCTGTGAACAGTTAGTATGCAAGGCTGTGACTCCAATCACTTTGAGGTTACTAATAGGGGAAATAAATGGATCCGATGGGTTGTCGGTGTAAACTCCCTTCTTTAAATCGATTCTCAAAACAACCGGTTCCTCCTTCACCTGTTACAGATTTTTTTTTTCTTATTTTCTTTTCCGCCATGGAAGGCGATTTTATTCTCAATTCAATTGCCACCTGTCTTGAAATCAACTCTTCACAGAAAGAGAAAAAAATTGCATCTCAGGAACGTCCGAGGCTTATAATTTATGGTCTAATAATTACGATGTCTATAAAGTACTGGCACACCTCATTTCGATAATGAAGTCTCAAAATTTTTTTATTTGATAAGAAAAACACTGTTTTGAATTGTGCACAAAAATATTATGTCAATGGAGGAAACAAACCTGAAATTGAGAAAGTAAAAAGTAAAAAAATAAACAAATAAAAAAATTGTATTTTTAAAGTTATAAATGTCCCAGTTAAAGATGTTGGGTAATATACCGATATCTAAAAGAAAATTAAAACAAAACAAATTTAAAATTCATTGTAAATATTTACGAAACATATTTACTACACAACCAAAACATGTTGTGGCTGATGCGTGAATAGTGTCCAAACTAAAAAATAATTATTTAAGCACATGACTGCAGATTTTTAAAGCTTTGTAGGCATCAACTCATTAAACAAATTAAAACATTCAGGGTGTGGGGTCACCGCAGACGCATGTTCGCGCCCAGCCGTGGCCCTAGGATTTTTAAGGAGTAAAAAATCCTTAGCCATGCCGTCCCTCGGATAGGACGTAAAATGGAGGTCCCGAGCCTGTACCGATGTCAGGTACTCGTTAATGATCCCTATCCTAATTAAACCTGGAAAGGTAAATTTAGGACTCCCACTGCAGCATCGTCCGATTAGCCTTAGTGGCATTAAGTGACGTTAAAGAAACAAACATTCAGGGTGTACAACCATATGAACTAAATAAACCAATAAATGTGTTGATAATTTGCAGTTGGAGTAAGTAAATTGGAAAAGTTAGGACAAACGGTATGGTTTTTTTATACCATAAAGAACAAACAAAGAGAATTTCATCTTTATTTATGTAGATTAATTTTTTTTATTGATTCGGCATGGAACATTTATAAGTAACTGTAGAACCATCTAAACCATATCAAGAACAAAGGATTCCTTCGAAAGACGTGGGCCATTAGTGATGCAGAGCAAATGATCAATTTGATGATATCTCGACGGCTCGGAGCATTAAAATGCAATCTGGGCGATAGCCATCGACCTAGCTATTCCATTCTACTCAGGCAGGTTACCTTGCTTTTTGTACAAAAATATTATTTCGTTGGTGTGCCAGATATCATGTTTTTGATTGGAATAAAATATAATCCAATCGTAGATTACTCAAACAGACACAGTACTGGTTCTCGGTCAAACACCTCGGACAGAAATATTACAGGGATTCCGCGCCATTTAGTAAAAAATCTGGTGCGAGGCGCACAACACACAACTTTCACTTACCAACTTTCTTAGATAAGAAATTGACGGGGTTTGTTAAATGCCATTCCTCAAAGTCAAACATTTTTCCACATTCAATTATTTATTTTTGTTAGTATTTGCTCTTTAAAGTACACTAAACTATTTTATTATTAAATAGAAGTTTAAACTTGTGTTAATTCGGCAATGCATGCATAATACTCCATCGCGTCAGATTTTTTGTAATTCTCAATGTAGTTGTTGAAAACTTCATTATGTTACCATGAAATAAATAATTTCCATTAAATAAACAGAACGTCATCGATTATAAACATTGGTCTGTCATTAAAGGCGCACTGCGCATGCTTCTGCGTGGATTCAGTGTGTTTTGTGAATTGACGGAATATATTTTTTTTTCTCCTGTATATGTTTACCTAATTTCAGGTTCGTACGGTTTATAGTTTTTGAGCCAGTCTGTTCACACACACACACACACACACACACACACACACCATTTCGCGGGACTTGGCTATTTGGTCTCTAGGGACCCCAAAACATTCCGTTGAAAACAGTCGAAATTTTTCACGATCGAAATACTTTCCATAGTAAGTGACAGTAAAAAGTTAACTCCTACGAAACTATTCGAACTAGTATAACCTTTGTTTTCATCTAAATACTCGAACTAAATCTAAGACAAAAAATATGTCCGTTAAACGAACAACGTCATATATCAGAAATTTTAAGAAATGTTTTCCGAATGCCTTGGAATAGTAGCATATCTTTGGTTAGAAGATTGAACCGTCAAAATTTCATAGATTTTTAAGCTCACACTTTTACTTGTAATAACCTTTATTGGAGTTCAGATGTTTCAAATGAGATGAGTTAAAGAGGAGATATTTAATTTGATGCAGAGTACTAAAATATCTGAAATAGGTGTTTGATAGACAGTAAAATGGCCGCCATTGGCAAAATAAAATTTAAAGAAATAAACTAATTTTTGTACTTCCAAGGTATTGCACTTAGTATGGTAAAAATATTTAACCCCCTAACAATTCCCATTTCGTTTATATCTGTGGTCAACTATTTTCGACCATTAAGAAATTACTAAAATTTTCATACTAACTTTCAAGGACATATTGACCTACTTATATGATTTATGGCTACAGTTGGCATGGTCATGAACATGAGGAGATTACAAAGGCGTTGGACGAGATCCCTTAAAATGGGCTAATTGTAGATAAACAGTTGACAGAAAATGATTTACAAATGGAGTATAAAAATATTGCTACTAATATTATTTCATTGTGGATTATTGTGATGGAAATCATGGGCGTCACTGGCACCAAATTATTGGGGAGGGTGATCAATATTCTCAATATTGAGAGTATCGCGATTAAAAAAAATATTCTTCGGGAGGCTGAAAGTTGAAATAAAAACGCCTAAATACAACTGTTAGGCAATTTTATACACCCTCTAACTATTTTAGAGGTATTTATAGTCTCTTACAACGTCAATTTATGTCTCAGTTAGAATGTAGGTTGTTCCTGAGGCTTCATGTAGAAGGATGTGGGCCGAAATTTCTTGATTGAATTTTATCCAAGTTCTCTTTCTGATACTGATCCTACTAATTTCATAGATTTAACATCAACTACTATAAGCTTCAGCGAAGATGATGTGAATTAGAATCAAGCGGCTTGATTTGAAAAAGAAATGGAGACCAATTCCGGAGATCCAACTTTGCTAGAGAATTCATAAAACAATAAAGTTCAAGCTGAAATAAAAATTATATTATTCATCAAATATACAATACGCCTGACGATGCTTTTAAAAAAAAACTTATACGGCGCGAATTTGAGAAAATAAAGAATCAGATGGAAATATTAATTATAATTAGAGCTACCAGTGCAATTGCATCTTTTTATAGATAAGTCAGAATTAAGCGAACTCAAGTTACTTATCCGAATCAGGCCTAACGGCATGTTTTAATGAAAATTTATACTGCACGAAATTGCATCATTTGAAGAAAAAATTACAATTTTCTTAAACACAAACCCGAACAATAGTGGAAAATAAATGTGAATATCATAGGGAAAAAAAAATCTGGTGCGTGCGCGCAACACACAACTTTCACTTACCAACTTCCTTTGATTAGAAATTAATGCGTTTTGTTAATTGCCACTTCTCAAAGTCACAAACTCTTATTTTTGTTTTCATTTGCTGTATAAAAAACACAAATTTCTTTTATTATTAAGTAAAATATTTTGCTTGTGATAATTGGGCAATGCAAGCATAGTACTCCAAGTCGTCTGATTTTATAATTCTCTATGTACTTCTTGAAAATTTCATTTAGTTACCATGAAACAAATAATGCGTGGCGTACTCCGCATGCGTGGGCACAATGTGTTTTATGATTTAACTGAATATTTTTCTTTTTTTCTCCTCTATAGGTTTACTTGATTTCATCATATCTCATATTTAGCCAGTTCTTATGTTTAGGCGTAACGAGAGACAGTTAAATTCTCAATATAAACAAAAACAAAAGTATTTTATAGGAAACAAAAAAACAAACAAATAAAAAAGGCCCCTACCCCATTTAAACCGCCTCAGAACATTTTAATAATGATAAAGCCTGATATTAAAAAACACCTAATTTTCATTAAACATGACGAGTTTGAGAAAATAGTTAAAGCCGTTTTTGACATAATCGAAGAAAAGGTAAAAATCGGAAAAAAAAGTTATGAAGTAAAGTCCTCCCTCCAGTTGATAAATTTTGACTGTCACATCACGAGCATATACAAACACCAAATACCGAGTTTAATCAAAATCATTAAAGTGGTTTTTGAGTTAATAAAAAAAAAACGTGAAAATGGGACAACATTTATTAAGTAAAGTGCCCCCTCCAATTGATCAATTTTGATAAAATTTTGACTGTCACATCACGGGCATATAAATACACCAAATACCCAATTTCAAGTTCGCACGGTTTATAGTTTTTGAGCTAGTTTGTTCACACACACACACACACAGACAGACGCAGACACACACACACACACCATTTCGCGGGACTTGGTTATTTGGACTCAGGGGGCCCCAAAACGTCTATTTCCGTTGAAAACCGGAAGTCGAAATTTTTCACGATCGCAATACTTCCCCTTACTATATATTTCATATATAGGCAAGTGAAAATAAAAAAGGAAACTTGGGAGATGTAAACTAACAAAAACCTCTACTTTCCAATAACTGAAGGTTGATTGATACCCACTGTAGCGATAGGTACAAGTAAGTACCTAATTTTTTTAACCCTAGAACGGTTACAGTGTTAGTGCTTGTTACCAGACTGTTCTAAAAATAAGCCGGTGGCCATAATTTGAGCAGTGTCTTTCCTCATTTAAGATCTTCCTATTTCCAATATAATTACAGCTCACATGCGAGTATTTCACTCTTTATTCCACATCTTGCTGTTACTATCTATTTTAAGTAAATATTTTATATTCCGATTTTTTTCAAAATTCAGTGATTTTACCAAAATGTATCCTAAAACCAATATTATGAAAATTACTTGTATAAATAAATTAGTTTCTATTTCAATTTACTCTCCATTTTTTTTCCAAAGAAGCTATTTTTTGTTCAAACAAAAATTTAATGCCTGATTTTAAAGCAATACATTTTTATTGCATGTTTTTGCAAGTTTTGAAGTTTTTAATGCACGTTATTGCACGTTTTGAAGTTTTTATTTTTTTTGTACGTTGTCATATTTTAACTGCACAGAATTCAGAGCTTAAATTATAATAAATCGATAGAGTATGCTATAATTATCTAATCTATGTAATTAAAGATGAAATTCTGTTTGTTTGTTTGTTCTTTATGGAAATCCATACCGGTTGTCCTAAATTCTGCGAATTTCGCTTAGTGGTTCTTTGATACCAGGTGAGAACACCTGTCCATATTAAAATTGCACAACTTCAGCCAATCTCTGGGTATATTCTTTATTGTTATAAAAATTGTTTTGATCTCGCTTTACATTGGTTTTTACGAAATCGACCGTTTGATTCGATAAATGACTCAACTTTATTGATTTTAAAAATGAAATTCTCCGGGTGAAACCGGTATATACTGCTAGTATTTTATATTTATATTGTATTAGATTAGATTGGCTACATTCGGATAAATTCTTAAAGTAGTATTATTCTTTATTTTTTTGCATTGAGGGAGACAGTCCCCTCCTGAAAAATAAATAGAAATAAGATTTTTCCAGCCGTTTGAATTCGTACGTTCTTACAAACTTTAGGCCTGGTTTTATCCAACTCTAAGCCAGGAATGCCCTTTCCTTACGAAGTCTTTACATAAAGGATCATTTATATAAACAGTTGTAGAATGTTACCGAACTAGCCTAGCATGCTTCGCCCCAAGTCCGGCGACTCCTGGCATTTGTAAATTACGTCTTTTCAAGATTACGCATGAGGCGCGGATTCCTACTCAACATAATTTACAGTTATTTAGCTACTAAACTTTATGACTATAATATATAATTTGCAGCCTTAGTCACACGTAATGTATCAAAGTAAATTATCAATAAAAAAATTTATTATGTACTAGCTGACCCGATTGACGTTTTTCTATCCATATTACATAACTTTCTTTGTGATGGTTGAGAGAAATTCAGTTCAAGATTGTGACAGTGAGAAAAACATAAATCTAAGTAATCATAATATATATTAATAATAATGGCTCTTTATTTTCAAAGTGTATGGAGGTTCTCACTTTGCATCGAGCCTAAACCTTAATACAGTTTTCATGTCCTCCTCTAATATGCAAAGATGTGCATTTTTTTACTTTCACTTACCTATATACGAAATAGTAAGGGAAAGTATTGCGACCGTGAAAAATGTCGACTTCCGGTTTTCAACGGATATACACGTTTTGGGGTCCCCTGAGTCCAAGTAACTAAGTTCCGCTAAAACAAACAAAAATATTTATAAAAGTATTGTATTAAGTATATGACATATGAAGCAGAAACCTGGACCATAAAGGGCAGTCTTCGGAGGAAACTCCTGGCCACCGAAATGTACTACTGGCGCCGAGCGGCAGGAATATCCAGGATGGAAAAGGTGAGAAATGAAAACATTAGAGAAAAAATGGAAGTTGAAAAAAACATTCTGGAAGAAATAGAAAAAAAAATGGCTGAAATGGTTTGGTCGTCTGAAAAGGATGCCCGAGGAAAGAATGCCAAAAGTTTTCCATTCCTGGAAAATAGATGGAAGGAGAAGATGAGGTAGACCAAGGAAAACATGGAATAACGAAGTAGAAGATTCCTTGATGGGGCATGGTCTACGAGAAGAATGGGACTTTGACCGAAAAGTTTGGAAGGAGGCAATGGACAATAAGGAAACCCACCATTGGTGGAAACTCCTATAAAAAAAAATAAATAAATATATAAAATATCAAGTACTCTCTATGTGAATAAATAAGGCTTATACTTAAAGGGGTTGATGCATTTATGTAATTAGTAAAGTGTTTCCTTCCATATTTCATGATCAACATACGAATGGATGTTTTAAAGTCGCCACTGTCTCATACTTAAAAAATAATAAAAATTCATTTTTTAAAGCATGAAGTTTTGATTGGTCATTTTCCTAATTTTTTCCAACAGGTAAACAAACCCAACATTAGCAAATCTTTGTCCAAATATTGTGTGGATGTCGTTGATACCCTCTAAACATTAACCAATCATTGATATCTCTGCTACCTAATTGTATTGTGGGAGAAGAAAGAAAGACTCCACGTCCACTAGGAAGAGATAATTGCCATTTATATAATATCAATTTTTTTTAATTTAAAAGAATTTTGGTCTAAAATGCCCTAAACAATTTATTTATTCTTCCAAGAAAGTTTTCTTACTGACAATATTTTTCTATAAATGATATATATCTTAAACATTTTAAAATTAAACATTTTCAACGTTAACTTATTACAAGTTCAGTGCGCAAAAAAGAAAAAAAGGCTTGCTTATTTAAAATTATATACTTATAGATAAATATGTTTTCAAAAGACCTGATATCGAATTCCGAAAAGATCTAGACAATTAATGAGGAATGACGTGTGGGGGAAACCCATAGGAGACGCTATTAAGGAGACAGAACGTTCCATTGTATGTTAAAGAAGGGTGGTGGGCACTTCCCATACAAACGGCCGTTATTTTAAACATTATTAAAATCTTCTGAGTGAATAATTGAATACTAGTTAGTTTCCCATTCGTTCATATTATTCATGATATCATAATTTAAAATAAAAAAAATCTGGTGCGTGTGCGCAACACACAACTTTCACTTACCAACTTACTAGGATTAGAAATTAATGCGTTTTGTTAATACCCACTTTTCAAATGACCAGAACAGCTTTAATTATGAACAATGGTCTGTCATTAGAGGCGTACTCCGCATGCGTGGGCTCAACGAGTTTTATGAGTTGATTGAATCTTTTTCTTTTTTTCTCCTCTTTATGTTTTCTTTATTTTTATCATATCTCATATTTAGCCATTTCCTACTTTTTGGGGTAACGAGAGACAGTTAATTTCTCCATATAAACAAAAACAAAGATACTTTATAGGAAACAAATAAACAAAAAAGGACCACCCCCCCCAAAAAAAAAAGCCCCCTCAGAACATTTTAATAATGATAAAGCTTACCTGACATTAAAGAACACCTAATTTTCATTAAAAACGACGAATTTGATAAAAATCGTTAAAGCCGTTTTTGAGATCATCGAAAAAAAGATAAAAATTGGAAACAAAATTATAAAATAAAGTGCCCGCTCCATTTGACCAATTTTGATGAAATGTTGGCTATCACATCTTTGGCATATACATACATCAAATACCCAGTTTGATCAAAATCGTTAAAGCCTTTTTTGAGTAAAAAAAAAAAAAAAACACGTGAAAATGATACAAAATTTATTAAGTAATGTCCCCCCTCCGGTTGATCAATTTTGATGTAATGTTGGCTATCGCATCTTTCGCATATACATACAATCAAATACCCAGTTTGATCAAAATCGTTAAAACCGTTTTTGAGTAAATAAAAAAAACACGTGACAATGATACAAATTTTATTAAGTAAAGTCCCCCCTCCGGTTAATCAATTTTGATGAAATTTTTTCAGTCATACCTCGGGCATATAAATAGACCAAATACTCAGTTTAATCAAAATCGTTAGAGCCGTATTAGAGAAAATCGAAAAAAACTTAAAAAGTTATTAAATAAAGTACCCCCTCCCTTTGAGCAATTTTGATGAAATTTTTGATGTCACATCGCGGGCATATACATACACTAAATACCCAATTTCAGGTTCGCACGGTTTATAGTTTTTGAGCAAGTCTGTTCACACACACACACACGCACACGCACACGCACACGCACACGCACACGCACACGCACACGCACACGCACACGCACACGCACACGCACACGCACACGCACACGCACACGCACACGCACACGCACACGCACACGCACACGCACACGCACACGCACACGCACACGCACACACACACACACACACACACACACACACACACACACACACACACACACACACAGACCATTTGGCGGGACTTGGTTAATTGGACTCAGAGGACCCCAAAACGTGTATTTCCGTTGAAAACCGGAAGTCGAAATTTTTCACGATCGCAATACTTCCACTTACTATATATTTCAAATATAGGTAAGTGAAAGTAAAAAGTGATGTCCTGATCATTATTTGGATCACACAACTTTCATTTACCGACTTTATTTGATTAAAATTGGTGAGTTTTGTTAAATGCCATTCCTCAAAGTCACACATTTTACCAATTTCATTAACTTAAAAATAAGTTAATGAAAGTTATTTTATACTTAAATTATAATTATAATTATAAAATAAAATTAACTTATTTAAAGTTATTTAAGTTTGTATTTGCTCTTTTAAGTTCACTATTTTTTTTTATTATTAAATAAAAGTTTTTACTTGTGATAATTCGGCAAAGCTAGCATAATACTCTAAGTCGTCTGATTTTATAATTATCTATTTAGTTGTTGAACGTTGAAAACGTGATATAATTACCATGAAAAAAATAATTTCTATTAAATAAACAGAACGTCTTAAATTATAACCAAACGTCTGTCACTATAGACGTACTGCGCCGGATTGTGCTCTACGTGATTTAAGGGTTGACGGATTATTTTTCTTTTCCCCTGTACATGTTTACTTGATTTTTTCCATATTTCATATTTAGCCATTTCTTATTTTTAGGCGAAACGAGAGACAGATAATTTCTCCATATAAACAAAAACAAAGGCACTTTATAGGAAAACAAAAAAGGCCCCTAGCCCCATTGTAACCCCCTCAAAACATTTTAATAATGATAAAGCTCACCTGATATTAAAGAATACATTCTACATAGGAAGAATATAATGTAAACAATAACAAATAACAATCTAAAAACTAAATACCCCATTTTACTCAAAAAAAAAAAAAATAAAAACTAATTTTACTAAAAAATCTAAGAGAAGAGACGAAAATACTTAGTCATTTTACTTTCACTTACCTATATATGAAATATATAGTAAGTGGAAGTATTGCGATCGTGAAAAAATTCGACTTCCGGTTTTCAACGGAAATACACGTTTTGGGGTCCCCTGAGTCGAAATGACCAAGTCCCGCGAAATGGTCTGTGTGTGTGTGTGTGTGTCTGTGTGTCTGTGTGTGTGTGTGTGTGTGTGTGTGTGTGTGTGTGTGTGTGTGTGTGTGTGTGTGTGTGTGTGTGTGTGTGTGTGTGTGTGTGTGTGTGTGTGTGTGTGTGTGTGTGTGTGTGTGTGTGTGTGTGTGTGTGTGTGTGTATGTGAACAGACTAGCTCAAAAACTATAAACCGTGCGATCCTGAAATTGGGTATTTAGTGTAGGTATATGCCCGCGATGTGACAGCATAAATTTCATCAAAATTACTTAAAGGGAGGGGGTACTTTACTTAATAACTTTTTAGGTTTTTTTCGATTTTCTCAAAAACGGCTCTAACGATTTTGATTAAACTGAGTATTTCATCTATTTATATGCCCGAGATATGACTGTAAAAATTTCATCAAAATTGATTAACTGGAGGGGGGACTTTACTTAATAAATTTTGTAACATTTTCACGTGTTTTTTTTATTTACTCTAAATCGGCTTTAACGATTTTGATCAAACTGGGTATTTGATGTATTTATATGCCCGAGATATGACTGTAAAAATTTCATCAAAATTGATTAACCGGAGGGGGGACTTTACTTAATAAATTTTGTATTATTTTCACGTGTTTTTTTTATTTACTCAAAAACGGTTTTAATGATTTTGATCAAACTTGGTATTTGATGTATTTATATGCCCGAGATGTGACTGTAAAAATTTCATCAAAATTGATCTATGGGAGGGGGGACTTTACTTAATAAATTTTGTACCATTTTCACATGTTTTTTTTATTTACTCAAAAACGGTTTTAACGATTTTGATCAAACTTGGTATTTGATGTATTTATATGCCCGAGATATGACTGTATAAATTTCATCAAAATTGATCTAAGGGAGGGGGGACTTTACTTGATAAATTTTGTATCATTTTCACGGGTTTTTTTATTTACTCAAAAACGGCTTTAACGATTAACAAAAATAAGATATGAATGTAGAAAAATGTGTGACTTTGGGAAATGATAATTAGCAAAACACGTCAATTTCCAATCTAAGTAAGCTGGTAAGTGAAAGTTGTGTGTTGCGCGCACGCACCAGATTTCTTTTCTTCCGTACGATCCTCCAAAAGCCGTAATATCTTCGCAGCACGTCTTTTTCCCCTCATTTCCCGAACTAAACTAACAAACAGAACAGTTACAATATTTTATCAAAGAAAGACAAACGTGTACTGACAATATTTGGGCTCATTACAGCAGAGATGAGCAAGTCCGTGCAGGTTTCGGAGCGGCCCGCACTGTGGCTCAGTTCTGTGTCACGGATGGTCGCGCTGAGAGCATTTTGCTCACGCTCCCGTCTTTTCGAACAAAACGTTTTATTGTGAGTAATTTTCATTAAAAACGACGAATTTGATAAAAATCGTTAAAGCCGTTTTTGAGATCATCGAAAAAAAGGTAAAAATTGGAAACAAAATTATAAAATAAAGTGCCCGCTCCATTTGACCAATTTTGATGAAATGTTGGTTATCACATCTTTGGCATATACATACATCAAATACCCAGTTTGATCAAAATCGTTAAAGCCTTTTTTGAGTAAAAAAAAAAAAAAAAAAACACGTGAAAATGATACAAAATTTATTAAGTAAAGTGCCCCCTTCGGTTGATCAATTTTGATGAAATTTTGGCTATCACATCTTTGGCATATAAATACATCAAATACCCAGTTTGATCAAAATCGTAAATGCCGATTTTGAGGAAATAAAAAAAACACGTGCAAACGATACAAAATTTATTAAGTAAAGTACCTCCTCCGGTTAATCAATTTTGATGAAATTTTTACAGTCATATCTCAGGCATATTAGTACATCAAATACTCAGTTTAATCAAAATCGTTGGAGCCGTTTTTGAGAAAATCGAAAAAAACCTAAAAAGTTATTAAATAAAGTACCCCCTCCCTTTGAGCAATTTTGATGAAATTTTTGCTGTCACATCGCGGGCATATATCTACACTAAATACCAAATTTCAGGTTCGCACGGTTTATAGTTTTTGAGCTAGTCTGTTCACACACACACACACACACAGACACACACACACACACACACACACACACACACACAGACCATTTCGCGGGACTTGGTCATTTGGACTCAGGGAACCCCAAAACGTGTATTTCCGTTGAAAACCGGAAGTCGAAATTTTTCACGATCGCAATACTTCCACTTACTATATTTTACATATATAGGTAAGTGAAAGTAAAAAAATGTTAAATTATCTGGTTCTTTTGAAAATTACCCTCAGGAAAGCTGTAGCCTTACATTACAAAATTCAATAATAAATTCATACATTAAAAAATAATGCTATTTCTACTATTCTTACATAAGCCATCAGGTAGATTGGAAATATGTAGGGTACGGTTCTGAAATGAAAAGACGTTATCTAAAATATACCAGAACGTTTTTCCTCATTGGACTGGAAGGAGAGGTTAAGTTGGGGGAAAAGGTAGACCGGTTTCCAGAAAGATTATAGGGGTTCGTATGGCAATCTAACTTCAAGGAAATTGGAGAAAAGAGAATATACAAGGAAACATTGAAAAGAAGTAGATCTGGCAACTCCTATTTTTCAGTTTAAATGAAATTGTAAAACTATCATAAAAAACAAAAAAATTATTAAATTTGTTAGAGGTCTCTTGTGCAATGAGGTAATATTATTATTAGGAAATAATAAAAGGTATTTTAAAAGCGTACAGGAACGTGATCGATTTTTGATTTTATTGTTTCGGTTGAAGGGCAATGGGAGTGGTATTTATGTTTCTAAGATAGCTATGCCTTAATGACTGACAGCTGAATAGCCCAAGGCTGGAGATTTCTTAGCAGCTAAGATTTAATATTATAGTAGGTAAAATATTTATTTTAATATTTAATTTAATATATGTTAGTGAATATTAAAAGACAAGGGCTTTAAGTGACATTATTATATAGAAATATCGAGTTAGTTGCTACCATCATATGTATAAAAATCTCGTGTCCCGACAGAAACAAAGGTAATTTACAGAAAAACAAAAAAAACAAACAAGCAAAAAAGGCCCCTACCCCATTTAAGCCCCCTCAGAACATTTTAATAATGATAAAGCTTACCTGGTATTAAATAACACCTAATTTTCATTGAACATGATGAATTTGATGAAAATCGTTAAAGCCGTTTTTAGTTAATCGAAAAAAAGGGAAACATTGGAAAAAAAGTTATGAAATATAGTGCCCCCTCCGTTTGACCAATTTTGATGAAATGTTGGCTAACACATCTTTGGCATATACATACATCAAATACCCAGTTTGATCAAAATCGTTAAAGCCATTTTTGAAAATGATACAAAATTTATTAAGTAAAGTCCCCATTCCGGTTGATCAATTTTGATGAAATTTTTATAGTCATATCTCGAGAATATTAATACATCAAATATATAGTTTAATCAAAATCGTTAGAGCCGTTTTTGAGAAAATCGAAAAAAAACTTAAAAAGTTATTAAGTACCCCCCTCCCTTTGAGCAATTTTGATGAAATTTTTGCTGTCACATCGCGGGCATATACATACACTAAATACCCAATTTCACGATCGCACATTTTACAGTTTCTGAGCTAGTCTGTTCACACACACAGACCATTTCGCGGGACTTGGTTATTTGGACTCAGGGGACCCCAAAACGTGTATTCCCGTTGAAAACCGGTAGTCGAAATTTTTCACGATCGCAATACTTCTCCTTACTATATATTTCATATATAGGTAAGTGAAAGTAAAAAAACTATAAAAGACGCGAACGAAATTGTTTTGAATCTCTTAAAAACCGATTATAATAGGAAAAAGTTAATAATTTAGCCCCTCCCGCCCTAAACCCATTTTACGATGTTCTAATAGTTATTCTGCAACTCGGGTCCTCCCAGGAAACGAATCCAGCAAATATGATATAAACATCGGTCTATCCATTGTAGATGTAGTAGATTTATCAAAGTTGTAACTAACCCGGCAATGTTATTTATATTTACAATATAAAATGGCCAAGACTAGGGGAGAGAAATGCTTTATTTCAACAATAAGCGATGCTGCCCAAATGCATTGGGTTGCTATATAGCACAGTGTGGCATTCAGTAATTAAATACATGCATACTTACAATAAATACGTATACAAGAAATATATAATAATAAATAAGTTAGAAGGGATGTTGAAAGTAAAAAAAAATTAATAATATTAATAATGATCTTCCAAAGTCACATTAATAGATTTTTTCCAACTTTAATTTCGATTTCAATATTGGGTAAAATTAGTCAATAACATCAATTTCCGCTACGGTATATATAGATACGTACATATATACATATTGGGTCGGCAAATAAGTCCTTTTGGTTTTTTTGTTTATTTTTATATCACATTTGTTTACTTGATACACATCTTATCTGATGAATTAATCCATAAGGTGGATGTTTATCCTGTCTGTACCAGTATCATTAAACATCTAACAACAAATTCCGTTTGTTATAATTCTGTTTCAATTCCATATCATCGTTTGAACTTTACATTTAATACTTCCAATCTGATAGTTGCTCAATGGAGTTAGTTGGAATATCTTACACTATATTTGTTTAAGGCTGCGCAAAAGTTTTTTCTTTAACACGGCTCTCCTTCAAAAATGTCTAATCCAATTAATATAAAGCTTGATGGAAGTTAGGGAATATTTCAGTACTAATTTTATCAAATAAATTCACTACTTTTTTTTAGGCAACTGAAAATGCCCTGGACGATTCTATGTCTCAAGAACGGCTCGTACCGGCAAGTGATTTGAACTTTTAATGTTGGTATTCAAGTACTGAATAGTTAACATAGGGAAATCACATTAGTCCTACAAGGTATGCGTTATGAGTTATTCTTTACCAATTTTACAAGATTTATTCTTTTATAATTTAATCTTAATCGTGTCCAGATATATCAGCGTGTCAACTTATAAGGCAAATGGTATTGCACTCACATATCGACTGATCGTTCAACCACGAGTCCTTCAATCTGATCGGAATGTTGCCCCCCCCCCCTCCCTCCCTGAGAGCAGTCATTAAAGCAGCCATCAAATTATTTCAGGTAGCGACCTCCACATCGACGCTCGTAGCTTCAGGATATTTGGGTGAGAGGAACGACCAAGTTTTGGACTCATTTAATTTTAGTGTATATTTCAAGGTAAAGGTATCGCTATGCTGCTTCCGGTCAAGACCTTTTTCGGGATAAGACCTTTATGTAAGCATAATAAAAGCGAACTCCCATGGCGTACTTTTCAGCTAAAAAGGGCTAAAATCAGCTTTGTTAATTTTAAACTGCCCCTACGTTCGCTCTTCAGAGATAAATAAACCTTCAAAAATGTCCTTTTCAATAAAGATCGGGTCCTTCACTAGGCGCCTTAAATGGCATAGCGATTCTATTACCCATTTCAATTCTGACTTCTCAAGCCAATAGCAGATTTCATTCAAAGGTTTCATGAATATTGATTACAGTGTGAATGGAACTCATTATTTAGGAAATCTTCCTATATTTTGAAGGTGTTCGGACGTTAGGAAGATTTTTTCTCTAATAATTTGAAAAAAGAAGACTTTTGGCTTTCTGATTTAGCCCGAACAATCTCGATGCCGAATGCGTGATGGTACGCTGTTGAATCATGCGTTAGCCTTATTTGATTGCGTGGTTTTCTCTTGAGTTTGTGAATGTTGTTTTTTGTGTTACGCCATTTTCTAAATTTCAAATCTATAATGAATCAGTCGTTTGAGAAAATCGACATGTCAAAAAAAATCCATTTCCGTTTTATTTTATTTTTGAACTCATTGCACGCCGATATATCTAATTCAAGAGATACACGAAAAGCCCAGCTGATATAGACCATTCAAATAATCATTGTCAGGAGAAACTCGACAAATCCAGGATATTGAAAAATATCTTCTTGTAACAAAAACAGTAAGTACGTTTTGGCGTAAAATACTTGCTTGGCCTGTCACTGTCAAAGAACATATAGGAGATTTGAATGAAGGACCACAAATTTGAATCTAGCTCTTTTCAACCTTATTAATTTCAGTTATTTTTCATTGGCTAGACAATATATCGTTGTTGATACTGGAAAAGGTCGTATGTCAGAAATTTTCGATTTTGTGATTTTATTGGCTTTTTAATCAAAACGAGTAGATCTAGGGTTCTAAAAGACGAAGAATTTTACAAATTATTTTATAAACACTTTTTTGTTCTCCTGAAAATCAGCTGTTAATTTATATACGACCTTTTGCAGTGTCAACGACGATATGTTAGCTTTTAAGTGTTTTGATAAATATGTACCTAAACCCCATTTTTCAACTTCACGCATTTGTTTAAATTTATTTACTTATTTTTGTTCGTCTCATAAGTTATTGAGTATTATAATTTGCATTGGAAAACTTGTAAGTTCTCAGGACTTTTCTATTCATCATTGTTTATTTATTTTTTTAAGTACCTAAGAATCCTAATTTCATCAATAGCTGAGTTTCTTTTTTCTTTTTTTACTGCTTGCTTGTTTTTTACTACGAATTACTTTTCGTATAAGTATATATCGTGAAGGTAAATTGATAGAAGGCGTAAATTGAAACTAAATTTCAAAATGTTCGTCTATTATGCCTTACCGGGAACCGAGAACGATTGCTGTTCCTCTAAAATAATTTTATGTTGTATTCTGAAATCTGTTATAGAACTAAAGTTTGTAAACTAAAAAATAATTCATTAAAGAATATCTTGTGACGTATTTTTTACACGCCAAAAACTGCTAAAAATAGTTATATCATACTAGCAAACCCCGTCGCGGCTTCGCCCGCGAGCCTTTAAAATCAATTCTGAGATCATTATCTTGGTATTGATCTAATATAATATGTTAACTGATGTTAAGGAGATTTAGTAGAATCGGAACTTCCGGTAGGTGGAAGGTTGGAGGGGGAAGCTGCCGGCTCGGTAGAAGAGAGAGGGGGTGCGCAATTGAGAGAATTCAGTAAAACCGCCGAAACAACTTACTCGTCATGAACGCTTCATTTTTCGGCTTTAAAACATCGTTTTCGACGCCCCGTAGATCAAGATCTTTAAAATGAGTCCAAATTAGATATTTTTTCTCAAAGTCCGAAAATAGGTGTCCGTTAGAGATATACGACAATATCGCCATTTAAACCCCTTAGGGATTACATTTTTGAAATTCCTTTCTTAGTGGGTACCTACATCGCGTTTAAAACCTAAATTCCGAACTTCAAGTTTCTATCATTATTAGTTTTTGCTCTGCGTTGATTCTGTCATTCAGGACAAAGCCTCTTATATATATAGAGATTTAATCTGTCAATGGTCTGCTATAAAAGGCGAACTGCGCATGCGTGGGTTCAACTTGGTTATCTAAATGATATCTTGTTTCTAGGCATAATAGGACAGTTAAAGTAGATTTTAACCTTTAAAACCGGAAGTCAAAATTTTTACAGTTTATTTCATATAGAGGGAAGTGAAAGCAGTGACTAAAAAAACCAAAACAATAAAAAGATAGTAAATATAAGAAGAGATATTATCAACTCTTGAAGAATATAACAGTTACACATTTATCCCAGTTCCCAGGGAACTGTTACGTATGGCAAGGGCAGTGGGTAACGCCCCAGTTTTACAGTTGCCTAAATTGTGGAGAACAGTTGCACACGCTCACATCATGTCCTAATCATATAACAATTGTGCCACTCCGTTCTTACGCAAATTCCTCATTATGTTTCCCTTTCTCTCAATTGCCAATCTCAGTAATACTCATTACAAAACATATTAAATATATTAAAATTATTCTTACGAAATTAAAAAAAAAAAATTATAAAGGTAAATATTATGTAAAATGAAAAGTAACACAGGTTACATTCATAAAGGTGAATGAATTTCAAAAGTATACTGGAAGATCCTTAATGAACGATAGAAAGTTTTATATTTCTTATTCCTTAAATCTAAAAAATTAAAAAAAAAAAACACACAAGAAATAAAAACACATAATTGTAAAAAAAAGAAGAAATAATGGGTAACTAGGTTGGTATTTCCATAAAATAAAGGTACTGCCAATGATTCTGCAATGCAAGCTTCGGTGTAAATACCTATATGACCAATGCGAAAAAATATACAGGTGTCGTGATTAGCATAATATCCTACGATATTAAAGGTCGCCCTAGGATTTTAAAGGGAGTGAAAAATCCTTTGCTATGCCTTCCTTCTTTTAGGACGCAAAATGCAGGACTTCCACTGTAGCCTTGGTGTTCTCCGTAGCCCATCGTCAGATTAGCCTAGTTAGCATAAAGTGTCGTTAAACAACCAAACACTAACTAAAATTATTGTTTTCATACTCATATCTATGGCTATGAAACAAGAGTTCATGAAAAACATAACTTCACTCCAAGGGCGTACTCACGATCAAAACTTCGTTTTGAATATGTTGGACGTAAAAGGCGAAAGGAACCAAAACTTTTATAAAATGGTAGCAGTGTAAAGTAATTATAATTTATTAGGTATTACAATAATTTTTTTAAAATTAATCCTAACTATAGTTATATCATTTTTTAAACTTTCACTTACTTATATATGTAATATATAGTTAGAGAAAATATGGCGATCGTGAAAATTTCGACTTTCGGTTTACAACGAGTATACATTTTTTTGGGTCCCCTGAGTCCAAATAAACTAATGGTCCAGCAAAATTGTGTGTGTATGTGTGTGTGTGTGTGTGTGTGTGTGCGTGTGTGAGTGAACTGACTAGCTCAAAAAATAATCACCGTATGAACTTTAAATTGGGTGCCTATTTTGTATATGTAAAATATACAAAATACATTAATATATATACATACGTATAGTATACATTGTATATGCCTGCGATGTGACAGCGAAAATTTCATCAAAATTGGTCAAACGGAAGGGGTACTTTATTTCATAGCTTTTTACTTTTGTTCGATTTTCTCGAAAACGGCTTTAACAATTTTGGTTTAACTCGCCATGTTTTATGAGAATCAACTATTAACTGTTTCTTTAATTTCAGGTAGGTTTTATCATGATAGAAATGTTCTGAAGGGGCTTAAGTGGGGAAGGATTTTTTTTTTTTTACTATCAAGTACCTTTGATTTTGTTTATATTGAGAAATTAACTGGTTCTCATTATGTCTAAAAATGAGTAATATATAAATATAAATCGAAAAAATGAAAAATATTCCGACAACTCATTAAACATGTTGAACCGACGCATGCGCCGTTTGTCTTTAATGACAGATCAATTTTAATAATTAAAAGCGTTCTGTTCATGCGATAGAGAGGTTAACGTGGTTTTGGAGATACATAATTATTGGTAATTATTTGTTTCCCTGTTAACTAAATGCAGTTTTCAACAACTAAATAGAGAATAATAAAATCTGACGTGATGGATAATCATGCTTGTATTCCATAATTATCACAAATAAAACCATTTATTTTAGCATAATTAAGAGAATAAATACGTGATGCTCTATTTTTTTAAAACCTTTTGATCCGTAAAAATTTTGGCCCAAAAACCAAAAAGAGCAAAAGGCGGCTCTATTCGTTGATTCTTTCAATCAATCTACTCTAGTATGACCAGCAATGAGGCCTCATATAACAATAATTTCATAAACTTGGTTTATTAATTAATCAATTGATTAGTTAAAGTCATTAGATGTTGAATGACTCGTGAATTGCTTATGGCATTAAATAAAAACTGGATCGCCAGAGCAAATGGGAGCAAATGTTATACAGGATTGGAGTAGTTCAAATCCAAAAAATACCACCAATTTTAAGAATGAAATAATTTGGCCACAGCTTAAAATAAAGCAACTGAATAAAGAAAACACTATTAATGTATTTACATCAAGGATACATTTAAATAACAAGAAATCATTCAAAACAATAATTAAAAAGATCGAAAACAAGTATGTATTAGTTGAAGACACTCATATATGTAAATAAGATGTTTTTATTAATAATTCATAAACAACATGTCATATAATTGCAGCTTTAATTCTCAGATATTGGAAACCTTGATTTATAAAAAAAAAAATATTCTAATAACCTAGTAAAAAAAAAAAATGTTGTTTTTCCACATAAAATTAATATAATTTTTCATTATTTTATACTTATTTTTATGTTATTATTTTTATGTACACTTTTTTTTTTATACCTGTCAGGTATAATCCTAAAAATAAACAGCCTGTGGTTATGAAGATCTGAAAAGGGGGGTTGGGGTGAGACCAATTGAAAAAACAAATTCTCACTTAGTTAAAATTTTAGTACACTATTTATTATAATTAAATTTAAGGCGCATTTTTTCTTTAATTAATAATAATGTTCAGAAAATTAAAACGAAGTTTTCCATGTTTGTTTGTTGAGTTGTCTGTTCGTTAAACATCACTTTATGCTACTAAGGCTAATCGGGTGATGCTACAGCGGGAGTACTAAATTTTGCCTACACAGGTACAATTAGGATCACCGGATATAACGGAGGTAACGCTAATGACAGGGGAGAAACCTCACAGAGTAAGCTAGATAAGCTCATGAATTTTTTGAGAACCGAAGTAGAAGGTGATCAAAAGGTAAGTTTAGCTATGGAAGGAATAAAACTATCTTCATCGGGCGAGGCCAGAAAGAGAAAGGTAAGCGAATCTAATGATAAAGGGTGTATGTATATTCTGTGGAGGTAATCACAAGCCTCAAGATTGCATTAAAGCCCAAAGTCTATCACTGGATAACAGGAAAAAAATTTTAGTGAGCAATAAAGTGTGTTTTTGTTGCCTAAAACGTGGTCACGTGGCCAAATTCTGCAGAAGGAAACCTAGATGCATAATTTGTAAAAAAACCATTTCGTTTTACTTTGTGATAATATTTCAGGAAAGGAAGAGAAAATAGAGTCAGTTAGTTCAGAATCATCACAATATATCCCAAAGATAGAATCCCTCGCTAGCTTATCTGGTACTCGGAAGGTTATGCTGCAAACGTTGAGAGTAGTTATGAAAAATAACAACTTTACCTAAGACCGTTACTCGTAGTAACCTAATCTACAGCCTTACCTAATAAAAATTTTTGGACTAATTACCTATGCGAGAGGTAATTATTCACGAAAAAAAACCGTATTAATTACGGTTTTTAAAATTTTAGTTCGCGAGAACTAACAACAGATCGCATTGACAAAGATGGTCGCGGTATTCAGGGGGGGGGGGGAGTAAATAAAAGGTGTCTTTACACTGTACGAACTTCGCCTGTCCCGAATACTGTTCAGCAAATCTAAATAAGACACGAACTAGAACATACACTTTATATGTTCGCCTGTGTGTTCGGGAATAGCGCTAGTGTCTCTTTTATGTTAGTTGAGATAAGCTTCTATACCTTCTTTTAGCATTTTTCTGACGTTGCTTTTATATATAAGTTAGAGCAAAAGCCAGATAAGCCGCTGGAAACAATTCAGACAGCTTTGTGATGAAAATTATTGTATTAAGGTGCATATGTGCGATCAGACGTCATTGTTCGCTCGACTTCACGTGGCAGTGTAAACGGGTGTTCGTGGTACACCGGTAGGGCAAGGTTCGGAAATTACCTTTTTGAGGGTGAAGTTCTCACTTTTACGTCCCATCGGAAAGAAAGCATAGCCAAACTATTTTAATCCCTTTACAAAATCCTAGGACCACCTATTGCTGTTGTAGGCTGCTTGCTAGCCACTACACCACAGGTGACCTCATGTTCGGTAAATAAATTTTTTTTTTTAAATAATTAAAAATGGGCAGTAAAGAAACTGACTACCAAAAATATATGATTGAGAGATGGGTTACAGAAATTAGAGATAAAATGTATGTGGAGATATTTATATCATTTTTGTTTTATTTTAATATTTAATAATTTATTGCTTTTAGATTATTGATTAATTACATAGTGCCATTTTTATTAAGGTTCATAGATAAACCCTGAAGTTGGAAGCAATTTCAGAAACGTTGGTTGAATGTTGAAAATGCAATGTTATATTTAACTTGTTTTTAATAAACATATAAAAAGAAAAAACAGAGGATTATCATACCTCACCAATCAGTTATTTAAATACCATATTGTAACACTTATGTGGGTTAAATAGTTTTTATTAAAATAAAAATAACAATTTTCAATGCCACACAAATTATTAAAACACAAATATTTAAACAGGTTACAAAAATTATCACTTCGTAACACAGAAATAACCATATGATTTGAGCTTCAGAACAAGACTAACTCATCAGTCCATCGCTCCTTATATTTAGCCTTAAGAAGACCGGCCACGAACCTGCTGGGCCAGTGTAGACGGTACTCGAACATCGTAGTCTATGAATATGTACTATGGCAGTTTTTTTTACAACTGTTAGTTCGTTTTTTTTTTTTTTTTTTTTTTTTTTTTTTTTTTTTTTTTTAAACATTACAATATTTAAGATCCTCTTAAAAATAAATAAAACAACTTGTATCCAAAATCAACAGCCATCCTGATTTTTCGGAATTTGTAAAGTCAGAATATAAACATATCATAAATATAATCAATATATATTATAAAGCAAAGTGTACAATAAGGCTCATAAACGAATCAACATACGATCAAGAAAGTTATGTCATCCTGAAGCTATATAACCCCTAACGGAGAAGAAGGTTTCTGTTTTTCACTTAAGGGTGTAAAATTTAAGAGAAAAGGACTGGAATTTTAATACCCTCGCACCATGTAATTAACCTACCTGAGAATGACATACGAGTTTATGAATGAAAAATTTAGTTCGAGCTGCAGACTACCAGGAAGGTGTGTTTCACTCAATGTTTATTGTTCATTCATTCGTTCAGTTTGTAAAGGTATTTTTTCAGCTGTTCTTTTTAAATTACTAAAAAATCAAGCGAAAATAATTAGTTTCTTCTTTGCTTTCAAAATAAAATAATGATTTTACATCTCTGTAATTTATTAGAAAACCGACTGGATTCCTTACAAAATTAATTTTCTCATAAGAAGGTTAATTGATTAACGCATTACATTTAATCAATGTATAACATATGCTTAAGTAAATTTAATGAAATATGAGTGAACATTTTTAGTAGTACAGTAAAGGAATAAAAACAGACATAAAACAAAAAAGAAGAGCTGAATTGACTGATTATAAATCGAAAATAAAAATTTTGAAGTGTTCTTATTGTATGTAATTATGAAAAATGGTTTTATTACTATGTATGATGAGCATTCCAGTTGACAAAATGACTAACTCCAATTACACCATTTTTTCAATAAGATTTTATCATCCCTCATAGTTAAGGATAAAAAGAAATATGGTGAAAAAATTGTGCCTTCATGAAATTTTGGTTTTCACTTTGTAATAGCAGTAAGATTCGTGATCTGCAGAGTCCACCCAAATTACAGGGCTCTTTACAAATTAGAGCGTTCTTTCTTAAGGGAGGTTGAAATGGAAGAAAGGTCTATAAGTTTCTATGAATCTTTGATAGTTTCTATACTTCTGGATATAATAGGACCATCACAGTAGTCGGCGTTTAAGTTATACTAGAAATATAATTTTTTTAACTAATAGATTTTTCAACTATCTAATAACTTATTATCTGCTGACTGCTTGGAATGGGCTTATAGTATTACCGTTTGTGATTAAAACCATCAAAAATGATGCATAACTCGACAAAGTCGCAGCAAAATTAATTATTTATTCCCTATAAGGTATATAGGGTTCCTTATTTGAGTGGACTCTGCAGATCTTGAATCTTAATATTGATACCAACTTAAAACCGAAGTTTCAAGAAAGTGTTAATTTTGTTCAATATTACCTTTAATTTTGAAGTTTTTCTGTTATTAAAACTACCAAACAACTACCGGAGCGAAGCCGGGGTTATAATTAACCCTAGTTAATTATAAACGAAGGCTAGAGGATTGTTTTATTGCAGATCTGTCGAGATTGGGTATAGACGGCGGTTGGTGGATGGAGGTTTGGTTGTTATATAGCGAGCAGATTGTGGTGTTGGCACCGAACATTTGGTTTGGTAAGCTTTCTTTATTATTGTTAAATATCATTGGAATTGAAATCAAGATTAAAAGAGGTTAATGGATCTAATATCTCTGCCCCAAATTTACTCATTATGAATGGTATTAGGCCCCAACAACAAGATTATCTTTGGTGTGTTTATTGGTTGAATGAATGTGGAAAAATTGACGCTTTTCATTTTTTCATTGACAGTAATAGATGATCTTAGAGTACGGATGAAGCATTTTTTGAACAAAAGTGCTAAACATCCCTAATATAAACCGCATTACCATAATTTTAATGCTGAAAATAAATACTTAACTTTATTTATTTATCATGTGAAATGTATCAAATAAGGTGAATTTCTGTATTCACACAACATTACATAACCTATTAGAATAAAAAAACCACAATATAATTTATTTCTCAATATTATTTCGCATTTATATACCTCTCTTACAAAAACATAATTCATATATTTCCCATATGATGAATTGTTAATTATTGTTGAGCTATTCTCGTACACTGGTTGGTAAATAATAATTATCGCATCCTCCATAATTAACATCTTTGCTTGGTGTTTATACTTAGTAAAACTGTTTTGAATGCAATCAGCCGCCTTGCATAATTAATTTGAAAGTTTTCAGCCTTGATAGGGTGAAGAAAAAGAAAAAAATTATGCATTTCAAAGACCGCGAATGTTTTAATGGACAAAACGTCTAATCTATAGAAAAGGACATCTCTCCTTAATAGATGTACCTTTTATACGATAACTTTACCTCAAAAATAAACAACATAAAAAAATAAACAAAAACAAAAAAAGAACGATTGCAATTATAATTTTGTGGAATCAAAAAAAGAACAACTTTCACTATGATTTCTTATAATGAGGTGTATATGGAAAAACTCAATTATATAATATAATATAATAAACCTAGATAAATACAATTCTAATTTCATTAATAAATGCATCTACAATTCTCTGCGAATAAATAGTATTGCTAGAAATTAACTGCGATAGTGACTTAGAGACCAGTTTAAAAAGAATCATTTGATAAAGAATATTTTTAAAAACCAAAATTGAAAAAAAAACTCTCCAGGCCATTTTGAACATCACTAGTTTTTTTCGCAATCTCTCATTTAAGAACTTCACTTTTTTTTTTTTTTTTATATTTTTGAGAGTATGACAATCCTTTTTGGCTAGTCTCTCTCTATTTATCACGAAAACTTCATTTAATTACCACGAAAACAAATAACTTCAGTTAAATAATAATTTTATTTTATTTCATCCATATAAATTAATAGAAACTTCAACCGCTACTGTTCTTCCTCAAATTTACAGCTTTCCAATGATATATTATGCATTTATCTTTGTAAAACATTTTTCTTTTTCTACTAAGCATAACGAGAGACTATAGATTGCTCCATATAAAAAAATCATATCGCACTATTATCTCAAATTCAATCAAAACACAGATCACCACGCGGGTCCTGGTTATTTGGAGTCAGGTGATCCAACAAACGTGCACTTCCGTTTGAAACCGGAACTCCAAATTTTCATGATCGCAATTTTCAAGATTCCAATTACATGATCCTTACTGCACAGGTAAGTGAAAGTAATTATAATAATTTTTTTGTTTGTCTTTGGGCATTAACTGTCCAATTGCAGCTGTCCATACATCACATATCACAATAAAACTAAATAATAATCAAATTCCAATTTAATACAAAAAGTGATGAGTGCTGCGTCCCAAAATTCAGCCTGGCCCAACAATACTAAAGGTCGCAGGTTCGCGCCCAGCGGTGGCCCTAGGACGGCTTAGCCATGCCGTCCCTCGGATAGGACGTAAAATGGAGGTCACGAGCCTGTATGATGTCAGGTACTCGTTAAAGATTCCTATCCTGATTATAACTGGATAGGCAAAATTTAGGACTCCCACTGTAGCATCGTCCGATTAGCCTTAGTGGCATAAAGTGACGTTAAACAAACAAACAAATATGACGAAAAACAAAAGACACGCGACTTAAAACTAAACAAAAAATTAAATAACAATGCAATCAAAGACAATGCAAACCCCCACTTCTATACAAACAACTTGTTTGTATAGAAGTGGGGGTTGTAGTAATAAATATTCACTTCAATAAAGTAACGTTACCTTAAAATGCGTAAATCTTTATATGGTAAATAGTCAATATCAAGATGAACTGCATGTACCGAAGACAACGTGATAAAGCAGGATATTAAGAACAGAGATGGCGGGCATGAATTGCAAATATCGCCTAATGAAAATTGACTTTTGAGTGCTCGTGGAATCTTGACCAAAGTGATTTAAAAAGAAAAAAAATCTTAATGCGAAGATTGCGTTGGTCAGTAACTTAATTAACAGCCGAATGAATATTATATTTCTAATAATCTGTAAAGTTTTTCCTCAATCTATCAATATCTGTTAAAAAGGAAGAAAAAATGACGTGATTTATAATACAATTATTTAGATACTATCAATGTAGAACACTCAATGTGACGGCTTGGAAAACATTTGATTTATTAAGTCTTGATACACTAATATAATCTGACCTATATTCTTTTTCTAATCGTCCTTTGTCCCTTTTTTTCTTTGGCAACACTTATTTTCCTTATTTTATTTCACTGTAAAAATTAGAAAGACTGTTTTTTTTTTGTTTTTCTGCAGGAATTTATTTAAAGGGTTAGTGAAATGTTTGAAACTCGCCAGATCAACAGGTTCTCTATTTATTTTAGTTCAAATAATTCGTTTCAAACAAAACATTTGATGTTGTTTGACGTTGCTTTGACTGCCCAGGCAATTAGCGACAACACATCTTCGCACGAAATAAATTTTGACCTTTGACGTAATTAAGGTTTTTTCGCTTCGTAGGGATACGAAGTTGTAATGTTGAGGTCGTGCTGTATCTTTAGGTATTTTCGACATTGGAAAAGATGTAAGTGTTGTATTAACACAAATTTGGCAAGTTGGCCGCTGAAGTCCGAGAAACAAGTGAATATGAGTCAGCTTCGTGTGACCAATTCTTAGCCTGATTAATATGGCAGCTTCGTCTGGAGTTAGGTTCTTTGGAGGTAGCCTTTAAAATTTTTTTTTTTAAATAAACACTGACCAAAGCTCCCAAAAAAATTTCCTAATATGTGTTACCCAATTGCATTTTATAAATAGATCATTTATTATTATTGTCCAGATTTCATATTTATTAGCTTAATTAATTAATTTAACAACTATTTTGAATCATATTAGCCAATGGGGGAGAGGGTAGATGCAACTTCATTCTAACTATTAAATGAATAGGAGTGTAGTAAAACTTTTTTATTTTAACGAACACACCTTTTTTATTTTATTTTTGTTTTTGTTCCTCCCCTTGTAGGCTATAAGGGGTTTCCCGGGCCAGGGGAGAGGGTGGTAGATTGATGCCAGGTATAATTAATTTTTCCCCTGGCTCCGGGTTTTGAACTTGCTGTCTTCGTATTTCAAATCAGACGTTGCCATGGGCAACGCGTATTTTCTAACGCGTTTGCCCAATCGGCCATCCCGCCACCCCTTAACGAACACACCCCTGTCGCGTCGTAAAAAAATAAAAGTAACAGTTTTAATAACACTTAAACGAAATTACGCAGTGGATATTCTAACTCCAATCACCGGGAATCACTAGGAAGTTGATATCGAAATAATTGTACGGGCTCCTCTGTGGAAACGATCAAAACAGCTGTGGATTAGATGAACAAAATAGCAGCTAAATCCCGAATCGGGCTGGTATATCATCCAATGCCTTCAATGCCGATATTAAAATAATTAAACAAAATAAAAAATTAAATTATTTTATTAGAAGATGAAAGATTCGACCACGGCCGGGAATCGAACCCAGGTCCTCCGCATCTACGTTGCGGTACTCTTACCTCGCTCCCGTTCGTCTGGACAATTGTTCACCCCCCCCCCCCCCCCCCGGTACTTCGCTACAATGTGGCGAGACCTGGTGGGAGGGATCGCAGAAGCAAAAAGATTCGATCACGTCTGGGACGGCCCCACGGTTAGCTCAGTGGTAAGAGCGCCGCAACGAAGATGCGGAGGACCTGGGTTCGATTCCCGGCCGTGGTCGAATCTTTTATCTTCTAATAAAATAATTTAATAATTATAAATTAAATATTTAACCAAAAGACCGTAAATAAATACATATATAAAGAATATTAACCATAAATTTAGTTAAGGCTAAATTAATATCTTTATATTTTTCAAAGGAAGGTTGTCTGCAACATAAAAAAGGACTTTAAAAATACAGTATTCTGACAACACTCAAAATTTAAATCAGCAGATTTGGCATTATTCAGATTGCAGATTAGGATCGGCTACAGAATATGTAATCAACGATATACGAAAACAGACTCGAATCATTGTTGGTTTTTATTTTCTAAGTATTCCCAGTTAATTTTTTATTTAACTTTAAGTAACACTAGTTATTTCATGAATAAATGCGAATTTCTTAAGCAGGTTATAAGCTGAAGAACAAATGTCATTATATTTTAATTTAATAGAATATAACGTAATTATATACTAATGCTTGCTACTTTTCAGTCGCGAAATTGCTTAGCTCGCGCCTTCTGTCCCGAATCTTAAAAATTAGGATTTACAAAACTATTATTTTTCCAACGGTCCTTTACGTATGCGAAACGTGGCCGCTGACATTGAGGGATGAGCAACGGTTTAGAATTTTTGAAAATAAAGTACTGCGTAGAATATTTGGACCGAAGAGGGATGAACTAACCGGAGAATTTAGTTTATTGTATATGTACTTTTGGCGCATGTGGCGATTTATTAAAACGGATTATTAACATGTACTGGAAAAACAAATTAGACCTTAGAGCTAATAATGATAATTCTATCATAGCGAATGAAAGGAATCAAAATATGAAGAAGAAAGTTTAGAAAGAGCTTGTTATGTTATATTTTTCTTTTTTTTCTTTATTTTATTTTATTGAATATATTAAATAAAAAAATCATAATTTGGAAATGGCCTTTTTAAGATAAGTATACAGTAAAATTTTATCATGAAAATGAAAAAATATAAGATGGAATAGTATAATCGAGGAAACGGGCATGTTATGACTATAGCGAAATACCATAGCATCAGCAGTTAAAAAGAGCCTGTATTATATTGCAGATTTCAACTTCCGCTCTTTACGACAATTACAATATTTTATTATTATTTTTGGAAGAGAAATGATTGCGTAAATAGGAATTTAAGAAATATCTGTGATTTTATTTGCTTTAACGTGGTGCTTGAATGTAATTCTGAAAGTATCGCAACAATCATTTGTAATTTTTAGCCCTCAGCACTGGATCCGGGTGATTTTTTTTCTCAAAAAACAGGTTGGAATTTCAACTTTTTTCATAATGAAACATATACCTGTTTCTTGCTTTTGGGATAATGCAGAACCTGTTTTGTGTTAAAATAAAGGAATATATTCATTTTGAGGATCGACAGGCTACACGCAAGGTACACGAGATATTTGTACCTTTTACGATATAATATGCATATATTAATGGAATGCATGTCCGCACGAAGAATACTAGCACTCTTAGACTAACAGACGAGTATATTGCAAGATAACAAACTGTTTGACTTTCTATAATCAATAGAATTAAACGGTATGATATAGACCAAAACTATATAGGTCGCGGATTCGCGTCCCACGGTGGCCCTAGGATTTTTTTAAGGGAATAAAAAATCCTTAGCTATGCCGTACGTAGGACGTAAAATGGAGGTCCACAGCCAGTACGATTTCAGGTACTCGTTAAAGATCCTTATCCTAATTATACCTGGATAGGAAAAATTAAGGATTCCCACTGTGGCATCGTCCAATTAGCCATAGAGGCATAAAGTGAGTTAAACAAATAAACAAACATTCATTTCGATTTCACAATGTCACGGGGTCCGATGTCTTACATTCCCTTCTTAACAGATTTTCACATGAAATGTTCGATAGTCCGAACACTTCAAACACTCAATTTAGTCGACTTTTAATGAGATTATTGCATTTTAGTGCAGAAAATGTTGCTAACAGCTGAAATTCTGTTGTTTCTTAGGATCGGACTCCGAGGTCCGATTTCCGATAAAGTATGGCGTAAATCCTGTATCGGCCTGTCCTGCGCCTATTATGCCTTGTTCCAACCCTCACCAAGAGGTAATGCGAAGCTCATTTAATCCACTTTTTAATCAAAAGATAACGCTTTCGTCAAAGCATTCCCATCGGACTCCGACGCGCGATATCGTCTGTGGCTCTCTCTCTCTCTCTCTCTCTCTCTCTCTCTCTCTCTCTCTCTCTCTCTCTCTCTCTCTCTCTCTCTCTCTCTCTCTCTCTCTCTCTCTCTCTCTCTCTCTCTCTCTCTCGCTCTCTCTCTCACACACACTATTTATTTAATCATACCGTTTATTAGCTTTTATTATTTGTAATATTGTAATTGTTGGGTTAAATTAATATTTAATCTTATTTATTATTTCCCAATATGTTTATAGATAAAAGTTATGGATTGATATTTGTATTGTAGTGGTTATATATAATTTTTGTTTCTCAGAATTGCCATACTTTGTTGCGATGTTATTCATACATTTACAGTAATGTTTACTGATAGGAATATTTACTTATAAGATTCATATGTAATGTTCACTTATGGGTAATGTTTACGTATAAAAACGATATGTAATGTTTACTTATAGGAACAAGCACTTACCTCTGATGGTATATGACCAAGAGAATGTGCTAATTTGATATGTGCCTACTGTAATGTTTGAAAAAAAAAATCACTTTAAATAAATAATAATACATTCATGTAACAATCCCAGAAAATTCTAGAACTTAAAATTAACTTAGAAGTTAATGTAACAGAAATAGTTATCTTTTTTTTTTTTATTTCATATCACACCAGGAGTATACCTACAATACATTATATGAGAATAAATTTGTATTTGTAAAAGAAGACATCATGTAAATTTTTTATATACATCATTACAACATTATTAACAGTTATCCTTGAGTCTGGTATTTTAAAAAGAAATTAACAAAATTATTTAAATTAAAAAACAAAATGCATCCCACTTCTCAAGGAAAAGACCGATTTATATTTAGAATTTCCTTCTGAACGAGTCTAACCAGAAAAAAAAATAAAGCATTCAGTTATTTTTAAGTTGAAATCACCGAGTTACGCAACTTTTAAGAAAATAAGACACCTCGATAAAAAGTTAAATATAATTACCATTGAGAATGATATATTACTTCGAGGCCCTGTTTATCGAAGTATCTGAAAACATGTGCTCCATATCTTTTATGATGTATATTTGTTTTCAGATATGTACAATGTCTTTTAGGATAAATGCATGCAGTCGTTTCGTACTGTGATTTTTTAAATGCGTATTAATAACAACGAATGGGTTTTACTTAACATTATGGGTCGTTTTCAGCTAAAGGGATTTATGACAGCAACATATTTTGGGGTAGATTGGAATGGAAAGAATCATATTATTAAAAATATACGATACGCTTAAATCAGTGGTGACGATTGTGCTTATATTAATGAAGAAGGGAATACGTTTGAACACAGAGAAATTTAGGGGCAATGGTAACTAGAAAAATAACAAAAACGAAATAGATGAGGAAATAAAGGCCAGATTAAAAGCCGGAAATGCTTGCTACTTTTCAGTAGTGATGTTGCTTAGCTCGCGCCTTCTGTCACGAAACTTGAACACTACGTTTTCTACGGTACTTTACGGTTGCTACGGTACTATATTTTTTTCTTTTTTTCGGTTGGCGTATTAGGCCTAATGAGACATTTGGCCGCGCAGTGTGGTCTTCTTACATTTGTGTTGCTTATACAATACACATTTGTGTTGCTTGCGGGAACACAGACAGCTTGGAGGGGGTAGCCCAAACCTCACGTTGCTGCAAGCCATGGTCACCGTGGTGCAGCGTCAGACTGCACATAGCTCCGTAACCAATCCCATTGGGGCCAATTTGGCAGGGTCCTACCCACTGATGGAGGTAGCTCTCTCGGGTTCAAGAACAGTGACAAACCTGTCTAGGTCCAAGGATTATGGCAGCTCAGAATCAGCTGGCCCCGAGGACCTATATTTCTTCCCCTGAAGCATACTGTCCTTGTACCAAACCTCCGGGCGATTACTGACATCCTGGGAAAACCACACCACGATTCTCGATTAGATACAAGGGGAAGGTTCATCACTCCTATGCCCGGTCTGGAATCACCTCCAGTAAGCTGACGGGTCTCACATACCCGGGGGTGGGGGGTAGGCTTTGACTTCGTCGCGTTCATTGACAGGCGATAACCCATCCAAGTATTAACCAAAACCGACGTTGCTTAACTTTGATTCCCTATTGCAAGCGTCTTTGTCCACTCGGCCATCTCGGGCACCAATGGTAATATACGACTGGGAAAGGTGGCCGTTAACATTGAAGGATAAGCAAAGGCTGAGGGTTTTTGAAAACACAGTATTGCGTAATATTTTTGGACATAAGAGGGACTCATCAACTGCAGAATTTAGACGTTTACACAACACCAAACTAAGTAAACTGTATCCGGTAAATATAATAGAGGTGATTATAGCGCGGCCAATAAAATAAAATGGGCATGTAAAATTGAAAAATTCGGCGGTAAACGAATTCCTAGAAGATTAATAAGTACTGTGCCGACTGAAAAACGTCCAAGGGCCGGCCGAGACGGAGATGGGAGGATTGCGTTAAGGCAGATCTGTCAAAGTTGGGTCTGGATGGAGGTGTGAAGGGAACGAGTTGTGGTGTCGGCATCGAACCTTTGGGTTTGCTAAGTCTTTTATTATTATTATTATACTATCATTAAATTAAACAAATCGGTAATACTAAACAATCGTTATGTCAAGATGGTGTACACAGTTTTTACTAATAGTCTCAGTCCATGTGTGATAACATTTATTTATGTGCATATTTCATAGTTTCCAATATATTAATAGTAAACAGTTAATAAAATATTTTGATTCTTTACATATGTAGGGGGAACGTTCTTTAAAAGTTCTCGATTAAAATTCAGGACCGATGTAAAGCTTCTTGCCTTTTTTTATTTTATTCCTATAGCGTTCACCATTAGCCATTATTATTCTAAGGACGGTCATCCGAATTCAGGAACACGCCTCTTCATGCCTATTATATTACCTCATGTGTTTAGGATTCGTTTGCCACTTCCTTACCGACATCTTTTAGCAATCATCAAAAAGCACACGAACGCTTGAAACTTTGTAAGACATAGCGATCATAAATCATTCTAAAAAAGATTTTTTATGATCAATAATTAAACATCTCATTACTGATAAGTCAAGCCAGTTGGCGCTAATTAGTAGCCACTCTTTTAGTGTTTTTGAAGAAATTTTAACGCTTGATATTTAATTCTGATTTCATATAAAGTTCAAATTTTATAAGTCGTGCTCTGAAAAGTATGACTGGGATTACATGTGTAGTAACCAAGATCATTTGAGAGGATTTGGGAAGATATTGTAACGTTAAACAAAAACATATGGTTTGTAATGGTTTTATACTTATTGTATAAAACTTGTATTGCACTTATCATTGTTATAGTAGTTGGAACAAACTGTCATAGCATGTGTTTGTGACTATTTACGGGAGATGTAATGTTCGAGTACCATTACGCAGTTCCACAAGGTTCTAGACTCTTCTCTTTACGACTATATATAAGGAGCGATGGGACTGCTGAGTTGGTCTGGGTCTTTTTTAAAGAGAAGCTGAAGTCATATGGCTATCTGTGTGTGTTTTAAAGTGATAATTACTTTCACTTACTTATTTATGAAATATATATAGTAAGGGAAAGTATTGCGATCGTGAAAAATTTCGACTTCCGGTTTTCAACGGAATTACACGTTTTGGGGTCCCTTGAGTCCAAATAAACAAGTCCCGCGAAATGGTCTGTGTGTATGTGTGTTTGTGTGTGTGAACAGAATAGCTCAGAAACAATATACCGTCCGAACCTAAAATTAAGTATTTGGTATATATATATATATATATATATATATATATATATATATATATATATACCATATATATATGTGCCCATTATGTGAGAATAAAAATTTCATAAAAATTGGTCAAATGGATTTTCTCAAAAACGGCTATAAAATTTTTGATTAAACTCGGTATTTGATGTATTTATATGCCCGCGATATGACTGCGAAAATTTAATCAAAATTAATCAACCGGAGGGAGTATTTCATAAAAATTTTCCAATTTTTTTTTTTTTTTTTTCGATTTTACCAAAAATAGCTTTAACCATTTTGATCAAACTCCTCATAATGAGAATCGAGTATTCTTTAATATAAATTGAGCTTTATCATTATTAAAATGTTATGAGGGGGCATAAATGGGAAAGGGGCCTTTTTTCTATTCTTATAAAGTACCTTTGTTTTTGTTTATATGGAGATATTATCTGTCTCTCGTTTCGCCTAAAACAAGTTAACATATTCAGGAGAAAAAAAAGGAAAATATTCTGTCAACTCATAAAACACGTTGAGCCCACTCATGATGCACCGTACCCCTTTAATGACAAACGATAGTTTATAATTAAAGTTGTTCTGTTAATTTAATGGAAATTATTTGTTTCATGGTAATTAAATGAAGTTTTCAACAGTTACATAGATGATTATAAAATCATACGATTTGGAGCATTATGCTTGCATTGCCGAATTATCACTAGTAAAAACTTTTATTTAATAATAAAAACATTGAGAGTACTTTAAAGAGCAAATACAAACAAAAATAAGTAAATGGGTGTGGAAAAATGCCTGACTTCGAGAAATAGTATTTAACAAAACACGTCAATTTCAAATCAAAGTAAGGTGGTAAGTGAAAGTTGTGTGTTGCGCGCATCGGACCAGATTTTTTTTGTAACCTGTTCAAATATTTGTGTTGTTATAGTTCGTATGGCATTGAAAATTGTTATTTTTATTTTAATAAAAATTGTTAACCCATATAAATAATAGATTACATGCCTTGCAATGTAAATATATGTTCTTCCGTTATTGGCAAAATTTAAAGGAATAATCATAGATTAATTACTGGTGCATCAATCAACGCGATGGTTGCAATGCAATAATGGTTGATCAATGCAGAATACAGGCATAAGATACAATTTAAGTTTTAAATTATACTAACATAAAATAGGGCAAATATAAATATTTAGCAAAAATTTAACTCATCCTGCAAAACACAAAGCTGCAAAAAATAAGTCTGCATGACATACTAGAAATTCAGAATATGAATGAAAAAATTTGCAATTATTTTTTTGCAAAGTTTTAAAATTAGATGGTAGATGCCTCAACTGTAAACCGCTAATTTAAAAAAGACTCTTCAATCTTTTAAAAAATTAAATTTTAAAATAAAAACAGAAGGCCAATGGTACGCAATTAAAAAGATTCTACACTTACCACAACCTTCTACTAACCAAAACACAGATGGTCTCAATATTGTTTCGTAATAAACTGTAAGAAAATAACAATAGACTTATAAATGACATGATCACGTCGGTCAAGGCCTTTAAAGGAACTTACCTGAATTGATGGACACATACCACATAACTTGAATGGCAAAATTTGTTTGTTTGTTTGATGTTGTTCAGGGGCGAAGAACAGCTATGGTCATCAACGACCGTAATGCCAACATTTTATTTATCGTATGAAACAAAAGAAACAACAACACGCGTTTGCTGAATGTCATTGCATTGTTTGTTTGACGTCCCTTTGTGCTACTAAGGCTAATCGGTCGATGCTACAGTAGGAGTCCTAAATTTTGCCTATCCAAGTAATTAGGATAGAGTTCTTTAAGAGTACCTGACATCTTGCATGCTCGGGACCTCCATTTTACGTCCTATCCGAAGGACGGCATAGCCAAGGATTTTTTACTCAATATAAAAAAATCATTGGGCCACCCCAACCCGCGATCTTTAGTATGGTGCAAGGATGGAGCGTTTAATGTCTTCAACATTTCGGGATTTCCTATCCGAGGGACGGCATGGCTAAGGATTTTTTACTCCCATTAAAAAATCCTAGGGCCACCGCGGTGCACCGTGGGACGCGAACCCGCGACCTTTAGTATTGTAGTTTGCCATGCTAACCACTACATTACAGGTGACCCCGTGTCATTGCATTGTGGAAGGGGCTTTTTCTATATTATAAAGCTCGTCTCCCTACCACCTTAATCATAGTTATCTCTCCAAAGATAGAGATCTCTTTAGTTAGTTTATCTAAAGATCTAAAATTGCACAACTAGAGGAACCACAAACATGAAAAAGGGATCTTCAAGTTAGACAGAATATACAGAATTTTCTTAAAACCCAACACAGTCGAAAAGGTAACTAGGTATTGAATATGCTAACTGTATTCATTTATAGTTCATTGCTAATAAAGGGTGTTTTTTTTGAAGGTGTACAACTTAGAGTAGGCAACACTGCTTTATTTGATAACATATTCTACAGCTGATAGTTGCTTTTTGTTTATTATGGTTAGACACACCAGAGCAACGCTTGCAAATTGTTGAATTTTTTTTTATCGAAATAATGGTTCTGTTTGTCAAATTTATCGGGCACTTGGTCCATTTTACGGTGTACATAATCGTCCTTCAGAGCGGCTAATTCGAATAACAATGGATCGTTTTCGGACCACGTTTACTCTAAATGATAATGAGCATCCCGTGAGACGCCGAACAGTGCGCACTGAAGAAGCTGCATCCGCTGTACAGGAAAGCATTGAAGATAATCAAAATCAATCGAATCGTCGCCGTTCTCAGCAACTTGGGTTGTGTCCTTCCACTTTATGGAAGATTTTACGAAAGGATCTGGGATTAAAAGCTTTCAAGATTCAAATGGTGCAGGAATTAAAGCCGAACGACCATCGCATGTGCCGCCAATTCGGCGAATGGGCTGAGGCACAAATTGATATGGATATTGAATTTCCATTCAAAATTTTGTTCTCCGTTGAAGCCTATTTCTTTGGGGTCATGTCAAGTCACTCGTCTATGTCGATAAACCTCAGACAATTGAACACCTCGAAATCAACATTCCAAGAGTTATTGGCGATATACGGCCGCAAATAGTGCGAAAAGTTTGTGAAAATTGGTGTTCCAGATTGCGCCTTGTACGCGCTAGCCGTGGAGGCCACATGGCTTAAATAATATTTAAACATTAATGTCATGAAGTTTTCTATTCAATAAAGTTCGTTTCATTGATATTAAAAATATATTTCTTTGTTTTTTTATAATTTTAACTTGTACACCTCCAAAAAAACACCCTTTATAAATCATACTGGAAGATTATTACAATTAAACAGCAAGAATTTTCCCGACAAAAAGTAAAACAGGCTGCCATTTGGAGGGCAGTGACCGACGACAGCGCAACCTAGCAGCTGACGGCAAAGTACCGTTGGCTCCGGACTTCCGGAGTGAACGTACTATCCTTCCACCTCTTTGTCTCGGTTCCTTCACACCGAGCAAACTGTTCCAAAGGTCAAAGTCCAAGTTCTCAATTCTTATTTAAGTATAACCATTAATGAATAATTTACTATCGGAATCGTATTAATAAAGGAATAATTGACGTTCTGTAAAATTATTTGAACTTAAACAAGAGCCATGAATGATTGGTGACAGTCTCTTTAAACCCGACCACTCCATTTTAAAGTAAATAATTATACACAGCTGCTATAATTATCAACATATGATTTATAAGTTGAACATTCAATTTATCAAATATTCAACTTATCAAACATTCAACTTATCAATTGTAATTTCATACGTTTAATAAACAATTTTTGATCGGAATCGTATCGTTGAAGGAACGATTGGTGTTCTTAAAAATTATATTAACTTAAACAAAAACTGTGAAAGATTGAAAATGGTTTTATTCACACCCAAAACTCCTATTTCAAATGAGTGTTTACAGAAAGCTGCTTTACTTCCCAAACAATTTAAAAAGTTACATCTATCACTATGTTACAATTCCTTCATGACATGGAGATAGAGGATATGGAGATAAATATTATAGCAGCCTACAATACTGAAGGTCGCGCGGGTTCGCGTCCCCCGGTGGCCCTAGGATTTTTTAATGGGAGTAAAATATCCTTGGCTATTGCGTCCCTCGGATAGGACTTAAAATGGAGGTCCGGAGGCTGTACAATGTCAGGTACTCGTTAAAGATCCCTATCCTAATCGTCAGATTAGACTTAGTGGCATAAAGTGACGTTAAACAAAGGAACAAACAATGTCAGATCAGAGATGATAAAACATCGTTTTACCAATCATTAGAAGATTGGGCATCATTCCGGAAAAATAGTTTGATCCCACAAAAAAAAAACTAAAAAAAAAAAAAAAAAAAAAAACTCGAGAGAGCACTACAAGGATAATAAAACTCAAATGCAAGTCTCTGTATTACCTACCTACGAAATGAAAATAATCATGAACCATTAGTGAACAATTACAACCTTTTGAATTTCGTTCATGATTTAGTTTATATTGCATTTTATTTTTCTTTAGTATAACCTAATGTGTTTACTTATTAATCAGATTTATGTATTAATAATACAGGTAATGCAATGGATCTTATGCCACTGGTTAATTTGGAATGTGCATTATTCCCTAGCGCCAACTTTTGGCTGTAAAAAAATTCGCATCTGGTAATCATTAAAGTTTAGCGATAAATTCGTTAATGTACATTAAATATGTAAAATAACAAATGAATCTTTGTTGCATATTTTATAAAGATAATCAAGCCATTTATTAATATGTGTAATTCAATTGAACTGTTAGTAGAAATAAAGACGAAAACCCAACCTCATCTGAAGATTTTGTAAAAGAAAACCATTGTATTACAGATATTTGAAATTAAATAAACGTAAATTTTCTAGGGTCAACTGTGGTGTAGTGATTAGCACAGCAAACTTCTATACAGAAGGTCGATAATTCGTAGCTCGCCAGGTGGCCCTAGAAATTTTTAAAGGGAGTAAAAATCCTTGGCAATTCTTCGGATAGGACGTAAAATAGAGGAAATCGTGTACTCCTTAAAACCAAACAGCGATATTCAGCAAATATCCAGATATACCTGGATAGGCAAAATTTAGAACTCCCACAGTAGGATGGTCTGATCAGCAATAGTAGCATAGAGTGACGTTAAGTAAATAAACAAAAGCATTTTTTTTTTGTAAATTAGAAATAAAAAGTTGAGTTGAGTTGAATATGATAATCAGATATGCTAACTATTTAAATTGATCGACGTTCCTGTTTTCAGAACCAAATTATTATAATAGTGAGCATATTAGATATAATTATCGCATCAGTATGATTAAAGAAATTAAATTAATTTTTATAATGCATAGTGGACATTAGTTTTTTTTTACTAAAAACTAAATTTATTTACTTAATATTTTAATTAACAACAGAGATTTAGGTAATGTACAATGCATTGTTTCAGTATTTTTTTTTTTTTAACTTCTAGTAACACCTGTCAGCAATTAATGTGTCAGCCGTTTTGGGCATTAGGAATGTGCCCAGCAGCACCTCTTTCCTGGTTTTTCAGAGAATTAATTCCAAAAATTTAGCATATTAACTCTGAAAAAATGCTATGAGGAAATAGTCGACAGAATAAAATAGAAAAAGGCAAAGATCCCCGTCCTTCACGCACCCACGAAAAAGCCTACTTTGTGCGGCACCAAATAGACATAATATAAATAGGCATTATATATATATATATAAATAATAAAGGCTTTTCGAAATTAATTTTCTCATAAGACGGCTAATTGATCAACACATTACATTTAATCAATATATAATATATACTTAAGTAAATTTAATGCAATATGAGTGAACATTTCTCAGTAGTACAGTGAGCGAATAAAAACAGACATAAAAAAAAGAAAGAAAGAAATTGACTGATTATAAATCGAAAATAAAAAGTTTGAAGTGTTCTTATTATATTTAATAATGAAAAAAAAGTTGGTTTTATTACTATGTATGATGAGCATTCCAGTTGACAAAATGACTAACTCCAATTACAGCATTTTTTCAATAAGATTTTATCAACCCTCATAATTCAGGATAAAAAGAAATATGGTGAATAAATTGTGCCTTCATGATATTGTCTTTTTCTTTTTTGTAATAGTATCAAGATTGGAGAGGTGCTCAGTCCGCCCAAATTAGGAGGGGGACATCTTAAGGGAGGTTGAAATGGAAGAAAGATCTTTAAAAAAAGTTTCTATGAATCTTCGGTAGTATTCTAAACTTCTGCATCTAATCACAGTAGTCGGCGCTTTAGTTGTACTCGAAATATAATTTTTTTAACTAATAGATTTTTCAACTACAATCTAATAACTTATTATCTGCTGACTGCATGATGGGCTTATAGGATTCAGAATCACAGATACCATCAAAATAGATGCTTAACTCGACAAAGTTGCAGCAAAATTGTTCATTCACCATTTTCAACCTCCTATAAAGTATACAGGGTTCCTTATTTGCGCGGACTCTGCAGATCTCGAATCTTAATATTGATACCAACCGAAAAACCTAAGTTTCAAGAAAGTGCTAATTTTGTTCTATATTTCCTTTAATTTTAAATTTTTTCTGTTATTGATACTACCACGGAGCGAATATTATAGTACCTAGCTAGTATTATAATAAAATAAGATGTATTACTGATGTTAAAATGTATAGTAAACTTAATATCAGTGCTATTGAAGTATAACGACAACTCCAAAAATTAAATTTTTACTTTAAAATTTTGTTAATAATTGATGTTCCTTTATCGGCGCTAGTTAACTAACTCAATTCACCAATCAATCTCTGATCCATTGCATCCAGACGAATAGAAATTTATTTTCTTTTACTTCTTCTATGAAATTTCAATATTAGCAGTTGTGTCATTATACTTACGGAGTAGCGATTTGATCGAGCGATTAAATAGTTTAAAGGATTATCTTTTATTTAATAATTAACAAAGTAGTACAAATTTATTGCAAGTAAAAATTGTTTTTTTTCCTCTCTTTCCTTTATTTCCCTGTCAGCAGATTTTTTTATTACTACAAAAGGAAGCGATTTAAAGAATGAAGTGCCAGAAGCTGTGTATATCCTTATGAATAAAGTTTCTATTTTCGTTTAATAAGTTATTGGTATAACTTATTATGCATGCAACACTAAAACATACCCAGTGAACGATTGAATGCTATTTTCAATTAGCACATCCAGGGTTAGGTTTAGCATTAGAGATCTGTTGGGCAATTTTTTTTTAAATGGTACTTTTGATATTTCGACTTAAAGAGCTGATCTCCATCTTTTCCATCATAAACCCGGAAATTTCTGACTATCTTCTCTTCTCATTCTTTCGCTATATCGCTTAAAGTAACATTCCATAATTTTTATAAATCTCTCATAGTATAATTGTTCTTTTGTCGGATCTGTTCTCGGTTCATGGCGAGCTATAAGCTGAAGTGACGATATCACTGTGATCACTTCCTCCCGTTGTTTCCCTATGCTGATGGAAACTGTTCACTATCACAATCGAATAGAAGAACGCTAAAGTGTAAGCGGAGAACAACAAGGGGAATTGATAGAGAGGCTCGGAGCCGTTCGCAGCCAGAAAAACGCTGAGGAAGACGTACACGCATATCTCTACCAGGTGGATGTCGATCCAGAAAAAGATGTACACAGGTTTGATGAAGACCCCGAAGAGAAGGAAGATGCTGCTGACCATGGTAAAAATGCAGAGGAGGAGTTCGGTGGTGACCAGCCAACTGGTCAGCTCGGGGAAGAAGGAAGGCATGGCCAGGTGGAGGACCCTCGAGTAGCTCCGGAGGAAGAAGTAGATCTCTTCGCTGGAGATGATGGTGTAGACCCCGTACCTGATCGGGACGCAGAACAAGAACTTGTCTAGAGTCGGCAAGTTGCGCAAGGCCCAAGTGTGGCAGGCGATCACTGCTGCGAGAAATAACATCAATTAATATACTGAACAAAAAGAATCTAATGAATTTTATTATAATATTTTCATCAGAAACGATAGAACTAAATACCAAAACACTGACGAGAGCCGGTAAAGAAGTAGGGCCAGAAATAAATACGGAAGAAACAAAATATATGGTTAGCTGTAGAAACGGTGACAATTTTGGCGATATTGAAGTAGAACTGAAGAGGAAATGTTTGTATCCGTTAAGAAATTTAGATATTTAGGATCTACAATAACTAGAAACGGCGTACTGTTTCTGCTCTAGTGCCCCAGAAATGAAGTCAGTTGATGTGCGAAAACCAAATTGGTGGTCAGGAATTATGTTATTGTTGGTCAGTATGTTCACAAGTCTTGTATATAATAATTTCTCGAAAAGTTTAGAGCATATCGGAAGAAGACTGATTGATCTGTAAGATGATGGATCGTAGGCATTTTTGTCTTACTTGTTTATCATTTTGATGTGTGAATATTTCCACTGAATTGGGTATTTAGTCGTCCTGAAATTGCAGTTATATATTGTCGTAAGGAACTAGGGCTTTCCTAGGCATTTGCTGGAGCGCCTCGGCTGTTATTAAGTCATAACCCGGGGCTTTTCTTCTTGGTAATTTTATAATGTGGTTGGCAACTTGTGAAGGTGGAAATGATAAAGGGGGTGGTGTCAATTGTAATGGTATGTCTAGTGTATGAAGTATAAAGGTTTCATGTTCAGTGTTTATAAAGTCAGTGAATTGTGTGAATACTGATGAGAGATGATCGGCAAATATCTCTGATTTTTCCTTATTCGACACTGCCCACGAACCATCTTCTTTTCGCAGGGGTACAGACACATCTTGATGTTTTAAAAATTTTTTAGCATGCTTCCACAAGCTTCCAACGTCACACACAGGGGTATTTGGCCCTAAAAGTTGGCCAAAACCCATTTTTTGAAATTTGAAATTTCTGGTAAATAATGACTTGAAGTTCAAGAAGAGGACCTGTTGGATCATGCAAGATGATTTTTATCTCTTCCAGGCCCTTAATCCGGCGGATATTCTAATTCCAATCTGACCTTAGCCTTTACCTCGTCTCTGCTCATAAATATTGGTCAACAAAATATATTAATTTTCTTTGTTCTTACTGAAGTATCGGCATTATCATATGATGGATAGTTCGAGGCCAGGTTTGTACTTGTTATCCAGATAGTTATAATTTTTTTGTGTTCAATACTAGTATCAATATCTTTTTGTTTTTTGGTAGGTATATTTTAGAGCTAAAAATTAAATTTGAAGGTTAAAAAGTTATACTTCTGGGCATTTCTGGGCAACGAAATATTTTTTATGATAATGTATAATTATCGTAGATTATGTTTCTTGAAAAAAATTCTGCGAATAGCAGCGATTGGGAGACTTATAATTTTTTATTACTAAAATGTCAATTTCATTAAATAATAAAAAAAATTCAATTTTGTTATCTTCTGGAAGAATAACTGTAACCTGAATGGAATTTTTTCACATATTTTTAAAGTCAAAACATTAGCTTTTAAAAAAAAGAAGGAATTTTTGGTGTATTCACTCACTGGGAAATATTGTAATAACCTAGAGCCTGTGAAAGAACTAAAACAAAATTATCCATTTTGAGGCATGATTTCCAAGTGAGATAGAATGCTTCTTCAAGGAAAAGAAATGTTTTTGAAACAGCAACAAGAAATGGCTAAGTGGGACGATATCAATTAAAAGCTCAAGATCTGGTGGTCGCTCTGAAAAATCATTTGTTACTTTAATTAATTTACAACGGATACGGAGAAACTTTATTAATGGTATGTTACGACACCATCTGTTCACAAAATTTTAAGAAGGTTTTGAATTGATAAAACCCCTCTGCTTCATATTGGCCTTTTATCTGAGGAAGCAGCAGAAACCCGAAATAACCATTTCCGGGTTTATAGAGAAAATAAGATCAGAAATTTTTACGGGCAGAGTGCAATCTGGATGTAATTAATAGATTAATATTGACATTAGGTCCAGTTATCATAAGTATGAGAAGTTCAAGAAAAAAGGTATCAGGTTTTGTAAGAAAAGTTTAGAAATGTTGTCTCCCCCAACCAACTTAACCAATAGTGGTGATTCCGAAAATTCATTAAGTGACGAGGAAAGTGAATAATGAATAATTAAATTTAATATGCATTTTTAAGAAAGGTTGATGCGTTTCTTCTTGGGATATAAGTTGTGTTTCGAAGATGTATTAAACAATTCTTAATGATTAGGAAAACACATTTTTTTTCTTTATCACCATAACATTTTATAATCACCTATTTTACACTATTTTCATTTTTTTAAAATAACAGTAATAGATAAATGATAATAAATCTTTAATTAGTCACAATCATATTTCATGGGTGCAATGCATAAAGAGAAAATAATATGAACATAAATTGTAAACCCGTGGATGCCTATTTCATAGTCGGTGGATTTATTTAAAAATTTATTTTATGAAAATGTTCTCCTTAGAGTATTTTTTTAACTGCTAAAAAACATTTGTAATGTCTATTACAAATATAGAATCCATTTTGAGGTCTTTTAAATTAATAAAATGGAAGGAAATAGCTATTCGGGTCAAATGCCCCTGTGTGCGTCAGTCGATAGGCTTTTCAAGTAATTATCATAATTAGTTCTATTGTATTTCTGGATTAGTTGCTTAAGTTCATTGTTAAGTCTGTTGAACCTACGTCTGTCCGAGGGTAGTCTGTTAGGATGCCATACCTTACGAGCTCTTCTCTTTGCCGTGATCAATTCCCTAATTTCTGTTATCAATTTATGAAATTTAAAAATAAAAACATAATGTTATTTTCGACGGTTCTTTACGGATGTGAAACATGGCCGCTTGCAGTAAGAAATGAACAATGTCTTAAGTTCTTAAGTACAGCGTAGAATATTTAGGCCAAAGAAGGAAGATTTAACAGGAGAATTTAGACGGCTACACAATGCAGCATAGCGTGAACTGTACCCGGTGAACGTAATCGAAGTTATAGCCGCATTCCAGATAAAGTAATAATAATAATAATAAACTCTTTATTGTTGTCCCGGGAACTAGTCCCTTAGGAACAAATTATACAGGTACATAATTGGCTTCAGTGCCTTAGAGTATTAATGAAATTTTCAGTGCAAATTAAAATGAAAAAGAAAAAAAATTATAAATAATAAATTAGTCTTCATGTGATGAAAAAAAAAAAAAAATAATATCCTTATTGACTTAACATGAAAATATATACACTTATTTGCAAATAAAATAAATTGAGCTTATATTTAAAAAAATAGTGAATAGTAAAGGCCTACCCCAACTTAATGTTAATATTTAGAGTTCATGAAGACTATTTACAATTTTTCGGGAAACTGGGTGGATAGAAGGTGATTGTAAAGGCAGGATTTAAAGGTAGGGACAAGGGCGTACCCAGGATCAAAACTAGGGGTGGGCAAGCTAAAAACTAGGGGGGGGGGGCAAGCTATGGTCGTTCAGGTTGTAACACCTTACCGCGGAAAAGTTGAATGAAAACACAATTATGTATAATTATAGCAGTGCTTTATCAACTAAGTTATTACAATTATTTGCTTGAAAAAAAATGTATTCTATTATTGCTTCCAGTCTTACAAGCCTAAAAAATTATTGCTCCCAGCCTTCCAGGGGGGCAGCTGCCCCCCCCCTGCCCCCCGCTGGGTACGCCCAGGGGTAGGGAGAGTGTTGGAGTGACGGATAAGGCCCGGTGCACACGGACGACACTTTTCTGCGATGCGGACTATAAGCCAGGTCAGGGGTACCTGGAGTACAATGGACCGACGGGATTTACTATTATACTCCAGGTACCCCTTAGGCCCGATGCACACGGACGACACTTTTCTGCGATGCGGACTATAAGCCAGGTCAGGAGTACCTGGAGTACAATGGACCGACTGGATTTACCATTGTACTCCAGGTACCCCTGACCTGGCTTATAGTCCGCATCGCAGAAAAGTGTCGTCCGTGTGCATCGGGCCTTACCTGGCTTATAGTCCGCATCGCAGAAAAGTGTCGCCCGTGTGCATCGGGCCTAAAAGGGGGAATTGAGTTTCATAGGGATGAGGACCGGATAATGATAGATCTTTCGAAAGCTGACGTTCGGTGGGCCGGAGTGTATAGATCTGAATACCTGAACGGTTATAGCGGGAATGGACAGAGGATTTGAACTGGAGAAGTTCGGTGATGTATGAAGGACGGCGGGATCGGATAACTTGGAAAAGGAAGGAAGCCAGGAAATATTTACGGCGGTAGGATGGGTATAACCACTTTAACCTTTCATATAAAGGTGAGACGGAGACGTTTCTTGGGACCACAAAGATAAATCATACGAAACAATTAAATAAACGTTTTGGTTTTGCTTCGAGATCCCCAGAGATACCCCCATACACCGCACAACAGTAGTCAAAGTGGGGATACGTCAGAGAAGTGACCAGGAGCCTACGAGTTTCAAATGGAAAGTAGGCTTGCGAAATTGAGGAAGAATACCTAAAAGACTGATAAACGCTTTGCCAACTGGAAAACTTCAGAGGGGTAGGCCTAGGCGAAGGTGGGAGGATTCGGTGAGGGCTGATCTTGTGGATTTGGGATTGGATGGATGTGTGTAGGGAGCGATTGATCGTGTCGGCGTCGGGCCTTCGGGTCCGCTAAGCCTTTATTCTTTCTTATTCTTAATATTTTCATCGTAAATATGCACTTGCGTTATGATGCGACAAGCAAATGAGATCTTCGTTGTTAGGCATGCACATCAAACTATGTCAGTTTTTCCTGAGAAAACCAACATGTCCACCTATAAAAATTAATAAAAGTACAGTGCAATCCAAAACTACGAAACAGAACTTCGAGCTTTCGCAAATAAAAGACCAAGAAAACTAAAAATTGTTAGAATAATTGTAAAAGCCCCATGGTATATTTCTAACACCACATTTCACTGCTCAACTCACAACTACTTGAATCCATTTGTTCCTTCTATTTCTTCCTTCATGTTGCCCCCCTTCATATTGCCGAGAGTATATTTTAACCATGACATGACATACGTCAAAACAAGCCAATCGCTGACGCTAAAGTTGGCATATTCAAAAGATTTGGTAGATGCGCAACTGCCATCGCTGCTGCAAATGATGTAAAATATAAATAAATCAAATGTTATGAAAATGAATGAAATCATTATGATGAAGTCTTTCCAGTTTGATCTTTTAGCGTCGATTTTTGGAGGCAATCGATAATTTAAAAGTTGTTAATCATGAATTAATGTTAGAGCTGACGTTATGTAAGATATAAAACGATAGTATAACATTTTTCTGAATTTGATACTTCGGTTATATTGAAGTCACGCACGTCGTAGGACATGTCAATAGCAAGAAGCGAGACGACCCAGAAAGACTTGATGTCTCCTGACAGATGAGAAATTGAAACATGAAGATTAGCCCCCACTACACATGCAAACAAGCAATTTGCTCTTAGTAGAATAAACTCTTACACGAAAGCGTTGTGCAACTGCTCACATGTAATGGGGGCTAATCTGTGAGGGGGGCCATGTCCCCACAACCTTCCCCCCCCCAAAGAAAACCGAAATGTACGTTATATAAAACTGATCCTCAGACGGGTTATATAAGGTTCCAACATTGAACTTGTTGCAAATGACGTTATGCAAGGCGCCTATCCTGTAAACCTGATTATATGCCGATATTGTTCCACTTACGGCTCAGCTTGGAACACGCTCACGATACGTGGGATGGGACAACTATGGCTGTATAACTGGATAAATAAAATAAAAATAAAAACTAGATCAACATTAATAAATTTGAGAAAATATGAAACCTAGATAAAATTTAATATATTAAATAATGTATAAAAGTTCCTTTCTAAAAAAAAAAAACTGAAAAATGTGTCACATTCAATAATAATAATAAAAAAAATAATGAAGAAAATTAAAATTAAACAAATAATGAAATCAAGTAAAACTATCAATTGGGACAGATTTATATTAATTTTCGGAAATTATTTTTATATAATAATTTATCGTTAATATTTCCAGAGCATCCTTTCAGTTAAAACGCTGTTTTATGTTTTTTAAAAGATACAATCGTCCGTTTTAGTGTTTTTTATTTATTTTTTCACACTTGTTAGGTTGTTCTTGTTTATTATTCTTGCAAATTATTTTTTAATTCGAGAATAAAGGTAATACTTCCATAATTCCGTTAAATTTTAATATTTACTTTCCTACTTAATCAATTTAGAATAAATTGTTTAATCGATATTATGTTAATTTACTTAATTGTAAATATGTAGTTAAATATGGTATGCGTTTATATATATAGTACGCGTGGAAATAAATGCAAAAAAAAATACTAATATTACTTTCATTTTAAATCAAAGAGAATCTAAAATATTATGAAATCAAGTCATTATTTTCCTTTCTGTGTTAAAAATAATATCGTATGTTAGGCTTAACAGTGAACCGGGCCTTTTCCTTATAGATATTTTTTTAGCTATGAAATGTAATGAAATGAAAATGGATTTAATACAAGAAATTTTTATATTATACATTTATTAAGAAAAAAAAAAAAAGATGATGTATTTATTGTGAGTAAATTCTAAAGTTCAATAAATTAGAAAAAAATGTTCTTAATACATTGAAAATTGCGCTTTTCACAGTACGATTAAAATTTATAAATATCAATATGGTCCTCCTCAATGAAATGCCTAAATTACATTATTTATAGATAGATACCAAATATTCTGAAGTAGGTAATCTAACTTTTAAAAGTGTTTTTTTTTATTTTAACATGAATCTTTGCAGCATTAACAAAATGTAGGCTGGGGTTATCTGTGGTTTTGTGGCTAGCATAGCAGCCTACAACACTAAAGATCGCAAGTCCACGTTTGACGGTGACCCTAGGATTTTTCATAGGGACTAAATTATCCCTGCCTAAGCCGTCCTTCGGATGGAACGTTAAAGATCCCTGTCGTAATTAATAGCCTTAGTAGCATAAATTCATAAACTTTTGGTTACATAATATCCACTTATAATATTGAAATGAAAGAGGAATATTTCTGTTATAATCATATGAACAGTTATAAAGTTGATCAAAATATTTGTTTTCCTTTGTTATTTGCTTAAGTTTAGTTTTCGTACATATTTCAACAAGGGCTAAGAACCCTTACTCTTTACTTTACTTTAAAGTCTACAAGCCAGATTTTAAAATTTCATGTGACTATTTCCGAATACTTATTTGAATTCTTGAAAAAGGTTGAACTTTTCGATTAGGGATTTGAGTTTCTTTAATAAAAAATATTAAGTAAAATTTTAAAAATGGATTTAAAATTTATAATGTTTCATATCACTGTAAAAATAATCAAAAATAAAATTTACAAATAAATTGTTTGATCGCGAAAGGTGAAATTTAAAACTGCCGGCAACGTTTTACGACTATCTCCTTCGGGATATAGAGTAGTGTTACGCTCAAGGTTTTCGAAAGTAAAGCATTGGGTAAAATATTTCGTCAGATTGAAAAAAAAAAAAGAATGGACAGGGAAATAGGGGATATGCAACTTGGGACTATGAACCCTATGAGCTTTAAGACATAGTATATGGATATATTTTAATTTATTCAAAGAATAGTGTAGGCAGATACCTCTGAAGAATATTTAGGAATAGAAAATGTTTATGGGTATTGTAGGTATATGTGAATCAACTGTACAATACATGGTATTGTAGATATATATGTATACATATATATCTCATAAGTACCCACTATACATCAAATAGCTTTAAAAAAGGTTCTTAAGGTAACTGCTTCTCGTTTTGTTTAAAAGGATTTTTTATAAAGTGTTATTCATAAAACCTTTCTTCATAAAACCTAAAGCAATTAGAGAACGTCCTTATAAATTTTTAATTTTTATCAGTTTCTCCAATTTTATTAATATAAACAATGTGTTGATACGAGGAGGTGAGGAGATCTAATGAATGACTATTTTTATTTATTTTTTATTAACCCTAGGGGTATCTGACTTCTTAGTTTTACGAATGGGGTGGGGGGGGGGGGCTATACGAACACATAGCTTTCTTTTATTTTTAATTAGCTCTAAATATATACATATAGGGGAGGGTGGTGCACAATGAAACGCGGGGAACAATGAAGCAGTATGTGCACTTGGCGAATCAAAAGGTCTAGAGCAACCAAATTCAGACAGCGAGCGGTAAGGGTGACTCCAAAAGAAGGCAGCATATTGTCCCCTTTCGACCTATTTCGTGTCAGACTCCACGTGCTGAAGTGCGGATTTGTGTGACAAAACTAAAAATTATCGTCGAACGGATTTTCATTATGCATGTATCTCTTAATACTTTGCCTGACTTTGGCTACCTCTTCATGTTCATCGTAGGAAGTTAAAGACATCAAAATGGCTCGTAAGGGGTTCCTCGAAACAAAGGCGTTCGGGGCACAATGAAACGTTTCCTGGAGACCCACGAGTGTTTCATCGTGCCGCATGTGTTTTCATTGTGCAATAAGCAGTCGGTTTTTTTTCATTTTCTTACAGACTGGTGCGAAATTGAGAGCGGAACGCCAAAAAAACTGTATTAATTTAACTTTCTTCCAAAGTCAAACTTTCCTTTTCCTGAAGAATTTCGTGGTTATCCTAAAGTTGATGAAAGAAAAACCGACCGGAAGCCGAATAAATTTTTTTTTATTAATTATTGTTTTTTTTTCAGCTGTTTCATTGTACCCCCGGCATGGGGCAACAAAATTATTTTTTCAGAAAATAGTTGCTCGCGGTCAGACATGATGCATAAAATACTGTGTAATGAATTTCTTAAATAGATTAGATCTTAAGGTAACATGAAAAAAATAAAAAAATTAAAATAAAGTGTCAGGTGGGGTGCTACGGGTAAAAAAACTATATATATATATATATATATATATATATATATATATATATTTTATGAGGTTAAAATATTTACATATTTATAAAGCTGTGGATTTAAAAAAAATATATAGACGGAAATAAAATTCATTTTTGTGGATAATTAGAAATGTCATTACCATGGTTTGGAACCGATAGCAGAACATCCTATGAATCATCAGTCTGTCCTTCACAGGTAAGGTGCTAGAAGGCCGATAACATTCAGTGATTACTAGATAACGTATTCCTAAATTAATATCTGGACTGATAGCTTGAATAGCTATAATTTAGTACAATTAAGGGAAAGCAATGGCGAATAGATAAGAGGCACAGCTGCCTTAATCATAGACCAAATGCTTCGTCACCGACAATTATACCATCACAAGCAGCCATATTTGAGCTCTCAGCCTTTAGATATGCAAATTTAATTCCTCTTCTAACAGAGGAGTTTTAATTAACATACCTAAAAATATACGCTTCTTTTGTATTCATTTATTTCATTAGAAAATAATTTGAAATAATATAAAAATGTGTATCAACGAACTCTAAACAAGCATAACCTTAAGTACTAGAGTGACTTAACACTCTACGAACTTCACGCACGAACTGGTTCTACCCCGAACGTTGCCGTACCGGCGTTCCAAGAACAGCCATTTATACACGGCATACACTCAACGTGACGTTGAGCGAACAAATATCGTAAGAACATCCGTAAGACATGGTGTTTTACCTGAAAAATAAAAGAATAGGAGACGAAATATAAACAGCGCACTGGTATCACAAACAACTCCTCTCACTTGGGAAAACCCAAATCAAAAGTGACACTAGCGCTACCCACCAACAAAAAGGTGAACAGAAGAAGTACATGTAGGAGGTAACACATGTAGCCATTATACTAAGCCTAAACATCTTCAACGAAATTTTGCACTGCAATGCAACACTTTTATTCTATTGACCCGGTAAATTACTTTAATCGTTGAGGCAATGGACATGAGTGTCAAAGCATTCACTGCTCTATGGTACGACAGAATTAGCATGAGAAACATTTACAACCTAAAAGAGGAATAAAAGAAAACGATCATCAAATTTATAAATGGATTCATGAATTAATTAATAATTCATTTTTGGCCATTCCACGTAAAATGGAAACAAAATACATCATTCCCATCCTTACCATCTCAGATTTTTTTCTGAAATTAGGTAAATATGTGCTACTTATAGAATGAAAAATTGCGAAACATCACAAAGATATGTCAAATCTTTTTTGAATTACTGAACAGTAAAGACGTTAAAAATTGGCCCTGATACTCATGATTGCAATTTGTTGAACAAGCTTTCAGAATTGGTTCGTACTAAAGAAATTTTCTCAAAACAAAATTTAAATTCAATTTTCTAACTTCTCTATAAAAAGTCAAAATTATATTTATTCAAACAACAAAACATAAATGTGGGATAATAAAGCTTCATTGGACCATTATGAATCTTACCATATCTGATTTTTTAAAAAAATATATACATAATTATTTGTACTATTTGTATAGACTAGAAATATGTTCACTCGTTTTTTAATTACAAACTAAAAGATTTCCTTATTCGGTGAGGACTGTGAGATTGCTACTAATATTACATAGTATAAATAAGTAATATTATGTATAATCATACATTAAAATTTAAATGCAGGATGACCATGGCCTCAGTGCTAAAAAAAATAAGATCAAAATAAGCTAACTGGTTTTAACTAGCTACTCAATTATGCAATGGCTAGAAGATTCTGGACACTTATTTAAGCAGAAGGAAAGATGTCAACAATTTTAAAAAGACATATATTCAATAATCTTAAAGAGGCTAATCATTATAAAGTAATGTTTAAAAAAAAATGTTCAAAATTTACCAAATTGAGAAATTTGTCTTAATATGTCTAAGTGGCATAAATTCTTTGTTCATTCTATTTTTTCAAATCTCTCAATTTAATCTAGCGTTCTCCATTAAAGAACCGCACAAATACCACGCGTTCATTTCTAAAGCTACATCATAAATATAAGTAAAACTATGATGCGGAGGACCTGGGTTCGATTCCCGGCCGTGGTTGAATCTTTTATCTTCTAGTAAAATAATTTAAAAATTATAAATTGAAATATTCAACCAAATATCATAAATAAAACTAATTTATATTTATGGATTCAGAAGCTCGATAAAAAGAAGTGTCTAAATCTCCAAATATATTTGAATTAATGGATATTTAAAACCTTCATCATTGCTTCACATGAAGATTTCAGATTCTCTTACTAAACGTATTTAGTTATCTCTAATCTTATTAGTTGACTTATGCTGTGAAAAAAAAAAAATAATGAGGTTATTCTTGCATAAGAAAATCAAAATGGGAATAAACCCAAAAAGGAAAAACATAATAACAGATAAGGTTCTGGACAAGCGTAGAATGTTCTTGAACAGTCATAAACATGCACTAGAACCGTTTGTTCCAACAAGTCTAAAACTCTTTCAAATCATATGTTTTTTTTTTGTTGTTTTTGTTTCACGTTACAACATAACATTATTTTTTTTTTTACAAACAAATTTCAAAATTGAACAACAGAGACAATTGAATTTTAATTTGGTTTTGAGAAAGGTTCTCTATTACGAACCAACTCAGAAATCTTGTTCAACAAATTGCAATCACGAGTATCTGCGCCAATTTTTAAGGTCTTTACGTTTCAGTAATTCAAAAACAATTAGGCATATCTAAGGGATGTTTCATACTTTTTCTATTCTATGCAGGTATTACATATTTACCTAATTTCAGAAAAAAACCAGAGATGGTAAGGATCAAAATGGTATATTTCTCCATCTATTGAAGTAGAAGGGACCAAATGAATTATTTAATTAATCTAAGAATCCATTTATTAATTTAGAATTATTAAGAAAATCTTAGATGGAGAGATTTATGCCTGCTTTGAGTTAAAAATGACCCATTTATGAATTTTCCACATTCTTACTAACACCTCTTTTTTCCCAAGAATATTTTCATACATATAATGAAAGTATTCAAATAAGTTATCTTATAGTAATATATTATTCAAATCCAATCCACTTTATGTTCTACCGCCTGAATAATTTATTAAATTAGTGTTGCGTAAAAGTCACGCAGTTCTTACGTGTTATTTTTGTGAAAGATCTTTTGTCTGCGATCTAGTTTGAGGATTTTTTTTTTTAATAACCTTGAGGTTATAGAAGACAGCTCAGCAGTAATACTTTCCTTATAGGCATTTTTGATTTTTTGTTTAGTTTTTCTTTTCTTTTTTTTTTTTTTAAATTTTGGTCATATTGCGAAAGCGCTATTACGGAATATCAATATTTTAATTTACAAACAGAAATTCCAAGGCTACCTCCCATATAGTAGGCCCACTGCTCAAGCTATGCGGGCTAAGCGTGAAAGAATGAAGGCGTTTCTTCCCTGATAAATGTTTTCTATCTTATCGCATTTAGGCAAGATGATTAACTTAGAGCCGTTTTTGAGAAAATCGAAAAAGACGTAAGAATTAGACAAAATATATTAAATAAAGTACCCACTCCGTTTGAGCAATTTTGATGAAATTCGTGCTGTCACAACGCGGGCATATACACACACCAAATATCTAGTTTGATCAAAATCGTTGGAGCCTTATATGAGAAAATCGAAAAAAAAACCCAAAAATCTATCAAATAAAGTACCACCTCTGTTTGACCAATATTGATGAAATGTTTGCTGTCACATCGCGGGCATATACATACACATCGAATACCGAGTTTAATCAAAATCGTTAGAGTCGTTTTTGAGAAAATCGAAAAAAACAACGTAAAACGAGACAAAATTTATTAAGTAAAGTTCCCCCTGCGTTTGACCAATTTTGATGAAATTTGTGCTATCACATCGCGGGCATATACATACACCAAATACCCAGTTTGATTAAAATCGTTAGAGCCGTTTTTGAGAAAATCTAAAGAAAAAAAAACCTAAAAAAGAGACGAAATTTATTAAGTAAAATGCCCCCTTCAATTGATAACTTTTGACTCTCACATCGCGGGCATATGCATACATCAAATACCGAGTTTAATCAAAATCGTTAGAGCCGTTTTTGAGAAAATCGAAAAAAAAAAAACACGTAAAAATTAGACAAAATTCTTTAAATAAAGTACCCCCTCCGTTTGACTAATTTTGATGAAATTTTTGCTGTCACATCGCGGGCATATACATACACCAAATACCCAATATCAGGTTCGCACGATTTATAGTTTTTGAGCTAGTCTGTTCACACACACACACACACACACACACACACACACACACACACACACACACACACACACAGAACATTTTGCGGGACTTGGCTATTTGGATTCAGGGTACCCCAAAACGTGTATTTCCGTTGAAAACCGGAAGTCGGATTTTTTCACGATCGCAATACTTTCCCTTACTATATATTTCATGTACAGGAAATGTGAAAGTAAAAAAAAAAATAAGTACATATAATGAAATGATAAAATAATTGCAGCTGGGATAACCGATACGCTACACTGGGAAGAAGAAACTAAACTAGTAACTAGATGGCGGGATCGAACGCGGCGTTGAAGTGGCGGGAACGCATTATTAATTGAAGGGGCAAATAGTGCCAAACAACATTTTTAACAGGTTATCAAGGAGGGGACCAAATTAGTCTCAACAATACAGTTTTTTATTTATAAGACGTTTCGGCTCTTTTGAGCCATCTTCAGTTCTAAAAACATTTAACAATACAATTAATAAATCAAAAATATTTGAGAATACAGTCATTTAGTCATCTGTATTTAATATATACAGACCAGCAAAACAGGCAGACAAATCATTTGAAGTCACACAGGGCAGATACAACTCTCAACCAATGTTCCCTAACCCCAAGACACCCAAAACACTCAGGGTGAGCAAAGTCCAATTCATTATAGTACACCCTCCAGCAAAGGCCTATTATTTAGAAAACCCAAAACTATATCATGTACATCAGCTATATACTTCCAAATTAAAATTAATGACCCATGCAATCCATATAAACTTAAGTATTAATTTTTCATAATATTTCCCCATATTGCATATTGAGACCTTAAGTGTCTGTTTTAAAATTGACAGACATGTCAATATTTTCTGCAATATACATTGCTTCTAATTAATAACTTCCTCTTTTTGTTATTACTTTCTTTATGTAAAATGTGGGCCCCCTCAAAGTAAAATTCATGCTTGCTTATTTGGTGGTGCTGAACTAGTGCTGACTTTTTCCTGTTCTCTTCACTTTTTTTACAATCATTTTTATGCTGATAAAGCCTATCCTTTAAATATAGCCTAGTTTCACCAATATAAGTAGCCGGGCACCTCAAACAATCAATCTTGTAAACCAGACCTGACTGTAGATTTGTATCTATTTCATCTTTCAGATTGGTGTACAAGTTTTGTATTTTGTTTGTTGGTTTGAAGGCCAGGCTAAGGTCATCCACATCATAATCTTTGAATGACCTACTAATTGTCTCCGACAGCCCCTTTACATATGTGCATTTATGGAATTTCTTTATTACTGGTTTTTTACCTTGAACCACATCATTATTTAACTGAGTATTTCCAAAAATTCTATTGTGGTTAATTGCCCAATATCCGGAAGTCGGATTTTTTCACGATCGCAATACTTTCCCTTACTATATATTTCATGTACAGGAAATGTGAAAGTAAAAAAAAAAATAAGTACCTATAATGAAATGATAAAATAATTGCAGCTGGGATAACCGATACGCTACACTGGGAAGAAGAAACTAAACTAGTAACTAGATGGCGGGATCGAACGCGGCGTTGAAGTGGCGGGGACGCATTATTAATTGAAGGGGCAAATAGTGGCAAACAACATTTTTAACAAAAATAAACTGCAGCTACAGCCTGCTATATGTATATAGAGCCTCTATAGTCATATTTAAGTGGCATTTCCATCATAGATATATAGTCCTACGTAATATACAGCAGACTGCAGCTACAGTTTATTTTTGTTACAAATGTTCCTCGCCACTATTTTGCTCCGACCCCTTCAATTATGCTTTGCCCCTGACAACTACCGTAAGAATGATGACCTGAAGATAGCCAGTTCAAAACCAAGAGCCACAAAACATTTAGTTATTCTCGGCGTTAATCTCCCACTATCTTCCTGGCCTTGGAAACCCCTATATAATCTAAAAGACTAGGGAGGGGAGAAGAAAAATTACTTCATTTCAATAATGCTTTGAAAATAAACAATCATTAGATGTAGTGTTACCGGCATGGAACCACACGTCTTAAATAGTCATAGACGTGTGGCTATTGATTTTTTTAAGGTGCCGAATCTAATGAAATTAAAATCAATGCAATGGGACCTCTAGATCAAGTCCATATTTGAGGTCAAAAAGATAAAAAAATCATCTGGTATAGTCGTATAAGTTTTTTGAAGTGCCGAATCAAATTAAATCACTATTACCGAAATTAGAGCATCAGACCAAGCTAAAATTTGAAATGGAAAATAAAACAGAGCTATACAGGAAAGCCACTAAGATACAAGATGTTATTAGTTATAGATTTATTTATGTCCAATCAAATGTAAAAAAGAAACAGAGAAATTTAACCATTTTTTGAAGTGTCTAAAAAACGTTTAATGTACAACACATTTGGCTTATTTAAGTCCTGGAATTACGCAATCCACACAGTCATAATATATCTCCTGAGGAATCATGAACCCTAGAGAAAAGCAGTGACTCAAAACTTGCGAGATATTGTTATTGTTGGATTCGTTGTGAAAATTTTCCATTAAAAAATCAAAATAAAGTAAATAAGGAAAGCCAACGTAATTGAAATAAGCCAACGTATTTTACCTATAACTTATCTCACAGTTTTTGAGTAACAGCTTTTCTCCTTTCTCCTCAAGCAAGGACTTTTGACCCCGAGGCAACAAATTATAAAATAAATTTGTCGGTGAATAGATCTAGTCCACGAGTCAAGAGATCCATCGTCAACCACAGTATTCTTCATGTCGTATAAAAGTCCGTCGAGGAACTTTCACCGACGGTCGCTACATCCACTATCGGATACTGAGATCCGAGCAAGGCACAATTTTGTTTGTTTTTAATGTTAAGTATGTTCTGTCAGGGTAGCGGGATGGCCAAATTGGCAAACGCGTTAAAAAATACGAAGGCAGTGGGTTCAAAACCCCGAGCCAGGGGAAAACTTAATTGTACTCGGCATCAATCCCCCAACCTCTCCCTTGGCCCGGGAAACATCGAGTAGCCTACAAGGCGAGGAACCAAAAAAAAAAAAGAAAAGTATATTCAGTCATTTAATATTTTGTTTATAAGACCACTGTTAAGTTACTAAATATAAATTAAACGTATGGCGTGGGTAAAAAGAAGAAGAACAAATGAAATCAAAAGGAAAACTTGATCAGAGACAATTAAGCATGCAATTCATTACCTTCGGCGCAAGTCCGACTTTTCTCGCCTGTCACTTCCTCTAAGGCGGAAACGCTGTCTTCCATCTTGCTGTGGATCATCGAGGGTGTGTTGGTGCTGGCGTCCTTCGAACTCCTTTGGGAATGGCCCAACAAGGAGCAGAAGCTACTTCCTCTTATTTCTTTCAACGAGAACGTCCTCCAAGTACCACGCGCCGAAGGCCGTTCGACTTCGCGCTCTTCTCCAAAAGTTGCTCCTTCGAGATCGTCTTCAGGTGGCGAGTGATCTTTTTGGTGATCCTTTCCATCTGTTGTTTTTTGTCCATGGATATTGTCCATCGTTTTTGAAATTTCCTATTGAGGTAAAACATTCAATTTTATCTTAATGATAAACTCAGGAGTTCCTTGATGCATTGGCGCAAGATTTCATTATAATATTCTTGACCGATTTCTGAAAAAAAAAAAAAAGAAGAAGCAAGATCTCGACCTCAAATGGATTGGAGGGTTGGGGTTTTATTCAGAAGGCGTAAGACAGTTACTTTTTATATACTTTACAGTTATTCAAATATAAAAAACCTTATTTACTGAAGGATACCTCCCTGGATCCGTGGAGGTCACACGAACCCCCCCCCCCCCCAAATATTTTGTTTTTTTTAAACGAATAATGCAATTACGTAGTTACTATGCCCTTACAATAACACTTTTAGTTGTTTAGACCACAGTCCTTCTTAATACCACGACCTTCTAAATTTCGTGCTAAATCCACCCTGAATTTACTAAAACACATATAAGATAAAAAAAAATTATTGGTAATAAACAAAATCTGGGGCAGAGCGCGCATCACTTAACTTTCAACTACCATCCTCCTTTCCTTGACTAAATAAAGAAATAGATAAGACTTTTCATGGATTAATTGATGAAATCAATAGACAAAACTTAAATACAGGTTCCTTGCGATATCTTTCATTCGGAAGTGTTAAAATATATGTAAAATAAAGAATTTCCAGCAAATGTCATAAATAAAGAGCTGAACCAGTTGTAACACTTATGTGGGTCAAAGAATATTTATCAAACAAAAATATACAGTTATCAAGCCAACGAATTAATACAGATTAAATATTTGAGAAGTTTACAAAAATGATAACGTTATAACACACAATCACAAGACTTGAGCTTCATAGTCAAGACACAGACTTATACTAACTCGTTTAGTCACTCGCTCCTTATATATAATCGTAAATGGTCAGGTCTGGAATGTTCCAGAACAATATGGGCAGTTCTATGTCTTCGTGGACCAGGCTCGAATGATCTGGACCCAAACAGTTCTTTCCTAACGCTTATTTAGTTCCAACAACGGTCTGGGATTTGAAACCATATGCTTTTTTATTTATTTAAAGATTTAACATTATACTAATTAATCAATAAGTAGTATCGGTGAAAAAGTACCAATATTTCAAAAAAAGCGATAGGTGTTCCAAGAACGAATATAGTATTGCCCAAGATTCGTTAATATGTGAATATTTTTTGAACAGATATTTAGAAAAAAGAATTCTTTTTTTGCCCAAATGATCAAATGTATGCTTCCGAACTATCGAGTTTGAGATCGTTTTTCGACGATACATCGTGCATTCGAATCGTTAAGGAGATTCAGAAAAACTTACTATAATAATTGGGATTTAATTATCGAATTTTGAACGCTGGAGCATTTCACAGAAAGTGAAAGATAATAATCTTCCTTTATTATCTTCTAAATCAATAGTTTGACAAATAGAGGGCAGGATCTGTCCCTTGCCCATCTTTGATTTAGTTTTTAGAAAGTTGCTACTAATTGAAATTCTGTAAAATAATCTTGAAGTAGTTATAATTATCTTAAATGTTGTTTTAGGCTTCCATGGTCTGAATCCATTATATGCATTTCTTCTTCAGGGTTTGACCATGTAACAGGTTTTTCAACTGCCAAGCTTTCACCCATCTTGCTGTGGGCTTTCACCCATCTTCAGGGCCAATACAAGAATGAGATTGGAGAAGGGGATCAGTAACTTATAACCTCCGTCAGACAGTCCTGCCATCTCAGCCTTGGTCCTCCCCGCCGTCTAGTACCATAGAGTTGTCCATTCATGATTCTGAAATATCCGTGTCAGCCATCCCGACCACATGCCCCGCCCATCTCAATTGCCCAAGACTTATTATCTTTTCTTTTGGAACCCACAAAAATTCCAAAAGAAAATTCCGTACAGCCCTCAAAAAGAACGGATACTCAGACGAAACCATAACTTATGAATTCATTAAACGGGAATCCAAAACTAACAACCACCACCCTGAAGAAAATGAAACAGAAAAGAAGTCCATAGCTTTCATCCCCTGCGTAAAAGGCACCGTGGAAAAAAGAGCCAGAACACTTATAGAAAACAGCATCAAAACAATTTTCACCACAGGCAGGAAAATTGGACAGATCCTGCCCAATCTAAAGGACAATCTTGGACTCAACAAAGCTAGACCTTACAGTATCCCTTGCTCATGCGGTAAACAATATGTAGGACAGACAGGAAGAAACATCACCAAACAACTGAAAGAACATATTGCCGCAGTTAAGAAAATAGAGACAGACAAATAAGCCATAGCAGAACACTTTCACAATACACAACACACTATAGCCTTCGTAGACACCAAAACCATAGTTAGAATTGACAACTAACACCACATATTACAGGAGGCTATAGAAATTATTAAACAACCAAACAATATAAACAAAGAAGACGGATACAGACTTAGCAAAAACTGATACCCAGCACTAAACAACATTAAGCAACACTGCATATCTCAGAGCGCTAACAACAACCCCCCTTCCCTACTTTCTACATCTGACCACGCCCCCTCAGGCGCTAGCCAATGAGAATTCAGACTCCACCCGCGACGGAGGTTATAAGTTACTGATCCCCTTCTCCACTATTATTCTTGTATTGGCCCTGAAGAAGCCCACAGCAAGATGGGTGAAAGCTTAGCAGTTAAAAAACCTGTTACATGGTCAAACCCTGAAGAAGAAATGCATATAATAATTATCTTGTTTTCTGCCAGTAATACTCTTAACCAGTAACATTCTACCACTTTGAAAACTAAATATTAGAATTTCTTCAAATCTTAGCTTCCAACTATATATATTTTGCATATATGTTACCATCGCTAACAAGTGCTTCTTTGGCCTGAGACCGCAACTGACAAGCAATCTCATGGCAAGGGACACAAAGCTACTTCTATACAAAGTGTTGAACGCCCTGTACGAATGACGAAGGTTAATATGCGTTCACTTAAAATAATGGAAAGGCGCACTGTATTTATGGAGGAACTAGAGTTGGAAGTGAATGGCGAAGGAGCACCAACCAAGAGCTAGCCATGCGACTTAACAAAAGGTCTAGATGTTTTTAAGATTATAAATCTTAAAGGAGATGGGCGGGGCATGTCGTCGGGATGGCTGACACTGATATTTCTGATTAATCAATCGACAACTCTATGGTACTAGAGGACGACCAAGGCTGAGATGGTAAGATGGTGTGACCCGCTAAGATGCCTGCTAAGGACTCCGAACTGTTAAGTGGTTGCCCAAGACCGTTACACCTGGGCTAGGATGATCCAGGAGGCCATGAAACGCTAGCGGGCTGTAGGGCACAATACAATTTGCTACAGCTCATACTAGCGAAGATTGAAATTATAGTTTTAGGAAATCGTCTACTATTTATTTCGTTTACATTGTTGATGACTTTTCCTACAATTCTATCGCCTTCCCTTAAAATATATTTTTTTTCTCAATAAAATCAAAAAGATTTTTTCATGGTTTGTAATTCTATCAGTTTTGGTCAAGATTAATGTCAGCTACAATTAGCTCCATGTAAACCTATAGTTTCCTTTTTGTAACCACCAGGTGTATTCTGAATAAGACCTAGTCACGGATCATGGTCGAATTGGCATGAGATTGAGCCTCCAGATATCTTTAATGATTAATGTAAATATCAAAACAGGGTAAAAATACTCTTAAGTCGAAGGTTTCATAATGAAATCTTGAACCACCAACCAAGGAGAAGTGAAAATAAAAAAGAGCCGTAAGTTATACCTGCAGTAGATTTGCTTACTTCATGTACCGGGGAAGACTTCCGAAGTAAATAAGGGAAGGATGGTTTGGGTTTGGAAGTCATCGTTCCTTCGAAATCCTCTTGATGGGCATCCTTGCCTGGATTTTCGCTGGTAGCCCTTGGTTCTGGATGATCCTATAAAAATAAAATATTCAATACTAAGATATATTTAGGATCTGGATCGAAACAAAGTGATTCCATATCACCAGTTTTATTCGACTCGTACTGGAAAGGGTTTGAATCTGGGAGGCAATATATCCGTGCACGGATGTGCCGATGATTTCGTTTTGCTTGGTGAGGACACGGAAACTATATAATTAAATACAAAAAAGTTGATGAAAGCCGGTCAAGAAAATTAGCTGTATAAGTGGTAACGACTTTGCTGATATTAGTGTAGAAGGGAATACGTTTGAACACGTAGGGAAATTTTGATATTTAGGGGCTGCGGTAAGTAGAAAAAACGAAATCGATGAATCTAGATTAAAATCCGCTAATGTCTGCTACTTTTCAGTAGCGAAATTACTTAGCTCGCGCCTTCTGCCCCGAAACTTAAAAATTAGGATTTACATAATAATTATGTAAATCCTAATTTTTAAGTATAATAATTATTATTATTCTTCCTACGGTCGTTTATGGATTCGAAACGTGGCCGCTAACATCTAGGGATGAGCAAATTTTGAAAATAAGGTGTAGTGTACAATATTTGGACCGAAAAGAGACAGCGAACTGCGGATACCGGATGGTAAATATAACAAATGTGATTGCAGCCCGGCGAATAAAATGGGCATGTACAACGGCGAAACTAGGTCGCGAGCGAATACCTAAAAGATGAATAAACGCGGGGCCGACTGGGAACGTCTGATGGGGTAAGCCGAGACGGAGGTGGGAGGATTGAGTTAAGCTCCGATTTGAACTGAAAAGGCCTCTTTTGTGGGTTTATTTATCTCTCAAGATCAAGGGTTTGAGTTTAAAGCTGGAATCTGAATAAGCTGATCAAACATCTTCTTAACTGAAATGGACGCGATGGGAGTTCGCTTATGATACAATCACATAACGTCCCGAAACAGTGAAGGCCAGATGTCGCATTACGATAGTTTACCAAATGATCAAAAGAAATAATTCTTTACCTGGGGGGACTCCGTTAGATGAAGCGATGAGGATGGTTCCAGGACGGGCTCTTCTTCGGAAGTTTCTTCTTTAAGCTCGTCTTCAGAAGGCGAACGATGGTCTTTTTTTGGTTCTTTACTATTGTCCATTGTTCTGTTTAATTCAAATATATTGATGCCTTAAAGATATTTTAAAATTAGAGGTTAAAATGTTAATACAGATAACGGATAATACATTTTCACATGATTTTAAAACATGTTTTATTATTGGCTTCCTAAGAAAAAAAAAAAAAAAAAAAAATTTAGGCTAAAATATGCCGTTAAATTTGGGTTTTTAGGTCGTCTCTCCTTCGAGATCCTCTAGATGGACATTATTGTCTCTTTGTTGTTCACCCTTGTCTGGATCTTCACTGGTAGCCCCGGTTTTTGAATAATCATATAAAAATAAAATATTTAGTAGGGGAGAGCGGGGTTGGTTGGCAACAGTTTTCACTTTTTTGATTGTTGAGTCATTCCTGTTGATATAATCCCAATATGGCTTATACCACTGTAAACCCCAAGTATGAGAGTACTTCAAGTATTTTTTCAACACATAATATTTAACACTATGATCATAGAAAATTTAAGAATTCAACAAGTGAGGGTACGCCAATTAACCCCCCGTGTGAGGCAGGTTGGCCTCGAAGGTGTTGTTGTTTGGCAATCTCATTCAAGTACTGCCTGACACATATTATTGTTATTAAAAGCTGCACTACAATGATATAATAATTTTGATTGGTTTTTAACAGCTATTAAGTTGTTTAACAAATTAAACAAAATTGTATAACATTTCAAACAGCAGAAATTAGAAAAATGTAATGGCTTAGAAGCATCATTGCGTTAGAACAATGTAAACAAATTTTTCATAAAAAGAACAAAACAAATTCAACAAATCTTCAAAAACTATGGGTATGATAAATATTCTCTGGCCCTTCAATCGTATCATGAGAAAGTGTGCACTAGTTTCATTTTAATAGTAACAAGGTGTGGCTGGTTCATTAATAAGCTTCGATTGCAGCTGAAGGTGATTTTTAATGTCATTATATTTTTCGTTGTTCCTAAAGATGCCATTCAAGTTTAGATTGCCGTCATTTTCGGAATAGGAAATATTGCTCCTCCTCCTCCTCGCTGGAACTAAATGCAAGTGGTAGCTTCAACTTCGTTTATGTTTACATTACTTTTGTGATTAGCCTCTGCGCCAACAAACCCCATTTGAAGATGGCCAACTAACCCCCCAGGAGAAATCATATGAAAGATGGCTGCCAGGACAGGGGAGAGCAACCAAACAAGAAACTGGTTATTTGAAATATTAGTTTTTTCAAAGGAGTTTGGGGCTATGTGCACAGAATCGGAGTCTAATGTTTTGCCAAACCTTAAAACCAAACTTTCTGAAAATATAAAATTTACTTTAATGATGTAAAATCATTTAATGAAGCACACTCTTCTCTACACTGTTAGCATCGGACTGAAACCATATGACATGACTCCCGAGGTCGAACGGGTCACATGGTACAATTGTGGCGCCTTCAAAACAGGTTTGACGGAAATTACAAGCCAAAGGCCAACCTACCCCCTATGCCAACCAACACCACTCTCCCATATATTTAAGAAACTTTAACAATAATTTATAAATCCAACTTGCTAGACAAATAGAACGAGGAAAGTATGAAGACACCTCTCACCGAGACTGGACCATCGCCGAATTTTTCTTCGTTTGGAAAACAAATCATGCCTCCTTGACACTTCTCTCACAGAACCTAGAGCTTTAGTTCCTGTTATCCATTTAGATCTTCTCTAAATGGATAACTTTCTTTTATATAAATATTTAGAATTTGGAATATATTAAAAAAAAAAAGGGAATTATCTTATAATCTTCGATACTTGGAATGATTATGTAGATGTATCGATTGTGAATATTCAATTACATATGGTTGTCTACAAGCTTTCCTTCTTTAAACTCTCTTTCAAACAGACCAACTTTTAGTTAGTAGTTGAAACAATTTAACTACTAACTACTAGTTAAAAAATGTAGTTGCCAGCTGCTAACTACTAACTACAAAATGTAGTTAGTAATTGTAACTACAATCGAACCAAAGTAGTTTTAGTTAGTAGTTATTAATTGTAACTACATTTTGTCCAACTCTGAATCCCGGAAATGGCAGCGGGAAGGCTTCAATCCTTCGCCTACGAACTATACCATAGTATGAACAGGTAATCAACCATTCTAGTATTTAAAAAATAGAAACACCAGTTACTTTTAAGTAGCTAAAGTAATCGCAATTTGTTATTATTTGAAGATGGGTTCACCCTTTCTTTATGTAACCTTATAGATATTCCCATTTAAGGTAAACTCGTTGTTGTTTCAATTATTCGAACATGTGTTTCAAATCTATGGATACATTAACTTTGCTTACCAGTCCAATAGCTAGTTCTAATTGAGGCGTTTGGTTTCAAAACCGGCTACATCCATTTTCAACAATTTTTCTGGACTGATCAAAAAAGGACCAATTGGAACCGCTTTTGATAAGAAATGGAATCTTTTAGTATTGATTTTCGAAGGATCTAGAAATTTTTAAAACAAAGGCGTATAACACATTTTTTTAACATGAAAAACTTGAAAAAAGAAATTGTTTGGAAAAAAATGGATGTAACAGGTTTTCAAACTAAAGGCCTCGATTAGTATTTTTTCACAGTCCTTAATATTATAGAGACAATGTAAGTATTAACTTGCAAATGGTTTGGTAAAAGTTTTTTTTTTTGATATTTGTGTAGTGGGTACTAGGCTAGCATTGAAAAAACAAGTTTTCCAAAAACATGTCCCTCGCGAAAAGTGTCTGTGCCATAAAAATTGCACAATTTTAGTTTCGATATTCAATATTCAAATATTTTTAAGATTGTTTAAGTACGGAATGTAAACCTGCATGTAGCCGGTATAAGAGGTTGAAAATAGCTTCAAAGAATGGCGTTTTTAGCAGGAGCAAGTATTTAAAAAAAAAAAAAAAAAAAAAAAGAATTGAATTATATCTTGGCTGACAACAACCAACTGGGACATATTTTTCGTTTTGTATGGCACATTAATTTTATTATTTTCTTACAGAAAGATAGTTGAAAAATATAGATAGTACACTTAATTATATATTTATTATATTATATCAAAACTCCGCACGGAATATATATTTGATCAAGAAATAATAAAAAGGGTGCAACGTAATCTTAAATTCAACACAAAGATGAGATAATTCAAAGATAATGCATTTCATTTTACGAAACATTTGATATGCGTATATATATTTTAAAAACCTTGTCCAGTTTTGTCTTATACTTGTCTTAAACTATTCAACAATTTATCTTAACTAACTGACTTTACAATATTATATTTAAACATACGATATAGCAGATTAATCAGTATTTCAAAAAAATAAATAATTGATGTTTAAAGATGGAGTTTTACAAATTTGTTTTTGCAATGGATGAGGTACTAGGTTATATAAAGGAAAAAGAATCGTTATGTAACAGACAAAATGAAACAGCGTTTTTAAATTTTTTCAACCGAATTAGTAAATCTTTAAAATGTGATGATATATGTTTAATTTATTTAATTATTTTTTATTTATTTATTTATTTTATTTTTGTTGCCTCTACAATGCAGGGTCATTGGCAACATAAATTTTAGGTTTTCGAATAGTATCTGATTGATTTTAAATATTACAATGTTTTTGTAACAGTTTTTTGATAAACTATAAGAACTTCCTTTAACGTACCATTTAAAGCTATATTTGTTCTGTGTCTATTAGGACATGACTTACTGTAATTTCTTTACTGCATATTCTGCATTTTGGAGGTGCGAGACCTTAAGATGATATATGTTATTTTATTAAGTAAGCGATCAATTACTTATGTTTCGAATATTGCTCATTCATTTTGGTTAAGTAATGAAAAGTATCTCTTAACATCTCTGCTAAACTTCCATTCATTTTTTACATTTTAGATTATCCTTTTAATAAGTAAAATGACTCATGTCATGAGATATGAATCACACCAGGGTTACATCACTCACCTACTTACATAAATAAAAAAAATCTGTCTTACTTAAACAGGATTTATATAACTTTTGGGGCAGAATAGATTCAGAAGGTCTTAAGGCTTAAAAACCATTTTTGTTTTAATTGGTATGTTTGGTTGTACCAGGGAGTTCAATAAGTTATGTCGGGCGATAAGAAAAACACAATGTTATGTATCAAAATACACTTTATTATTCATCTCCCTGAACATTAATGCACTTGCTCCAACGATCCTCCAATTTGTGGATCCCATCCCTGAAGTGAGATTCCGGAAGGTCTGCAAAATACGCTTCATCAGCCGTTATGACCTCTTCATTTGACGAAAAACGCTTGCCACGCATACATTTTTTGAGTTCTGGAAACTAATGGAAGTCGCTGGGGGCCAAATCTGGTGAATACGGCGGATGCTCCAACAATTCGAACTTTAATTCATGGATTTTAGCCATTGTAAAAATGCTCTTGTGACACGGTGCGTTGTCCTGATGAAAAAGGATTTTTTTCTTCTGCAAACCGGGTCTTTTTTCACGAATTATTTCCTTCAACTGGTCCAAAAGGTTGCAATAATATTCAGAATTAATTGTTTTACCAGTTTGCAAGTAATCCACAAATAAAATTCCTTTCGCATCCCAAAAAACTGATGCCAGAACCTTCTTGGCCGATTTCTGGACACGAACTCGTTTCGAAGCCGAACAACCAGGTTCACACCACTCTTTAGCCTCTCGTTTTGATTTAGGATCATGGTGATAGACCCAAGTCTCATCCATAGTGATGAGTCGACGCACAAAATCCACTTTATCCTTTTTAAAACGCTCCAAATGTTGTTGAGAAAGTCGCATTCGAATGTCTTTTTGTTCAATTGTTAGCGAATGCGGCACCCATTGTGCACACAGCTTTTTAAAACTCAAAATTTCATTTAAAATATGACTCACACTGCCTAATGAGATGTGTAAAGCCTCTACTAAATCCCTCTCAGTCAATCGACGATCTTCCAAAACCATATCCTGTACTTTGGCTACGATTTCTGGTGATGATGCGGTTTTTGGACGTCCTTCACGTGGATCGTCTTCAAGGCTTGTACGACCACGTTTAAATTCAGCAACCCATCTTTCTACTGTTCTAATTGAAGGTGAACGTTCATTATACACTCTTAACATTCGTTCGTGAATTTCTTTTGGTGCTACACCTTCCAAAAAAAAAGGATTTTATCACTGCACGATATTCAATTTTTTCCATTGTCGAAAATACTGTGACACGGTGACACTAAATGGCTTGTAAACAAAGAATGAATTGACTGATTGAAATGAACCTTCACATACGTTGATAAGAAGAGTGAACCAACAAAACAAAAACAAATTAGGATTAGTAGCAACACCCTCTCTTATCGCCCGACAAAACTTATTGAACTCCCTGGTATGTGGGTTGAAGCCGTTGATTTGTAAAAAACTTTATTAATAATTAAATGTTTTCATCTACCTTATACATAAAATCACTATTTAGGACTGTTTTTAATGGATATTGTTATTTTTAATAATGCTAGGAAGTAATAAAACATTCCATAGTTTCCATAATTAAGAAATATAACTATTGATTCGAATTTAAGGGATATGTCTTGAAATCTGAGATGAACATATACTAATTTCTACATTTACCCTAATATGTTGAAAGGTACTCTTAGATGGAAGTTGTTGTAGTTTAGTGTGGCTATATCGATGACTGTTAGAATAGTCAGGTCCTTGTGAAGTAAATCATTTTTCACACAGTATGGTGTGTCTACTATTTTCCTTAATACGTTGGACTGAAATGACTGAATTCTTTAGATGTTTGAGGGCTTTTTAGAAACCCATAGTTCTATAATGGTAAGTTGTTGGTTATTGATAATTGATTGATAGATTTGGAGCGTCTGTCGAGCATGGGCGGATCCAGCTGATCGTAAAGGAGGGGGGCTGCACTCCTAAAGCCCTTCTTTTGGACCTGCTAATCAGCTTTTTACCTTTATGTTCCTTTTCCACAACTAAAATTCTACTTGTTCTGCACATTATTTGTTCTTTAACTTGCTTCCTTGCATTAAGGAAAGTCAAATTCTATCTTTAAATAACAAAAAAAATTCCAAAGATAGGGGCTGTAGCCCCCCCCCCCCCTTGATCCGCCAATGCTGTCGAGTAACCTAGATAATAATCCAAATCGTTTGTTGAGTTGTTTTCTTTTTATTCAGACATAGGTTCTCCATGCTAGTTTCTTTTCCAAGTGATGTCCCAAAGATATCGTACTTCTTGGGCTCTAAGGAGCGGAATGTCGTTTAAATAAACTTTAGGGCATGAGCAATGATTGATGGTTAAGGTAATAAGTATACATTTTACCATTATTTTATACCCTCCACCTAATAGCTCAGCTAAATATATCATCCAAGTGGTTTTGCAGGATATAAGACACTATTTCAGGATTTCTGTGTGGTTTAAGTAGTGGAGTGTCGTCAGCGTAGCTGGTGGAGTCTGTTCGTGTTCGATTAAGTCTACCGTGAAAATATTAACGGACACTAACATCAAACACAAACCCCTACATTCCACCCCGGTTACTTGAGGCAGTGGCCGGGTTACATAACTCTGGAAAACCACACATCTGCAGATTGCAAATCACACAAACAAGTGTGAAAATTTGGATTTCATAAATAATAATAATTTTATTATAGCACTTTGAAGAAAGAAAATAAATTACAAGTAAAGTATATTAGAATTTTTTAAGACGCAAGAAACAGTGGCGCCGCCTACTGTGCATCAGGGGAGAATTCTTTTTTCTTTTAAGATCTCCGCAGCCACCATCTTGAACCTGTTTCTTGAATCTGCGCCATTCTTCACGCTTTTTCTAAGAACAACCCCTTTCGTCCTCTTTTTCTATTTTTTATTTTAACCTTGTAAGTGAACAGTCTTATATTTACTTTTAATTATATCTACTTATCTTAATAGTCTTCTTGCTTAACAGTAAATCCTTGATTTTTCTAACCAAAAGAATATTGAATAATCACTAGAGTCAGCGTTATTTCCGGGCTTTGTATAGACTATTCATCATCTATTATCATTAGATTTTTACTTCAGTAACAGCGCATGATAATACCGATTTAAAAAAATCTTATATTTTATAAATCATTTAAAAATCTAAGGCATTAAAAAAAACCTTCTAACAAATGTTCTCACGAAATGCTTTTAAATAAAAGTTATTTAAAGTTTCATTCAATTGCGAACCTATTCAATAACTCTTAATGTTTTCCATTGTGGAGTTTTTTCAAACCCTAATTGAACAGCTGTTTGAACCAGCTAAGTTTGATTACATACAAATGGTGCTCTAAATGCAAAAGTGTAATTAAGGTTTAACGAAGGAAAAAAATTAAAAAAAAAGGTAGACTGACCAAGATTACATGAACTCAACGTTAAAGCTAGTAGCAGAAGCTTCAATAATATAACCCCTAATATACATTAACAAATGTTTAAATCAAGTGAATAATGAAAAAACAATAACAAAATGTGTTAATTCAGGTAACTTATTAATGCAGTGCTACACCGACCGTGCGACTGACTGATTCATACATATGATAAGCTTATATTCTGTTACTTTTATCGATTAACTAGCTCACCCGTGCGAAGGATTCGCATTCTAACTTACTTAAATCCCACTTAATTGTATTAAATTATTAATTAAGTAACACCGAATATTTAGTATCGTAACAATTAACAATCCAGTAAGTGCGAATTTTGTGAGTTATAGGCATTGGTGAGGGTTGAAATAAAGATAAGATGAGTTTAAATTGTAGATTATTTATTTTTTGAAACTCCAAAATTTCTTTCCTTTGTTATCAGGCTAGAAGACGGATTACTTAAATACACATATCGATTTCGCGGAAGGCGAGTGCGCTGATTCCATTGCCTGAAATGGCATGTTTTTACTTGGAACTCGCAAACGACGGCGACAATCGGTAAAGTCAAAAATGTTCGTATCAACAAACTGGAATAATCAAAAATGGTCGTATTGACAAACTGAAAAATGACACCTTCGAAAAAGCCCTGCAACCATTTTCGCTGAGAATTGCAGTTTTTCGCTTATAACTCGCAAACGAAGGGTTCAATCGATAAAATGTCTATGACCGACAATGTTCTCCTTGAAAATCTGAAAAGATTGACACCATTTTGAAACCTCTACGACCGTTTTCTCGCAAAAACCGAATTGAAGGCAAAATGAATGATCTGCATATTATTCCGGAGTAGTGGTCAAGGAAAGCTACGTATGTTGTTCCCAAACGTTTTGATACTAAATTTCGATCGGTTGGTTTTCCCATTCGATTCATTAAACATTAAAACAGTATCGAACATAGTTCCTAAAACCAACCAATCAAATTTAAAATCAAGAGTGTGGGTGAATAACATGCGCAGTCCGTTATTTATCGATGTTTTGTAAGTGTATGTAAGATATTGTTATTTCCTTCTTAGCCCCTTCGTTGTTGTTGAATGGCAGGCGCACAGGAGTAAATTCCTTTAGAAGAACTCTTTTACTGCACAGGGTGCATTTTAAGAGCGGTTTTTGCCAGTTTAATGTTTTAGGTGACAGTCAGTCAGAAATCTGTCTCTGGTGATGGGGCTCACAAGCTGTTTTGGGTTTAGTGAGAGTGTTTGAAGTAGTAGATTGGTCGAGTGCTTAAATCTGTCAAATAATTTGATGTGCCTCTGTCTTCAGACGGAAATGAATCAGAAATAAATTCAGTGACAGTCGGAACGTTAAGAGTGGTATGCAGTTTTCATTCAAATTCTTTGAAATGTGTGTGTTTCATAATTCAAATCATTATGCCGTTCTAAACTGTTGGAACTTTTATGCTGTGGAAATGATATTTTTGCGAGTGTCATGTAGCATTATTTATCCTAGATTAAGGTAAAAGCACAATATTAGCGATGAAAATCGGAGAGACCAAAACGTAGAGTTTTCAGTTATGAATTCTGTCAGTTTTAAGAAGCCATGATAATTTATTCATTTTTTTAGACTTTACTGTAAAATATTGAAAAGTGAATGAAGGCGAGTTTTGTTAGGTCACTGATCATGTGATTGTAGGATTTTATGGAAATTAGTTCTTACCACCCCCCCCCCCCCACACACAGCTCTACACACCTGGATCCGCCTATGGCAGAAGTTCGTTTTTGTACTGAAATGAATCGAATTGTTTTTAACCTTTGATTTAACGCGTTGTAGCCAGATGCAAGTTATTATGCCTCGATTTAGCATTGTGTATTGCAATGACCGACTATGCGCTATAACATTACATTAATTTTATTTTATGTTTAGCAGAAATCTTTTCCTTCCGAATTCGAATGAATAATAGAGTAACAGTTTAAAAAAATAAAGATTAATCATCTCCTGGATTGTTACTTGATTGATATATTACTTATAGACTCATCTTTGACATTTACAACGGTGGCACATAAGCTCCCTTTTAAGGATATTAGATTCAGAGGAAGGGTAGCCATGGTCCTGCCTTATGTAACAACATTGTGTGCGTCGACTCCTGACCGTAGGGTAAATATGGGCTCTGTAATCCATTACGGGCGAGCTGATTTATGGGCGCTGGGTAATCAGTCAGATGACACCAATAGAGAAATTATTCTAAGCCGAGGGTAAACAAAGGGTTACGTGATCATGTTAGCCTCAAGCTGATAGGCCATCATCAATTGCTGCCAGGAAATGATTGAACGAGATCTTTGGAATGACAAATACTATTCAAATATCATTTAGAGGCTCCTGGAAGCTAGCTCTTTTTCTTTGGAGCAGTTTGGAGACGTACTGTCTATGCTAAAGCATGATAGGAACCTCACAACATATACAAAAATACATAAATAAATAAATTATGAATAGATAAATATTAATTAGTTACTTAGTGGAATTAACGGGGCGAGGTCAGAGGGCGGACCCACAGAATAAACATCAACCTTCCCATCATGGATGGAATAGGTTGGTTACCCCTGTATAGTACCAAACCCCCATATGCTACTTATGGCAGGGAAGGGGTGCTGATAAAAAAAAAATAATAAAAATGTACTGAGTAGAATGAATTTCATGTATCATTCTCCTTTTTTTAGATTATCATCCGCTTCCTCGTCTAGGCTATACGGTGTCTTCCAGAGGCATGTGAGAGAGTAGGGGATTAATACCGAGTATTATTAAAATTTTCCCAGGCTCCGGTTATGAGATATATTATGCCAGATTGTAATACTATCGCTTTGATACTTCTGACTCTAGCATAAGCGAAGTCTCTTCAAGTTCTTTTCAGTTAAAAAGGTTCTTGTTCATTCCCGATCCCAGATTACGACTACCACCCGCTAGGCTCGCTCTTCACGAATTAGTATATAAGATGTACGTGAGTGTGCCCAATTAGCTTGGACATCTGTTCAAATGGCTTTTCAATATTCCAAAGATATTTTTGCTTAATCATAACTAATAGAATAGTACTTCGACTAAATGGGATTTGCACTAACAAGTCTTAAAGCAAAAAAAACAACAACTGTTAAAACATATATTGTCACTAGTTTTTGCAATAAACCCCTTACTTTAAATTGAACCTTTAGTAGTCCGAACATTTAGGTAGTCCAAACAGGTTATGCAATCTACCTGTTCGGATTATCGAGACCGTCCAGCATATAAATATATCAGTATGTAAAGTTATATGTTTTCTTGAGTGTTAATATTGAATGCTATAATAGAGTTCTTGAGGTTTAGTTAATAATAAACAACTATATTATGGCGAAGTTACGAGACTGTATTGCTCCCATAATCATGCCAAAGTTGCTGATGGATATTGCAATATAAGCCACTTAGACGTATTGAAGCTAACTAACTAAATAAGTATAATGTACAACGGCAAGTACAATACACACACACACACACACACATATATATATATATATAAATATATATATATGCAATATCCCTATTATTATATATTTAAGTCTTCAATGAATTCCTTGTGATGAAATTACTATACCTATTTCCCATTTCTCCTTTGTTAATACAGATTCATATGATTTATTTTCATATATCACAACTCCTTGTTCCGTACCATTTCCTTGCCACGGTAACATAATCTTCCTCTATGATACAACTATAAAGAGTCAGTTTTCAACAGGAATTGGCCATAAGATGAGATCACGCGACGCCAACAGAATGCCCACTCACATTATAATAAGCCATTAACAGTCTGAGCAGGAGCCGTTACGAATATATACAAGTCAAGTACGTTGTGATTAGTTACTAGGAACCTGTTTTAGTAACGGGTTTATTGTATTTCAGTCGGTTTTCAAGTAGCACATCTCATAAACAGGTTATAAGACATGCATGCATTTTATTTAGTTTTCGGTAACACATTCATTTTGCCATTTATGATTTTTGTTTGACTCTATAAAATTAATTGTTTATTTTTTAAATTAACATTAGAAACTCCAGAAATAGATAACTGTACCTTCTTTATAACCTTTTCTATTTTTCCTAAATATTATTTTAACCAAAATTAATGTAATTATATAGTCCATGAATATGATAGGATTACTAAGGGAGGGGGGCTTTGGAGCCGATTAATATTTGTCCACCCTGTTTCGCATCTAAATTATTAAATAACAATTTTGTTGTTGTCAGAAAAATATTCAAAATTAATGTAAATGTGAATTGAAATTTTTCTGTAACATTTTATATCCATAAGAAATAGTTGAGTGGGGAAAAAACTGCTTGTGGGCTGGCGGATATAATTTAAAATTATTAAAATATACTTTTATAAAGGCATTACTAACAAATTCCAAATAATTAATGAATTTTTTTTCTTTCATGTACCAGAAAACAATTTTTTTCTGTTTTTTTTTTGCAAAGTTTTTTTTTTTTTAAATATCTACAGTTTTTTAAATATGTACACATTGGTATCTCACGAAATAAATTTTATAAAAATTATTTAGAGTTAATTAACTATTAGAGAAATTTGTGGGTTTTTAGAGCCCTCCCACCTGCACCTTGGAACAACTACGAAGTCAGCAGATAACTCTTGATAATGCTAGGGTTATTGTAACAGCGTTATGAGAGAACGCTATAGTTGGTATAATAATTTTTATCAGACGGTAATAATAATTGGCAATGTCGCATAAACAATAACAGGTAAAATAATTAACAATGTTACAAAAAGTATCAACTTGTAACGACAAATTAACACATTTTCGAACTTCAGAAAAAGACTAAGACTCCAGTATAGCTACTTACATATAAAGTCTGTATTCGATAATTCTAGAAGGTTCTAGAAAAGCGCAGAAGATTCTCTAACAATCAAGAACATGTACTTTGTTATAAGTAACTTGAACAGTTTATAGCTGTTCCAAAAAAAATTGTAGACCTGTTTTCAATATTTTTTTTTTCTCACGTTACAATAACATAATTGAGAAAAACGCCGAAAAACGAAATAAACGAAAAATGGACATTTATTAAGTTTTCCTTGTGATGTTAAATCGTTGACTTTGAAAGGGCACTTGTGCTATTATTTGAGATATTGAGATTTATACGCCTTTGAGTTTTGCTGCTTCCATTTATACAGTTGAAATGATACATCTTAATAATATTTAAGAAAAAAAAAAAAAATCTTGATAATATGGCCCAAAGATTTCCGACAGGCCAGGAATCTGGCAAGGAACAGAGAGGAGTGGAATTCCTGGCTATGCACTCCCCTACGCTGAAAGGCACAAAAGGGAGAACCGAAAGAAGAAGAAGACAAAAAACATCAGTAAGTGTATACCTTCAACATATAAACCGATTACTTATAATTATCCATTTAAATAATGTAGAAAAAAATTAACTTCCCAGATGTAGGACAGTTTTGTGACTCCTATCAAATTAGGAAGAATGAACATGTGACTTTTCCAAACCAAACGAATCAGTAGTCCGAACTTTTTCTAAAAAAAAAAACTTAATTTTTGGGGATTAAAAATGCAAAACCTGGTAAGTCTAATGAAGCATTTTCATAAAAACTATTCAAGCAAGATTTCTCTCTTCCAATCCGCGTTAACAACCACAATTTTTAAACCTCCAATATTTTTCAGTTTTTCTAGAAAGAAACAATAGAACAATATTTTCAGAAGATTTCATAGGTGGAAATTACTATTAAAAATTACAATTACAAGTTGCAACCTTAAAAAACATCATTTCTGATAATCAGAAAAGGGATGGTTATGAAAATAAGGACACATTGATGGGTATGGATATTGATCATTCTACAAAACTTCAAGTTATCAATCTTAGGCTCAATTAACGACTAACTATTATATTCAGGCAGCTTTTTAAATAAGGTTATTTATAATTTCAGAAGAGTGTCTAATTTGTTTACTACTTAGATTAAGGTAACATATAATATAAACTTTACTTTGTATAAATAAATAAACTTCAATTTGTAATTAGATTGGAATTTTTTTTTATAATAATTTATTTATTGAAATTTACAACTGTATTTACAACACAATAAGTAAATCTGATATATGTACATCAATACCACGAAACAACTTGTGGAGAAACCACCCATTGGTAGCACTCGAATATTGTTTTAGTTTAGAAGATCTCTAGGCCATCTTCTTTTCAGGCGCCTCGGAGGATTGTCCGGGATAGAGGAGGAAGCAAGGTTGGAGACAAGAGGGTTAGGTTGAGCAGGGAGTTTACTGTGAAAGGAGTGGTATCTGGATCGGGCCAAATCGGTGACATAAGGAATATTAAGGTCTTCATGGATAATTTTATTTGGGACGAAGTAAGGAGCATTCAGGATTTTACGAAGGATTTTGGATTGTAGGGATTGAATGCGAGAGGAATTGGATGGTTTGTTGGAACCCCAAAGTTCGACACCATAAGTCCAGATAGGTCTTATTATTGTCATGTAGATAGTATTTTATAGTAAATTTGAAGTTTGGAGCGTTTGCCTAGTAAATGTTGTAGTAGTCGGAATCTGCGGGTAGTTTCTTGTCTTTTCAGTCTTGTGTGAGGATTCCACGTGAGACGTTTGTCTATGTGGATTCCTAGGTATCGGATCTGTTTGACAGTTGTAAGTTGGATAATATTGAAGGATATTGTAGGACAGGATTTAGTGGGTTTACGACGTAGGGTAAAGGTAGTTTGATGGGATTTGTTGGGATCTATCTTTATTCTCCAATTTTGGGACCATTCTTCAAGGGATTTGAGGTGTGATTGCAAAGCCTGGGATGCAGCAGATGGGTCATTATTCACAGATAACACGCATGTGTCATCAGGATAAGTGGTGAGGATGGTACTAGGATGGTTTGGGACATCAGCTGTATATACCGAGTAAAGAATGGGACCTAGGATACTGCCTTGAGGGACACCGGCTGATTGAAGAAAGAGAGAGGAATAGGCAAAATTGTGGTTTACTTTGAAGGTTCTATCGGTGAGGTAAGAACGGATTAAAAGGAAGTAAATTGGAATTCATTTATTTTGTTCGAATGTGCTGTATGGTGAACTCTATTTATTCGGTGGAATCCCAAAGACAAATAAAGAAATTATTATGTATATTATCATTATCAGAAAAGGAATTTGCGCTATCGTATTGATCCTTGTATAATGTAACTACTTGTTGAATGACGGAACTAGATGATGGTCATCTGACAAAATAACACGGGTTAATAAATTTAATTTTGAAAAAAAAAAAAAAAAAATTGTTCATCAGAAAAAAATTAGCACAATCTGGTAAATATTTGTGAGACAATTCAATATTAGAGTTTAAAGAGAATACTAAATTCAGCGTTACATATCATCAATTACTTCAACTAAAATGCACCTTTTCCTGTTTGTTTTCAATAACTGCAAAGACATTTATAAAAAGGCAGAAATAATTTATTCATATATTCAAATGCTACATACAAATATTTCACCACGACATAGTTTACAATAATGTGATTGCTGATTTTTTTTTTTCCATTTGTAATATGTTATTTGATATTCATTGATAGTTGATGATATTAATGAAATATCTTGAGAATAGAAATGCAAAAGGTTTATTGATGTGGTTTCATTTCAGACTTTAAAACGTTAATCGGTTCCTTTGTGGTACAGATGGTTGCATAACGAGCATTAGTGATGTAACGTGATCCTTGATAAAAGAAAATGCAATAGGAAAAAGGTAGAAGAAATAGAATTCGAAGGAGTGCATAATAATTATAATATTACCATCATTTTTCAAATCTTTAGTTGTTGTTGTTTTTTTTAATGATTTATCGAAATTTTAATTTGTAATACAGGAAAAAGGGATATTTGTTTTACTTTTAAGGTAGGGTAGTTATGTAGTATTTCTTTACCGAAGCCAAGGGGGTACCTGTGGTGTAGTGGTTACCATGGCAACCTTACAATACTAAAGGTCGAGGATTCGCGTCCCGAGGTGGCTCTAGGATTTTTTAATGGGAGGGAAAAATTCTTGGCTAAGCCGTCCCTCGGATAGGACGTAAAATGGAGGTCCCCAGCCCCCTATCCTAATTATACCTGGATAAGCAAAATTTCGGACTCCCATTGTAGCATCGCCCGAATAGCCTTAGTAGCACAAAGGGATGTCAAACAAACAAACCGACGCCAACATAATGTAAGTTTATAATTGAGGATTAAGGGAGATATTTTTAAATATGATCGAGTTTGTAGAATTTCCGTGAGAGCCTACCTAACCTTAATCGATTTTCGGCTGTTGATTTTTAAGTAGAATGTTAACTACAAATGTAGTTGTTACTCAAACAATTGCCAAGGATTGGTATTATGTATCTGGTGAATCTATATAACTCATGTGTAAGTCTTCGATATTTCCCTGATCCTTGGAAACACGCTATATTATTTTCACTCTTAAAGCCAGCGAAGAATGGAAACGACCCAGCTCATTATCGTCCAATAAGTTTGTTACCCCACATGGCAAAAATGTTTGAAAAAAATGTCTTGAACTATCTAAGGAGATTTATTCTACAAAATGATTTAATACAACCAGAACAGACAGGTTTTCAGTCTCAATTATGTACCAAGCATTCCTTAGTAAAGCTGCAGACAGAGGTCACCAAAAACATGAACCGAAACACTGCTACGGCATTAATTTCTATGGACTTCTCGAAAGCATTCGATTTAGTTTGTCATAAAATGCGTTTCAACAGCTTATCAATTAAGAAAGCTCAGAACAACTATATTCTGAGATAAAATCATTTTTGAGCAAGCGGTATTTGGCAGTAAAGGTACGGAATACAGAGTCGACACATGTGGTGTACCTCAAGGAGCAGTACTATTTCCAGTCCTTTTTCTGATTTACTCAGCAGAAATAGTTGGTACTAAACACAAAAATGCTTCTATAACTGCTTTTGCTGATGACAAAGCGGTTTCAAATCGTAGTCTAAATGCCAAGAAAGCATTGCAGCAGGCAGAAACGGTTGGCCAAACAATAACGAAACATCTTAAAACCCTAAACATTGAAGTAAATTTTGACAAGACGTCAGGAATTATTTTCTCTTACCAAAAAGAGAAAAAGGAAATTCCAAAAGAATTTCACATAAATAATAAATTTATTAATTTAATATTAATATAATCTTAATCTGTGGGTGACCACCTTTTTTAAATTATTTTTAAATATATTTTTTTTTTAAGAGAAAAGATTTGGCTCCGCCGGGAGTCGAACCCGGGTCTCCCGCGTGACATGCGCGGATGCTAACCACTACACCACAGAGCTCGGCTCCGAGTATAGCCAATCCTTCCTCTTCACTGATACCTACTACCCGATCACGCAATTTTTACGAGTAACGGGAGGTGGACAAAGTTTGTCCAATTTATGTTATTTATTGACGTACGTCAATTTTAAATTATTTTATATTTATCTAATCTTAATCTGTGGGTGACCACCTTTTTTAAATAATTTTTTTTTAGAGAAAAAAATTGGCTCCACCAGGAGACCCGGGTTCGACTCCCGGCGGAGCCAAATCTTTTCGCTAAAAAAAAAAAAAAAATATTTAAAAATAAATTTATTAAACTATCGACGAACCTGACGTATCTCGGCGTACACTCCGACAGCCATCTAAATTTTTCGAGACACTTTGACAGAAAATTAAAAAAAATTAAGACTAAAAACGTACAGTCTAAATAAAATACTTACAACTACAAGTTTATCGATACGCTTAAAAATTTTAGTATACACAACAATAATTCGGCCAGCGCTATTGTACGGTGCACCACTATTCGAGGATATAAGCTAATCAACTGCGAAAAACTACAATCCTATCAAAACGGAATTACAAGGAAATTAGTCAAAGGAACTTACATGCAGTGAATGAGGACCTCAGAAGTACAAGTAATTCAATTAGTCCAAATCGGAGAATACTTAACCAAGAGGCAAGATTCTTTTTTCGATAAACTACGACAGCTGTTAAATCCATTATTTTATAGCCTCAGCCCAGCAAATGTCCCAAGACGATGACAAAAAGTATGTGAATGTTATGATTAAGTATTAGAATTTAAGTTTATTCAAGAAAGAGGTGAGCCGCATCACCGATAACTTATCAGAACACTCATTCCTCAAAATTAAATTTCTTCAATACACCTTAAAATGCATAAATGTAGTAAAAGGCTTCTTATTCAAGGAGGAGATAAATTGACTCAAGAAATTATATACTCATAAGGGGCTATGAAAAAAAAAAAAAAAATAGTATTGTCATACTCACTGAGCGACCACGATCCATCAGTAGGTTGTTTTGTAAGGAGTGCTAAAATATACTGTAATAATACTATGTAATATATAAATATAAAGTATAATATAAATACTGTAACGTGAAACATAAAACATATGATCGAAAAGAGTTTTAGACTTTTTGCTGGAACAGTTACAAACTGTTTTAGTACTGTGCTTAAAAGTTTTTGACTGTTGAGAACTTTTACGCTTGTCAGGAACCTTCTTGACTGTTCTAATTCAGACTAGATATACGGAGCGATGGACTAGATAGTTAGTCTGGCTTTGAAGATCGAATCATATGGTTAATTTGGTGTTACTGTGTCGTTCCAAGTTGATACTTCTTGTAACCTTTTTAGTTATTTAAGCTTTATTGTCTGACATTGTGAATTATTATTTTTGTCTAATAAAATTATTCAAGTCCACAATAGCGTTAAAATACTATTCAAATATCTAAAGGTCGATATGGATATTCTCATAGATAGAAATCTTATAAATAAATTCCATAGACTTGAATTAGCGATATCTACTATCGAGCGTCGACCTTATACATAGTCAAAATTTATAATATTTTTTTGAAACAGCAGTAATTTTAAAATATCAATATAAATATTGATTCTCTAGCAAATAGACGCATTAAAAAAAAAAGTGAAATTTTCCTCTTTAAATATATATGTGGGAAAATGGGGCATATGCTACTTGAAGTAGGCAGTTACTTGGATAAATGTCATTCCTACTTATTAGGAAAAAAAATTACCCCCAAAAAAAAACATGACAAAAGTTCATTAATAATACTTTATTGAACAAAGGTTTGTTAATAAATATTCAATAATAAAGGCTTAACGACCCCGATGAATCGATACCGAAGCCTCTATCCACCCCCCAACACCCGTCCAATCCCAACTCTTGAATATCAGCCGTTACTGAATCCTCCCAACTTCGCCTCGGCCTACCCCTCGGTCTTTTCCCAGCCTCGCCATTTTTAGCAGGCCTATTTTAACCGACTACCAGGGGACTATTTGGTTCAAAATTTGGGGGGGGGACACGACTTTCACCTGACAGCACTTTTGTTCTCAAATTTATTTAATGGATTACATTCTTTTAGCAGAAAGTACTCCGATATAGAGTGTTAATCCCCATGTCAGAAACCTCGGAGTGATCTTTGACCAGCATTTGACGTGGAATAATCATGTTTCCGAAATCACCAGAACATCCATAGCTATCCTCAAACAGATCCTAAGATTGACTGATTGCCCTCAAAAACCCGTCAGCTCCTAGTTTCCTCTCTTATATTCCCCCCTTTCGATTATGGCTGCCTTGTATACGGTGGACTGTCTGGTATGCATCAGGCGAGGTTGAAGAGACTAATGAATTGCTTCATTAGATTTATCTTCGGTGTTCCCAGGCGCTCCCACGCCTCCAGTTGGGATGCTGAATTGAAATGGCTCTACCCAGTTTTCCGACGGCAATACTTTCTAGGCCTTTATCTTTTCCGAACCTTTAGAACCAAGAAACCTCCTTATATCCTCAGTTTGTTCACACCCTGCTCCTCCATACATTCTCTAAATACCAGATCCCAAACCTCTAACCTGTATATCCCTTTCTACCGATCTGCCTCATTTACGAAATCCTTTATCATCCGTGCTGCCACCTTCTGGAATTCATTACCTGTCTCTATCCAAAAAACTTCATCTCTCACATCCTTTAAAACCCAACTATTTCATCACCTCCTGAATCTCCAATCGCCGATGATTATGCAAATACGTAAATAGTGAAAACAATATTGAGGATATCTCTTTTTGATCTTTTTTATATCTTTTAAGCTCAAAAGCTGATCAAAGTTTTAGTAAGTTTTCAACATCCAAATGTTAATCTTTTATTTTTTCTCAGTTATTTTTATTGTATTTCTTTTCTTTTTTATGGTTTCTTTAGATTTTAATTCATTATTTATTTATTGTTTTTATTATATTTTTCCAAATAGCCAGACAATGCCATTAATTTTGTTCATGCCTGTTATTCTTAGGGGATTAAATATCCCAGAATAAAAATTACTTTTCTTCTTCTTCTTAAGTTTGTGGTTTATTAGCTAAGTAATTGCAGTATTCCTTTAAACATTCAAAAAAATTAATATGAAATGAAAATATTTGGGGAGGGGTCATGACTCCTGCGACTCCCCTCTGGGTCCAACCGTGTCGACTAGCGGTTATAGCTTCCGTTATATTAACCGGAAAAGTTGATGCAATTCTGCATTCTTTAGCCGTCTGAATTCTCCAGTATTCTACGCAGTGCTATTATTTTCAAAAGCTTTACGGAGTTGCTATGTTAATGCAAGATACCATGTTTCATGAACCGTTGGAAGAGTTTTGTAAGTTCTAGTTTTTAAGTTTCGGAACGTAAGGCATGAGCTAAGTAATTTCCCAACCGAAAAATCACAAGAATTTCCAGCTCATAACCTAGAGCTAACTACCTCTTCAATTTAATTGTTTTATCTTTATATCGTAAATTCTAATAACTAAATTTCTCTATGGCTTCAAATATTGTCTCTTCTACTTCAATATAGCCGAGATCCTCACCGTTTCTAGAGCTAACCATATATTTTGTCTTCTCCGTATTTATTTCTAGCCCTATTTCTTAACCGGCTTTCGACAACGTATTTGTATTTAGTTCTATCGTTTCCATGTCATCGCCAAGCAAAACCAAATCTGCATGGCCGAGTTCGGATATATGGTAGTTCCACCCAGATTCAAACCCTTTCCGTTTCTTATCAGCTTCCTAGTGACACATTCTAGAGTAAAATTAAATAAAGCAGGTGATAGCGAATACCCTTGTTTCAAATCAGAGCGAACCTCAAACATCTTAGACAAATAATTATCGACTCTACCTTTATTGAATGTTTCGGTCATGGACATCCTTAACTAGATTTCAATATTGCCAAAATCGTCATGTTTTCGATAGCTAAACATGTAGAAAACGTTAAATTAAAGACAAAACAAATCTATGGTCTAAAGTTTACATCCTACGATCGCCATTTAACTCTACTAAGCACTACACAATACATGAGCACATGCAAGATGAATATAATTCTTTCTAACGATCAAATTTCTAGTGCATTTCCTAGAGCTTTCCAAAAATTATATATTTAATTTTTATTTAAAAATTAAAATGCTTTAATGATGTTATATTCATCTTCTCCTTTTTCTTCCACCCGTCTGCCTTTCAGAGTGGGGGTGCTTCCAGACATTTGTACCATGCGTCTCTGTCTCTGGCAAACTTCTCCATTCCCCCTAACGTCTTTCCTCTGCGTCTCCCTATACGTTCTAGAAGGGTCATCTATGGTCTGGGTCGGCCTCTTTGTCTTCTTCCTACTGGCCTCACCTCCATGGTTTTTAAGGGGTCTCTTTGGTGGTCCTTACGACAGACATGTCCAAAACAATCCTCTTCTTGCCTGTTGCCTCTTCTCCACTGTTTCCATAACTGGGCGTACACTGATTTCTTCCCTAATCCTGTCGTTCCGGGCACAATCCCTCAGTGTTTTCCCCGCGATTTGCCTAAGAAACTTCATTTCTGCTGCGGTGACTCGGTTTTGTAAGCCCTTCGCTAAGGATCCAGCTTTCAGCTCCGTAGAGAAGCACCGGCAGGTAAACCGAGCCAAATAAATGTAGCTTCACATCTTGTCCCACACAAGAAATGGTGATAAATTACTCGCGCACGATTTTATTACGCGAATAATAGACGATATAACATGACCTGCAGAATACAATGACGGATTGATGGCCTCATTCATATGCGTGAACTAGCAAGCGAAATGTATTCCTTCCCTGATGCAATGTGTGAGGCACACTCTGAATATGCAAATGCTAAGAAGCCTACAGTGGAGTTAGCAGTGTTCAACAATACACTGCCAATGCAACTTAACATGCTTTGAACTTGCTGAGTCTTATTCGTAGTATCTTTGAAGGTTTTAGATTGTGAGGAAAACAATAATGTTTTGAACAATTGGAATGCTAGTTAGATGGAAAACATATATATCACAACCTTGATTATCGGGGTCCTTGGTTAACCGGGTATTTCTGTTGTTTTTTCCGTAATTATTTTCGTTTAATTTTCAAGCGTTGGATTTAAATATTAGAATAAAAGTTAAATGTACCGCAAGGATGATGGAATGAATTTGTATCTGGATTGAATCGGCAAAGTAATAATGACTTCCGAAATTAAATTATTTGAAATGAATCCTTCGTCTGAATTTTAATTACGCTGTTACATTTTTTGCTTCACTATTTGAACACCAGGGACGAACTATTTACAATGAACTAAATAGTCCTCTTGATTGATATTGATAAAACTAGGTATTTGATATATGTAAATGCCTACGATATCGCAGTAAAAATTTCATCAAAATTGATCAAACGGACCTGGCACTTTATTTCATAACTTCTTTTCCCATTTTTAGTTTTTTTTTTTTTTTTTTTCTATTTTCTCATATTCCGCTAAATATGAAACATGAAAAAAATCAAGTAAACATATACAGGAGAAAAAAAGAAAAATATTTCCTCAACTAATAAAACGTTGAGTTTCGTTGAGTTCACGCATGCGCAGTACGCCATTAATGACACACCAATACTTTAACGGCAGACCATTGTTTACAATTAAAGGTGTTCTGTTCATTTAATGGAAATTATTTGTTTCATAGGAACTATATGAAGCTTTCAACAACTACATAGGGAATTATAAAATCAGACGACTTGGAGTATTACGCCAGCATTACCGAATTATCACGTGTAAAAACTTTTATTTAATAATAAAAAAAAATAGTGTACTTTAAAGAGCAAATACTTAAAATGAAAAAATAATAAAATGAATGTGGAAAACTGTGTGGCCTTGAGAGATGACATTTAACAAAACACTTCAATTCCTAATCAAAGAAAGTTGGTAAGTGAGTAGTGTGTTGCGCGCATCGCAACAGATTTTTTATATATTTATTTTATATTTTCAGAGCACATTAGCTAAGGGGCAAAGATACTAATCCGCACATCTGTCGGATCATTCGGTTGTGTAACGTACTAATGTAGTTGATACAATTGTTGGGACATTATCCACCAAAGTGGTGCAATTGGAGATTCCCTTTTACAAAACAATTGTTTTGTGAAGCCGACAACGATAGGAGAGCTAATTATTTTTTTCGAAACGAATCTCGATTGCACCTTGACCCAAAATGTCAAAAGTCCACAAATCAACCGTTGGCACATCGAGGTCAAAACACAATATGTGGGTTTAATAATTATTTTAATTTTAGTTTAAACTTGCATACCTCCAATCTTCAAATAAATTAGCGGATTAGAATTTAGTCTACAGCTATTTTAATATTAATAATAAAAAACCTAAATAAAAACATACAGAGAATTCACTGATATAACATTACATCGCAGAGATCTTGATCTGATCAAGCTAAAGGTATTAATTTTGAACAGAAATATTATGAGCTTTACAAATCGATGGCTCAGTTCAAAACTGAAACGTCAAAATCAAGCGTTTGAGATAAACAAGCTCAAATGTTTTCAAAAACATAAATTTCCCAAAGCATAAGATCTATCTCCAAAGCAATTTAAATTACATTATCATCTATTAAAATAAAGAAATATGTCTTTAAGTTGCCATTTTCAGCTTGATTTAAAAAATAAAGTAAAGCATTCCATTGTCAAACATTAAATTTTACCGTGATGCTTAACGACTTTAATTAGTTATGTTGCTGATTTGGACTATGAAGCAGGGAAAATTTAAAGGCTATAGGTATCAGCGGGAAACTGAAAACAATTGATTTTTTATTTGCTTGCACATCAAATGCACAAACACCTTAAATAATGAATTTAAAATGTGAGCAGAACCAAAAATATAAGTTGTGTAGTTTTCAGAAAATCAATTGTTCACTAGTTATAATGGATTGGAGAGACCGTTTAACGTGCTTTGAAGAAACAAACACCGAAACTATTCTTTAAATAATACTAATGAGAAGGATAAGTATGTTAAATTTATTAATTTTAAATTTGTAGAAATAATATCAAACTTGTAGGTTTACTATTAAACAATAAAAATGATCGAAAACGAGATCATATTATGAAATAATATAATAATACAGATCGAATTTACACCGAAAATACTGATGGATATGTTCTTTTCTGTTTGTTCCAACCTTTTCTGCCCGAACTTTTTATTCATTTTTAAGCGTCATAGTTATCATTCAGTAACCCTGTCTTAAACCACGTTTTGAAAATTAAAAGTACTACCGTAAGCTAAATAAAGTTTTATTTTTATTATTTTCAAAACTGAAAAGGTCAGGAGATTCCAAAGTTCTTCAATCTAGAGTTCTTAATTGAATTGGCATTCCCTCATGGCCAGAATTTCATTCCCTCGCCAATATCTTCGTTCCATTCCAAAGAAGAATCTCGGTCGTTTGAGAAATAAGTATGCAGCAGAGTTTCGTGAATGTATATTTACTGTTTGAAATACCAAGAAACATTCTATTTTATTTTTGTAAAAATAAGTTAAGTTAGTTCATGTAACAGTTCAGATCTGTAATTGGCCCTTTCTGAAAATAACCGTATATTAATTTGCCATTTGAACAGTGACACTAAAAAACTCCTTTTTATAACACGAGGCCGAAATTTAGTTAGCAGTAGATTCTTACAGTGTTTTTTGCGCTCTTTCAGATTGAAATGACTTTAGAACTCTAAATTCCCCACAAATCCTACATTTCAAAGGTGATAGAAGAATACAATTCTTTATTTAACATATTCCACTTTATTACTCATTATTATTTTCATTTGTTACAGCAGAATGAATAGAGCGGTCGTTTTCGCTAGAAAAAATAATATTTTTTTTTGTATTCAATTTTTTTTTCTATTTTATTTAAATACAGTTTTTATAGAATAAAGTTTGTATAAAGAATCTATAGTTAACAATTTTATAAAGTTGATAAGGCAAGTTTTTTTATATGTCGCAACTCATTTGTTAATTAGGCATTTGTAGGAATGACCAAAAAGATAGACTTTTCCTCAATTAATAATATTTCAGCTATAAAACAAAAATTTGAACTTTTATGACAAAGGCATAAGATAAGATGGTAAAATTTTGTTACATAAAATTCTAAATATATAAAAATAACCAGATGTTCTTTTCATAAATGATATTTTGATGAGGTGACGGGTAAAGTACCCTGCATTCATTGCAATATCATAAAAAAAAGTTTTGAGTTTTTAAATTGAAGGAAACTCTTCCATTTTTATATATATATGAAGTTAAAAGTTCTCACATTTGTTAGGATTTAGATTAACACAAGTGTGTTATGAATTCGAATGGTCAATTTAACGTCGTACATATTAGAAAGAGTAAATTTGAAAAGTCAAAAGCCAGAGTAAATAAAACATTTGAGATTTACAAGTCGGACCTATTAATATGTACCAAAATTATTATAAAACTCTGATTTCTTTGTCACTAAATCATACAACTTAAAAAGCCTTTCGTTCGTGTTTATTCATAAGTTATTTATTTAGGATAGGGACTAATCACAGAATCCTTTTTATATTATCGTAATATTATCATTATCATTAATCAATTATATTATCTTGTTTTGTTTTTTTATATAGGCCCTGTATTCTCCAATATTAATTTATTTATTGATATAAATATTTTGCAATGCACTTATTTTTAAGATTTCTTTCATTTGATAATAAAAACGCAGGAAAGAATATTTCTATTGTGCATACTGGCCTCTTGATTTAAAAAATCATCTTAATATAGGAAATATATTAAGACGATAATAGGCTGAATGTAATCTGGTGAATTTATTTTTTTAGGGTTTTGGTAGTTATAATTTTTTTTTTATTCTAAAACAAATAAATAAATGTGTAGCTAGCTATATATGTAGTTGTATAGTTACATATAGCTATATGGTTTAACTTTATGTATTAGCTATGTAGTTATTCTTTTTCTTCTAGATTTGGTAGGTTATGAGTAATGCAATTAGCAATATAACTTCCTTCAGATACAACAATTTTTTATTTTCTTATATTATAATACTAGGATTCCCCGTCGCGGCTTTGCCCGCGAGACTTTAAAATCAATTCTGTGATCATTATTTTGGTATTGATTTAATATAATATGTTAACAGATGTTCAGGAGATTTAGTAGAATCGGAGCTTCCCGTAGGTGGAATGTTGGAGGGGGAAGCTGCCGGCTCGGTAGAAGAGAGGGAGACGCGCAATGGAGAGAGTTCACTAAAACCGCCAAAACAAAAAATTGCTTACTCGTCGAGAACGCTTCATTTTTCGGCTTAAAACAATAGTTTTCGACGCCCCGTAGGACCTTTCGAGTTAAACTCATCGTATCAAGATCTTTAAAATGAGTCCAAATTAGATATTTTTTCTCGAACTGCAAAAATAGGTGTCCGTTAGAGTTAAACGACAATTTCGCAATTTAAACCCCTTAGGGGTTACATTTTTTAAATTCCTTTCTTGAAATTTCCTTTCCTTTCTTGAAAATCCTTTCTACTTAATGCATCAAATAAAAAAAATATGGTTTAAAATCTCAAAAATAGGTGTCCGTTAGAGTTAAACGACAATTTCGCCATTTAAACCCCTTAGGGGTTACATTTTTGAAATTCCTTTCTTAGCGGTTAGCTAAAATCTAAATTCCGAACTTCAAGTTTCTATCATTAGTAGTTTTTGCTCTGCATTGATTTTATCAGTCAGGACAAAGCCTCTTATATATATGGAGAAGAGATCGAAATAAATACGCACCATCCCCAATCATGGGAATCACAGTGTGCATAATTTGATTACCACTAATATTTAAATAATCAGTAGCCATATTTTATGTGAATGTCATTTTAATAATATTGTAACGTTAAATCAATATTCAAATAAAAAACATATGGTTTAAAATATCAAAAATAGATTTCTGTTAGAGTTAAACTACAATTTCGCCATTTAAGCCCCTTAGGGGTTAGAATATTGAAATTCCTTTCTTAGTGGTTATCTACATCGCGTTTAAAATCCAAATTCGGAATTTCAAGTTTCTATCATTAGTAGTTTTTGCTCTGCGTTGATTCTGTCAGTCAGGACAAAGCCTCTTATATATAGAGAGATTGTTAACGTTTCGGGGCTGTGTCTCCATTCTCAAAACATAAATAATTTCTCAATCATATGATTGATAGTCTTTTAATTAATGTTTTTATACTTATATCGAAGTCATATGCTAAAATACACTGCAGAAGATGTACTTAGAAGTATAGAAACAGAAGAGAAAACACAGCACAGAAACTTTAACAATACTATATTATGATATAAGAAAATAAAAAGTGATATATTGCTAATTAAGCATTACTTATATAGTTTTTACTTCTTATCAAAATGAGATATATAAGATTCAAAATTTTACATAGTTATATTTTATATAAACCACATATATTTTTCATGGTGATAATAATAAAAATCTATTAAGCTAATTATTTCAAACGAGCAGACCCTGCCAGGAGTTGCTGTGGCTATGTAGCTATAATGCGTTGAATAAACTACATCTTATATTTTTTTTATAGTCAAAACAAAACTCACTGATAAAGATAAAAACGTTTCAGCTAATCTAAAAACCATAGGGATTTAAAATAGAGCTTTACGCCAAATTTAAAATTGTTTGGTAAAGAATTTAGATGGGTTAAAGTTTTTATTTTTTAAAACTTATATTTGACCATAGTTTATTAATGAATGCCACATGTAAAAGGGACTAATAACGAATATAATTGGAAAAGGGTTTAATACAATCACAATAGACAGTTATCGAAAATGTACAAAATTAATCTTTTGCCATAATACATATTAATTTAATTCAGAATATAACACATGATGATGGGAGATATCGTATAAGGTTATACTAATAGGTGCACAATGATTTCGGTTAACCTGTCTTTTGCTAAAACAAATAGATTCTGTTTTCCACACACGTGGAAAGACTACACATAATTTGCCACGGATTTTTCCTGTTCCAAGCCGGAAAAAATAGATTTATTCTTACCCTCCCTAAATCTCGAAAGAAAATTAAGTGTTGTGTCAATAAATCAACTTACACCGCCATCTGTTGGAAAATTTATAGAACTTACAAATGACCACACTCAATTGTAGTATAATAAAAGCATTTAATTTCCAAAAAAAAAAAGGAAAAATTGAGGCCAACAATCAAGATAAAAACTATCTTATAAGTTGGACAAAACTACACACAGAGCCAAATTTCATCAAAAACGGTTGAGTAGTTTCTGATTTTATCTCCGACAAACATCGGGACACGGGATTTTTATATATATAAAGATTAAACAAAATCCATAAGCTGATCAATATGATTTGACTTAATAGACCAATTACCCTTGGGAAATCGGTTTGAAGGTCGAAATAATTGATTTTTTTGAAAATGCAGATTTAAAATCGATTTAAGATAAATTATTGTATTCAACTGTAATTATATAATTTCAAATCCCTTATTATTAAATACGTCTCAAAAAACCTTATTTATAAATTATTTAAATTAGCACATTTTGTGCATTTAGAATACGTTATAATTTACGTGGGATGTTACCCACGTATAAGACAATGTAAAAAATGGGAAAAAAGATAATATCAAACGTTAATTTAAAAAATCTGGTGCGTGCGCGCAACACACAACTTTCACTTACCAACATACTTAGATTAGAAATTAATGCGTTTTGTTAATTGCCACTTCTCAAATGAACAGAACAGTTTAATTATAACGCATTGGTTTGTCATTAAAGGCGTACGGCGCATGCGTTAGCTCAAGGTGTTTTATGAGTTGACGGAATATTTTACTTTTTTTCTCCTGTATATGTTTATTTGATTTTCTTCATATATGATATTTAGCCATTTCTTATTTTCAAGCGTGATGAGAGACAGTTAATTTCTCAATATAAACTAAAACAAAGGTACTTTATAGAAAAACAAAAAAAGCCCCTTCCCCATTTAAGCCCCCTCAGAACATTTTAATAATGATAAAGCTTACCTGATATTAAATAACAACTAATTTTCATTAAACATAACGAATTTGATAAAAATCGTTAAAGCCGTTTTTGAGATAATCGATCAAAAACGTAAATATTGGACAAAATTTATTAAGTAAAGTCCCCCCTCCTGTTGATCAATTTTTATGAAATTTTTACAGTCATATCTCGAGCATATAAATACATCAAATACCAAGTTTGATCAAAATCGTTAAAACCGTTATTGAGTAAATAAAAAAAATACGTGAAAATGATACAAAATTTATTAAGTAAAGTCCCCCCTCCGGTTGATCAATTTTGATGAAATTTTTACAGTCATATCTCGGGCATATTAATAGATTAAATACCCAGTTTAATCAAAATCGTTACAGCCGTTTTTGAGAAAATCGAAAAAAACTTAAAAAGTTATTAAATAAAGTACCCCCTCCCTTTGAGCAAATTTGATGAAATTTTTGCTGTCACATCGCGGGCATATACATACTCTAAATACCCAATTTCAGGTTCGCACGGTTTATAGCTTTTGAGCTAGTCTGTTCACACACACACACACACACACACACACACAGACACACACACAGACACACACACACAGACCATTTCGCGGGACTTGGTTATTTTGACTCAGGGGACCCTAAAACGTGTATTTCCGTTGAAAACCGGAAGTCGAAAATTTTCACGATCGCAATACTTTCACTTACTATACAGGGTGTTTCGGAATTGCACGGCACTATTTTAGGTACGTGTTCTCTAACACAAAATAAACAAAAAAGTTCATATTAACATATATCTCAAACTCATTTATTAAACAGATATCAAAGGTTAAAGATTTATTATTTATTTACTGCATTAAGACTGACTGTACAACGTTTAACGTGTTTAATACTAAATAAAAGGTTTTAATCACCTGATAAACAAATGAACGATAAGCAATGACAGTAGTTGCTCATCTGTTTGTCTAGTTCTGTGTGTTTTAGTGTGAGTGAATCTTGTGACACAGTTCAATTTATTATTATCATGGGAGATACCACAAATTTATTCACTTTTGATGAACAAACAGACATGCTTTTAACTTATGGCGAGGTACATACAAACGGTGCTGCTGCTGTTCGAAGATATCGTGAAAAATTTCCTAACCGAAGAATACCAAATCGTAAAACGTTTGAGGCCATTGAAAGACGTCTTAGGGATAATGGTACGCTAAAACCTATACGAGTGAACGCCGGTCGACAACGATTTCGACGAACTGCAAACGTAGAAGAAGAAATACTCGATGCTGTTCAGTTATCTCCTACTACTAGTACCAGAAGATTGTCACGTCGTTTCGATGTTTCCTCTACCAGCGTATGGCGAACTTTACGCGAACAACAATTATATCCATTTCACGTATCAAGTAGGCAAGATTTGTTACCACAAGATTATAACAAGCGCAGAAATTTCTCCCAGTGGTTAATTCGACAATGCACACGAGATCCTAACTTCCTGAACTGCATTTTGGTTACTGATGAATCTTGCTTTACAAGAAACGGGATTCTTAATTTTCGAAATACCCATACTTGGGCCGAAGAAAACCCTCATACGACTGCTGTTGGACATTACCAACATACATTCTCTTTAAATGTCTGGTGTGGTCTTCTAAGTGACAAAATCATCGGCCCCTTCTTTTTGCCACCTAGGCTGTCAGGTATATCTTACTTGCATTTTTTGCAAAATAATCTGCATGATATTCTAGAAGATATTCCGCTAGGCATTAGGCAAAGGCTGTGGTTTATGCATAACGGTGCTCCAGCTCACTTTTCTCATAGTGTCACTGATTATTTAAATGCAACTTATGGAGACCGATGGGTTGGTCGAAACGGACCTGTTAAATGGCCACCACGATCTCCGGATTTAACGCCATTAGATTATTTTGTGTGGGGCTGGATGAAGTCTATGGTTTATTCTGCGGCAGTTGACACGCAAGAGCTAAGAAATCGGATCGTGGAAGCCGCAGTAACTATCAACCACCATCCTGATGCTATACGAAGAGCCAGAGAAGCATGGATTCGTCGTGCTGAATGTTGCATTCAACAAAACGGAGGCGCCTTTGAACATTTACTCTAAATGTTGTAATAATAATAAATAAATAGTAATAATAAATCTTTAACCTTTGATATCTGTTTAATAAATGAGTTTGAGATACATGTTAATATGAACTTTTTTGTTTATTTTGTGTTAGAGAACACGTACCTAAAATAGTGCCGTGCAATTCCGAAACACCCTGTATATTTCATATATAGGTAAGTGAAAGTAAAAATATGCTGTAATTCATATGATTATTTTCTTACAAAATACATCAATTAAATAAAAAACTTTGTTAGAAGACCACCCTGGGAGTCCCCCTCCACGACATCACATTGTCCCTACCGGCTAATACTGAAGTTTTAAATAAATCGTTTCATTCAGTAAAACTCTTATGTAAGTCTATATAAATAAGCGCTAAACAAATCTATAAAACGATATTGCAAAAATACACGTTCACGTAATAACGTAAGCATGTTTTCCTTTGAGATATTTTATCACCTGCCTTATGTGGACTTATTGTTATCAACACAGACATCTTACATAAGACGAAACCTGATTTGACGCGGACAAGTAAATAAAACGATTTAAAGTTTAGGTGTTTACCCCCACATAGTCGTGAGGAGAGCGTATGTGTAGGTGTGAACACACACACCCACAGACACAGGCACACACACAAACGCACACGCTAATAAATTTATTTTCCTTTCTGCATTCCGTAAAAAATATTGTAACGTTAAATCGTTAAATATAAAACATATGATATGAAATCCCAGACCGTTTGTTGGAACAAACTAAGCGGTCGGAGCAAACTGTTGGGGTCTAGATTTTTCGAGCCCCATCTATGGCGTTCCACGAGATCCGACAACGTTCTAGACCCTCCTTACAACTATTTATAAGGAGCGATTGACTGAACAGTCTTAGTCTGTGTCTTGACTGTGAAGTCCAAGTCATTGGATAAAGTTATCATTTTTGTAATTGTTGTAAAAGTGAGTTGTATTTTGTAATTCGTTTGGCACGGATAATTATTATATTTTCGTTAATAAATATTTTTTAACCCACATAAGTGTTACAATATACTAAGCATTAATGTAGGTTGAAATGATTTTCATTTACGAAAAATTATTATTTACAATTTCAAAAAACAATAAAATCTCAAATTAGAAAACAACATTACAAAAATTAACAACTAGTGAAACAGAAGTAATCATATCGTCCTAGATACTACAAAAGGTCGTATGTCAATTAACAGCTGATTTTCGGGAGGACAAAAAGAAATAATTTTATTTACAATATAGTTTTTTTAGTTTTTGGGTTTGATTATCGTAAGAAAAATTAAAATTGTTATTATATTAATTTGTAAAACTTGTTTTGAGTTAGAGTTTAAATTTTCCTTTTAGGCTGATGTCACTCATGATGATTGACCAAACGAACCTCGAAATTCGAATACTTGTTTACCGTCCATGATTCTCCTCTTTTATTTACTGGTGAAATATTTCGTCTTTCAGGACCCTAGAACTACTAGTTTCGATTAAAATAAAAAAAAAATAAAAAAAAAAAAAAACCGCAAAATCAAATATTTCTGGCATAGGACCTTTTGCAGTACCTACCAACGGCGATCTTCTTCGATGTACCGGGCTAGACTAAGCCTCCAGTCCACTGCTTTTTATATTTAGTTCGAAACCTAACATTCGAGAAGGGCGTAGAACATTCTCGTAAGATCCAGAACATGTAGTAATACAGTTATGTAACTGTTCTAACAAAAAGTCTAGAAATCTTTTCTATATACCTAACAGACTGATCTTCTTCCAAGCACTTAAAAACCGTAGATAAACAACAACCATTCTTCGAACAATCATTTGATCGAAAATTGTTCCTAAAACCAATCATTCAAATTAAGAACAAAAGAGTGGGGGAAGAACATGCCCAACTTGGTAGTTATCAATGTGTTTTGAGTGCTTGTAAGAACATACATGAAATACATAAATAACTAGCTAGGGTGCCCGGCTTCGCTCCGGTAGTTGTGTGGCAGTTTTAATAACAGAAAAACTTTTAAATTAAAGGAAATATAGAACAAAATTAGCATTTTCTTGAAAAGTTTAACATTATATCAATATTAAGATTCGAGATCTGCAGTGTCCGCCCAAATAAGGAACCCTATATACTTTATAGGGTGTTGAAAATGGTGGATGAACAATTCATTTTGCTGCAACTTTGTCGAGTCATGCATCATTTTTGATGGTTTCTGTGATTATGAATCCTATAAGCCCATTCCAAGCAGTCAGCAAATAATAAGTTATTAGATTATTAGTTAAAAAAACTCTATTTGGAGTACAACTTAAGCGCCGACTACTGTGATGGTCCCATTAGATCCAGAAGTTTAGAAAATACCGAAGATTCATAGAAGCTTTTTTTGTAAGACCTTTCTTCCAGTTCAACCTCCCTTAATATATACCCCCCCCCCCCCACCCTATTTTGGCCGAACTCTGCACTTCTCCAATCTTACTACTGTTACTAAGTGAAAACCAAAATATCATGAGGGCACAATTTTTTCATCATATTTCTTTTTATCCTGAACTATGAGCGGTGATAAAAGATTATTGAAAAAATTGTATTAATGGAGTCAATTCATCATTTTGTCAACTGGAATGCTCATCATACATAGTAATAAAACCATTTTTCATAACTACGTACAATAAGAACACTTCAAACTTGTTATTTTCGGTTTATAATCAGTCTATTCAGCTCTTCTTTTTTGTTTTATTTAAATTTAATGCAATATGAGTGAGCGAATAAAAACAGACTTATTCGCTCACTCATATTGCATTAAATTTACTTAAGTATATGTTAGATATTGATTAAATGTAATGTGTTTATCAATTAATCTTCTTATGATAAAATTAATTTTGTAAAGTATCCAGTCGGTTTTCCAATTGATTGCAGATATGTAAAATCATTAATTTATTTTAAAAGAAGAGGTGAAACTAATTATTTTCGCTTGAATTTTAAGTAATTTAAAAAGAACAGCTGACAAAATATATAACCTTTACAAATATAACGGAATGAATGAACAATAAACATTGAGTGAAACACACCCTAGCGCTTCCTGGTGGTCTGCAGCTCGAACTAAATTTTTCATTCATAAACTCGTATGTCATTCTCAGGTAGGCTAATTATATGTTGCGAGAGGCTTAAAATTCCAGTCCTTTTCTCTTCGATTTCACACCCTTAAGAGAAAAACGGAAATCTTCTTCTCCGTTAGGAGACATACAGTTACACGCTGAGATAAATCTCTTAATCGTATGTGGAGTCGTTTCTGAGCCTTTTCGGCACGCACATTGCACACTTTGCTTTATAATATATATTGATTAATTAAAACGAAAATTATGTTGAGCGAAGAAGAACATTAGGTATAAAACGAAACCTTCATCAAGATACTTTATGAGGGAGTGCTAATACAGTTATGTAACGGCTCCAACAAAAATTCTGCATCAGGCAAAAAAAAAAAAAAAGAAAAGAAAGAAAGGCATATGATGTGTAGGAATAATGAGAAAAAGATATAAAAATATAGTCATCATTCGATAATCTTTTTTAACGGAACCCTACTGTAACTTCATAGAAAGGGACCGGAAATTTTGTGTATAATATTGAACATTTTGAATAATAATCAATCAAATTTTTCCATCTCCTAAGTTTGAGTTTTGAATCCTAATTTTGGAGCATAAAAAAGAGAAAAAACATTCGACGATCAAATTCTGTTGCAATTTGATCTGCTAATGGCATCAGCAATCGACTAGCTCAATATATCAGAAAGAAGAGTCTGCAACATACTTAAAGACAATAAAATACAGGACCGGACTCCGGGCTCTAAGTATTTTTTCAACCTCATGCCGAAGCAATCCGGACCAAATGTCGTTGTTATATAACGCACTCCTAACCAACACGACAAAGAAACGTTCAAAGTTTTTTTTTTTTTTTTTTTTTTTTTTTTTTTTTTTTTTTTATCAGCAGCCATTAGGGAGTGAATTATTGTGGAGTCCTGGGCAGGAGTTGTGTGCGAGCATGACCCCAGCGTGTTAGGACGTAACTGGCCTTATCTTCGGGACCGAGCACAACTGCGAATGTTCCAAAACTTTCGTCACCTACAATTTTTGAATTGGCTCAAAGTATATTTTCTGTATCGCAATGTTTGGACATAACAGTTTATGTAATGCCCACAGTCAATGGAATGCCTCCGCCTTTATCGGCTCTTATCTCTCCTCCTGTCGTTTTGAACATGTTTTATGTTGATAACAAGGCTGTATGGGTATCAGAGGACGATGCTCATTCCATAACAGACCTTATGTAACGCCCGCTGTATAATTTAAAAACAAATTTAGCTAATCAGTGTCCTTTTTCACCAACTGATATCGCACTGTTACTAAATGGGTTTACAATTCACTTGCAAACAAAGAGCAGAACCATTCAACAGCGTAATGTATAAGCAGCTATCACACAACAACTTGCACTTAGTTGGAAGGTGTATGCTTCAGGTGTATGAATGAAAGTATTTAAGGATGTTTTCTTTGCCTGGATGTATCCTTTTATTCAAGGAGAAAAAATATCTATGAATTCTTTGAACAAAAGACAGTAAGCATTCTAAACTGCGTAGCTGCCTTTGTATTTACGATATTTTAGAGACCTATTGCATATCTAAAATGACCAGTAGAATACAACAAATGGAAACCTCCATCTTTTCAGTAGGCACCAAAAATTGCTTCGCTGATAGATTGCCTAAGCTTTACGCAAACGTAATCGACGTTATATCTGCGCGTCGGTTAAAGTCCGCGAGCGATATTGCGAGTTGCGAACGATTACGATTAAAAGACTAATAAACGCATTGCCAATGGAAAACATCAGAGGGTATCTTGTAGAGTTGGGATTGGACGAGGGAAGTAGGGCTTTGGGTTTTTTGAGCCTTTATTTTATTCTATCCTATTCTGATGGATTGTCCATTTAAAATGATTCTCGAATTTTATGAACACTATCCACTTATCTTAGATAAGTCCAACCATCTTTTAATCACTTCTACCAAAAACATTCGAATCATCGAGTATCTTCCTAGAAGTTTTACCTTCACTCGAATACATAACAAAATTCAATCATGGGATCCTAATGGAATCAGGAGATAAATATATTTATGAATCCCAGATAAATACACGTTTTGTGAATAATGTTCAGTTTCCATTTTTTTTTTTCAAGGGTCACAAACGCAAAGCCGACGTTAACTTTGTTCTGATGTGGCCTTGCTTTCATAGTTTCGTTCCTATGCATTCTTCAGCTTTCAGTTTTCTTGTAAAGAGTGGTTTCCAAACATGGACGCATAAAGCAATTGGATTTTATTAATTTAATTATCTACACACTGCATGCCAAAATTAGCCATAAAACATAAATTTTTCTATTTTGGTTTATTATTCACAAAATCTGTATTTCTGAAGCCCTGTAACTCCTGATACAATTGAGATCCCCGCTAGTACTTTGCAATGTGTTCTAAAACATTACAACCTATTTTTGAAAATTTATAAATTGCCACATTTTGAGAAATTAAATTTTTTAAATTAAGTAAAAATACCACCCTTTTGAATGGTAAAATTAGAATAGGTTATAGGTTAAGCAGGACAAGGGTATGTATATTTCCGTGTACAAAATTATAGTGAGCTTATGGTAAAAATATCGTAGTGGATTTAATGATAGTAATAAGTTTAAATGAAAATTCCAGAAAAACTGAAAAGCTGCTCGCCACATGGGCAAGGAAAATACTCCGGAAGATCTATGGTCCAATATGTCAGAACGGACAATGGAGGATAAGGACCAATTCAGAACTTAAACAGCTATTTAATTCGCCAGATTTGTTAGTTGTCATTAAAAGTGGACGCATTAGATTGCTGGGACAGGTTGAAAGAATGCCTCGAAGCTTGAAGTACAGTGGATCGGGTGGAAGTAAAAGAAGAGGCAGACCACGACTGAGATGGCTGGACCACATAGAGGACGGCCTTCGGCGGCTTGGGGTGAGGCGATGGAGGAATATCGCTCAGGAGCGAATGGAGGAAAATTGTTAAAGAGTCCAAGGTCCTTCCAGGACCGTAGCGCCGAGGAATGTGAATAAATATAAATGAATAAATAATTTAAAATTAAGTATTGATGGCGATTTTGACGGTGGGCCCTCAACGCTAAACGACAGAATTGACAATATATTGACAATACTGATATTGATGTTTGAAGTGCAAAATAACAAGGATATAAGAAGATGTTTTAGAAGCCCAAAAAGCTTTAAACTAACTACTTCCAGCTAAATCCTGCTCCCCAAAACAAGTTCTGATTTATCAATAAACGAGACAACGTCTGTGTTTCGGGAGGAAGAAAATTTTTGGATTGTTGAAGACCTTTTTAGAGATGAGCCAGAACATGAAAATAATTCCTTTAATCAAAAGTTATCGGTATTCCATAAGGCAATGCCTAACAAAGGTTTTAATATAATGAATAATCAGAATTATACTACAAATATTAATGTAAATATATAAGTACTTTTCTTCTACTATAGGTTAATAAACATATGGTTTTTTTTTTTTTAAAGTGTCGATTTAATATCTTATATTGTATCTGTAAGTTATTAATGAAATATAAAAGTGTTTTAATTTACTCAAATATGAGCAGTGTGATGAAATGTATTGTTCATAACTCGTACCAAAAGTGTGTTTTCGGTGCTTGGTCTAATTCCCGCGCTCGGCTACGCCTCGCGCGTTAAACTCGACCGCGGGCCGAATACAACCCCTTTTGGTACCAGTGATGAAAATAACAATTATCTTTTTATTCAGATTATGTTAGTTAATTTTTTGTCTATGAGTATTTGTTTCCTTTTCTTCCTCCTACCTTTCTCTCGTTTGTTGCATGTTCTGGTTTATAGGAACATTCAAGATAGCTACACGATCTTCTTCTTCCATGTCGCTACAGCCTCTCGCATTCGGAGCCGCCAGTCTTCTCTGTCTTGTGCAGCTGTTCTGCAATTTCTAATGCCAAGAATTTTTTGTGCCACACGATCAACTCAATCCAGCGCAGTGTGGCCTACCAACCTTCCTTTGTCCAGAGATGGATTCTAAAATCTCTATAACTAAACATTTCAAAACTGATATTGAATGTCTACGATTTTATTGAGTTTTAAGAATTAAAAACGAAATTAAAATAAAATTAATCTTTTAATAAAAAATAACAATAGTTTTATCTAAAATTTAACACTCTCGAAATAGAAAAGATTTTTTTTTTTTTTACATCCATATACATGCTATAAACTGATATCTATACATCAAGTATTTATATATGGGAGTCAAGAGAAATAAAAATTCCAAATATAGAAAAAGAATCAAGATGAACACACCAAGATTTTTTTAAATCTACAGGAAAGGAGGTAAGAATTTTTTTTTTCTAACAAACAATCATGTTTTTCTCCAGTACATTTCCTTCAGCGCCTACATAAAATAATTGCAGAATTTCCCGCGATAGCGGATTATGTTACTGATTAAGTGCTACTTAATTTAATTCATGAATGCTAGGCAATTTAATTCGCAAAGAAAAAAAAACATTTGAAAAGAAAAAAATATTTTAGTTATATAACGACCCCTAATGTTATGTAAGCCATTATGAGTCAGCTGGATTATTTAGGATAGCGAATAGGCCTAATGTAGGAGCAGTGTATCAATTTTATTTTTTCTCAGGCACACTTAATTATTTTTAGCTAGCCTAGTAATACTAATCTATACTAAAATATTACTCTTGATCATTTTTTTTTTTATTATAGTGGCAAACGAATAAGTACCCTGAACTTTATGCCATACTTTTAACGAAAATAGTTATTGATAATTACAATTAGAAAATAGATAAAAATGATCAAAAGAATAAAAAGAAAAAAAATGTGAATTTATTGATCGTACAATAGGAATATTTCAAAAGCTTACGTGCACTCAAATAATGATATAAAGTTAATATAAAGTTTGGCGAACATCCACACAAAAATCACGCAAAAAATATATCTTTATATGTATAAAAATCTCGTGTCCCAATGTTTGTCGGAGGTAAAATCAGAAACTACTCAACCGCTTTTGATGAAATTTGGATCATTCTGTGAAGTATTGTCCAACTTAAAAGATAGGATAATTTCTATCTCGATTATTGACCTCAATATTTCTTTTTTACTTTCACTTACCTATAAAGTATTGCGATCGTGAAAAATTTCGACTTCCGGTTTTTCGCAAATTAAAGGTTATAAAACTGTAATTGAGTGCGATTATTTTTTACCTTTCTAAATTTCCAATAGATGGCGTTGTGAGTTGATTTATTGACATAACACTTCATTTTCTTTCGATACTTAGGGAGGGTAAGCATCCAGTAGCCAAATCTATTTTTTCTGGCTTGGACTGGGAAAATCCGGGTTTTTCTCATGGGAAATTATGAGTCGATGGACATCAAATCTATTTGTTTTAGCAACAAACATTTCGATAACCTGTTTTTGGTATAACCTACCTCATCTCTTATCATCATATGTTTTATTCGGAATTTAATTAATATTTATTACAAGCTGTATATCCCGGTTTCACCCGGGAAATTTAATTTTTCTAATGCAACGGTCGATTTCGTAAAAAAACCATTGTAAAGCGAGATCATTACGATTTTTATTAGGATTAAGAATATCAGCTGAAGTTATGCAATTTTGATATGGACAGGTGTTCGCACCTGGTATGAAAGAACCACTGAATGAAATTTGGAGAATTTAGGATAAACGGTATGGATTTCTATAAAGAACAAACAAACAAAATGAAATATTGCCCTGCAGTTTCAGCTTCTCGCAAATCGGCTTGCCTAAGCCACTGTGGCGCAAGGCGGACCTCGTATTCCTGGACAGACTCAGTTTCCCGCGATTCTGCCTGTCTAAGGCTCTGTTGTTCAATCCTACTTTGATGTTCGTCGAGAGTTTCAGCTGCTCGTATTTGACGTTGTTTTTTAGCTTTTGAGCTCACTGCTCCTATTGAAGCTCGCTTCTTAGGAGGCATTTTTAAAGAATAAATTCACCATACATGTAAATAAACGTATTGTACTGTTAAAAAAAAAACATATGTTTTAAAAACCCAGAACTCGACGTCTGCCAAGGGACGGTCTTACCGGGCCTTGTTGGCCTCTTCAAAATCTATAAAATGATTTTTTAGGCCGTTTCTTCGACTCAAACGGTCGATTTCGTAAAAAAAAAAAACCATTGTTACTCGAGATCATGACGAATTTTATAATAATAAAGAATATACCCAGAAATTGGCTGAAGTTATGCAATTTTAATAAGGACAGGTGTTCGCACCAGGTATCAAAGAACCACTGAGCGAAATTTGGAGAATTTAGGACAAACGTTATGGATTTCTATAAAGAACAAATAAACAAACAAACAAACAGAATTTCATCTTTATTTATATAGATGGCAAAAATTAATTTGGTACATTTTTGCTGACTATTGTGATTGTACGAAACCCCATTCCAATTACACTCTTTATTAGTTCCTTTTACATGTATGTTATCTATATTTAATCTCCCCTCTCTTGAAATAATCCAGTAAGTGCTAAATGAATGGATTATTAACACTTACTATAGTCAAAGCTTCTAAATTCTTTACCAAAAAAATTTAAATTTGGTGTAAAGTTTAAAATAAAACTTAAATCCCATTGGTTTTTAGATTAGCTGAAACTTTTTATCTTTATCAGTGAATTTTAATTTGATCGTATTAAAAAGAATAGGATATAATTATTTTAAAGCATAACATTTACTGAGCCACAGCAACGCGTGGCCGGTCCTGCTCCTAGTTCATAAGATTGTATAATATACAATCATTGTACTTGTTATAGTAATTATTATATTGTTATTATATAAATTAATTATGAAACAACCCTTAAATAACAACAGCCTGTTATGAATGTTTATAGTGAAACAACAAGGAGTCTTAAATACGATTTATTTGACGATGAAGGTAATTAAAGTTATACTTTCAGGCGATTACCAAAACTCTGACATTAAAACAATTGTTAGCGATGGATTCCTCACCGATTTTTTTTTTTAAGCTCGCATTATCGTTAATGTGATCATTAACTCACATCAAAAATCGTTAAAATAATCTCTAAGAATCGAAAAGGCAGCTGCCGAACTACTATAAAGGTAAAAAATCTGGTGCGTGCGCGCAACACACAACTTTCACTTACCAACTTACTTAGATTAGAAATTAATGCGTTTTGTTAATTGCCACTTCTCAAATGAACAGAACAGCTTTAATTATAACGCATTGGTTTGTCATTAAAGGCGTACGGCGCATGCGTGAGCTCAAGGTGTTTTATGAGTTGACGGAATATTTTTCTTTTTTTCTCCTGTATATGTTTACTTGATTTTCTTCACATATCATATTTAGCCATTTCTTATTTTTAGGCGTGATGAGAGACAGTTAATTTCTCAATATTAACTAAAACAAAGGTACTTTATAGAAAAACAAAAAAAGCCCCTTCCCCATTTAAGCCCCTTCAGAACATTTTAATAATGATAAAGCTTACCTGATATTAAACAACAAATAATTTTCATTAAACAAAACGAATTTGATAAAAATCGTTAAAGCCGTTTTTGAGATAATCGATCAAAAAGGTAAAAATTGGACAAAATTTATTAAGTAAAGTCCCCCCTCCTGTTGATCAATTTTGATGAAATTTTTACAGTCATATCTCGGGCATATAAATACATTAAATACCAAGTTTGATCAAAATCGTTAAAACCGTTTTTGAGTAAATAAAAAAAACACGTGAAAATGATACAAAATTTATTAAGTAAAGTCCCCCCTCCGGTTGATCAATTTTGATAAAATTTTTACAGTCATATCTCGGGCATATCAATAGATCAAATACTTAGTTTAATCAAAATCGTTAGAGCCGTTTTTGAGAAAATCGAAAAAAACTTAAAAAGTTATTAAATAAAGTACCCCCTCCCTTTGAGCAAATTTGATGAAATTTTCGCTGTCACATCGCGGGCATATTTATACTCTAAATACCCAATTTCAGGTTCGCACGGTTTATAGTTTTTGAGCTAATCTGTTCACACACAGACACACAGACACACAGACACACACACAGACCATTTCGCGGGACTTGGTTATTTTGACTCAGGGGACCCCAAAACGTGCATTTCCGTTGAAAACCGGAAGTCGAAAATTTTTACGATCGCAATACTTCCACTTACTATATATTTCATATATAGGTAAGTGAAAGTAAAAATTAATTCATCCGCGGTGCGCGGCTAATCTGCGAGGCGGATAAACCGGTCACGGATAATCGGGAAAATGAATCCAAATATTTGTATTCGATGGATAGGCAACAGATTATTAAAACACATATAGGAATCCAAAGTATCTATTGACTAAATGAATCAGCTTGAAATGATGGCGTGGAAGTTTCATCAGCCTTTAGAAATTCAAAGATAAGCAAGACTTATTTCAAAATAATTTATGGAAAAAAAAAACATTAGTAACAATATTTATCTAAAATACCAGATCATTTATAAAATCATCGTTAATGTTATATCGACGGGTTAGGGTTCAACAAGAGAAGGCAACGAAATTCAAAAATGATAAAATCAAATACTCAAGGATATCTCGGTAATGATGATTGTTTACTAACTATCCGCCATTATTACGTCCACTGAATTTGAATAGCTAATGTTAGTGGCTTCTTATCGCTGTTGCGATTCCTTTAGATGTAATTGGGGCCGTAATCATGAATACGGCGGCAAATAACAATGGGTTGCACCAATAAATTAGGGTCAAGTGTGAAATATTATCAAAAGCGAAGGATTATTAGATGGCTTCAATTGGATTTATATAATGGATTTCCCAACCAAACTGATACAAAATCATTGTCTACTTACGCAGACAAAACATTTTTTAATGTCGATCGACCTCCTGTATCTGAAACATTAAGCAAAAAAATATTATAATATTCTTTGTTTGTTTAATATCACTTTCTGCCACTAAGGCTAATCGGACGATGCTACAGCAGGAGTCCTATATTGTGCCTAACCACAATTAATTAGGATAGGGATCTTTAACGAGTACCTGACATCGTACAGGTTCGTGACCTCCATTTTACATGCCATATCGGATAGGACGTAAAATGGACATAAGCCAAGGATTTTTTAATCCCCTTAAAAAAAAATCCTAGGGGAACCCGCAGCTTTTGGTATTGTAGGCTGCTGTGCTAATCACTTCACCACAGGTGGCCCACTGCTCGTTATCTAATGCGAGTTCTAATTTCTAAAAAATAAGCGACGAGTGGAAATTTCCCATTTCGAAAAAATGAAATTCCCCATTGGTATTCTACCCATGTAGTGAGGAGGCAGAATGGATATGGAGATTTTATCTACGATTTTACTTACGATCTCATTAATTTTAAAATTAGCCCACTCGTTTGGAGACAAAGTAATTAAAACTTTAACGTATCTAGCGCCTTGTGGTCTAAAATCCGTGAAATTTTTTGGGATTTTTTTTCAGTTTCTTGCATATAAATCAGCAAAGACAGATCACAAAGTATTGCTTTCTTCTTATTATAAGAGGCTAAACTATTGCAAATAGAATGATATAGATGACGTTTAAATCGGTTCAATGGTTTAGCCGATTTCAGTACATCAAAAATCTGTAGTTTTTACGATTTTGGTGGAAACCGTGTTCCTCTAACTAAAAAACATCTCGTTTAAATAAAAAATGATTTGGATAAAAGTTGCTGAGGATCAAATTTAGCAGGAAATAAGCTCCGTGCACACAACATAATCTAAACCCTGTGTGGAAATACAAATGAAAACGTGAAAGAATTCGGAGTGATTACTTCCTGCTATGACTTCGGTTTTTGAAGTATCGGGGGATTTGATAAAATATTCATAAAAATAACTACTCAGACAGGTAGGTACTTGGAAAAATTTATCTTTTATTTGAACAGATGGAAGATGGTTGTTTAATTAGTTCAAAATGGTTAATACTTAAAAAACCGAAGTCTTAGCAGGAAGTAACCACTCCGAATTCTTTCACGTTTTCATTTGTATTTCCACGCCGGGTTTAGCTTATGTTGTGTGCAAGGAGCTTATTTCCTGCTTAATTGGATGCTCCGCAACTTTTAACTCAAACATTTTTCATTTAAATAAGGTGTTTTGAGTTACAGGCCTTGGAACACAGTTTCCACCAAAATCGTAAAAACTACAGATTTTTGATTTACCGAAATCGGCTAAACCATTGAACCGATTGAAACTTCAAATATAACATTCTATTAGCAATAGTTTAGCCTCTTATAGTAAGAAGAAAGCAATACTTTGTGATCTATATTTGCCGAATTATATGCGAGAAACTGAAAAAAACTCAAAAAATTTCACGGATTTTAGACCACAAGGCGCTAAATACGTTCAAGTTTTAATTACTTTGTCTCCACAGGAGTGGACTAATTTTAAAATTAATGAGATCGTTTTACACAGAATTTAATATTCTACAACTATTGTACGTAACGTTTTTTATTTGGAGTAACCCTCTTTTAATTGCAGGCTTGGGAATATGAGCGTAATTCATTTTTTACGCTAAAGTGGCTAAATTGACAATCGTTTTAGGCGAAAAGACTTACCCGATTTTAACTGTGAGGACCTCATTCGACGCGAAATTCAATGCCCTTTTATTTTAGAAAGAACACAATTTCATCTGCGATAAATCGTTTTCGAGTTATTAGCGAAAAATTGAAAAAAGTTGGAAAATGTCGATTTTGTTCGCCTGATGGCAATCGATCTGAGGTGGCAGACGTTCACACATTTGTTGTCTATGAAATGAGTACTTTCAGCCTATGTGATCAAAAATTTTCTTCAAATCATTCACCTTTTTGGCCCTCAGCTCCCGGACTATTTATCCTACTTAACTACTTAACTACGGACTAATTATCCAACTTAAAACAGGAAACTACCATGTAATTCTGGAATATGATTTCTAAAGAAATTTTTGTCTTGATAAAAATTTAGAAGAAATCGATTAAAAAAGATAAAATCTAATTATGCATCCATCTTTTTTAAAAATTTCATGAAATTATAATCGGTTTAATAAGTTTAATTTTGATCCAATTTTAATAAGTTGGAGTTGTTGATAATTTAATCCTTAAATGGTACAGCGGGATTGAAAGCTGTAGTGAAATATTCAACAATATAACAGCTGTTTCTGAAGACAGGTGTTTGTGAGGATAAGACTTCAACCAACAGCTGCCATCGCTTCTTGAAATTTGGCCTCCGTTCGAGATACAGCTGCCAAGCGGTTGCTAGCACCTGTAGCACACCTTTAATACCGTCGTTACAAGCAACTTCTTTTTATAAACTTTTTAGAATAATCCATTAGATATTAATCGATAGTTAAAATCACAATTGAATATTTCATCGATTCCTACCAAATCTACTTCTTACAATACAAAATCGTTAATGTTCCTTATTTAGATACAAATAAAATTATCCATTAGGATGTTAAGGTGCCTTTACACTAACCCTCGAACCTTGCTACGAACAAGTAATTACTCAGAAACGTGAAGTCGAGAGGACTATGATGTCTGACCACCCCTATACACCTTAATATAAGAATTTTCAGTATATAATAATATAACTTTACGAAGTCGGCTGACTTGGAACTAGCTCCTGTTCTGACTTTTGCTCAAACTTTTTTGGATAAAAGCAACGATATTATGGATAAATATTAAACTAGACAAAGTTTTTACTAAGAAAAATCCTCGTATTAAATATGGTTGTAACTCAGAAATTAGAATAATAAAATCAGATTGTATTGGTATGGCGATAATTGGTGTCTAGTTATTTTTATTCTGTCTCAAAACAAACACTTAAGTTTAAGACGTTTTGCTTTTTCTTTGAATATCTTGTTGATATCCAACTTTATACACCTCCGCCTATCTCGGAAATCTTTTTTCCAGATGTATTCCATCAATATCTTTGATAATTCTACCAATCCTTCTATTTTTGGCCTACTCCGAGGACTCTTACGGTTAAGACATTCATTCATGCAGTGACAAGGAGTGACCGCCCATTTCATATCATAAGAGATGGTTTCTGACAGAAATTCTGAATTGGTTCGTATCCACCATTTATAAGCACTAACATCCCAGATTGTTTCGATTATTTTTGGAGCACTTTTCCTTGGAATCGTACAATACTTTTTCCAGTGTTAACTATAATACTCTTCTTTATCGAAATTATTTTTAGGTTATTTGATGAAAAAAAAAATAAGAAAAACATATGATTGAAAACAGTTCTGGATTTACTATATAATCACAAGTATAACAATTATTATAAAGGAAGATATTGAATATATAAATTAGATAGATAGGTGAAAATAATCTTCCCAATATCATTTATTTTTTATATAAATATGGTAAAATGTCCTTGTCCCATCCTACTATTGCTTATTGAACGAGTGTCCTTTTATACCCATGCATTTAACCAACTAAATGTTAAAGTAGTTATTTTCTGTTTTCATATCTTTTTTACTTTTTTATATTTAAATTTAATAAAAGTTCTGGATTTTTTGTTGGAAAAAACTGTTCTAGTACTTGTTCGTGACTGTTCTATGCTTATCTGGAACGTTCTAGACTGTTCTGATTCAGACTAAATATAGTGGGTTACAATACACTTGCCTTTCATAATATAGACTTTTAAGGCAGGAGAATCTGTTTCAAGTTTTTTTTCATCAAAATGATAAAAAGATAATCCTCCTTTTCCAATAAGCAATACATGCAGTCATTATTATCAGATGTCATTATTATCATGAAAAAATATGTGTATGTAATTTCCTGGTACGATATGGAAATATGAGTATAAGTGGCAGCCATCATTGACTATGGCCGGGAATCGAGCTGGGTCACCCGCATCATCACTAGGACAAGGGTAGTCTAGAGAGAAGGTTGTCAGTAGCTGGTGTACGAAGCCATGACACGGTTCGAATACCGGCTCAGGTCAATCTTTTCACATTAAATTATTGGACATGTAAAGTGCGGCATCGGTCTCCGGGGTCCGATGTCTTACATTCCCTTCTTAACAGATTTTCACATGAAAATGTCCGATAGTCCAAACACTCAACTTAGTTGATTTTTAATGAGATTATTGCATTTTAGTGCAGAAAATGTGGCTAACAGCTGAAATTCTGTTGTTGTTTAGAATCGGACTCCGAGGTCTGATTTTTGATGAAGAATGGCGTAAATCCTGTATAGGCCTGCCCTGCGCTTGTTATGTCTAGTTCCAATCCTTACCAAGAGATAATTCCCTTGAGATGATCATTTAATTCCTTTTTAATCAAAAGATAACGCTTTCGTGAAAGTATTCCCATCGGACACCGACGTCCGATTTGACGATATGTGGCTCATGCTAGCAGTCGGACCCCGGGGACCGATACTGTCCAATTCAGGATACCCCTAAAATACGCCGCCGCACCTAGCGTGTTAAAATGATATCTCTCACCCATAATTTCAGTTTCATATCGTAACACTTATTGTGGGTCCAAATACTTTATGACTCCTCGGCGCTACGATCCGCGTGGGACCTGGGCCACCTCAACGATTTTTCGCCACTGCTCTCGGTCCACTGCAGCAGCCCTCCACTGCCTCCACAGCCATCTAAGTGGTGGCCTACCTCTCCGCCTTGCTCCTCCAGGTCGGCCGTACAAAACCTTCCTCGGCACTCTTTCTTCCGGCATCCTCTCCACATGTCCAAGCCATCTGATTCGTCCTGCCTTGATGAAGGTCACGAGATCTGCATCACCGTATAACTCCTTTAGTTCCCTGTTGTATCGGGATCTCCAAACTCCTCCCTCACAGACTGGCCAATAGATTTTTCTTAGTATTTTCCTCTCGTCTAGGTGTGTGTAGCACTCTTTCGTGATTGGCCGTCATCACTCATGTTTCACTTCCATACGTGACGACCGGGCGGATTATGGTTTTATAGACCATTTCACGTGCTTTTCCTGATAAACCTCGGAACTTGAGAACTCGCTGGAGGGCAAAGTAGCATCGGTTTCCCGCAGCTATTCTGGCACCTATCTCTGCTCCAATGTTATTGTCCTCTGTCACTAGGGAGCCGAGGAATTTTAAATTCTTTGCACGCCATAAAATTGTGTGGACCGATCCTGATCCGCTCGGGGTCGCGCTGAGGGCGACTTCGTGTGCTCTTCATATATACAGTTTTATTTTCATTAATGCGCCGACCTCGGATCTTAGCTGTCGTTTCGAATTCCTCCAGGGCTCCCTGCAGCGCTGGCAGGGTTCTGACGACTATTTCCACATCATCCGCATATGCCAAGTGGTGTGTTAGTCGATGAAATATAGTGCCTCCCGGATTAGTTCTGATGGCTCTTACTGCTTTCTCCATGCACAGGTTGAAGAGGGTGGTAGCCTTGGTATCTCCCTGCATTATTCCAGATTCAACCGGGAATTCTTCGGAGAGCATCCCTTGCAATTTAACCCGACATCTCGTGTTCTGCATGCTCATTCTAATAAGTCGGATTAACTCCCTCGACACTCCCAGGGATAGAAGGTCACTCATCAAAGTCTGCCGATCCACCGAGTCATATGCCTGCTGGAAATCTATAAATAGGTGGTGCAGAATACTTTATACTAAACGAAAATAACATTTCACACTATCTGGCAAACAATAAAAACTCAAGTATCTAAAGAGTTAACAAAAAGTATCAACACAGTAATACAACAGTAGCCATATGATTTGAAGGGGTCGGGCAAAATAGTGCCAAGCAACATTTTTAACAAAAAAAAAACTTTAGCTGCAGTCTGCTGTATAGTACGTAGGAGTATATACTCGTATCTATGATGGAAATTCCACCTAAATATGACTACATAGAGCCTCTATAGTCATATTTAGGTGGCATTTCCATCATAGATATATAGTCCTACGTAATATACAGCAGACTGCAGCTACAGTTTAGTTAGTTGCTTGGCACTATTTTGCCCCGACTCCTTCATTTGATCTTCAGAGAGCAAGAACAACTCTCCAGTCCGTCGTTCACTATATTTTGTCTGAATCAGAACATTCTAGAACGTTCCAGATAAGCATAGAAGGTTGTTGAACAGTCACGAACACGTACTAGAACCGTTTTTTTCCAACAACCTATTCAATCATATGTTTTCATCTTCTTTTTTTTTTTCAGGCTACAATACACTCGCCTCTTATAATATAGACTTTTATGGCAGGAGAATCTGTTTCAAACTCTTTTTTTTTTTTTCATTTAAATGATAAAAAGATAATCCTCCGTTTCCAATTAGCAATACATGCAGTCATTATTATCTGATGTATCATGAAAAAATATGTGTTTATATTTTCCTGGTACGATATGGAAATGTGGGCATAAGTGGCAGCCATCATCAAATGGAAACTGCTTACATAACGCATGCGTCGTTCAATTCGGCTCAAACTGAACCAGTTATAACCGCATTATCTCCTTAACTAGTCCTGGTTTGAATGTCATAAGCTAGAAGCTGGTTTTATAACTGAATTTTTTTTTGTCTCAGAGCAGATACTCCCTAAGCGCCATTTCAAGCGATGGTAATATTTGTTAGATTGCACCAAAACGCTTCGATTTTGATCAGAAAAATTAAATAGAAATCTCATATAAATAACGCTCTATATACCTGAGGTAGTCCAGCCAATTTATTCATACAAAAGGGTTTTAACTAGCTAAAAGGTCGGGTAAAAGATTTTATTTTGTTTTCATAACTTGTATAAAACCTGGGAATAAAAAGAAAGTTATAGGTAAAGGTTGATAGGCGCGCCGCATCAGATTTTGTATATAATTTTAAGATTTTTTTTACGAATTAATCTATTCGTTTCAGCATTCATATAGAGCTCATAGCTCATAACTCATAGCCAGAGAATGGATAAGTAATGTTATTTATGTCAGAGATTAACTATTGTGGGGAGAAAATTAAATAAAACAAATTAACTTACAAATTGTTTAATGACCAAGAGTCATTAACAGGAGTAAAAACAAATTACTATAACTAATCATCGAAATTTGGTTGAGTAAGCTTCTAAATCATTGAATAAATGTTATTTCCCAGGAATAATCATAAAAATTTCTTTCAGAATATATATCTATTTAAATATCTGAATATGTATCAAAAATTACGCAACTTCTTACACAATCTAACTGCAACTTATTTTCAAGTTGTTGGTATAAAATAACACGAGGCTTTTCCGTATTTTAATGGATGTTAGATAATTACGCATCTGAATTAGAAATAATTAGCGGCCTTAAAATGACGTTTATGAATTTCGTATTTTGCCTAAAGAATAGAATACCATGACAAAAGTAATTGTTGCGCATCAATAAGAAGGTGATTCCATCTTCCAATTTTTTGTGAAACTGAAAAAACCTAACTCAGTATTGCAGTTTTAGACTTACATGCTTCCACATGCCTCCAACTGCTGTACTAAATGGACAAAAAAAGGCTCAAAACAAAACTGTGGGGGCATCAATTACAAAATAATCATTCACGTCGCAATATTAAGAACAACTTGAACATTTTTTTTTTTTTTTGTTCGGTACCCCTACCTGGCCATGTGTGGCATATTGGGGGTTACTCTACAGGTGTAACCAACCTATTCTAAACATGGTGGGAGGGTCGATATTTATTCCATGGGCCCTCCACGAAATAGAAGTCAACCATCCCAGGGCGGATTCGAACCGCCACAGTTCGGCTTGAGCGTGATACAGCGGATCGCGTTCCAACACGCTCGGCTATCCCCGGCCCACACCTACTTTTGTAGGTGAACATGTGAAATCGAGACTTTAGTTATCATCAAACTATCGAATTCCTTTCGTATCCAATCCAAAATCCTTAGCGAAATCCTTGAAGCTCCCCATTCTGTCGAAAATAAAATTATCCATAATGCCTATGTAGCCAAGTCCAGATACCTGTCATTAAACAAATAACCAACTACTCATCTCAGCTTCTTGTTTCCATCCTTGCTTCCTTCTTTTCCGGAAAAGAAGATGGCCTCGAGACCTTATAATTGAGACTCATTATTAGAAAGCTACCGATAGTTTCTCTAATGTCTATTCATGTCATTTTATTTTCTTCATATTTACTAAATGTATTATATTTTAATACAGTTTTAAACATCAATAAATGCCATTAAAAAAAATAATTTTATTTTAAGAATTACCTTCCAACTTAGGACTCCTAAACGTTTAACTTGGAATCCTCATGCATTAAACAGGAAACTGCTCGACGTTACCGCCTAATACAGCACTTACTGGACAAACGCTCAAAACTCCCGATCAATTACAAAATGTTTTTTGTATGGCATTATTAAGACCTATTTGGACTTACGGAATTCAGGTTTAGGGTTTCACCAAAACATCAAACTCCTCTCGAATTCGATCCCTACAATCCGAAATCCTACACAAAATCCTTAATGTTCCTTCTTATGTCACAAATAAATGTTCCAAATATCCATATATCCACTCGATGTTCCATATATCGCCAAATAAGTCCAGGTACCAAACACACAGTAAACTCCCGACTCATCACAACCCTCTTGTTTCCATACTTGCTTCTAAAGTCATGCTTATATTTTCTTTATATTTACTAATACAGCTGATAATATCAATATATGCAATTAAAAAAAAAAATATTTTACGAATTAACTAGCAATTTTCCTCTGCTATCTCTGTACAAGAAAACTCTTATAGACCACGCTCGTGAATACTTAATGAAGGGAAAAGAAAAACTTCAATTGGCTATCCTGAAAAATTTTTAGTCTTGCATTGGACAAGAGATATAATCTATATAAATAAAGATGAAATTCTGTTTGTTCTTTATAGAAATCCATACCGTTTGTCCTAAATTCTACAAATTTCGCTCAGTGGTTCTTTGATACCAGGTGCGAACACCTGTCCATATTAAAATTGCATAACTTCAGCTGATCTTCAGCTGATATTCTTTGTTGTTATAAAAATCGTAATGATCTCGCTTTACAATGGTTCTTTACGAAATCGACCGTTTCATTAGAAAAATGAAATTTCCTGGGTGAAACCGGACTAAAAAAATTGCCAAACCATAAAAATATTAAAAACTAATGAACTTAAAAAAAAAAAAAAAATAAAAACTGTACGACGAGAATTCATGTTATTAGGTTTGCATTTAAGATTTCTAACCAATGTTTTTTGCATGTGTCGTACCAAATTTAGTGATTATATCTTTTATTTTTATTGAAAAAACCTACAATTAAAGTTAGGCTAACAATGCAGATCCATTGGAGATTTTTTCGAAATAATCTTATGTATATGTTTCTCTGGCTATGCGAGTACACTGCAAAAACCTAAAATTCAGCTCCTATTTGACGAACATCAAGTCGAGGTGCAAAAAAAAAATGTACAAACATAACAACTAAAAATGAGGACGGCCATTAAGCCATTCACTCTTCGAGCAGGAGTGAAATCCATAAAAAATACAAAATATTCATAAATGAACAGTCTTCCGGTTTAGCAGAATTTCAGCCTTATCGTGGACGAATCTTTTAATTCTCCTTGTTATTTATTTAATAAATAAATAATTTCTGTCATGCGATACCTTTATTTATAATTTTGAGTTACAAAATAGGGTGTGGTTAATAGGTTTTATTGGATAAGAGTGGAAGTCGGTAAGAGGGGGCTATCGGCCGAAATTGGCCACCAAACTGTTAGACATTAATTAATGTTTAAAATACTTTTATGAGGAGTAAATCAAACTATAGCAGCTTTTCTAAAATAAGAAGAAAATATTTAATTATTCTGAGAAGAAAGTCTTCTAAAGTAGGTTCATAGATTTGAAAAATATTACGTAAAACTATTAAACACTTTTACAGGCTCAAACAAACGTAAAAATAAAATAAATATAATTAAATTAACAATAAATTATAAGAATGAACTTAAATTTAAATAAATAATGTGTTTCTATTCATTTGAAAAAATATCATATATTATAATATATTTGAATTTCAGAAACGTTTAGATACCATCATTTGGTGGATAAAAAACCATAGTGAACTAAGCGCCAAACCAATTATATAAATTTTACCTATTGTTATTTTTTTTAATCATGCCTCTTTAAATTTGAATAATATAAAAGACAAAGTGAAACATGTTGTACTTAAGAAGCGATGGAAGGGAAAAAACCCTATTTCAAAAAATTCAACTTCAACTTAATTTTTTTGAAAATATGAAGTTTGACGTTACACCGACCATTTGTGACCTTAATGGTAGGTAGGGATCGAATAGGCGGGGTTTAAAGATGAGGAGGTTATCAGAGCAACGAATGAAAGAAAAAATAGATTTCCTAATGTCAAGGAATGCATAATGAAATACAGGTTGAAAGCCAGGATCGTATTTCTGACGTTGTATGCGTATATAAATCTGATTTTTTTAACGTTGATATTTTAATAATCGGACAAAATATTAATAATTTCAATATCTTTCCTACTGGTACTGGTACTGCTTAGGTTTTAGTTTTAATACTACTTTTCTCACAATGCAAGACTTCCTTAGATTAACCTCTGATTAGTAATGAGAGGTAAATTGATCAAGTGTTGAAAGGTGAAAATCCATATCTTTAGTAAATTGGAAAATTATATTTGTATTAATTTAGGGAATATTAAAGCCCCTAAGTATTTATGCACATAGTACACCGGTGGATTGTAAAAAAAGGGTGTTATCGCGAAAATCCGAGTAAGGTAGATAAGGATAGGAGAGGAGGGCGATCATACGCTTAACTCGTGATGATATTACAATTTTGCGAGGAATCGAGTGGCTGACGCGATACTAATTTTAGTCAGAGTCGCGCAACAAAACTGCGCAGTATTTTGTAGGAATGTTTTCCGTTAGCTCAAGATAAAGCTGTCACATAAATGTTGCATAATGACCTATCAATTATGTAACATAGCTCTTACATACAGTAAACAGCGATAGACTGAGCCTTCATCTCTCTAATCGTCATTGAGCTGCAATGACTTGTATAAGATGTCTATAACTTAAACTAAATGCAATACATTTATTTTATTCATACTGTAAAATATATGTGTAAGCAACTAAAAGGCGACCGTACTAGATATAGTACAGTAAGTACCTAAACAAAAATGTTCCCACCATCAAAAAAAAAAAATCTTATATATCCCTTTATGCTACTAAGGCTAATCGGACGATGCTACAGTGGGAGTCTTAAATTTTGCCCATCCAGGTATAATTAGGATAAGGATCTTCAACGAGTACCTGACAGTACAGGCTCGGGACCTCCATTTTACCTCCTATCCGAGGGACGGCATAGCCAAGGATTTTTTACTCCCATTAAAAAATCGTAGGGCCACCGAAGGACGCGAACCCGCGACCTTTAGTATAATATGTCCCCATGCTAACCACTAGAGTTGGCCCCAGAAAGAAAGTAAAAACTAATTATAACCAAATTTAGAAAATCTAGGGAGAAGAAAAACACAGGTAGGGGAGAGCGGGGTTGGTTGGCAACAGTTTTCACTTTTTTGATTGTTGAGTCGTTCCTGTTAGTTTAATCCCAATAGGGCTAATACCAATGTAAACTCCAAGTATTAGAGTACTTCAAGTATTTTTTTCACCACATAATATTTAATACTAAGATCATAGAAAATTGAAGAATTCGTCAATCCAGAGTATGCCAATTAACTCCCAAAGTGGGGCAGGTTGGCCTAGGGGGTGGGATTGTTTAGCTATCTCATTCAAGTACTGCCTGACACATATTATTGTCATTAAAAGCTACACTATAATGGTATAATAATTTGAATCGGTTTTTAACAGTTTTTAAGGGAAAATAGAATGACAATAGAGAAGATAAAAGTTTAGACTGTCGTCACTTTCTGCATAAGAAAAATTGCTCTCATCCTCCTTGCTGGAACTAAGTATTGGTAGTTTCACCTTTGTCTATTTTTACTTTGCTTTTGTGAATTGCTACTGCGCCAAAAAACCCCAGTTGAAGAGAGCCAACCAACCCCACAGGAGAGATCATATGAAAGATGGCTGCCAGGACAGGGGAGAACAACCAAACAAGAAACTGGTTAGTCGAAAGGTTAGGTTTTTCAAAGGAGTTTGGGGCTATGTGAACAGAATCGGAGTCAAATGTTTTACCATTCCTTTAAACCAAATTTACTGAAAATATAAAAATTTACTTACATGTTATAAAATCAATCAATGATGCACACTCTTCTCTACACATTTAGCATCGGATTGAAAACTCAGGACAAGACTCCTGAGGTCGACCGGGCGACATGGTACAATGGTAGGGCCTTCACAACAGATGTGACGGAACCTATAAGCCGATGGCCAACCTACCCCCTATGCCAACCAACCCCGCTCTCCCCTACTAAATAACACTTTTTTCTTTATTACTATTTTGTATACTTTTTCGGCTATCCGGGTTCTTCCTTGGACCAGAGGTAAGGGCGGAGAAAAGATGCCGAGCTTTTAAAGGAACCCAATTTGAATTCACAAACTTCGAGTTATTTGGTTTCCAGGGCAACGTTTTAGACCGCTCGTCCGATCCGCCCTGAGTGCCCTACCAATGTTTATTTGTTGAATTATTGAGAAATATTGTAAATAGACCTGATTCGGTATTTATAACAAAATGCCACCGAAAAGAGTGAAAAATGATGATATAATTTCAGAAGAAGGACATTCAGACTCTCAATCATAGTTAAACTCAGGTTCCCATATTTTTTTGGCTACCGGCACCTATAACAACCTATAAATAAACCTATAATAACCTATAACAAATCAGAATTTTTCAGAAGTTCCCCAAGCCAAAGATCAAAAAAAACTATGTTAGTACTAGTTTTTCTTCATTTGGAATTCAAATACGCTTGATAAACCTATGCCTCTTCTGTTTGCAATTTTATTTTATTAAAACTCCTGAGTTTTTTTTCGATGAATAGTGAACAATTAATCGCGAATACTATTATATATATATATATATATATATATATATATATATTAGGGGCCGGGATGGCCGAGTGGACAAAGGCGCTTGCAATAGGTAATCAAAGTTAAGCAACGTCGAGCGTATTAGTACTTGGATGGGTGACCGCTCGATTTGGGTGACCACATGCCAATGAACGCCACGCAGTCCAAGTCTACCCCCACCCCCGGGTATGTGAGACCTACTGGAGGCGACTCACACCAACCGGGCATAGGAGTGATGTACCTTCCCCGTGCATCCCATCGAGAATCGTGGTGTGGTTTTCCAGGATATCAGTAACCGCCCGGAGGTCTGTTACAAGGACGGTATGCTTCAGGGAAAGAAATATAGGTCCTCGGGGCCTGCTGACTCTGGGCTACCATAATCCTTGGACCTAGACCAGTTTGTCACTGTCCTTGAACCCGAGAGAGCTGACGCCATCGGTGGGAAGGACACTGCCAAATTGGCCCCAATGGGATTGGTTATGGAACTATGGGCAATCTGCCCCTGCACCATGGTGACCATGGCTTGTGGCTCCCGCAAGCAACAGAAATGTCTGTAAGATGACCACACTGCGCGACCAAATGTCCCATTAGGCCTAATGCGCCAACAGTAATAATAATAATATAAAATACATTTCCGCAGTCACAGTGATGTTTTTATTGTGACTGGACAGCCACCAGTCTCTATGTTGTTGTAGTGGCTGACCGTGTGTTTGAAAGCATTCAATACAGCCATCAGTGTCATGTGGTTTGGTTAATATAAAAAAATGAATTAAACACTATAATAAAATTACTGTACGGACAATTAAATATTTAATGAGATGAAAGGTCTTGTTCACTAATTATATTATGAAGTAACATGTAACATTGTACTATGAAGTAATATTTTACTTCATATTATTATATTATGAAGTAATATATAATATTGTTTATATAATATTTTGTACAAACAAATTTTCACGACGCACCGATACAACTGCGTTGCGCAGTTAGGGAAAGACTGGTTTTGGTAATAACGTTACGTTGACATAAGTGATTTATTGATCGTTAAATAGTAATGTAAAAGGTTCTGTAAATATTTTAGCGACGATATGGTGCATTTAACCAAGCTTCTTCTCACATTTATTAAGAAGAAAAAAAAAACTGAAGATTAATCTCAATGACGTTAACAATGTGAGTTAAGTAGTTACGAATTCGCATCCTTCAGGCGCCACAGCCAGTTTTTTTTTTTTTTTGTAGTTATATAATTTCTGCTTCCCATTAGATTTATTTATGGTTACGCTCATAAATCCCAGAGCATGTGCATTGGGCATCGCGCCAGAAAAAAATCTCAACACCAAGAAACCAAAAATGAAGAAAATAACTAACTGTCTTCAGCCGTAAACGCAGTGACAAAAAATATTAAATGATCAATAAAACGTAATTCCCTGTCTTGGCGCTTTTTTAAAACAAAACCAGTTATTTAAACGTTTTCATTTCTAAAAGTTGCACCTTGCAACGCTTGTCATACTGACAAATTAAAATTAAATAAAGATAAAATAATGCTTCTTTCGCAATGAATATCAGCTTTAAAAAATAATTAATAATTAAAATATTCGCTTACGTTACCGTCCTTTAGCAATGCTGAGAAATCTACTTAATTTTGTATCAAAATTTAGAACCTCTATTCAAGTGTAATGTGTATATTTTTGTGGCAAATAATGTAAAACTCTGTTCAAGTTTAAAAGTGCATCATTGGAACAAGAGTGTTTTCCTCTTTCAAAATTCTTTATATACTGTAACACTTCTGTGGGCTAACAAATATTTATTAAAAAAAAAATATACAATTATCAATGCCACACGAATTATAACAACGTACATATTCAAGCTCGTTACTAAAATTATAACTTTATAGCACGCAAATCATATGGGTTGAGCTTCACAGTCAAGACACAGTCATTCCTGGGCATTGCTACGTGAAATCAACACAAAATACATCATTTTGAACCTCAACATCTCAGATTTTCTTGAAATTTGGTATATGTGTACTACTTTATCTGCTAGAACAATTGTGAAATATTACTGAGATATGTCTACCCGTTTTTGAATTATTGGTCTCTAAAGCCCTCAAAAATTGGTCCAGAAACAGAAAAAATCATGAATAAAAATGAGCTGTAGATGTTTTCCAAATTTGACTAGGACTTTGAGATTGATATGAAACGGCATGGGATGCGCTGTTAAACGACACCAATCTCATAATCCAAGTAGAATTTGGAAAACATCTCCAACTATTTTTAATCATAAAAAGCTAGATTTATTGAATTTTATGACTAGTTTGCAATTTTTTTAGTAATGAAGAAATGTTCATCCCACTTTCATATTTTGTATTTTTTTCGTCTCATATGTTGTATTTTTTTCATATGTTGTATGAGTAGATATAGTACTACCTATTTTTTACAAAAAATATAAAATTTTTAAAAGATTCCCTTTATGAGAAAAATGAAATTAAAATTGTAAACATGGATTTAAGAAAATTTCTTTAGTACAAACCTATACATTACTGTATATCATACGAAATGGCATGGAATGCGCTGTTTAAAGACACCAATCTCATAGTCCTAGTCAAATATGGAGAACATCTTCATCTATTTTTAATCATAAAATGCTAGATTTATGAAATTTTATTACTGGTTTTCAATTTTTTTAGTAACGAAGAAATTTTCATTCATCCCCCTTTTACATATAGCTGTATGAATAGATACAATACTACCTATTTGTACAAAGTATATCCACCAAGACGATCTCTAATATAAAATTTTTTTATTTTGTATAATACAAGGAGCTTTCGGCGTCCTGCGCCATATTCATCTACAATATAATGAACAAACATTCATGCCCTATTTCAGGGGAATTAAAGGGTAATGCTATTGTTTTATTCTACATTATGGAGAATGACAAAACCATATTATGTTAACATGTTATTTTTATAAATCTTTTAATACTGTTTTTGAATGTTTGTTCATTATATTGCAATTTTAACAATCTACCTACTACTTACTACCTATTTTTAAAAAATATATAATTTTTTAAAAAAATGCCCTTTTTGAGAAAATTGAAATTAAAATTTTACATTTAGTTTTCAGTAAAGTTCTTTAGTAACAATCTATACATTGTTCTATATCATATGAAACGGCATGGAATGCGCTGTTAAACGACACCAATCTCATAGTCCTAGTCAAATTTGGAAAACATCTACAGCTATTTTTAATCATGATTTTTTCTGTTTCTGGACCTATTTTTGTGGGTTTTAGAGACCAATAATTCAAAAAAGGGTTGACATATCTCAATAATATTTCACAATTGTTCTAACAGATAAAGTGGTATACATATACCCAATTTCAAGAAAATCTAAAATAGTGAGGCTCAAGCCTGTGTTGAATTAACGTTGAATGACCCTCCTTACATATAGTCGTAAAATGAACCTTCTGAAACCTCCCAGGCCTGCGTCGAATCATCCAGGACTTGAACTCGAACAAACAAGTCCCAAACACGTGTTCTGACGGTTCGTTCCAACAAAAGGTCCGCCGGGATGTTTTTTTTTATTTATTTAACGTTACCATAAGATACCTCACCCACGTTACCGGGGTTGGTTGGAAAAGAGAGAGGTTGTCGGAAAAAGGGTTAGTACCTTCAATATTTCCGAGACCACGAAGTTCATGCCATATGTACCCGACCAGTTGGTGGTGTGTATATGACTTTTCCATGTAAAAGTATGGTAACTATTTTTATTACACCTCATACCGGGTTTTTTTCTCTGAATTCGCTGAGTTTTCACTAAACGCAGTAAATGATATATTCAAACTTTAGATATCAAACCAAGGGCATCTCCAGGATTTCATATAGAGGGGAATAGGCTGGTGAAATTCTTAGGACAAGGAAGTCAGACTATGACGAGGAATTCAGACTATGTAAGGCTCAATTAATGGTACAAAAAAAACTTATAGGGGAGTGGGCAAACTTCGTATGATTGAGAACCCGAAGATAGCAAGTTCAAAACCAGAAGCCAGGGGAAATTTAATAATACTCGGTATTAATCCCCCACCCTGTCCCCTGGTCCGGTAAACCCCGTATAGCTCAAGGCGAGGAAGAGAAGGAACAAAAAAAAACACTTATAGGTGTTTTAAAAATAAAATAATTGTACATATAATACACATTAAATTATGCCCAATTTGTAATTACATTAGGAGGAAATATTTTGGGAAAATATTGATCAATAAATAATAGTCATTAGTCTTGTTTAACCTGAATAAACTGAATAAAAATGAAATTTATTGTTATGTGAATGATGCATCAAGATATAGGAGATTTTTTTTAATCTGAATTCTCTTTACATTTTAACTATTATCTGTTATATTATTATAATACCTATGAATGTTCTATCATTTTTAAGACTTCAAGCAGACGGCGAAAGCCATGTCAAAATAGGACCTAGGTATTAATAGAGATTTTGTAAACATTCATTATTTTTGAAATAAAGGACTTTTTTCTATTCTACTCTATTCTATAATACATAATAAGTATAGTAAATGAACAAGAATTTATTTAATTTATAGTTTTTTAACAAATTTTTTCAGTGGAGGCGCCTGTCCTCACCTGCCCCCTTGAAAGCCCATGTATCAACCCTATGAAGTTTCCGCAAAATTCCAAAATGGCAACTATAATAACAAATTATGCTAAAAACACGATGAAATGAGGACTGAAGGTTGCATAGATACAGGCAAGAAGTGCATTCATCGACAGAGCTGTTACGTAAGGAACCTTGAATGTGCTGAAGACCATACATTGCCCCTTCTTCCAGAGCCATCGACCTCTTCTCCAGGATGTCTTCCAGGTCCTTACGTAACCCAAGTGGTGTCGCTGCCTCCATTAATTGGGATTATCCAGCCCTATCATCACGACTAGTCTTTTGGAGCCATCTTCTTTACATCGCCGATACAAACATTCGAATCCTATACATTAAGAATGTTATATAACCCCATTGGGTTCAACATTCTGCCGAAAAACGGAATAAAATATATAGAAGTTGAAAAACCGGCCTAAGGCCTTAAGTAAAATGGAACTTGTATTTCTTCTACTAAAAAGTTAATTCCCTTTTTCAAGATTTAATATGTATTTAATCATTTTAATTTTCTCTTAGGTATAGGCTCCCTTTTTATACAGTCCACTAATCTTAATTTTTACCATTTGATGGGATCTAAATCTAAACCGGGGAAGATTTGCGTTTCAACCGCGAAACGCCCCTGGCCCCAACAATATTTATTGCCAATATTTCTGAAATAATTTATCCACAATATTCCACTGGATTTACATGAACATACTGACAAATACGTATAATTAAGCAAACTTTTGAAGAGGTATTAGAATTTTAACAGATCAAATAAATAGTAGACTCATTTTTTTCGTTTTTTTTTTTTTTTTTTTTTTTTTATACATACTATAGAATAATAAAATTTCTAAATAAAAATAAAATAATTCAATTTAATTATTCTCTTATTCATAAAACTCAAAATAAAGTCGCGATTTCCTTTCCCGATTTACAAGGATAAGTTCTCATACAATGTAGTAACAGTCACGTCATATAAACACATTTTACAAATCTAAATGTAAAAATATTATTATATAATGTGTGTTAAAACCATTAAAATATTTCTTCGCATAATAAATATAAGAATACTGAATATTTTAGAATTAATTTAATGGACCAGAGTAAGAAACTGGTTTAACGAAGTTTTAAATTTTGATCCTATATATAACATCGGATAAACGAGATAAGATGAACTTTTTATCATATTTTTACAAATTTAGCATCCATCAAGGAAAAACTATATGACATCTTCAACCATCTAAGAATCTGAAATAAAATAAAAACTTCATTGGCTGTATTTCTTGAGGTTATACGGTTATGTAAAGAGTTTTATTATCACCAGCAGAGAAATAATCAAGGCTTTGACAATGAAAGTAATTTTATCCATAGTTTGATACATGACGTAAAATTGAATCTTTCACTTACACTTTTTACCTTCTTAGGAACTTTTTTCTGCTTAATGCGATAATTTTGATGGTCAGGATTTGAATTTTTCATAAGTATAAATAAAAATGGCTGAGTATGAATTATCATATCAATCAAAATTTATTATTTTATCAAAATTAGAACCGACAGCAAAAATTAAACTGAAAAGTGAGGTCCGTGTTTTGTTATTTACAGAGGTTAGGTAGATGTGATTCACAGATAAAACACGGGGAATATCACGGGGCTTTATGGTTTTGTGGCGGAGACCAGCGCGGGGTCATAAAGCCCCGTGCGATTTTCAATGATATTCGATGTTTTTATTGGCTTTTAAATACATAAACATACTTTTATCAATTATATTCAAAAGTATAAAGCAAAAACAGTCCAAGTATTTTTTTGACAGTTTACTTCAAAACCCACCTGTACTGGGAGATAGTTACGAACGGGGTTATTTGACTCCGTGTTAAGGGGGAAAAACCTGGCGGATAAGCGTGATCAACTCTACCCATCTTCTGATTAAGATTCCCACCATCCATTCTTTATACTTTTAGGTGGCGGGATGGCCCATGGCAACGCATGATCAGGAACCCGAAGATAGCAAGTCCAAAACCAGGAGCCAGGGGACATACTTGGCATCAATCCCCCACCCACTCCCCTGGCCCGGGAAAGCCAGGGTATAGCCTAAAACGGCGAGGAAGGGGAGGAAAAAAAGGGGGAAAAATTAAAGTTGTTTATTTGTTGATTGGCTTTACCGTTCGAGTTTATACGGTATGTAACATTATAATAAATATACTCCAAAAGATGTATTTCTGTTATTTACTCATGTCTCAAATACGTTGAATAATTGAAGTTTTGGCACACATCTCTTTTCCATTGCCAACGCCTTGATTATTGCTCTGTTGGTAATAAGAAAACTTGAAATATGAAATATATGAGCACTTAAGGCGCTGATTATGCCTCCGTGTTAGCAGCCACGTTTTGCATGCGTGCATAACTCTTTAGTGAAGTATAATAGTTTTGTTTAATCTTTATTTATTTAAAGTCACTTTATGCTAAGCAGGAGATGTTACAGTGTGAGTCTTACATTTTGCTTATTCAGGTAAAGTTAAGATGGGAATCTTTAACTAGTACCTGACATCGCACAGGCTAAAGACCTCCATTTTAGGTCCCCTCTGGAGTATGGCATAAGCCAGGTTTTCTTACTCCCTTTTAAAAAATTCTAGGTCCACCCAAGATAATAGTTTCTTAAATTTTACATTTAAGTTTTAGGAAGAATGGACGAGCTAGATAGGCAAATCTGAGAGCACAATATATTAAGAAACACACAACTTTTAACAACTTACCCAAAATTTCTTTTTTCCTTTTCTTTATCTTCGACCCTATTTAGTTATAACTAGTTACCGTAATAGTATCAAAGCCGATATACTGTATACGTATATATATATAAATGTTATTTCCATATTTCCCTCACTCCCCTCCTTCGACATAATATCTCAAAAAACTTTAAATTCAAAATTGGAATAAAATACATTCAAATGAGGTATTAACCCCATCATTATTTAGATAACTTATTTTCTCACTTATTTTTAATAATTTTTCCGTAATTTTTTTATTATCATTTGTGATTCAAGTTTAATGAAAATTAACAACTTCCAAAAATTATTTTTCATTTTTTAATTTATTTTTCATTTTTCAACGTTTCCGTCCCGCTTTACTGCATGTTGTCAATTGCATAATCTTTATGTACATATCTACACACATACACATATATATATAAATAACAATTAATTTAAAATTAACAATTATTTTAAGCCTTTTCGTCATCTCTCAGTCACAAACTGACCATTTGCACTATAGGGATCGATGAATAAAAAAAAAAAAAATGCAAAGCAATTATTGGAAGTAGTTAATTTTCATTAAACTTATTTTCTCTTTTTGAAGAAAAACAAAATATCAAGTGCTTGAATATTCAATGACCCCATTTGATTTATGTATTGTTTATTAAAAATTTCATAGGTTTTTGTTGTTTCGATTTAAAAGTTTACATGATATTATGATTATATGATATGCTACTCTTTAAATATATTCTAAAATCGCAGTATTAACTAAAAATAATCGAGTTTTTTAGATGTGACGTGATGTTGAAAGGATTGAGTTTCATTTATCGATTTACATCGATCATAGTAGGCTGAAAACAACGATTACATGTACTTACAAGATTTGTAAGCATTTCAACATCTCTCTTGTTGTTTTCGTTATATCATCGGATAATTATGTTTTCACTAGACTGGAAAAATAAACTCTCATAGATGAACTAACCAACAATAGATTATCTTTCTGTAATTTCAATAATATGCCGTCTATCCCGATTCACAAATGGTTACCAAGGCTACCTCGAGAATAATACCAGAGTTGAGTCAGACATTGCATTTCTCACAAAGTAAATTGATAACCTTAACAGTTTATATAACATTAGGAAAAACATGTTTTGCACAAGGTAGAAATAGTTAGGTAACGCGGTGCAATTTTAATTGTAAAAGAGCCAACACCTTCATCAGGAAAATAACTTATCGGTTCTTTTGAAAACTTCCTGAGCCGAATCCTTAATCAAACATTATGCAGTGTATACAGTCTTGTATCAACTGGAGAGCAATCGATGATAGGAAAAACCTTCTTTGTTTGGATTCGACTTAAATTATTATTATAAAGATAGTGTGTGTATTATAGTGTGTATTATAAAGATAGTGATATGAGACATAGGCCCAGACCATCTTAGATTTTACTAGAACTTAGAGGAGGGGAATCAGAAAATGGTTTAAATCTATTCATAGGATATCCAAGTAATAGTGTCAAGTACTCTATTCTAGGTGGTGTGGCAGTGTAATGCTGTTAAATTTTATAGGTATTAATGCCGAGTATTATTACATTTCCCTGGTTCCGGGCACCATTTAAAAGTTGTGGGCCAGAAAATAGAAAAAAATATTAGAATTTTCACCATGCCGTATTTTGCACTCCACCTAAGATGGGATCAATCGATCAAAAAATAAATAAGTAACACTAAATTAATGTATAAATTTTCTAAAACTTTATATATTTTTTAATCCAATGTATCTTCAATGAAAATTAACGAATCAATCAATATTACATTGTCGATTTCGGCACATAAGCATAACCTAACTCAATGTTTCTTAGAATGCACCATATACGTTGGAACATACGCACAGTGCTTCGATCAATGGACAAAAATCGAAAAATCAAGTTTTTATTTTTTTATTGAATTTGCATTTAAAATGTTCCTAAAGATGTAAATGATCATTAACTATAATGTTTACATATATTTGTTAACTCAATTCCTATTAAAATTAGTCGAGAAGGAATTTAGATCGAAGGTAAATACTGGATGTTAACATTGGCTTTGTCCTAATCTTTTCATTTAGTCTTATTTCTGTTTAGAAGAGTTATACTGTGAACTTTATTTTAAGTGATAGTTGAAATTATTTTGGAAAATGTGGCCAAGGGAAAGAAAATTTTTTGACTCTCTCGATCTTATACTAACTTTTTTTTTTTTTTTTTTATAACTGATAATCTTTATTCACACCTGTCAATAATAACATTAACAATCAGTGAATTAGATAGTTGTGAAATGATACATTGGCATGAGAGGCATGAGGGGGAGAATTACCCAGCGGCATCTCCTACTGGCTTGATTGGTGCTAGGATTGACGACTAGACGAGGAGGTCCCTCATCCAGCTCCTCTTCAGCCTTCTACGGGTATTGCCTGGCATGAGTTTTGTGGCCATGTTATTAATGAGTGAGTTGGGGTGTCCTTGTAATTTTTCGTGGAATCTTTTGTAGTGCGTTCGTATGTGTTCGTTGACAGTCGGCATGAGAAGGTCATTGTGTAATGTTATGTTGCTGACATACCAGGGTGCTTTTGTAATTGTTCTAAAAGTTTTTGCCTGAAAGATTTGAAGTTTGTTAATGTGAGTCTTTTTGGCGATGCCATATATCTGTGATGCGTAGGTCCAAATTGGTTTCAGTAAGTAGGTGTAGGTGTTTAATTTCTGTCTAAGTTTTAGTTTAGACTGTTTTGAGAGGAGTGAATAGAGAATTTTTAGCCTTTGGTTCAATGTTTTCTTTTTTTTTTTAATATGTGGACCCCATGTCATTCTTCGGTCAAATATTAGTCCTAGGTAGTTAACTGTGTCTGTCTGTGGAATTTGTATATTGTCGAGAAAGACTGGAGGACATGTTTCACGTCGAAGAGTAAAAGTTATGTGTAATGATTTGTCGTGATTAAGTCGGATTTTCCAGAGTTTAAACCAGTCATGTAATTTTGTCAAATAATGTTGGAGAGTCTGTGATGCGAGTGATGAATTTACGTGTCTTGTTAAAATTGCTGTGTCGTCCGCATATGTTGCTGTTAATATATCTGAGCTGCATGGAATGTCGTGAGTGTAAGTAATGTAGAGAAGTGGTGCGAGCACTGAACCTTGGGGTACTCCTGCCAGGATAGGCTTAATAGAAGATAATTCTGACCCGCAACGGACGGAGAAATATCTGTCAGAAAGAAAGGATTGTAGAATAAGATAGTAGGTAGGTGGAAGTATAGTCTTGAGTTTAAAGAAAAGACCCTGGTGCCAGACTCTGTCGAACGCCTGAGCGACATCCAGAAATACGCCAGTTGCATATAATTTATGCTCTAGTGCTGTGGATATGTAGTCTGTGACTCTGTGTAGTTGATGTATAGTTGAGTGGTGTGTCCTGAATCCAAATTGATGATCTGGTATTGTTTGCGTGTTTGTTAGTACATCAATCAGTCTTTGGTACAATAAGCTTTCAAAAATTTTGGAACAGACAGGAAGTAAGCTAATAGGTCGGTATGATGAGGGCAAGTTCTTGTCTTTGTTAGGCTTGTGTATCATTGTTATATGTGAGTATTTCCATTGTAGTGGGAATTTAGTCGTCCTCAGTATCGCATTATATATTGTAGTCAGAAACACTAGAGCTTTCCTGGGCATTTGCTGGAGCACTTCGGCGTTAATCAAGTCATGTCCAGGGGCTTTCCTTTTAGGCAACTTTTTGATTTTTTCAGCGACTTGGGCAGGTGTGAAGGAAGGAGGAGGTAGTGTCAATTGTAAGGGTGTTTCTAAAGTGGTGAGTACGTTAGCATCGTGTTCAGGATTTATAAAGTCTGTGTGTGGTTTGAAAACTGATGAAAGATATTCGGCGAAGAGTTCAGATTTTTCTCCGTCGGTCACGACCCAAGAATCATCCTCTTTTCGCAGAGGTGCCGGCACTTCACGATGCTTCGTAATATTTTTGGTATGTCTCCACAAGCTCCCATCGTCAGTCGAAAGATTCGTTATATAGTTGTCGTAAGTTGTTTGTTTGAATTTAGAAATCTGTCGTTTGAGTTCGTTATTTATTCTATTGTATGATCGTTTATCAGATGGAAGTCTGTCAGTCTGCCATGTTTTCCGAGCTCTTCTCTTGGCTCTGATCAAATCCCTTATGTACTGGGGATAAATCGGTAGATTTTCAGACTTTCTAAGTTTGGGTACAGAAGAAGTCCATGCTGCTTTTTGTAAGTTCTGCTTAAAACATTCTACAGCCTCCTCAAGTTCTTTTTCATGCTTAATGGAGAGAGGAACTGTTAGTGCAGTGTTCAAGAAATTCCTGTACGCATCCCAATCTATTCTGCCGGTTATTAAAGATGGTTTCTTCGATGCTACGCAGGGATCGTCAAGTAATACCAAATGCACAAGGGAATGATCAGAGCAAAGATCTGAGCTCGTACTTACACTGTGTGGTGTGGTTCGAAGTCCTTTAGTAATGAAAAAATCTAGTAAGTCTGGTGTTTTCCGTCTAGAAGTTGGCCAGTAAGTTGGCGTATGTGGTGATATCGTGTCTAATGAAAGCTCATGGAGAACTGACTTTAGACTTCTTCCTCGGGGGGTCGAAAGTCTTGACCCCCAAGATTGATCTTTGGCGTTATAATCTCCTCCTGCAATAAAACATCTACCAAGACATTTGAAGAAATCACTAAACATCGTGGGCGTCAGCACATACCTGGGAGGACAGTAAACTGCTGCAAAAGTAATATGGTGGTGTTGTGTGTAAAGTGTGATAGCTGTCGCTTGTATGTCTGGTATTATTGGAATTGGTAAAAGATTATGTTTTAGTGTTAATTTGACGAGTATAGCAGTGCCTCCGTGTGCTGTTCCGTCTGGATGGTTAGTTCTGTAGATTTTGTAGCCCTGTATGTAAAACTTTGATTGTGGTGTTAGATGTGTTTCTGTTATTAGTGCAATGTCAATGCGTTTTTCGTGTAAGTATATGTCTAGTTCGGTCCTGTGCTGAGTCAGTCCGTTTGCGTTCCATAGTATGACTGACATGGAGCCCACAGTCATCTGATTAAGGGGCATATTGTTGGCTAAGGGCAAGTGTTACATGAGATAGTTGTTGTAGAAGGCCAAAGAGGGGATTTAGGAGGTTATTCAACCCGTTAATTAAATTTATAATTTGGTCAGAGGAGTTTTCAGCCGGAGGGGCTGACGGGGTAATATTCCTACTCATACCTGTACATTTTTGACGTAGTCCTGATGCAGGTTGATGTCTCTGTTGCTCCAGCCCCGGTGTTTGTTGAGGCGGATGATGCTGTTGCGGCTGAGGGAGGTGCGGAAACTCACTAATGGTTGGTGGTGGTGGTGGGGCCGGCACTTTTGGTGGTCTCTGAAGAATATCATGAGCCCGGCGGATTTTCCGGAGCTCTTTCAGAATTTCGCACCCTCTGTAATTGGCTGGGTGTGGACCTCGACAGTTGGCACAAGTTGCAGCGGTGTCTCTTGTTTTGGTGCAGGATGTGCTTTCATGGCCCATACCACACCTTACGCACTTGGGCGGATGATTACAATATGTTTTGGTGTGGCCATACTGCTGACAACGTAGGCATTGAGGGATCATCCGTTTCTTCCGTGGTTCTTCGATCTTCACGTGAGTGTAATATAAAAACTCTATGTCAAAAATTTTTTCGTTGAAGGATGCCTTAGAAACATCAACGAAAAACATTGGCAACGGTGTTTTAAACCTGGAAATAATATTTACAACATTTGTTGCCTCGTAACCATGGTTAGCGAGCTCTTGTTTTATAGTTTCAGCTGGAGTAGCATGATGTAGGTTTTTTATAACAACCCGAGGGCATTTATCTTCTTTAAGTTGGTAGGTGTGGAAGTCGGCACCCCCTCTTCTAAGACTTGCCACTAGCCTACGATATACTTCGGCATTCTCGGGATAGACGCTTACTCCTCTTATAGAAGTTTTTAGCCTGAAGCTGTTAGGGCCCCCTTCTTTGTGAAGGTAGTTTACAAGAGCTGAATAGTCTTGAACATCATTCAAATGTATGGGCGGTGGCTTAATATTAACTAATTGGTTGTTTGATGGCTGTGGGTCACTATTTGAGCTTGATAAAGGAGCGTATCTATTGCTAGTAGTAACAGAATTACTAACCTTCATTTGCTTGCGTGGGTCTCTATCGGACGCTATTTGTCGCTTTCTACCTGATACAAGCTCCCAGGGAGTAGATTCGGGCTGATTTTCATTAGAATTGTCCATTTCAATTGCTAGATCACTCGATTCTGACGAGTCCGTCATTGTTCAGCGGGCGAACCCACTGCACTTAAATTTTCTCTCCCCTTTCTTTCACACTAATTCAACTTACCAATAGGGAAAGAAAAACAAGTATTAACACACAATTTACATCATTAAAACATGTTAAAAAACTTTAAAAACACAGAGCAAAACAAAAACACGTCTCTTCTTCTAACTTTAAAGTGAAATATTACAAAATGTCCGCAAAACACCTCTTTCATTTTTTTAATATTTGTAGTCTAACTAATTTAGAATATAAATCTATAAAGATAATCTGCGATAACATAATAAAATTTTTTTTCAAATGAAATCAGGCACTCAGCGCTTGCTTGAAAACCAATTCGCATCTACAACAATTAGATTAGCCGTTCTAATTAGATACATTTTTACACTCAATTCCATAAAAAATATTAGTTTTTACTACAGTAAATTGACCAATATCAATAATTTGAAGCAGTGTCTGAAAGTATGCCCTAATTAAAAAAATATATTTATAAAATCAATGTAGCTACTATTTTGTCTTTACATATATTTAATTTGTATTTGGAAATTGCGTTTACTGCATTATCCTGACTTTTCAATCAAAAATAAAACTCTCATTTAATTTTGGAACTGAATTTGTATTAAATTTGCCCAACAGTCATGAGTATCCTTTTTAGGTCTTAAAAATCGAAAACTTTGAAAAGTGGATTTCTCCCAGCTGTAAGAAGGATGCCGTCTTGTCTCATTAAGTAGGGGAAAAATTGGAGCCTGATTTAGTTACCGATTTGGAAGATAAAGTTAGATTGTTTTGTTTGAAGTTGAACCAAAAATGGAGTGAGTGCAGTCGAAGAAAAAATCTTTATGAAAAATTTACAGAAGACAACAAAAAATATTTGAACATTGATGATAAAGCAGGAACAAGTCGCGGTAGACCTTTAATAACCTTTTCAGAATGTTCAGTCAAAACAAAAAAAAACAGACGAGTGGAGGAGCTAATTTCCATGAGGACGTCAGATGAATTGATGTTTATATTTCTCTAATGTACATACTTTCAAAAATTATTTTATTATGTAAAATATAATTTATATAAGCAATATTATCTGTACAATCACGAAAGTATCTTTTGTGTTCCGACCCCACCAGGGACCACCACTATCGCCGACTTGTTTCCCTCTGGCCCAAGTTGGCTCTCGCACACGTAAATTTTCATTAACTAATGACAATGGTTTTTTTTCTTTCCTAGCTAATTACCTCTCGCAAAGGTAATTATTCAAAAAGTCCTTATTATGTGGTGTAGCGGTGGGGGAGAGCGGGTGGGGATTTACCCCCCCCCCCCTGACTTCCTCGACCATCTTTGTCAATGAGATCTATTGTCGTCGATGCGAGGTATTTTGTTGTTAAATCATTTTGTTGAATTAATAAAAAAAAGAATATCGCGTCCCGAGGTGGCCCTAGGAATTTTTAATGGGAGTGAAAAATCCTTGTCTATGCCGTCCCTCGGATAGGACGTAAAATATACTTACCCCCCCCCCCCCTGGCTACAGCGACCAACTTATTCAATGCGATCTCTTGTTAGTTCTCCCGAACTAAAATTTAAAAAACCGTAATTAATACGGCTATTTTTCCGTGACTAGTTACCTCTCGCTTAGGTAATTAGTCCAAAAATCTTTATTAGGTAAGACTATAGATTAGGGCGGGGGGAGGGTTTTTCCCGACCCCACCAGGGACCACCACCGTCGCCGACTCGTTTCCCTCAGGCTCAAGTTGGCTCTCGCACACTTAAATTTTCATTAACTAATTACTATGGGTTTGTTATGGGTTAATTATCTTATTAAAATAAACTAATTAAAGATAAATTTTGATCAAATAACCGATAATGATTCTCTAATTTCCCTTAAATTTAAGATAATTTGCCAAAACCATGATTTGCCTTTTTTTTTGGCTCTAACTTGGTGAAATATTATTTCCGACCCCGCATATGAGGTTTATTCGTAATCAGCTCTGCATTCCCTATAATATTCCATGGTCAAAAGATTTTTGTCCAAAAACTCCATACACTCGAAGCACTGTGATACGGTTAGATCGCTTGAAGGTTAGTTGGATCATTAAAATTTTTCAGCTATTGAAACAAAGTGGGTGTTTTGATCACGAGAAAGATCCAGCCAACATTCATGAACTTTTTCATATTTTTTTTCGCAATACTCTTTAAGACGGAAACAAATTTTGTTGCTGTAAAATGCAGATTGGCTTGAAATAGTACTGGAAAATACTGTGGAATTCATATCGTTGTAACAAATATCAAGAAGCCAAGTCCATGAGATCAGCCTAACCTGGATTTTACCTTCTCTTCCTCGCCTGTTAAACCTTACGTTTTTTTCCGGAAAAAAACTAAATAATCGAAAAGGTTACAAAAATTACCACTTCGTAATGCAGAAATAACTATAAGACTTGAGCTTCAGAACAAGACCAACTCTCCAGTCCATCGCCCCTTATATTTAGTCGTAAGAAGAACAGTCTCGAAGGTTCTAGGCCAGCGTAGATGGTTTGTTCCAACTGTTAGTTCATTCTAACAACAAGTCTAGAACTATTCTAATCCAAATGTTTTGTCGTTTGTTTCACGTTACAGTATTTTATCGATTATATAACAATCGAACACATGACGGATCGATATAGGGAGTTTAGCTTTTGTGTTAGGTAGTGTCCCGGATGTATTTAGCATATGCCATTAAAGCTACTCAACTACTATTAAAGCAAACTTACGCAACTGGTCACGGATAAAACTGTATAATTCCTCAGTCGCATTTTCCTGGAATAGATCCTTCGGTCACTTAATTACGATATCGCGTGATTATTAATTACTAATTGAATAACTAAATTTATCAAGGAATTTCACAATACAAAATTACATTTATTTAAGTATTTATTGGCCCTCTTTTAGAATCCTGCAACCTTCGTCTCTACTTCATAATCAATCCAAATTTTCATGTGGTCTCTTTCTCGGTCCATACTTTATACTATAAATACGTTTTATTTAACCAATACTAATCATTTTTAATTTGATTGAAAAGTGCCTCTTACTATTTAGTAAACATTAATATCGGGGTCTAATGTACAAATATAATCATATGTTATATAACCATTAATGCTTTAAATTTCCTCTCTCTATTAAATTCTCTCACTTAAATTCTCAACATAGGTGGCCCTAGGATTTTTTTAAAGGGAGTGAAAAATCCTTGGTCTCTCGGATATGACGTAAAATGGAATCTGTACGATGTCAGGTACTCGATAAAGATCCCTATCCTAATTATACAGGGTGTCCAAAAAGAGTATTCGGGTTTTGAAAGTTGAATAAAATCTCAAATGTAGAATATCAAGTAGGATGTTAACGTTTTATTTAAACACAATGAACTGGAAATTTATTTAGAAAAAACAATATTGTCTAGATGTCCACCACGCTGTTGGCACTCCTGGAATTTCAAACGCAGATGTCTAAAAACGCGTTGACGTATTGTTCCTGAGATTGCCGTCATTTCTGTTCTTTGCGATTAGATTCGTCGGTTTCTTTTCGTATACCATACTTTTCAGGTATCCCCACAGAAAGAAGTCAAGAGGACTGAGATCGGGACTCCTGGGAGGCCAGCTAATGGTGCCTCTACGAGAAATCGCTTTGTTTTGGAATAATTCGTTTACCGTAGCAATTGATAAGTCTGAAGTATAGCAAGTGGCCCCGTCTTGCTGAAACCGTGTTCTAGAGTTATATATGTACTTTAAACTCTTGAAGTTCTTGGGCAAAAAAACCTCTTATCATTCCACAGTAACAAAAACCCGAATACTATTTCTGGACACCCGTTACTTAGATATGCAAAATTTAGGACTCCCACTGTATCATCGTCCGAGTAGCCTTAGTGGCATAAAGTGACGTTAAACAAACAAACAATTCTTAACCTAGTTTATAATTATTCTGTGAGCATATTAAATTTAAACAAGGTTTCAGGGGTAATTATCTGCAAGTACAATTTTATTTCATTATTTATTTATTTGTTATCGGCATAATCAACAACTTATTTAACTTCAGTAAATAACAACCCGGACCCTCATAAAATTCGATTTCAATGACGACATAAAGGTTCTAGAGTTCCAAGACAATTTCTCAAGCTGCCAACCAATAAGGAACTGGACAAAGATTTAAATGTCAAGATGGTATGCCAAGACCGGGGTGAAATTGAAGACATGAACCATATTTCACTCGCCATTGACATATGCTAACCGTTTACAAAGCTGATCCCGATCTTTGAATAGTATAAAAATAAGTCAAACACATATTCATTCCCTGTAACGCCAAATGAGATTATCCAACAGTTTTTTTTTAAATGTAACCATCTGGCCGAAGTGCGATCCGAACTGCTATTTTCGCAACCTACAAGCGAAATCCTGATAAAATCTTGATAATTGTCATCATGGCAATGTCAATTATGGAATTACATGCTTAATTTCCCTGATACCTATTTTGAACGTGGTTTGTTCCGACTACATATTCTCAGAGTGGGAGGATATTTAAAAAACAAATTAAATATAATCAAGCTTTGAATTTGTTATCTCCAATGACTATTAATATTGAAAAGTGCCCTGTCCTATTTAGTAAACTTTATATTGGGGACTAAAATAGACTAATGATATTTTATATACATATATACAACCATTAATGCTTTAAATTTTTACTTTCACTTACCTATAAATGAAATATATAGTAAGGGAAAGTATTGCGATCGTGAGAAATTTCGAGTTCCTGTTTTCAACGGAAATACACGTTTTGTCTGCGTGTGTGCGTGCGTATAAACCGTGCGTAACTGATATTGGGTATTTAGTGTATGTATATGCCCCCGATGTGATAGCGAAAATTTCATCAAAATTGGTCAATCCGAGGGGGTACTTTCTTTAATAACTTTTTACGTTTTTTCGATTTTCTCAAAAACGGCTCTAACGATTTTGATAAAACTGAATATTTGATGAATTAATATTCCCGAAATATGACTGCAAAAATTTCATCAAAATTGATCAACCGGAGGGGGCACTTCACTAAATAAATTTTGTATCATTTTCACATGTTTTTTTTATTTACTCAAAAACGGCTTTAACGATTTTGATCAAACTGGGTATTTGATGTATGTATATGCCAAAGATGTGACAGCCAAAATTTCATCAAAAATGGTCAAACGGAGATGGCACTATATTCATAACTTTTTTCCAATTATTACCTTTTTTTCGATTATCTCAAAAACGTTTTTAATTATTTTGATCAAAACGTTATGTTTAATGAAAATTAGGTGTTCATTAATATCAGGTGAGCTTTATCATTATTAAAATGTTCTGAGGGGGCTTAAAATGGGGAAGATGCCTTTTTTGTTTTCCTATAAAGGACCTTTGTTTTTGTTTATATGGAGAAATAAACTGTTTCTTGTTATGAATAAAAATAAGAAATGTAATATGAAAAAGATCAAGTAAACATATACAGGAGAAAAAAAGAAAAATATTCCGTCAACTCATAAAACACGGTGAGCCCACGCTTGCGGAGTATGCCTTTAATGAGAGACCATTGTCCATAATTAAAGCCGTTCTGTTAATTTAATGGAAATTATTTGTTTCATGGTAAATAAATGAAGTTTTCAACAACTATATAGAGAATTATAAAATCAGGCTAATTGGAATATTATGCTTGCATTGCCGAATTATCGCAAGTAAAAACTTTTATTTGATAATAATCAAATTTAGAGTACTTTAGAGAGCAAATATGGGACGTTCTTTTACAAACCGAACACCTTTCTGACCGACACATTTTAGATTTAACTGAAACTTTTTTTACGGGTTCTATATCGAAAAAATCTGGTGCGTGCGCGCAACACACAACTTTCACTTACCAACTTACTGAGATTAGAAATTAATGCGTTGTTGTGGTCCCCTTCGTTAGACCAATTTTGATGAAATGTTAGCTATCACATCATTGACTTATAAATACATCAAATACCCAGTTTGATCAAAATAGTTAATGCCGTTTTTGAAAAAAAAAAATCTGGTGCGTGCGCGCAACACACAACTTTCACTTACCAACTTACTTAGATTAGAAATTAATGCGTTTTGTTAATTGCCACTTCTCAAATGAATAGAACAGTTTAATTATAACGAATTGGTTTGTCATTAAAGGCGTACGGCGCATGCGTGAGCTCAAGGTGTTTTATGAGTTGACGGAATATTTTTCTTTTTTTCTCCTGTATATGTTTACTTGATTCTCTTCATATATCATATTTAGCCGTTTCTTTTTTTTAAGCGTGATGAGAGACAGTTAATTTCCCAATATAAACTAAAACAAAGGTACTTTATAGAAAAACAAAAAAAGGCCCTTCCCCATTTAAGCCACCTCAGAACATTTTAATAATGATAAAGCTTACCTGATATTAAATAACAACTAATTTTCATTAAACATAACGAATTTGATAAAAATCGTTAAAGCCGTTTTTGAGATAATCGATCAAAAAGGTAAAAATTGGACAAAATTTATTAAGTAAAGTCCCCTCTCCTGTTGATCAATTTTCATGAAATTTTTACAGTCATATCTCGGGCATATAAATACATCAAATACCAAGTTTGATCAAAATCGTTAAAACCGTTATTGAGTAAATAAAAAAAACACGTGAAAATGATACAAAATTTTTTATGTAAAGTCCCCCCTCCGGTTAATCAATTTTGATGAAATTTTTACAGTCATATCTCGGGCATATAAATAGATCAAATACTCAGTTTAATCAAAATCGTTAGAGCCGTTTTTGAGAAAATCGAAAAAAACGTAAAAAGTTATTAAATAAAGTACCCCCTCCCTTTGAGCAATTTTGATGAAATTTTTGCTGTCACATCGCGGGCATATACCTACACTAAATACCCAATTTCAGGTTCCCACGGTTTATAGTTTTTGAGCTAGTCTGTTCACACACACACACACAGACACACACACACACACACACACACACACACAGACCATTTCGCGGGACTTGGTTATTTCGACTCAGGGGGTCCCAAAACGTGTATTTCCGTTGAAAACCGGAAGTCGAAAATTTTCACGATCGCAATACTTCCACTTACTATATATTTCATATATAGGTAAGTGAAAGTAAAAATCTGGTGCGTGCGCGCAACACACAACTTTCACTTACCAACTTACATAGATTAGAAATTGACGTGTTTTGCTAATTATCATTTCCTAAAGTCACACATTATTCTACATTCATATCTTATTTTTGTTAATCGTTAAAGCCGTTTTTGAGTAAATAAAAAAAAACCGTGAAAATGATACAAAATTTATTAAGTAAAGTCCCTCCTCACGTAGATCAATTTTGATGAAATTTTTACAGTCATATCTCGGGCATATAAATACATCAAATACCAAGTTTGATCGAAATCGTTAAAACAGTTTTTGAGTAAATAAAAAAAAATGTGAAAATGATACAAAATTTATTAAGTAAAGTCCCCCCTCCCGTAGATTAATTTTGATGAAATTTTTACAGTCATATCTCAGGCATATAAATACATCAAATACCCAGTTTCATCAAAATCATCAAAGCCGTTTTTGAGAAAATAAAAAAAAAAACTTAAACATTAGATAATTGGGATTTATATTGGGGACTAAAATAGACTAATGATATTTTATATACATATATACAACCATTAATGCTTTAAATTTTTACTTTCACTTACCTATAAATGAAATATATAGTAAGGGAAAGTATTGCGATCGTGAGAAATTTCGAGTTCCTGTTTTCAACGGAAATACACGTTTTGTCTGCGTGTGTGCGTGCGTATAAACCGTGCGTAACTGATATTGGGTATTTAGTGTATGTATATGCCCCCGATGTGATAGCGAAAATTTCATCAAAATTGGTCAATCCGAGGGGGTACTTTCTTTAATAACTTTTTACGTTTTTTCGATTTTCTCAAAAACGGCTCTAACGATTTTGATAAAACTGAATATTTGATGAATTAATATTCCCGAAATATGACTGCAAAAATTTCATCAAAATTGATCAACCGGAGGGGGCACTTCACTAAATAAATTTTGTATCATTTTCACATGTTTTTTTTATTTACTCAAAAACGGCTTTAACGATTTTGATCAAACTGGGTATTTGATGTATGTATATGCCAAAGATGTGACAGCCAAAATTTCATCAAAAATGGTCAAACGGAGATGGCACTATATTCATAACTTTTTTCCAATTATTACCTTTTTTTCGATTATCTCAAAAACGTTTTTAATTATTTTGATCAAAACGTTATGTTTAATGAAAATTAGGTGTTCATTAATATCAGGTGAGCTTTATCATTATTAAAATGTTCTGAGGGGGCTTAAAATGGGGAAGATGCCTTTTTTGTTTTCCTATAAAGGACCTTTGTTTTTGTTTATATGGAGAAATAAACTGTTTCTTGTTATGAATAAAAATAAGAAATGTAATATGAAAAAGATCAAGTAAACATATACAGGAGAAAAAAAGAAAAATATTCCGTCAACTCATAAAACACGGTGAGCCCACGCTTGCGGAGTATGCCTTTAATGAGAGACCATTGTCCATAATTAAAGCCGTTCTGTTAATTTAATGGAAATTATTTGTTTCATGGTAAATAAATGAAGTTTTCAACAACTATATAGAGAATTATAAAATCAGGCTAATTGGAATATTATGCTTGCATTGCCGAATTATCGCAAGTAAAAACTTTTATTTGATAATAATCAAATTTAGAGTACTTTAGAGAGCAAATATGGGACGTTCTTTTACAAACCGAACACCTTTCTGACCGACACATTTTAGATTTAACTGAAACTTTTTTTACGGGTTCTATATCGAAAAAATCTGGTGCGTGCGCGCAACACACAACTTTCACTTACCAACTTACATAGATTAGAAATTGACGTGTTTTGCTAATTATCATTTCCTAAAGTCACACATTATTCTACATTCATATCTTATTTTTGTTAATCGTTAAAGCCGTTTTTGAGTAAATAAAAAAAAACCGTGAAAATGATACAAAATTTATTAAGTAAAGTCCCTCCTCACGTAGATCAATTTTGATGAAATTTTTACAGTCATATCTCGGGCATATAAATACATTAAATACCAAGTTTGATCGAAATCGTTAAAACAGTTTTTGAGTAAATAAAAAAACATGTGAAAATGATACAAAATTTATTAAGTAAAGTCCCCCCTCCCGTAGATTAATTTTGATGAAATTTTTACAGTCATATCTCAGGCATATAAATACATCAAATACCCAGTTTCATCAAAATCATCAAAGCCGTTTTTGAGAAAATAAAAAAAAACGTAAACATTAGATAAAATTCTTTAAGTAAAGTCCCCCCTCCCGTAGATTAATTTTGATGAAATTTTTACGGTCATATCTCGGGCATATAAATACATCAAATACCCAGTTTCATCAAAATCATCAAAGCCGTTTTTGAGAAAATAAAAAAAAAACTTAAACATTAGATAAAATTCTTTAAGTAAAGTCCCCCCTCCCGTAGACTAATTTTGATGAAATTTTTACAGTCATATCTCGGGTATATAAATACATCAAATACCAAGTTTGATCAAAATCGTTAAAACCGTTTTTGAGTAAATAAAAAAAACACGTGAAAATGATACAAAATTTATTAAGTAAAGTCCCCCCCTCTGGTTAATCAATTTTGATGAAATTTTTACAGTCATATTTCGGGCATATAAATAGATTAAATACTCAGTTTAATTAAAATCGTTAGAGCCGTTTTTGAGAAAATCGAAAAAAACGTAAAAAGTTATGAAGTAAAGTACCCCCTCCCTTTGAGCAATTTTGATGAAATTTTCGCTGTCACATCGCGGGCATATACCTACACTAAATACCCAATTTCAGGTTCCCACGGTTTATAGTTTTTGAGCTAGTCTGTTCACACACACACACACACAGACACACACACACACACACACACACACACACAGACCATTTCGCGGGACTTGGTTATTTCGACTCAGGGGGTCCCAAAACGTGTATTTCCGTTGAAAACCGGAAGTCGAAAATTTTCACGATCGCAATACTTCCACTTACTATATATTTCATATATAGGTAAGTGAAAGTAAAAAATCTGGTGCGTGCGCGCAACACACAACTTTCACTTACCAACTTACTTAGATTAGAAATTAATGCGTTTTGTTACTTGCCACTTCTCAAATGAACAGAACGGCTTTAATTATGAAGATGGTCTGTCATTAAAGGCGTACTCCGCTTGCGCTCAATAAGTTTTATGAGTTGACTGAATATTTTTCTTTTTTTCTCCTCTATATGTTTCCTTGATTTTTATCATATCTCATATTTAGCCATTATATGAGAACTTATTTTTAGGCAAAACGAGAGACAGATAATTTCTCCATATAAACAAATACAAAGGTACTTTATAGGAAAACAAAAGAGGTCCCTTCCCCATTTAAGCCCCCTCAGAACATTTTAATAATGATAAAGCTTACCTGATATTAAAGAACACCTAATTTTCATTAAACACCACGAATTTGATGAAAATCGTAAAAGCCGTTTTTGAAATCGAAAAAAAGGTAAAAATTGGTTAAAAAGTTATGAAATAAAGTGCCCCCTCCGTTAAACCAATTTTGATGAAATGTTGGCTATCACATCTTTGGCATATACATACATCAAATACCCAGTTTGATCAAAATCGTTAAAGCTTTTTTTGAGTAAATAAAAAAAACAAGTGAAAATGATGCAAAATTTATTAAGTAAAGTCCCCCCTCCGGTTGATCAATTTTGATGTAATGTTGACTATCGCATCTTTGGCACACACATACATCAAATACCCAGTTTGATCAAAATCGTTAAAGCCGTTTTTGAGTAAATAAAAAAAACACCTGAAAGTGATGCAAAATTTATTAAGTAAAGTCCCCCCTCCTGTTAATCAATTTTGATGAAATTTTTACAGTCATATCTCGGGCATATAAATACATCAAATACCAAGTTTGATCAAAATCGTTAAAACCGTTATTGAGTAAATAAAAAAAACACGTGAAAATGATACAAAATTTATTAAGTAAAGTCCCCCCTCCAGTTGATCAATTTTGATGAAATTTATACAGTCATATCTCGGGCATATAAATAGATCAAATACTCAGTTTAATCAAAATCGTTAGAGCCGTTTTTGAGAAAATCGAAAAAAACTTAAAAAGTTATTAAATAAAGTACCCCCTCCCTTTGAGCAATTTTGATGAAATTTTCGCTGTCACATCACGGGCATATACATACACTAAATACCCAATTTCAGATTCGCACGGCTTATAGTTTTTGAGCTAGTCTGTTCACACACACACACACACACAGACACACACACACACACACAGACCATTTCGTGGGACTTGGTCATTTGGACTCAGGGGACCCCAAAACGTGTATTTCCGTTGAAAACCGGAAGTCGAAATTTTTCACGATCGCAATACTTCCACTTACTATATATTTCATATATAGGTAAGTGAAAGTAAAAAAGAGATACGTGTAAGAGGATTTTTTTTTATTTTCGATATTTTGAAAAATAATCAAGATCGAAAATTCGTGAATTTGATGATTTATCGGTAATAGCCTATTTTTCAAAAATTCATAACTCCGGTTCTGTTTAAGCTAAAAAATCTAATTTTTTTTTTATTTTGAAGGTAAAAAGACAAGCTTTAAGAAAAAAATACTTTCAAAAGAGATTGTCGAAAAATTCAAATTGTTATTAACAATTTCAATGTTTAAATCGGTTTTTAACAATGGCCCCACCCATGAATCAACTTTTTACTATTTTTATCGTATTCTGCGTCAAATTTTCTATCTAAAACGCTTTTAAAAACGATGGAGAAGTTATTTTTACTGTAAGAAAAAAATTAATTAATTTAGCGCGGTACGTCACATCGACAAGTGGGTCACATTTTACGGCTCATATTCTTGTTTTACACCGTTTATCTCTTAAATACAAACATATTTTAGTAGCGAAGAAGATGGGAAAAAATAGAAAAAATACATAAATAAAAAACATTGTTGAAAATGAAATTTTTTTATTAAGATTTCGATAATGCATTAGTTAATAAGAACAATATTTGGAATATAAAAATAAATACAATATTTAAAAATAAGACAATGTTTACATTTTCTGTTTAAAATTTTTTACAATATCCTTTTTTTCGCAAGATGAAATCCGTTTTGCTTCCAATTGCTGTAAAGAAATCGGATTAATACAATGATATTTAAAAGTTTCTTTTATTGTTAAAGCTTTTTGGAAACGTTCGGAAAAATTGATGATTTATCGGTAATAGCCTATTTTTCAAAACTTCATAACTCCGGTAAAAAATTAATTGATTTAGCATAAGAATACAAATTAGAAGAAAAACAATTGTCCGAACGTTTCCAAAAAGCTTTAACAATAAGTCTTATTTTTAAATATTGTATTTATTTTTATATTCCAAATATTGTTCTTATTAACTAATGCATTATCGAAATCTTAATAAAAAAATTTCATTTTCAACAATGTTTTTTATTTATGTATTTTTTCTATTTTTTCCCATCTTCTTCGCTACTAAAATATGTTTGTATTTAAGAGATAAACGGTGTAAAACAAGAATATGAGCCGTAAAATGTGACCCACTTGTCGATGTGACGTACCGCGCTAAATTAATTAATTTTTTTCTTACAGTAAAAATAACTTCTCCATCGTTTTTAAAAGCGTTTTAGATAGAAAATTTGACGCAGAATACGATAAAAATAGTAAAAAGTTGATTCATGGGTGGGGCCATTGTTAAAAACCGATTTAAACATTGAAATTGTTAATAACAATTTGAATTTTTCGACAATCTCTTTTGAAAGTATTTTTTTCTTAAAGCTTGTCTTTTTACCTTCAAAATAAAAAAAAATTAGATTTTTTAGCTTAAACAGAACCGGAGTTATGAATTTTTGAAAAATAGGCTATTACCGATAAATCATCAAATTCACGAATTTTCGATCTTGTTTATTTTTCAAAATATCGAAAATAAAAAAAAATCCTCTTACACGTATCTCTTTTTTTTCGATATAGAACCCGTAAAAAAAGTTTCAGTTAAATCTAAAATGTGTCGGTCAATTTTTGTCCAAATCTGTTCGGTTTGTAAAAGAATGTCCCATATAGGAACCAAAATAAGAAATGAATATGGAAAAATGTGTGACTTTGAGAAATGGCAATTAACAAAATACATCAATTTCTAATCTAAGTGAGTTGGTATGTGAAAGTTGTGTGTTGCGTGCACACACCAGATTTTTTACAATTTCTTTCTGCAATTGGTGGAATATAAGTAATGCTTGGTGTTTCATGGAATTTTATTTTATTATAAGGGAAACTTAATTTTAGCAAACAAATCAATAACTTAGGAAAGAAAAAGTGGCAACGCAACATTAAATAATAAACACCAACTGTGTGAGTTGAATCATATTTTCGACTCTCAATCATTGTTTTAAAGTAATAATGAGGGTTTGAAATCTATAATTTAAAAAATAAAATTAAAATCAAATCTGATCAAACTTTTTATCTGGAGTTTTTGAAAATCATTTGATTTTTTTTTTTTTTTTTTTTTTTGTTTATCAAAAGTGAAGTGATCTTTATCTTGGAGTAAACATTTTACTATTAAAAATAATTCCAGAAAATTACTTTTTAAAATCAGAAATATAATTTTTTTTGCATAATCTCCACGATTTTGAGTTTGCATTATTGGGTGAAGAATACTGTTGTTAAATTTTAGCAAAGGAGAAACTTTATTTCTGAAATTCATAAATAATTTTGGCTTTCAAAAATATTTTATAAACAAAAAAGTGCCATGGTAGAGTTAAAACAGTTTAATTTCAAAATAAGAATTTTTCCCAAGTAATTAGGTGTCGAATACTTGCTGTATATTAGCATTCTTCAATGGACAATATATATAAAATTTTCATTTAAATTTATACTCTAATAATATTAAAATGTATCTTCTAAAAGGTGATTTTCATTTTTGTTCAATATTATTTCGATTCCAATTTGATTAATATTATGATGTAATACCGTATCACTCAGAAAGTGATAATTATACAAATCAATCAAAGATCAAATATCAAAGATCGATTCAAATTCTTCTGTATAAATCAAACATGATTTTTACTTTCACTAACCTATATATGGAATATATAGTAAAGGAAAATATTGCGATCGTGAAATATTTCGAACTTTCGAAGTCCCGCGAAATGGTCTGTGTGTATGTGTGTGAACAGACTAGCTCAAAAAAATGTAAACCGTACGAACCTGAAATTGGGTATTTGGTGTATTTATCTGCCTGCGATGTAACAGCAAAAATTTCATCAAAATTCCTCATACGGAGGGGGTACTTTATCAAAAGAATTTTGTCTAATTTTTACGTTTTTATCGATTTTCTCAAAAACGGCTCCAACGATTTTGATTTAACTCGGCATTGGGTGTAAAGTATATGCCCGAGATGTGACAGTCAAAATTTAATCAAAATTGATCAATTGGAGGGGGCACTTAACAAAATTTTGTCTCATTTGCATGTGTTTCAATTTACTCAAAAACGGCTATAACGATTTTGATCAAACTGGGTTTTTGATGTATTTATATGTCCCCGATATCACAGAAAAAAATTCATGAAAATTTATCAAACGGAGGGGGAACCTTATTTTATAACTTGTTTTCACATATTTACGTTTTTTTCGATTATCTCAAAAACGGTTATAACGATTTTGATCAAACTGGATATTTGATGCATGTATATGGCCTCGATATCACAGCAAAAATTTCATAAAAATTGTTCAAACGGAATAAAATCTTTTATTTAACAATAACAAAATTTAGTGTACTTTAGAGAGCAAATACAGTAAACCCTCGATATAGCGAACTGGTAGGGGGTTTGATATGCATAGTTCGCTATAACGAGATTCGTTAAAACCGAGGATTCTTTTTTTTTTTTAGCCAATGGCCGCACTAATTTGATCATATTTAGAAGGACATTCATTCATTAGAACTAGTTAAAATAAAGGCATGTATGTAATTTACTTTTAGATAAACTACATATTAATTAAACGATGAGATTCATTAATTTACCTGCCAAGTTCACTTGAGAGTTCTTTAGCCTTAGCTTTAATAAGAGGGTCTGAGATTGGTATTTGGGATCTCATTTGTTTAAAGCAATTTATCAATTTTTTTCCAAATATTCATGAGCCGCAGAGCGCATTCGTTTATTTGATGCTGAAGTTAATCCTTGGGCTGCGGTTGAATCTATTTTATCTTTGTTTTTTTCAATAGTTGACAATGTTGATTTTGGAATTCAATATTTTCCTGCGATGGTTTTCTTACATAGAATTCCCGATTCAATATCCTGGAGAATTTTCAATTTTTCCTCAATTGATAAGGATTTACGTTTGTGACAAATGTGTACCAACGAACTCATTTTATACTAAAAATGAGTATAAACGACTACAGAACACTGATTCGAATAATACAGAAGTCGAAACAGAACTGAGCTAGTTTTGAGAAAAAAGTCAATGGAATCAGAAAAGTCAATGGAATCAGGAAAGTCAATGGAATCAGAGAGAGAGCAAAATGAAATCGGATTAGTTAAGAGTAAAAAAACACCTCAATTCTAGAAACTGGAGCTACTTCGTCTTCCCGCGGTCATTCTGCGTAATACAGTAAAAAAAAAAAAATTAATAAAAATTCTAGTAGATCGTTATAACAGAATATAATAATTCTCAGGCATCAAATTTAGTTCGCAGTTCGCACTAACCGAGGGATTTCGCTATAACGAGGGGTTCAGTATGGTAATTTTGGGGGGATAGTATTTTGGTTCGCTGTATCGAGGTGTTCGTTATATCCGAGTTCGTAATAATGAGGGTTTACTGTACAAACAAAAATAAGTAAATGAATGTGGAAAAATGTGTGACTTTTAGGAATGCCATTTAAAAAATCTCATCAATCTAACCAAGTTGGTAAGTGAAAGTTGTGTGTTGCGCGCACCACACCATATTTTTAAATTAACAATGAAATATATTGTAACGTGAAAAAAAAAAAAATGATATAAAAGAACTCAAGACGTTTGTAGGAACAAACTGTTCTAGTACATGTTCGTGATTCCTCTAGAGCCTTCTTATCCTATTCGGGAACCATCTGGAATGTTCCAATTTAGACTAAATGTGCGTACCTAAAGGTGCGTGCAAATCTAACTGTATCGCTACAAGTTGATACTTTTTGAAACGTTCTTAATAATTTGAATTGTTATTCTTTTTCTGACATGGTGAATTGTTATTTTCGTTCAATAAAAATTATTTAAACCCACATAAATCTTAAAATATTATTGGTTTCAAACCCTGCCTATAATTCAACAATATAAAAAATCTTTGGGAAGTTTAAAAAAAAAAAAAATGTTTTCTTCTACTCTCTGCATAGTAACGAAAATCGTGAGACAAATATTGCAATTGAGGATAACTTATGCACAGGGACAAAGTTATATAATTGAGTTTTGAAAGCAAAGGCAGGTGTGTAACTCTGACACATAAAGCTTTCATTAGAATTCAGCTGTTGCATGAACTGGGCCGCTTATGGTAACTGATTGGCACCGCAAACCATATCAAAGTAAAAAAACATATTTAAAAAAATAAATCATTAAAATTATCATTGTATTATTCTTAAAAATAAACGAGAACAAATATTTCGACAGTTGAGTCGAACTCTCAAACGAAGAGGATCACAAACTACTTATATGGATGCCGCCTATATTATGCTTTTATTGTAATGCATGCATATACCTTTTATGCATATACCTGTGCGTTTCTTAGGACACTGCTACTGTTATTGGTAGTTATTATTTATTTAATATCTTTACTAACATTTAGTAGTTTTATTCAATGAGATGGAGTCCCATTTTGCTTTAATTTTAATAATCTGAAGCGGATATTCAAAATTACTTTTTTTTTTTTTTTTTTTTACAGAGAGAATATTTTAAATATATATTATTTAAAGATTTACAAAATAAATTATGTGTTTGTACATGATTTCGGATTATTCATCCTTCAAATCAACATGTTATTTATATGAATTTTTTGTGGAACAATAATAATAAATATATAACAATTTTTTGCCCGTGAACAGTAGGAAAAATGCTATTCTGGTTGAACAGCCTCCTCTCATAACCTATATAATTTTTTTTCAGAATGAAGATTTTCACCATATTTTATGTAACGGCTCTGCTCAAATCCAACTTAGGCTACAATTTTTCAATTGAAAGACTACTTAGGTAAACCCCCTCAATAGTTTCAGAATAATTCAATTCTTAATGTTTATTTTCAAAATGATTGTAACCGATTAAATTATTTCACCTGTCAAGCATCGGAACATTACACTCGCATTTTATCGGATGTCATCTAAATTTCATCAGTACGCGGTGGTATCAGAAATGAAACGTGTTCATGATAGTTTACTTTTATTTATTTTTTTAAATAAGTAGCTGGTTAGCAAGATAAAAAAATATTCATGAATAATGCTTACCAATTTTATATAATTATCAGTTTTGTAATGAATTCATTTAATTGTCATCTTCTAGCATAGGTACTCATATATTTGTTTTCTTTTAGCCCTGATGAAGATCCACAAGTGGGATCTAAACGTTGGCTTTTAAAAATATAAAAGTTTTAACCGAAAATCCTATATAAATTATTTATGTTACATGTACAAAGCCTATTCCAACTGAAAGGGAAGGATTCAATATTAAAATAATTTACTGCAATTATTTTTCACACACAAAACGCAAGATGATAGCTTAGATTTATTTTATGTTTTTAAACCGGCTTTACACCTGTATTGTGGTAAAGGAGTTTTCTTAGATATAATCCCACATTAGAAAAAAAACTGAAGCGGCGCGCGCATTACACAACATTTATTTAAAACTCCTTACTTGACTACTTAGTTCCTTACTTGACTTACTAGACTAGAAATGAGCGTGTTTTAAAAAGGTAACGCACAACTTTTTCCACATTAAATAATTTTTTTTTCTGAGTTGGAAAACTTCGAAGGGAAAACACCTATTTTAAAAATATTCTCTAAGGGTTATACAGTGTTGAGTTTTTATGTACATATTGTATCTTTATGTGCTTTCAGGTTTATTTTACGAGTTTGGTAATGGTCGAGGGGCCAATCTAATGAGGCTCTTAAAATTTCCCTTACGACGTCCAAAGGAAAAAACGAGAGAGAAAAAAAGGTAATAAATTGTTATAATAGTGACCGGTGAGCATTGGACCCGTGCCTGACTCGAAGGGACCAAAACGAAAAGAAACGACTCAACACCAATTAACGTTGGTACGTTCCATAAATAAATAATTTCATATTTCACCAACTCTAAAATACAATAAATAATACTGGTGACGCAAATAATGAGCTGGCATATTAATATGCCAAGCTATGCATGGCTATGAATATGCATGAATAGTTATGAATATGCTAAGCATACGCCCCAAGCAAATTATATATATATATGTAAAATAAAGTTTAGGACTCAAGATTCATCACTCATGTACATAATTATTTTTGATATCCTATAATAAGGAACTTCCGGCGTCCAGTCAAATTAATCAAAAAGTTACAGAAACATTTAAGAATTCGAAGCCTAAAATTAAATCATGATAAGATGTAAGGTTGAAATTTAAAAATAGGTAAATTTTATTTTAAAGAAAAAAAAATTTATCCTCCCCGGCGGGGAATCGAACCCCGGTCTCCCGCGTGACAGGCGGGGATACTTACCACTATACTACCGAGGACTGGTGATAGAGAATGCGATTTTTGTATATAATAGCTTAAAGTATAAACATAGTGTATCTTTCTATACAGAAAATTATTTAATTCATTTTTAGCTTATTGAATAGCTTGGAAATTAAAGCAAGTATCCAGTAAAAATAATCGAATTTTGTAGCTGCAATGAATAATGCTAAAATGAAAGTATCTTTGATAGATAATTGTTAATATGAATAGTGAAATAGTTTGGAAAAGAGAAAAACATTATAAATATAGATTCAAGCGAAAAATTCTGTTGCTTAAATAGAACTTAAAACTTCTGATACTTGAACTTAAACAATTGAGAAAGATATGAGTTAGTAGAAGAATCTCAAGCCATAAATATTTTTTTTAATGAAATACAATTCAATGATTGAGGTACATTTCATCGTAACAATTTTGAAAAACAGAATACAGGCATCACATTTAAATAAATCATCATGAAAAAACATTGACACTTTAAATGAGACGTGGAGATGCAAAATGGGGTAAATCTAAATTTGATAATTTTTCAGGAAACACAAAAGTTTGCATAATAATTAAACCAATCATTATTAGCTATGATGTTTTAAACTACATCAGATATATGTAGGGTAAACCATACAGTTATTGACACCCTTAAGACTACACTTCTGTGGTGAAATTAAAAAAAAAAAAAACTTTTTATGAAGGGATCAAATTGAAACCTCCTATAGCTCCTCTTTATCTATCCTTAAAAAGACTCAAGAGGTTTTTTTTGGGTCAAAAGTTCTATAGTTTTACCATTTGGCAATATTTATTGTTAAAAGTGCAAAAACTAGTTATTGACACCCTGTGGCTTTAATTGTTAAATCTCCCTTATGGTTAGTTTGTTGAGTCTTACTTCATAGATGACTTAGAGGACCCTTCAAACATTAGATTCATGTATATCTTGAAATCAAATTAGGACTTGTATATTTCTTTAAGTTAAAGGTGGGGTGTCAATAACTGTATGGTTTACCCTAAATAAAATTTCGTCTAGCATTTTTCGATATCTAATCTATATAAATAAAGTTGAAATTCTGTTTGTTTGTTTGTTTATTTGTTCTTTATAGAAATCCATACCATTTGTCCTAAATTCTCCAAATTTCACTCTGTGGTTCTTTGATACCAGGTGCGAACACCTGTCCATATTAAAATTGCATAACTTCAGCCAATCTCTGGGTATATTCATTATTGTTATAAAATTCGTCATGTTCTTGCTTTATAATGGTTTTTTTTTACGAAATCGACCGTTTTAGTCAAAAAAACGGCCTAAAAAATCATTTCATAGATTTTGGAGAGGCCAACAAGGCCCGGTAAGACGGTCCCTTGGCAGGCGTCGATTTCTGGGATTTTTAAACCATATGTTTTTTTTTTAACATTACAATACGTTTATTTACATGTATGGTGAATTTATTTTTTAAAAATGCCTCCTAAGAAGCGAGCTTCAATAGGAGTAGTGAGATCAAAAGCTAAAAAACAACGTCAAATACGAGCAGCTGAAACTCTCGACGAACATCAAAATAGGATTGAACAACAGAGGCTTAGACAGGCAGAACTGATTCTGTCCAGGAATACGAGGCCCGCCTTGGCTTAGGCAAGCCGATTTGCGAGAAGCTGAAACTGCAGGGCAATTTTCCTGTTGTTCTTTATAGAATTCCATACCGTTTATCCTAACTTCTCCAAATTTCGCTCAGTGGTTCTTTCATACCAGGTGCGAACATCTGTCCATATTAAAATTGCATAACTTCAGCCGATCTTCAGCTGATATTCTTTCTCCTAATAAAAATCGTAATGATCTCGCTTTACAATATTTTTTTTACGAAATCGACCGTTTCATTAGAAAAATGAAATTCCCCGGGTGAAACCGGGACATACAGCTAGTATTTCATAAATACATAAAAGTTTGATTTATTAATATGAAACTGAACATTAAAAAAAAGGCAATAAAACCCAAAACTAGGAAAACCTCACGATCATTAATACATATCATTATTTCTGTAATTCCCAAATCTGGGAGTGTCAAGCCAATTTATTGGGGGGCGGGGGTTAGCAAGACCAGATTATAATAAAACCAAATTCTCATTTAGTGTAAATAAGAAGAGCATAAAAATGTTAGCATAAAATTTATAAGACTGCAGAACCTGGCCAAGTGGCCAAATGCCATGCCAGATCAGATGAGTGAAAACTGAAGATAGCCAGTTGGAAAGCCGGAATCAAGGGAAATTTAATAATCCTCGGCATGAATCCCCCAACCGGGAAACCCCGTATAACCTAAACGGCGAGGAAAATGAAGACCACAAAATCTCAATTTTCGTTGTAAATTTTATTAAATTAACCATGATAGTCCGGGAGCTGAGGTTCAAAGGAGTCTGATTTGAAGAAAGTTTTTGATCATATAGCCTGAAAGTACTCATTTCATAGACATGTGAACGTCTGCCACCTCAGACAATGTGGCAATAAAATCAATTATAGGCAAATAAAATCGAATTTTTCGAACTTTTTTCAATTTTTCGCTCATAACTCGAAAACGATTTATCGCAGAGAAAATTGTGTTTCTTTTTTTTTTTTTAATGAAAGGGCATACAATTTCGCGTCGAATGAGTTCCTCACAGTTAAAGTAGGTTAAGTCTTTTCGCCAAAACCGATTATAAATTTAGGGGCTTTAGCGGAAAAATGAATTACGCTCATGTTCCAAAGCCTGAAATTTGAAGAGGGCTACTCCAAAAAAAAAATTATCTACAATAGTTGTAGGATATCAAATTATGTATAAAACGAGCTCCTTAACTTTAAAATTAGCCCACTCCTGTGGAGACAAATTAATTAAAACGTGATCGTATTTGTTGTCTGTGAAATGACTACTTTTAGGCTCTATGACCAAAAACTTTCTTCAAATCAGGCAACTTTTTTGCCCTCAGCTCCCGGAGTATGATATTTAGAAAATCAAAACCATGTTCTCTGTTTTTTTTTTTTTTTTTTTTTTTTTCATACATCCATAAGTTTATAAGGGGGGGCTGAAGAAGCTTTGATTTCAACAGAGGGGGCGTTAAACAAAAAAAGTTAGAAACCCCTGCTCTAAACGATGCCGTTTATATGTAAATCATTATTTGAAGCTTTAAAAAAAATATCAGCAAATTGTCGATCGTTTATTAACTGGTCATACATTGTTGACCATCAGTTTATTGCTATTTTTTATTACATACATACAAACTATGAATGTAAAATTAGATTAAATATAAAAATATGGTGGTGGTCAAAAAACTACAAATAATATTAAATTATTTTATTGCAGCCAACGTTTCGACCCAACAATGCAGGTCTTCTTAAAAAAAAAAAACTTTTCTAAAACAAGTTTATATCGCAACCTCAATGTAAGACTACAATAATTAAAAAAAATAAAATGTTTTTCCAATATATTTTTTATCTTGAACTACTGCAACTAGTCTAAAAACAGGGAAACCGTCATTTTAAAATATAACCTAAATTTATGATATTTATTAATATTTGAGGTTGATTTGTCATTTTTATAAAATTTAAATGGTAAAGTAACACATTTGAAAATATTTTGTTCGATATATTAGAAGTGCAATATCAAGACATTTTGAATTATATTGGTATTGTTTAAGATTTTTATAAGCAGATTTTTATGAAAAACGAAGCACTAGAAATTTCATTTTCTCTGCTTTAGGTAATTTGAATATACTCCTCTTTCCACAAAATTTCAATCATTTCCAAAAAAAAAAAAAAAAATATGTTAATTTAAAGAATGCAAAAAAAAAAAAAAAAAAACTACAAATATTATTTATAAATTTTTCCTCAGACGACGTTGGTGGCTATTCAGTCCACTTCTAATACTGACACTGTCGGTAAATAAGTCATCTTATATGCTATATGAGTTCAAATTATTATCGGATTAATCTATATAAATAAAGATGAAATTCTGTTTTTTTGTTTGTTCTTTATAGAAATCCATACCGTTTGTCCAAAATTCTCCAAATTTCGCTCAGTGGTTCTTTCATACCAGGTGCAAACAACTGTCCATATTAAAATCTCATAACTTCAGCCAATCTTTATTGTTTGGGTATATTCTTTATTGTTATAAAAATCGTAATGATCCCGCTTTTCATTGTTTTTTTACGAAATCGACCATTGGAGTCGAAAAAAGTCTCATTTTATAGATTTAAAAAATCAAATTCCCTCGGTGAAACCGGTATATAATACAGCTAGTATTACATGAAATACAATAGTTTCATATGGCATTGATATTTAAATTTTTTGCAGAAATTTATTTTAGACCTTAAACAACAATAAAAAACTTTTTTTTAAAGCTGGTAAAGTTTTATTCATCCGTGATCAATAGTAATTAGTATACAGATTTGTGTAGTGATAAAGTTTTATTGTTAAGCCGACGAACTATTACCGACTCAATGCCAAAAAGTGGGGTTGGTCATTGCGTAGTTTAAACTGGTCGGACCAGTTCTTAGTTCAAGAGGTGTCTGCTAGTTCTATATAACTTGCTACGAGTATCGAATTTAATAAATCGTTATAAGCACGAGCTTTTTACACTTTCATAATGTACTCCAAACATTTCCCACTCATCTAAGAAATCGAGAACCCGTGAGAAAATGGAAATTATTTGATCAAAATCCTTTTAAGAACTTCCACTGAAAGAATTGGAGTCTGCCAGGAGGATTACCGAACCTTTACAACTCGGAAGCCCCTAAAATGAGAAGTTTTTTCTTTGTTTTAATTTTAACTCGAAAACGTTTCATCGTTTCAAAAAGCACACAAGTTCGCTAAGAAAAAAGAAAATCGGTTAGGTCTTTTAGCCAAAACCTTTTGCTAAAAAAAAAAATTTGGAATAAATATTAACGCTCTGGTTCCATCGCCTGGCTTGACGAAAACGGCTCCTCCAAATGTAAAAATAGACTCATACAGAATTAAGGTGTAGATACAAATGAAAATATTCGTAGTGGTTACATTCTGTTTAATTTCATTTTTCGGTAAATATTAGATCATAAAGAAAGATAATAAGTAGAATATATGAATGGTCTTAAAAAAAAAAATATGGGTTATTTTATGTAAAATAAAAGCCTCTATTCTTAAACTAAAAAGTAAACAATTTTGTATATGGTAGATAAAATTTATAATTAAAAAAACTTCAAATCTCAACCTCTACACCCATACATTTGACTGACAAATTATAATTCTTTTAATGTTAATACAAAAAAAAATCTATCAAAAATTTTATGAGGCAATGTCAATTTTTTCACACTGGCTCTCAGTCTATCAGAAAGGCAGATGGCTTTTAATATATTACTAATTTTTTTTTTTTACTTTCTCTTCTCTAAATATAAAATATTTAGTTATGGAAAGTATTGTGGTCGTGAAAAAAATTCAGTAGTTTTCAAAGCCCTGAGGAATAATGTAGTTATGTGTGAGGGTGTATTTGTGTGTGTGTGTGTGTGCGCGCGCGCGCGCGAATAGATTTTTTATAAAATAAAACAAGGATTTAACTAAAAAACATCATTCTTCATCCATTTGTGCACATTTAACATCAATTTAGCTAGGCAACCTGCCGGAAAAAGATTTACTTACCTGCGATAACATTACGACTTGGACGGAAATCTTAGATCAACAATATAATATCTTGAGAAGCTCCCGAAATATTTCAGCTTCATAACAATAAGCCCAAAATGGTCGATCAGGCTATTTTCGACACTAGCATAGATGTTAAGCTTAAAAAACTGACAAGGGGTAATTACAGTCTTTGTAAACGATAATTTATAGTTCGATGCAAAACGAAAGATAATGATTTCTTTCATTTTTTAACTAAAAAGGAACCTATAATTATATAATTTACCCATATATCCTTTTACATATAGCTAATAGCGGTAATAAATCAAAGACAGCGATGAAATGCTTGTTTTCTAGGATAAAAGAGCAAAACATCTTGAGTCAAAAACCAGTTTTTTGTTTAGACCACTTAATCTTCTTGTTTTAAAAAACTAACTATTCTGTCCTGAAATAGAACAACTATTTTGAATATCCTTTGTCTATACAGTCCTTATATGCTGAATCAAAAGATATCTTAAAGTAACTGACTTTGCCATAAGTCAATATTTTATTTTTTCTTGTTAAAGACATCAAAATTCTATATATGTAAAAGATGTTGCCGAAATTCTTTTAATATAATTTGAATTATAACTATAACCCATTCTCGTAATATCGAGTAAGAAAATAATAATAAGAATAATGAATTTCTGCATAATAATGAGAAAATAAATTATTTATGACAATCAGAGTTATACGTAGTGTGGAGGGTTTTAGTCTAGATGGCCACTAAGGCTAATCAGACGATGCAGTGAGAGTCCTAAATTTTGCCTATCTGGGTATAATTAGGATAGGGATCTGACATCGTACAGGCTCTGGACCTCAATTTCACGTCATATTCGAGGCACGGCATAGCCAAGAATTTTTTACACCCTTTTAAAAAATCCTAGGGCAACCATTGGGCGCGAACCTGCGACCTTTAGTATTGTAGGTTGCCATGCTAACCACTATACCACAGGTGACCCCTTGGATTCCTTTTAAATTAATGGCGAAAAAAGTGAAATATATTATACGTTTGTCAGATTCAAGAAAAATAAATTGTAAAAACAAATTGAGGAGTATTATGTAAGTTTGATTATATATGAAAATGTATGTTTAATAGATATGGGAAAATTTTAGAATAATAATAATAAGAATTCACAAATGTTATGAGATATAAAGTTATACAAGTCACAGATACAGTACTGTGGCAACAGTGCAAAGTCCAATTAACATTTTTTTTTTTGCACACGACTCCTCAGATTTATAAACATTTTTTAGCATTAATTTTATTTAACACTTTAGGTACACCTGTTAGTAACATTCTGAATGTTTTAATCGATTCATTGAAGTATCGTTTACAAAGTTTTATGAATCTGACAAGTAATGTCCAAACAAATTAAATTATATTTTTAAGTTGTTCCGCATGTTAAAATGAAAAGGAAACCTTAATAAACGACTAAAGCTACATTACCCATTTTTTTTCTAAGCCCTCAAAACTAAAACATATACAAAAACTAAATACGTACACATACTTACTTAAGCCTATGTGTATATACCGTTCACAGATACAGGTATGGCATTGCCAAAAAAACTCATTTACAAAAACTTCAAAATTTCCTGGGATGATTTTAAAAAGAAAAAAGTTTCTTCAATGAAATACTTGACTATTTTCTGTCTCAAAAGTATAATAAAAATTATATAGGTTTTGAATTAAGTTTTCAAGGTGATGTTTACATAACTACTTAGTACAACAAAAAATGATCTTCCTTAAAATCAACCAGCATGATTGTCAACGATGTTTTCTGTTCAAGATGTTATCGTTTGGGATGTGGATGGTTGAGCCCATATCAATCATCAGAAATGGATATCTTGACACAAAGGAAACACGGCTACTACCTGCTACCTCACCCAAACCAATCCACGTCAAAAAGTCAAGGCACTCAGATAGCACAGCCTTATCACATAACCCAAACGTTCAAGAAAAAGAAATTGTAAGAGAAAATAATAAAATTAAAAGATAATCATTTCAGAGCAGAAGAACTCCTCAGAACGTTCACTACAGAAACATTTTCTGGATTCTAAGATTTTGTGTATCACAATTACATTTAAACAATACAACCTTTGAAGTTACCTACAAACAGTGTCGGTAACCCATTCGGTCCCAAAGTTTGACCATTATTATAAGACCTAGTTCCTCCTTGTGAATTTCAGGTGTACGCATGTTTATTGTTGCTATAATCAATGTTACACTTTACGTCCTGTAAACACAACACAACAGAAATTGGAAATCCTTCTGCAGTAAGTATTGGGCGAGGTATATATATTTTTTACTTTATGGGTATAGTTGCTGTTAGCAGTGTTGGAGCAATCACCAGGACAATCTCACCTTTAACAATTTATTGCTTATTTACAACGTTTCGGCTATGTCGCCATTTTCAAGTCTCAATCTGAAGAAGGATGTAATTGATCCAGCTTTTTTAAACAATGCCTTCATCAACTCAAAATAAAACTTCTTTTTTTATAAATTAAATATATACAAACCATTAACTGGTGTCGTCATTTAAAAAGTTTTAAAAAATAAAAAAAGACTTTTTTTTAAAAAGTCAACTTTTTAAATGACGACGCCAGTTAATGGTTTATATATAGTTAATACATAAAAAAAGATGTTTTATTTTGAGTTGATGAAGGCATTGTTTAAAAAAGCTGGATCAATTACATCTTTGTTCAGATTGAGACTTGATAATGACGACATAGCCGAAACGTTGTAGATGAAGCAATAAATTGTTAGAGGTGAGATTGTCCTGGTGATTGCTCCAATACTGTTAACAGCAACTATACCCATAATATAAATATCCCAGGAAATTAAGAAACCAATTATATATTGAATATAATTAAGAATATATTTTTTACTTTCACTTATCTATATATGAGATATATAGAAAGGGAAAATATTGCGATTGTGAAAAATTTCGACTTCCAGTTTTCAACGGAAATACAAGTTTTGGGGTCCCATGAGTCTAAATAACTAAGTCTTGTGAAATGGTCTGTGTGTGTGTGTGTGTGTGTGTGTGTGTGCGCGCGCGCGCGCGCGCGCGTGTGTGTGTGTGTGTGACGTCGGGGGAACAATGATGTCTCACCGCATCTTAATACTATAATTTTCATTAAAAAGACGGCTGACTTGGAACTAGCTGCTGTTTTGACTTTTGTTCTATTAAATTATTATGGATAAAAGCAACGTCAGAAAAATTCTAAAAGAAGATATAGAAGCTTATCGTAACTAACTCAAAAGCGAAACTAGCGCCATCCCCGAACAGATAAAGTACCTGTTCCTACCTACCTATGTACATATCTACCTGTTCGCACCTAGTCCGTGTCTTATTAAGAATGGCCGAACACTGTTCCGAACAGGCTGTTCGATGGTGAGGTTCGAGGGAGAGGTTCGCACAGTGTAAAGGCACCTTAATACGAACGATGCGAACTGAGGCAAATCAGCGAAGCATAGAGAACCTTGAAAGCTAAAGATCCTTAAACTGTTGCTAATCCACTAAGGCACGGTAGCTCACTGCCCCAAACTTACTTTCCTTCAATCTCTCGCTAAAATTTCTCTTAACCTTGCAAAATCAGAGAGAGCGCTGCGTAATTGTGTCGCCGGTATATCCCTTTTCACGAAGCTTCGATACGGACAGCTTTCAAGTTCAGGTTCTGTCGCAACTTGTTGGTAAGCCAGAAAAAAATAAAATAAATAGCTGGTAGGATGTGCAATGTTTAACAAGCCAGCTTTTATAGGAGGGTGCATAATTTATATGGGGAAGGGTTGTTTCGAAATTGGGGTAGGGAACATATCCAGTACAAAGAGTTCATTGCAAGATATAAAAACTTTTACAGTCAAATAACTTCGTTTCATTTATAAAGGGTTCTGTGAAAAAGCCTAGATTTCATCTAATTATTTTTGCAGACATTTTTTGTATTTTTAATAAAATGCTTTACGCCCGACTCTAAATGATTCATATCAAGAGCTATCTCTTCTTCTTTTTTTATCCTTTGTTTTACGAATTAATTTATATCAATTTCATTAATTTCATCTCATTGAATATTTGAATAGATTTATCCTTGGCAAAAAGTTATCTCTGTAATTATGTAAAAAAAGTAATAATGTAAAAGGTATTAATATTTTTGAGTCAGCAGTGATCTCAGGAAAAAAATCAAATTAGGGGAACCCTATGAAATATGAAAAAGGGCGATTCAGTGAAAACGAGTTGATTTCACCTTCTTGTTTTTGCAGATTTTTTTTTTTTTTTGGTTCTAATAAAACTTAAATCTTTGCACTAGAGTATAGAAAGTTATCAACAGATAATTATTCATTTTTATTATTTTTTAGCGAAATTATTACTTTCACTTACCTATATATGAAATATATAGTAAGTGGAAGTATTGCGATCGTGAAAAAATTCGACTTCCGGTTTTCAACGGAAATACACGTTTTGGGACCCCCTGAGTCGAAATAACCAAGTCCCGCGAAATGGTCTGTGTGTGTGTGTGTGTGTGTGTCTGTGTGTGTGTGTGTGAACAGACTAGCTCAAAAACTATAAACCGTGGGAACCTGAAATTGGGTATTTAGTGTATGTATAAGCCCGCGATGTGACAGCAAAAATTTCATCAAAATTGCTCAAAGGGAGGGGGTAGTTTATTTAATAACTTTTTACGTTTTTTTCGATTTTCTCAAAAACGGCTCTAACGATTTTGATTAAACTGAGTATTTGATCTATTTATATGCCCGAGATATGACTGTAAAAATTTCATCAAAATTGATCAACCGGAGGGGGGACTTTACTTAATAAATTTTGTATCATTTTAACATGTTTTTTTTATTACTCAAAAACGGCTTTCATGATTTTGATCAAACTGGGTATTTGATGTAAGTATATGCCGAAGATGTGATAACCAACATTTCATCAAAATTGATCAACCGGAGGAGGGACTTTACTTAATAAATTTTGTATAATTTTCACGTGTTTTTTTTATTTACTCAAAAAAGATTTTCACGATTTTGATCAAATTGGGTATTTAATGTATGTATATGCCGAAGATGTGATAGCCAACATTTCATCAAAATTGATCAACCGGAGGGGGGACTTTACTTATTAAATTTTGTATAATTTTCATGTGTTTTTTTTTATTAACTCAAAAAAGGTTTTCACGATTTTGATCAAACTGGGTATTTTGTGTATGTATATGCCAAAGGTGTGATAGCCAACATTTCATCAAAATCGGTCAAACGGAGAGGGCACTTTATTTCATAATTTTTTTCCAATTTTTAACTTTTTTTCGATGATCTCAAAAACGGCTTTAACGATTTTTATCAAATTCGTCATGTTTAATGAAAATTAGGTTTTCTTTAATATCAGGTAAGCTTTATCATTATTAAAATGTTCTGAGTTAAGTAAGTTGGTAAGTGAAAGTTGTGTGTTGCGCGCACGCACCAGATTTTTATGATTTAATTTAAGCGTGATAAGACAGGTGAGGTAGGGAGCACCCAAGTAAATCGTACTAAAACTTATTAAATACCTAATTTGTTGGGTTCAAGTTTATTTAATGAAGAGTATGAGCTGGCATATAAAAACAACAAAAAGTACTACAAAAGTAGCAAAGTTTAACATAAATATTTATTATCTTTATTTATATTTATTTGCCTTTATTTATTTTATGAATGATAGCTAAGGATGTGGAATATCATGAATAAGAGAACGTGTAAAAATAAATATGGCGAAAGCCTCAAAATTTTTAACAACTTTAACAAGTAAAACTTCTGTCAAAAAAAAAAAATAATAATAAGAAATGCACAATTGAAAAAATGAAAATAATTTTTAAATCATATTTATATCTTAATAGACTGTAAAAATGAGAAAATAATTTTTATGTGAATGTGTTTTGAAAGCAACACTCTTTAATTACATAAAATTTGACTTTCTTTGCCATCATGTTTTGAAAAGCACTTAAAAAAAAACTATTTCTTTACTTCGTAAGTCATTTCGTCAACAAAATTAAAAACAACATTTTAAGGGTTTTAACCTTTTTTTTTTTTAATTGGATTAAATGAAAGTATTTTATGAAATAAGGTTGTTGGTCGTACATATTTTGTACACATAAAATAATAACTGGTAAAGAAAGGTTATATGAACTTTATTAGAGTGGCCATAACCGCACTATTCTATGATCTCTTGATTTGCTATGTCCATGAAGGATTAATTTTTACTTTCACTTACCTATATATATATTTTTTTTTTTTTTTTTTTTTTTTTTTTTTTGTTCGGTACCCCTACCTGGCCATGTGTGGCATACGGGGGGTTACTCTACAGGTGTAACCAACCTATCCTAACCATGGTGGGTAGATTGAGATTTATTCCGTGGGGCCTCCACGAAATAAAAGTCAACCATCCCAGGGCGGATTCGAACCGCCACCGTTCGGCTCGAGCGTGTTAAAGCGGGCCGCGCTCCAACACGCTCGGCTATTCCGGCCCTCACTTACCTATATATATGAAATATATAGTAAGTGGAAGTATTGCGATCGTGAAAAATTTCGACTTCCGGTTTTCAACGGAAATACACGTTTTGGGGTCCCCTGAGTCCAATTAACCAAGTCCCGCGAAATGGTCTGTGTGTGTGTCTGTGTGTGTGTGTGAACAGACTAGCTCAAAAACTATAAACCGTGCGAACCTGAAATTGGGTATTTAGTGTATGTATATGCCCGCGATGTGACAGCAAAAATTTCATCAAAATTGGTCAAAGGGAAGGGGTACTTTATTTAATAACTTTTTAAGTTTTTTTCGATTTTCTCAAAAACGGCTCTAACGATTTTGATTAAACTGAGTATTTGATCTATTTATATGCCCGAGATATGATTGTAAAAATTTCATCAAAATTGATTAACCGGAGGGGGGACTTTAGTTAATAAATTTTGTATTATTTTTACGTGTTTTTTTTATTTACACAAAAACGGTTTTAACGATTTTGATCAAACTGGGTATTTGATCTATTTATATGCCCGAGATATGATTGTAAAAATTTCATCAAAATTGATCAACCGGAGGAGGACTTTACTTAATGAATTTTGTATAATTTTTACGTGTTTTTTTTTATTTACTCAAAAACGGTTTTAACGATTTTGATCAAACTGGGTATTTGATGTATGTATACGCCAAAGATACGATAGCCAATATTACATCAAAATTGGACAAACGGAGCGGACACATTATTTCTTAATTTTTTTCCAATTTTTACCTTTTTTTCGATGATCTCAAAAAGGGCTTTAACGATTTTTATCAAATTCGCCATGTTTAACGAAACGCCATGTGTTCTTTAATATTAAGTAAGCTTTATCATTATTAAAATGTTCTGAGGGGTCTTTTTTTGGGGGGGGGGCCGGGGCCTTTTTTTTTTTTTGTTTGTGTCCTATAAAGTACCTATGTTTTTGTTTATATGGAGAAATTAACTGTCTTTCGTTACGCCTAAAAATAAGAAATGGCTATATATGAGATATGATAAAAATAAAGAAAACATAAATAGGAGAAAAAATGAAAAATATTCAGTCAACTCATAAAACTCGTTGAGCCCACGCATGCGGAGTACGCTTTTATGACAGACTATTGTTCATAATTAAAGCCGTTCTGTTCATTTGAGAAGTGGCAATTAAAAAAACGCATTAGTTCCTAATGCTACGTAAGTTGGTAAGTGAAAGTTGTGTGTTGCGCGCACGCACCAGATTTTTTACCTACATGTAGTAAACTTAAAATAAGAGCAAATTTAAATAATTGATATATAAAATATTTAATCTACTTACCTTGATAGAAAAAAATCTGCTAGGTGAGTGTGATAATTAAAGTTGACACTACAAACATAGTTACATGCACACTTCTTTTACATACTTGATAAATTTATGACTTTGTCATAATGTTATTCGCAGAAACGCCATAGTCTCTTACATCAGTATTTAGTTGGAGTTAGCCTATTTTTTTTTTTTTTTCATCTTTTTCATTAAAAGTTTGATTTGATTAAAATTAGTATCATTCCAGGATTAATTAATTTTAAAACTATGATACCTATGCTCCATTTTAACTACTTATTATTTTTTTATTAAAGCTTTGAAGAGACCCTTTTTATTTTAAATTCACTATGGTATCTATGATGAAACTTTTTTATGGTCACACAATTAGTTATATAATTAATTGATATTTTGCCAGTAAATTAATAAATGTGTTGCTAGCAAAAAAAAAAAAATCTAGATCAATTAAACTAATTGACAATGTGTTGGTTAATTATGGTTGAACCAAGTTGGCTCGATTTAGTTTTGCCTATTGATTCAGATTCACCAACTACAACCTAGGTCTCAAACCATTATATAACTTACAAGAGGTGTTACGAAACGAACATAGAATCAATTTTTTCTAGACAAACATATAAACATTAAAAAATTATAATAAGCTAAAAACTAGAATTTTTTTTTTTTTTAATTTTGATGAATCGGTATCAAATGAAAAGGAATTTCCCGGATTTAAGACGAATATTAATTCCGATTCGAAAATTCATATTACGTAATTTCTGTTTTTATTTACTAAAAAAAATGGGATACTCAAAAATGTTAATAATATTAAAGTTTACGTTTCGCAAGGCAATTTTTTTTTTTTTTTTTTTTTTTTTTAGAAATTAGAAAGATGGGTTCTAATTCATGGAAAGTCCAGAAAATCAATTTCAGGATAACCAGGGGCAAAGGGTTTGCCTGTAATAAGCTAATTATTAGTTATAATAACTCTTCATATTTCCAGTTTTGTAGTTTTTGAAAAGGAATCGTAAAGTTGTATAAACTCACAAAATGGAGATATCACGAACTAATTTTCATTTATATGTTTTAAAAACTTAAAAAAAAAAATTAAAAACTCAAAATTTAGCTCCCTCCAGCCTACTACCTAATATTACTTTCTTACTTGACAGAAAGACACTTCACTGTAGAAGTACGCGACGAATTATGCAGCACAAAACGTGTTAGAGCAGGAGTGCCACAGGGCAGTGTACTTGGTCCATAACTTTCCTACGTTTTCACGGCAAACCTACCTACCAGTACAACAACAGACTTTAATGGCAACACTCCCTGACGATACTGCACCCCTTAGATCGAACAAAACATAGATGCAGCGTGTTTAATTCACCAAATCATCTTGCCCACAGTTGGGCTTGAGCTAAAAAAAGGTGGAGAGTAAAGATGAACGAAATTTGTATGTTTATTGCCTTTACTCTCAATCTCGGGTTGTGCCCTAAGTCCATTTCAATAATACTCCAATATCGTTCAGTCTCATGAAGTGCCTGGACAAAAGATTGACTAGGAAAGCCCACATCAGACTAATAAGAAGAAACTAAGAAACGATATGGACTATTTTCAATATAACTTGACAGACGCTCTAAAATATCTTTATCCGACAGACTTACAATATACAAATACTAATTACACGCTTATGGGCATAATGGTAGGAATGTGGGGGGCTCTGCAAAGCCTCAAATATTCAAAGAATCTAATCCTTTCAATCAAAAGAATTTAAGAAGAAGGTAGATGCACCGCAATATATGAAAAATATTTACTACACAAGGACCCGAAAATTTCAACTGTTTCAAGTTCATCAAGAAGTAAAACAAAAATGTCCACCAAATGCTGACTATCAAAGTGAATCCATTAGCACAAACAGATAAATCCAGAAATTGCATCCCGAAGACTTTTGAGGAGATGGCCAAAGTCTTACTTCATAACAACCAAGGATGAATGGTTCATCATATATTCCAAATCTGCCAAAACAGGAGAGAGGGATTTATTTTATTATGCATAATTAATAAAACCGTGTATTGTAGAAGCGTAAGGCAGCTACTTGTGTGTTTTATTGAGTAATTTATTGCAGTTTAATTACGACTGTAAGATGTAGGAAAACGTATTTGACTAATACTTCGCTGTTTTCATATTTTGATATTGGTCACTCACTACCTACAGTTTATAAATGAAACTGTGTATAAATGAAATTTTACTTGAATATAATCCATATTTAGTACGTACAGTAGTACTTAATTGGACAAATATGTTAATAAGATGTTTTTGGCCATAATATTGTAAAGTGAAACAAAATCATAGATTTTGTCGGTTGCATTGAAAAGAGTTCTAGAATTTTCCGTTGAAACGGTTACCTAATTGTATTAGTAAATATTCTTGATAAGCTTCTTAGTAGAATGTACAACACCCTTCTCGAATATTCGATCTCGGACTAAAAATAAGAAAAATGGATGATGCTGTATTGTTACTGTATTGTCTGTCACTAGTTACTTACTTTTTTTAACGTTGTAATTAATTTGAGCATGTTTCTTTTATGATTTATAATTTTTCGTAAATAGAATAGAATAGAATAGAAAAATCCTCTATTTACATAATTGTATAAGTGGTTACAAATTTCATATTAATACAGTATATAATAATTAGTGCTTACTTTAACGGCTTTAGCTGCCTGTCAGGAGTTTGCTACTTTTTGGATGCTGTTTAAAAATAATATTAAAATCACTTTAATTTTAAATTAAAAAGAAAAATTTATATAATTAAAATGAAACGAAAGAAAACGTAACAGGTTACAAAAATGATAACTTTATGACACACAAATCATATGACTTGAGCTTCGCAGTCAAGACACACTCAGACTGTTCAGTCAATCGCTCCTTATACATAGTTGTAAGGAGGGTCTAGAACGTCGTCGAATCTCGTGGAACGCCGTAGATGGGGCTCGAAAAATCAAGGCCTAAACAGTTCGCTCCAACCGCTTAGTTTTTCCAACAAACGGTCTGGGATTTCAAATCATATGTTTTTATAATATAACAGTAGGCCTCTATACCTTGATACTTCTTTAACATATAGATTTCCTTTAATTTATTTTGCTTTAGCATTGTTATTAATTCCTCTTTATTTATTAAAATTTGACCAAAATATTTCTTTTTAATGTAATTGAAAATTGTGCACTTTCCGATAAAATGAAATATATCTTCTATTTCACTTTTCTTACAGATAGTGCAAATATAACCAACATCTTTGGACCAGGGCTTATAATTTAAGTCTATGAGACCTCCTCTTTTATACTCTAATATTTCTTTTAATTAAGCCCAAACTATTGAATTCTTTTATATAGCCAACTGTACTGGGAATCAATGATTTATACATAGTATGGTGGGTGGATTGTCGAGCTGTTGTTAATTGTTTACCTAAAAACTGTTGTTTTAAGAGGTATGTAATTTTATCAGTTTGGCGATAGACGCCATCTGTCTATTAAAATACAGTTGTTCATTAATTTCAATAAAATTCATATTTTTATAAATCATCTATATTTAATAAATTTTTATAATAATTTGATAAGTTATTAATTTGTTTATAAGGGGTACTCAAAGGCTAAATAAACTACGTTAAATTTATTTATGTGGAGTCTGACCCCTTAATCCACGTCTGGGCCCTTAGCGGCACTCCTGTTTCGTCACTCAGAACGAACGAACAACTAATTCAGTACTGAGACTAGCAGCCATAGTTATCCATTCAGCTAATCACGAACATTTACTAATAACTATATGTTTGGCAACAATTGGGGAATCTGTACTCCGGTAAACTGAATATTTATAATGTAATTAAAATGCTGCTTTATGGTAGTGATAAGGATTGGGTCTAACTGTAATTTTTCGTAAATAAAAATTATTTAAACCCACGTTAGTTCACAATACATAAAATGTATACCGAAAATCGTCTATATTCTGAAAATATTGGAATGGAAAAAAAAAAGAAGTAAGTTTGTGGGATATACTAACTTTATTAAAATCGATAATAATTATTGAAAGTGATACTAAATTCATGTAAGTAAAATATCTTTTTATATAAAGAAAATTTATAATAAAATCTAATAAATATAAATATAAAATCTAAGTATTACGTAAAGTAATACTAAAGGATTAAGATTAAAAAATACATAATATAAAAAATACATTGGCAAACCTTGGTATTACAAATGTGATAGTTGATTCATAAGAGGTCACCGATCTTATATAACGTAGAATGGGGAGTTATATAACTTTTTTTTGTGCGTGGATTAAATCCTTTCCTATTAGCATTTGTTTCTACTATTTCTAACTAATATATTCAGTATTCAAGGAGTATCATGTACGCAGAAAAAGAAAAAAAAACATGAGCTTATTAATTAATATACATAGCAGATGAGGTGTAGGTACTAGGGAAAATACATCATATTTTTCTTTTTTTTTAAATATTTACCGTCAAACTGGTAGATCACATGAATAGTGAATTTAAATTCTTATTATTTTATAGATATGATTTTCTAACTTTCATAAGGTAGCACTTTTTATTTAATTTTTGACGCGATAATGAACTAATTGATCTAAAACTAAAACTGCTGCTGCATAGCCGAAAAAAAATATAAATATTTCATCACATGTTTAGAGGATCGAAGAACCAAGCCGTTTTCAGTAGGAATATCACTTAATTGAGAAGAAAACTAAAAAAAAACCTAGATTGTCGCACCCTTTATGCAAATCTACCTTAGCGTGGTATGGGTGAATGATTTTCGATTGTTATTCAAGAAACCAATGATTTTTTTTTTTGTATCACATCATAATTTGTAATTATTAAAAATTGACTTGTTGAGAAACCCCTTCAAGTTATGAATTCTTCATCAAAATAAAGTTAACGCGTTTAAGTGATAAAAATTGATATTGTCATTCTTTACTGAGATATTAAATCTAGCAAGTAGTACTCAGAAGCCAGAGAAATAATGACTGAGGACTGGTGAACAGGAAAACTCCACGAAAGCAGACGGGAAAATATTCTTAAAAGGCTTCTTATGGTGGTGAATTATTAGCAATGCCAAAAAAAAAAAAAAAAAATCAGCAAAAAATAAAAACAAAACAAGTGAATTATTTACTTTTTAATATGTGTACTTGAAAATTGCGGACATTGAGGGACGAGCGACGGCTTAGGGTTTTCGAAAATAAAGTACTATGTAGAATATTTGGACCGAAGGGGTGGACGCGAGTTGTGGTGTAGGCATCGAACTTCGGGTTCGCTAACCCTTTAGTATTATTATCGTATTTGAAGATATAATTGTTTATCAGGTAATTTTAATATTAAATACTACCTGTTCTTATATTAAAATCCAATTTGAAACCATTTCCTTTTCGAAATACATTTGAAGAATTGTCAATGTTATAGCAAAACGTATATTTTTTCTCCTTTCGATTACCTATATTTAATTTCAGTACCTGAACAATAACGCTTATTTCTTTCATATCACGATGTAGTTAATTTATCACCCCTTTCCTAGGCTTATTTAGGTCATTTACGAGTTAATTATCTATTACATATTGTAACGTAAATCGTCAAATATAAAAACATATGATTTGAAATCCGAGACCGTTTATTAGAAAAACTAAGAGGTCGGAGCGAACTGTTTAGGCCTTGATTTTTCGAGCCCCATTTACGGCGTTCCACGAGATTCTACAACGTTCTAGACCCTCCTTATTGCTCTAATATTTATGGATAAACGTTTGGCATTGATATTGTTATATTTTCGTTAAATAAATATTTGTTGACCCACAGAAGTGTTACTCTATTATTAATGATTACGTACTAGTCGTGATTAAATTTTAGCTTAATCGATATAAATAAAGATGAAATTCTGTTTGTTCTTTATAGAAATTCCTACCGTTTGTCCAAAATTTTTCAAAATTTCGCTCAGTGCTTCTTTGATACCAGGTGGGAACACCTGTCCATATTAAAATTGCATAACTTCAGCCAATCTCTGGGTATATTCTTTATTGTTATAAAAATCATTTTGATCTCGCTTTACATTGGTTTTTACGAAATCGACCATTTGAGTAGATAAAAGTCGCACTTTATAGATTTAAAAAATCGGTATATACAGCGAGTTATTACATAATTACAATAATTGTTGTGTTAACTGAATAATACCAATAAATCTACCGAGTGTTGTTCGCTGACAGATTCAAAACTGAAACTGATCAGAAAAATTTTATTTTTTATTATTATTTTATTTTAAACTCCGAATAGGCCAAAACCAAATGAAAATTGCATCCGAAAATTTAGCTTCAATTCAAGCCCGACAACTAATTTTCCTATGATATTTATGAGAAATGTTTAAGGCAAAACCGCTCTTCAAAGAAACACAAAACAATAATAAGCAAGTGATATGGTATTAAATATTTATTAATAATTATTGATTAAGAAAGGTAGAGAGAGGAGAGAGAGAGAGAGAGAGAGAGAGAGAGAGAGAGAGAGAGAGAGAGAGAGAGATGCTTTATTTCAATAATAAGCAATGCTGCCCAAATACATTGGGTTGCTATATTACACGGCGTACCAATCAATACTCAAATACATGCATAATTATAACTAAAATACATTGTTACATTTTATTTTATACTAGCTGTATATACCGGTTTCACCCGGAGTATTTCATTTTTTAAATCTATAAAATCTATAAACGGAGACTCAAACGTTCGATTTCGTAAAAACCAATGTAAAGCGAGATCAAAACGATTTTTATAACAATAAAGAATATACCCAGAGATTGGCTGAAGCTATGTTACTTTAATATGGATCGGTGTTAGCACCTGGTATGAAAGAACCACTGAGCGAAATTTGGAGAATTTAGGACAAACGGTATGGATTTCTATAAAGAACAAACAGAATTTCATCTTTATATATGTCCATAGATTATAGCTGTAAATCCCGGTTTCACACGGGGAATTTCATTTTTCTAAAGAAACGGTCGATTTCGTAAAAAAAAATATTGTAAAGCGAGATCATTATGATTTTAATAACAATAAATAATATCAGCTAAAGATCGGCAAAGTTACGCAATTTTAATATGGACAGGTGTTCGCACCTTGTATCAAAGAACCACTCAGCCAAATTAGGATAATTTCGGACAAACGGTATGGATTTCTATAAAGAATAAACAAACAAGCAGAATTTCATCTTTATTATATATAGATTTATAATAATGTTTATGTTTTTTTTTTTTTGTTATTATTTTTTATTCCCATCTTATTTTATTTTTCTTCTTTCTTACTTCTCATAATCTTACTCCTTCTCTCTTAACGCTCACATTACAAATAGGCACATATACAGAACTGCTAGAGAAAAAAACCGCACAATAAGAGATATAACAATAAAAACCTTATACCTAATAAATAAATGAATAAATATTCAAATAAATAGATAATAAATAAATAAATAAATTATCACGTTGGTTTAGGGCTTAGTTCACTATGGCTTTATACCGACCTTCCAACATTAATGTGCATTCAAATGTATTGGTTGATTGTATGTACATTATAAAAAAAAATAAATTGAAAATTTGGCTATCTTTAATTGTTCTTCTATAGTATAAAACATTAAAATCTACTATAAAAAAATATATATATATATAAAATCCAAAGGGTTACATTAAGAATGAATCGGCAGAAAATTCGATCGAAAATATTATATAAAAATATACTGGCTTCCAGCCAAGAATCAGCCCCTTCCTAAAAGAATTTAGAAAGATAAGCCTGAATATCAGAAATAAACCAATATCAATATTTCAGGGAAAATATCACGGGAAATAAATAAAAAGAAAAAAGAAAACCAGTAGATTGATGAGATATGTTAGGTCCTTCAACCATTTCACGTGGAAAGGAAAATTTATAGGATGGATGACCTAGGCATCAAAACTTTAATGTCAAACAGTTGCTTTGAGAAAACTTGTTGAACCAATGAACTCATGACATATCTCGATGCCTTCTAAGATATTTCAATGTTAGGTCTTAAAACTTTTATGAGCTTAAGTCTCTAAACTAAAATATTACCTTCTTTTTTTTTTATATAAGTTTTGTTACACTATTTCTTCCTGAATCAGTTGGTAAATATTTTAAAAAAAACAAGAATAAAACAAATATTGAATATGTGTACAGATACGCTAATCTGTAAAACTACTATATCATAAGACTGATTGATAGTGTCATATAATTTTCTTTGTTTCATTGAAAACAGTTCTAGACTTTTTGTCCTGCCAGTTCTAGTTAGGTCTATCTAAATGTTGTAGATTTTTCGAGAATATTCTACGTACTCCTAGAATGTTCTATTTTGGACAAAATATTTTTACAGTGTGTAACAAAAATTCTATTTACAGTATGAACAGTAAATCGGAACACACTCTCAATAGCTAATTTATTTAAGTAAAGCATTTTAAATTCGATCTTAAAAGAAGGCAGTCTTAAAATCGACAGGTAAAAATGTTTAGCAATAACTTGAAATATAAGACATAAAATTGTCAATAATTTGAGTTTTTTTTTTGTTTGCCTGACATTGTGACTTCAAATTATGAAGAAGATAATTGTGAATTATAATTTTTTCGTATATAAAAATGATTTAAACTCACATTAATGAAACAACATAGTCTAATTTTTAGTCACATACATTTGATACTTAAATCACAGTATGTACTTAAAACTCAGTACCTACTCTCAATTGCGAATTAATGAAATTAAAGCATTTTATTAAATTTGATCTTAAAATCTTGATTTTGTAAACTTTGTATACAAAATCAACTTTCATCTTGAGACAAATATTGTTCAATCATCTACTGAATAATGATTGAGACTGATTTTATGTGTGATGTAATAATCTTATTCGAAGCACAAGCTCCATCCATAATAAACATTAGGAAATACCAAAAGTGACTATTAAATATAGTAAATAAAGTAAAATAGCAGCACTCTTACAACATGACATAGCACAAGTTTCTCTAAAAATGGAGGTACTTGATCGACCGTATAAGTTTATGTGAAAGTGGAAGTTAAGTGGTAGTGCTTAAGGTTGCAGTCAAAACAACAAATAAACAGACCAAAATGTCGTTCTATACCAGTGGACTCGACAGTCCTGATGAAGACCTGAAACGTCGCACAGTGGGAAAATTTTGTCGTTTAGCGGCCAAAAATCTATAACTCCTGACTAAATGACGATAATCGAATAATTCTTTTTTCATTAAAGAGCATAGGATTTTCTTTATCAGTGAGAATAAAAAAAATAAAAATGCCATCACTCTAAGTATTTCAAATTAATTTTTATATTAATCCTTTCTTCACTTTAATTTAAATAAAATACTTTATGAGGTACATGGTTATACATGGAGAATGAAATGAGTCAGTATTATTATCTATTGAGCTTTCTGCTTATATAAAGTCTTTTTCAGGCATTTGCTCCTTTTGAAAGATTTTAAAATAATTATTGTCAAAATAAGAAATGATCCAAAAAATTGAATTAAAAATACCCTATTTTTTAGGAATTATAACGGAATAAAATATTGTCAAATCATTCAAAAATAAGTATTTTTTATGATTTAGTCTAATTCGCGACTGAACATATATTGAAAGTTCAAATATAGGGATTTAAATCTTAAAATCGATGTATCGCTGATCGATCGCTTTTGATCGATTGAATTCTATTACAGTACTTTAGCACCCTTCACCTTTTACCACTGTGAAAAAAATCAGAACCAACTATTGCCAATAATAGAATTTATATCAATTTAAATGCTTTCTTTACATGAATTACATAGTCAACGTTGATGAAATTAAAACGCATTTATATCCAATAATTTTACAGCCACTCTTCTTATTTATAAAATATGTTTGGCGCAATAAATTAAAATGTAAGGCTCAATAGGAAAAAAAAATAATATCAGAGAGATGAGCATAGGTTTTGCTTAAAATAAGAGAATTTGTGTTTGTTAGTGGATTGTACAGTTGTTTCATATAGATTCATACTTCATTTTATATTAACTTATCATGTAAAATGTTTATTTTATAACAAAAAGAACTCTTTTAATGCTCTTCAGAATTACTCATACTAAGTAATCATTTAATAAGTCATCAATAGAGCATTTGTATTAGGTACATTATTTTTTTATAATTTAATAAACATGACATTTTAAAACAAGAAAAAAAAACATAAGTGCACATTTACATAAGAATATAATAAGAATGTTCATTGGGAATAATTTGAAGTGTATGCAACTGTGGAATAAAAAGAACACGTTTTAAAATGCACATATTGAATTTCAATTATTTAAGTTTAGAATTTTAATATTATAAATAAAAATTAAACACAGAACATTTCATTTCACTGTAATTAGCGATTTATTAACTAACTCAAAAGAAATTAGGACCACAAATATCAAATTAAGGTAGCGTACCCTTCGAGCCGGCCGGCCGTGGCTCATGCTTTATCTCTCAAAAATCCCCTTTTCCTAATGTTGAGGTGTCGTGATGGACGTGAAACTTATACAAATAGAGACTCAGATATTTTCTGTAACGTGTAGTGGCACAAAAATCGCGGACAAAATTATTCAGACATTCCCCAATATGAAGAATAGGTGACCAAAATTGTTTACTTTAAAAAATAGTTCATTCGCTTAAATCAAAGGATGCAGAAATCTTTTGGACGGCTGTATATTGTATATGGAATGCACATCAAGGTGACATAAGTAAAAATTGATAGAAATTAACTAGCGAATGATAAAATCATTGGTTACCGGGCTGCAAAAAGGGCGTGGATGGAGATGCCAGCATACAACTTTGAAATGTTGGATATTCCACAAAGTTTATTCTATTTTTGTTTCAACTATATTTATAAGGTCCAGCATTCATATAAAAAATAAAATAAATTATTAGATCCAAAAATAAAAAGTTGGTTTTTGGGATTTTTTGCACCATAATGCGTGAATCGGGACCACTGTGCGTCGGCACGATATATGTAATTGCATATATCGTGTGCAATAGTGTTGTTTTATTTGACTACACCCCCGACCATTCCCGTCACATCTCACTAAAAATGTTTTTATTCAATGGGGAAATAATTATTTATACTTTTTTTAATTATAATTTTTTTGAAAATAAAAATTATTTAAACTCACAATAGTGTTACAACATTTCATAATTTTTAGTCGCGTACAAGATATAATTAAATTACAGCATAGACAAAAAATTCGAACTAGGTACTCTCAATAACGGATTTATGAAAGTAAGGCATTTTAAATTTGACCTTAAAAGACGACAGTCTAACAAAAGGTAAAAAATATAGCAATAACTTATTCACTTATTACTTCGTGTAGTTCTATGCCAAAATGTTTTCATTACTTAGACGAAAACAACTTTCATCTAAGACAAATATTATTCTTCCACCGACTGAATAATGATTAAGACCGACTTTATAAGTGGTGCTAAAGAATTGGTAAGTAAGGCAGGACTTTTTACCTTCAAGTCCATTAAATATTGAAAGTAGTCCAGTAGAATACAGATAATCGATTATAAAGATGTAGATGATATAAGGCCGATGCATTGTTTTCATGTAATAAACAAAAATCTGAAAAAAATCAGAAGTCCAGACTCTTAAAATCCAACTTGGAATGCCTAGCGCCGATTAATAATATTCCAACCAATGCGTACTTATTGGCTGGTAAAAGTTTATAATTCACCTGGACAAAGAGGGGAAATCGTTTATTGAGAAATTATTTAAACAAGCGTCTTACAGAAAGCTCGGGGGATTGTCTTTAGATATGATCGTTAAAAGATAAATAACTAGAGACAAAATAAAGAAGAAATCTATACAGCAGATATATACATTGCAGAAATATTATCTGCTCTGTACTCCAAGGTATATCTCTATATATAAGAGGCTTTGTCCTGACTAAAAGAATCAATGCAGAGCAAAAACTACTAATGATAGAAACTTGAAATTCGGAAATTAGATTTTAAACGCGATGTAGGTAACCACAAAGAAAGGAATTTCGAAAATGTAACCCCTAAGGGGTTTAAATGGCGAAATTGTCTTTTAACTCTTAGGGACAACTATTTTTGCACTTCGAGAAAAAATATCTAATTTGAACTCATTTTAAAGATCTTGATACGACGAGTTTAACTCGAAAGCCCGAGCGGGGCGTCGAAAACCATGTTTTAAAGCCAAAAAATGAAGCGTTCACGACGAGTAAGCAATTCTCCCTCGCGCGCGTCTCCCTCTCTTCTAGCAGCTTCCCCCTCCAACATCAGTTAACATATTATATTATAATAAATACCAAGATAATGATCACCGAATTGATTTTAAAGGCTCGCGGGCAAAGCCGCGACGGGAAATGCTAGTTAGTTATATAGCTTTAACAAAAAAGAGACCATATAAATTAACCACCGGCAACGCCCACAAAGTTCACCTTCTTACTTTCCATTGAATCCCTCCAACATTAAACTTTTTCAAGTTGATACCTTATGTAATCCTCCCATCTACGCATTAATCCGACTCCCAGAACGAATACACTTTCGACGGAGTAAACAGATTGAGATGCCTCAATTCGACTATGACTTCACTAAATGATCAACGGTGAGTATAGTAAGCTTTTCTACTTTTTTTTTTTTAAATATCCCAAAGCAATGTTGTAAAATCTACTTATATATTTTAATAGACGTCCCTTACCAAGGAAAAAATATTTGAAAAATTTGAGAGTAAAATCATACTTTATATAACCGTAGCGATTTTGAGACCTATCGCGTGGTTTAAAAGGATTATTCTGGGGTCACCTGTAGAGTAGTGGTTAGCATAGCAACCTACAATACTAAAAGTCGAGGGTTTGCGTCCCGCGGTAGCCCTAGAGCAAACAATCCTTGGCTGTGTCGTCTCTCGGATAGGACGAAAAATTGAGGTCCCGAGCATGTGCGAAGTCAGATTCTCGTTAAAGATCCCTATTCAAAGTATACCTAGATATGCAAAATTTAGGACTCCCCCTGATTCATTGTCTGATTAGCTAGCCTTAGTGGCATAAAAGTGACGTTAAATGGCATGTATGTATATAAAAAGGCATGAATTTCTAAACAATTGTTTCACTTAAATTTTTTTATAATAATTATTTTAATACCATCCGTAGACAATAAATGTATGCGAAGACAGCTAGTAGCGAAATAATAAAACTAGTTTACTGAAGGCTGAAGCATCGGTAGTTTAGTGGTAGAACTCTCGCTTACAGATATGTGAAGAGCAACCCAGGTTCGATCCCTGGCCGATGTAGAATCTTTTTTTTTTTCGATACCAGCTTAAAGAACTATTTTTTTTTTTTTTATTATTTTACATTTCGATTCGTTGTCTTTTAATGTCAATGAATTTGTTCTAATTACCTTGGCCTCGGGGGTCATTTTAGCCTCAATAGTACAAAAGAAAATAGCAAAGGTCATGTTGAAAACAATGTACCATAATAAAAACAGAAAATCACATAAGAAAAAAAAATAAAAAACAAAAAAATTTAAAGATTCATCATTAACATTATTATCCAAGGATTATCCACTTCCGAATTGGTAATCATAGTTGTGGTTGTAATATGTAAATATTAAAATATCCTAGCTTTGTTATTTCCTAATGTTTATTTTGAATTGAGCTCGTGCTTCGAATAAGTTTATTTACTCTTCATGAGTAAAACATCCTGCCTTGCTTACCAATTCTTTAGCGTCACTTATAAAGTCACTATTAATCATTATTCAGATGGTGATAGAATATTATTTGTCTTAAGATGAAAGTTGTTTTTGTCTAAGTAATGAAAACAATTTTGCACAGTACACGAAGCTACATGTAAAGTTGTAAGTTGTTGATATATTTTTTTACCTGTCGTCTTTTACGATCAAATTTAAAATGCTTTACTTTTATAAATTTGCTTTTGAGAGTTCTAATTCAGTCTCGATACCGTGATTTATGTATACGTTGTATGTGACTAAAAATTATAGAATGGTTTTTTCACTATTGTGCGTTAAAATAATTTTTATTTACGAAAAAATTATAATTCACAATTATCTTCTTCACAATTTGAAGTCAGAATGTCAAACAAACAAAAAAAAAACCCAAATTATTAACAATGTTATATCTTATGTTTAGTCGGAAAAAGAACATTCTAGAAGGATGTAGAATATTCTCGAAACATCTAGAACATATACTAAAACAGTTAGGTAACCATTCCAACAAAAAATTCTAGAACCCTTTTCAATTAACAAACAAAATCATATGACACTATCAATTGATGGACACTATCAGTCAGCCTTACTTATTTTACTTTATTTACTATTTTAATATTTAATGTCTTCCATATGTCCCCTCGGTTCCAGTCCTTAGGTCAACATTACAAATGTTATACAAATATTATAATATTTACAAATTACAACCACAACTAGGATTACCAATTCTAAAGTGGATAATCCTTTTGTTTGTTTGTTCATTTAACGTCACTTTTATGCCACTAAGACTAGCTACTCCGACAATGCTTCAGGGGAGTCCTAAATTTTGTCTATCTAAGTATACTTTGAATAGGGATCTTTAACGAGAACCTGACTTCGCACTCAATTTTTCATCCTATCTGAGGGACGACATAGCCAAGGATTGTTTGCTCTAGGGCCACTGCGGGACGCAAACCTGCGACTTTTAGTATTGCAGGTTGCTATGCTAACCACTACTCTACAGGTGACCCCAGAATAATCCTTTTAAACCATGCGATAGGTCTCAAAATCGCTACGGTTATATAACGTATGATTTTACTCTCATATTTTTTCCTTGGTAAGGGACGTCTATTAAAATATATAAGTAGATTTTACAACACTGCTTTGAGATAAAGAACTTGAGATAAAAAAAAAAAAAAAACGAGAGAAAAGCTTATTCTACTCATGACCGTCGATCATTTAGCGAAGTCATAGTCGAACTGAGGTATCTCACTGTTTACTACGTCGAAAGTGTATACGTTCTGAGAGTCGGATTAATGCGTAGATGGGAGGATTACATAAGGTATCAACTTGAAAACGTTTAGTATTGGAGGGATTCAATGGAAAGTATGAAGGTGAAATTTGTGGGCGTTGTAATTTATATGGTCTCTTTTTCGTTAAAGCTATTTATCTAATACCTTGGAGCACAGAGCAGGTAATATTTCTGCCATGTCTATATCTGATATATTTACTTCATTTTTTCTCTCATTATTTGCCATCTAACGATCACATTTAAATAGGAACCCTCGAGCTTTCTGAAAACGCTTGTTTAAATAATTTCTCTTGGCCCAGGAATTATAAAACTTTCACCGGCCAATAAATACGCACTGGTTAGAATAATTTTAATCGGCGTTAGGCATGTCAAGTAGTATTTTGAGAAGGAGTCAGGCTAAACTTCTGATTTTTTTTTAGTTTTTTGCTTATTACTTGAAAACGATCCATCGGCCACCAAATTGCTTCTCATTGAGGATGGCGGAAATATCTATATTCTTTTTCCGAAATCCGATATTTTCAGCATCTACATCTTTATAATCGATTATCTATATTGTAACGTGAAACCAAAAAAACATTCATATGTTTGAAAAGAGTTCTAGACTTTGTTGGAATAGTTGGAGCATACTATTCCAGCACATGTTCGTGACTGTTCGAGTACCTTCTACGCTTGTCGGGAACATTCTAGATTGTTCTAATTCAGACTAAATATTTCACATTTCAAGCTAGCCTATGAAATGACAATGTTTTTTCCTCATCATTAACTAAATAAAATATGTACCTATAATGATTTTTTTTAAACTTCCAGAATCTATTTTATCTAAGTTATCTATAATAGTATAACATAGAATTTAAAAGAGTTCTAGACTTTTTGTTAGAACAATTATCATGTAAATGTACCAGTACCTACATGAAAAATACAGAAAGGAAAAGTATTGCGATCGTGAAAATTTTTGACTTTTTTTACTTCTAATCCTGATTCACAGCTACTGGGCCAATGGGGTAAATCCTTTTTTTTTTTTTTTTTTTTTTTTTTTTTTTTTTTTTTTTTTTTTTTTTTTTTTTTTTACCAATAATTTATCAAAAAGATCTTGGGGCCGCGGCGTTGCCGAGGGAATAGCGTCTCCGACTCCCAGACTGGCGGTGCGGGTTCGAATCCCGCTCGATTCTGTTCGGTGACGGCTTCACTGAACAGACTCAGCGGCTTGCCATGGATTAGAAGAGGTTGGTTACCCGTAGATAACCCGTCCCAATAAGCCCTCGTGGCATAAAGCTGACATTAAAAAAAAAAAAAATAAAAAAAAAAAAAAATAAAAAATAAAAAACATCTTGCACCCACGGAAAGAGACAAAATGTGAGCATTTTAGTGTATCTGTATGATCTAATCATTTTTAACTACGAGTTGTAAGCTATGAACGAAGAACCAGATGCCTGCCTGAAATATTATATTCCGAACAATTACAGTTGTTTACTTCAAAGTTGTTTGCTCTTAGCTTTTAGCCGGTTTTCTTAATTATTGCTTGGGGTAGGTTGGGAACCTTGACCGTTTCCCATGTAAAGAGCTCCATTGCGTAACTCGCACCAGCTACAATATTTTTTTTTTCTTGTACATCTCGCATTAAAAGAAAACAGTTTAAACCACAGGATAAAACTTTCCGACGGAGGAATGAGTCATTTAAAATACATTTTCCGACAATAATTTAAAACTTAAACTATTCATTTTGTTAAATTTTAATGATTTAAATGAAATTAAAAATGTATAAAATTTTGATTATATAATCAACGGAAAATTCCAGCACAAAACCTCGAGTATTCTGAAATAGAAAAAAACTTAAACTATAGCACTTCATATCCTACAGTAATAGATTACACCACTATTTGCACTTCATGAACTTTTTATTTGGATTTTATTTCTGGCTTTAGCTTTAACGAGTCTTGCGGGAACGGCTTTACTTCGCCCAGGGTGGCGTACCCATTAAATGATTCTTGACCTCACCAACAGGTTGTGTGATACCTCTTTAACGCCCACCGGGCTGCTAAACCTAATAGTACACCGAGAAAAAAAAAACTGATTTCGTAAAAACTTTTTCATAACTCCACATCAAGTTCTACAAGAAATTATTGTAATAAAAACATTTAAAATATACAATCTTCTCTATCATTATATCTACTTATACCTACTGCCCTGCAAATGAGAAAAGCAGTAACTGAAAAATTGTGAGATTGTGATACTTTTGGATTTGTTGAAAGTTTTCCATTCCATGTTCCACAGAAAAGCAGTAAACAGCTAATTTTAGTTAACGCCTCCCTTTTTTCTTTATTTTAGGCTTTTAGAGCTGTTCTATTGAATGGAAATTTTCACAACGAACCCGACATGCATTAAGCTTTGTATAGCTTAGAATGCCGCAACTTATTTAGGACTTAATCTATTCGAGGTTTAAGGTAATGAGAGTCTTTCGTGTATTATTTTAATTGAGGCATTATCTAATATTTCTACCTAGTTTTGCTAGGACCACGAGAGGTGAGCTCCAGTAACTGTACTTAATTTTCGAAATAATATATGCCCTTTCTAAATCATTTAGTTCTTCTTCTTCCACCTTCTCCCGGATTCGAATGGGACCGATCTGTGCTTGAAAAATAAAGGTTTCGCGTTGTCCCCTCAATCGTAAAGAGCAAACAGATGTGGGCTATAGCCTATCTCTGCCTCAATGACATCTGGATATTTATCTTCAAGTTTTTGACTGCACTGTAAGCTTCAATGACTTCTATATTTTGGATTTAGGAATCTTCATGTTTGTCAATCTGGCCTAATTCTATAGAAATGTCCACACAGTCATTGATTATAATTTTCAAGCTTTTGTATAAACAAATAAATATCTATACGTCTTATTTAAAAAATTAATTGAGCGTTTTAAGGTCAAACAAAATACATCAAACTCTTTCCTCTAGCATAAGAATTTAACCAGCCTCCCCCCTCCTGCGAAAGCTCTTGTATGGAAGTGTGGTAAAGAACAAATAATATGCAGAGCGAGTTGCATATCTGTTTTGAAAAAGGAACATAAATGCAAAACAGCTTTTAAATTCGCCTTCAGACCCCCCTCCCCAGGATGGCATGCAGCCCCCCCTTTACAACCGGATCGATTCGCGACTGGATCAATCTTTTTCATGCAAAAAAAAAAAAATCATGGCATATCGAGTCAGTGCAGAGGCACAGCCCTTCCCCTGGATCGTGCCTATCAGTTTTTTCATTTTTATGTTCATTTGACACAACTAAAATTCTACTTTTTCTGCATATTACTTGATTTTTACCTTACTTTCTAACTTTTAATAAAGTTAAATTCTATCTTTAAATCCACGGCCTCCCCTGGATGGGCCAATGTTTACTTTAAAACTTACTTTATAGGGTAAAGGATTTCGAGCTGTTCACCTTAAGGAGATGTATTTTTAAACGTTTGCTTCACTTAAATTTTGTTCAAATAATTATTTCTATGTACCGAATGAATCATAGGACCATTAATGCATTAATTACCATTCGTAGACAATAAATAGATGCTAGTGGCGAAATCATACAACTAGTTTAGTAATAGTTGAAGCATCGGTAGTTTAGTGGCAGAACGCTCGCTTACAAATATGTGAAGAGCAACCCAGGTTCGATCCCTGGCCGATGTAGATTATTTTTTTTTCGATACTTCCTTAAAGAACTATTTTTTTTTTTATTATTTTACATTACGATTCCCTGTTTTTTTTATTTCAATGTAATTTATTATAATTACCTTGGCCTCGGGGTCATTTTAGGCTCAATAACACAAAAGAAAATCGCAAAGGTCATGTTGAAAACAACGTACCATAATAAAAACAGGAAATCACATAAGGAAAAAAAAAAATAAAAACCAAAAAATAATAGACAATACATACAAACCATTTAAAAGATTCATTATTAACATTAAATATGAAATATATATGTGGAAGAAATCACAATAAAAAATATAATAATAACAGCAATTAAACTTTGACATGTTGTCATCAACTACAATTTCTATGTTTTTCAATTATGAAAATTAAATTTAATCACAAAAAGAAACTTATTTATATTTTAAAATTGATAACTGATCGTTTCCATTGGTAATATAAAATATTTAATAGGTAATATACTTGATAGCAAGTGGACCGCACTTTAAATATTAGTCACATTTTTCTAGATTATTAACACATTAGGTGCGGCATCGGTCTCCGGGGTCGGATGTCTTACATTCCCCTCACATACAGCCGATTTTCACATGAAAATGTCAGAAAGTCTGAGCACTTCAAACACTCAATTTAGTCGATTTTTAATCGCATTATTATTGCATTTTAGTGCAGAAAATGTTGCTAATAGCTGAAGTTCTGTTGTTTTTTAGAATCGGACTCCGAGGTCCGATATTCGATAAAGTATGGCATAAATCCTGTACCTTACCTGCCTATTATGTCTAGTTCCAACCCTTACCAAGTGGTAATGCACTCGAGAAGCTCATTTAATTCACTTTTTCGTCAAAAGATAACGCTTTCGTCAAAGCATTCTCATCGGACCCCGACGCCCGATATCGTATGTGGCTCATCCCAGCAGTCGGACCCCGGGGACCGATACCGTTCAATTCAGGATACCCCTAATATCCCCCGCCGCCGCACCTGTGTTAAACCTAACGTGTTTAAAGGTGCCCTTACACGTTCGGTTTTTTCACCGTTCCGAGCCATCGGTTTGCACGAGGGAAAATGGTGGGGGAAAAACCCTCGGTTTGGAACGGAGGCAAATACGTCCTTACACGTTCGTTCCATTCTGTCCGTCCAACCCTTGATTCTAATAATTAAAAATATTTTAATTCAAATAAATGTTCCAATTATGACTCATTTGTGGTTTTTAAATGCGTAAATTTCCTAATTATTTTTCTAATAAAAAAACAAAACAAAAACATTTTATGAAAACATTTGCAAGTCCCTGTACATTGATCCATCAGACAAAAATATACAAAAATAATTCAAAATAAATTTTATTAAAATTTAAAATTCTATCTCAAGAATGTTTGTTTAAGAATGTTATATTGAGGAAAAAAAAATGCAATAATTAATAATAAAAGCAAAGATAATGTTAATTATTTGAATTTCATGTAGCCAACGGAAATCTTATGTCTAAAATACATTCATTAAAGTTTTTAAAGTTATTTTTTTGTTTTAGAATTATTGTATTCGAATAGAAGGGGGACGATAGGTAATGCGGGGAGTTCCTAGATATGTTCTACGAGATGTCTACATTCATGTTGTTAAACTGCGCGGCTAGGATTTCTTAATTTATATTGAGCCATCAAACAAAAAAATAAATCAAAATCACTTTTATTTAATTATATCATTTAAATTTCGATCGGGAACAGTGTTCGTCCCTATATTGAGGAAAATAAACTTAAATAATATGGAATGAAAACTTCGATAATTGCATTTATTTAAAGAGCAAATAACCGACGATTTGGAACGGTGCACCCTTACACGGTCGGTTCAGTCCAACCCGACGTTCCTGAATTCTGTCTCCGACAGGTTGCCCGGACTTCGTTCCAAAGCGCCGGTTTTTGCCCTTACACGTTCGGTTTTTTTCATCGGTTTGGAACGACGGTTCGGACTGTCGTTCCAAACCGGCGAAAAAACCGAACGTGTAAGGGCACCTTAACACCTAACGTGTTAAACAGTAATGAAATGAGCTTACCGGAAGGTGTGGGTAGGCCTATTTCCGCAGTCCTGTCAAAACTTCTGTGGGACCAAACCAGTGAAAAATATGAAGACAAAATTAAAACACAGGAAACTTGGAACGCCGAATGTTATGAAAAATTTTACTAATTTTAAATAATTTAATCTCAAGAAATAAAAATTGGGTAAGTATTTAAAAATCTCCTTTTATTCATTAATACATACCTATTATGAGTATGAATAGGTGCTGACATACGTCAGTCATTATTTCCGGAGGTTATTTTCACTAATCTATAAATTTATGCAAGTCTTAATCAGGGCTAAATGAATCAAGATACAAAATATACTTAACAAATTTAAAGTTAGAGGTATTTATATTATAAAAAATATATGTGACTAATCATAAAATGCAAAAAGAATTAAAGATAATAATGTTCAAACGAACACTAACAAATCTTTATTTCTTAGATAAATTGACAAGATAGAAAAGTTATATAAAAATAAATTGTCTCTTTTTTTTTGGTTTTGTTTTTTTTAAATGTATTCTAGGTCTGCGGTACACAGTATACACAGTACATTTTATACTAATATCATATTAGTAACCATTTAACGTACCAGTTCTGTTAATGTTACCATTCGCTCTGGCCCACAGAATTGCCTCGCGGGTGCAGTATTTTTTTCCATCATTTTTTTTGCGCGCGCATCCAAATTATTATTAAAAAAAGAATTAAATTTTAAAATCGTGTGACTTTAATTATTATACCGCTACACAATAAATGTTTATAAATAAGAAAATATGAAAATCCTTACCGTAAAAACATAAAAGTTACTAATCTAAGTCACATTATGCTACGGTGGCTAATCAGAGGTTAGTGGTTTTTAACGAGTACCCGACATCGCACAGGCTCGGGACCTCCCCGGGACCATTTTACCTCCCCTCTTAAATTAAGTGGGTTAGAGTGCGAATTTTTTTGTTTGGTTTGCACTTCTACAAAGACAATAAAATAACTTCATTAGACTTTTAAACATTTATTTTCGGTTTTGCAAGAATCATGACTCTAGGGCCATAATATATCCCCCCCCCCCCCCCCAGTCCTGATATTAGGGATTGAATTCAATTTTTTATCCGTTGTTTTCAGTCAAGAAACATTGGTTTCATCCTTCCTAAATAAAATAAAAAAATAATAATCTTCTTAATATCGCTTTGATATTCTAAACGATGACACTCTATTGAACAATTCTGCGAAACTGAGCAGCTTTATATTCAGAGCAAGCAGCCATTGATGGAATCGCCAAGCTCTCCTGGTTGCGAACAACCTCATCAACCCTGAGCTACCCTCATCACCACCAAATGATCTCCATCAAAATATATAAATACTAATTGTCGCAATTATCATAATATCTCACTCACCTCGTGCTCACGGGCAGAATTTAAAGATCTATAGGCTCATTTCAAGCCATTCGATGAAATTACATTGTTTTTCTCCTTCTCATTAATTGATAAATTGTTTGTGTAGCATTGTAAATTTCCTTTAACAAAATTTATTTTAACCCACCTATATACCTAATACACCGATACACCTCAGATGGAACACAATTTGCTAATTCTGGCGGTAGTCAACTGGAGAAATTATGGATTAATTTCTGTTCTAATCGTTGACACCTACATTTAAGCCCTAAAACATTGTATAAATATATTAAAAAGGATATCAAATGATATTCATGAACTTAATAAATACAATAAAAGTAATTAAAACATAATTGAACTCAAATAAACCGACTAAAAAGCTTATCTAACTTGACTTCCTCCTTAATAAAACAGGGTAGCAGAAACCAAGTTTTCAGGCCATTAGAAAATTGCCAATAGAAAACCTCTCACAAATAAGCTTGAGTTTTCATCAAACTAATGTCGATGGCGGCGGCACAGCTAACTAGGATAACTTGGTAAATTACAACCGAATTTTGAACCAAAATAATCAACCCTGAACTTATTATTCACACTTTTTGTACAAAATGTCAACTATTGGAGCACTGCCAATTATGGTACAGTTACCCTATGTGTTAGAGTTTACACAGCGAAAAAAAGTTTCTCTTCTTTAAAACACGGTTTACTTAAGTCTTTAATTAGGGATATCAGGATGGGATTTAAAACAATATTGGGATTTCCGTGCTATTATCGTAATTTGGATGCATATCCGGATTCATAGTTATATTTAATAAAATTCAAGAAACTGGAGCATTAATTGACTATGAAATTATTTTTTCAGGGGAGAGCATTTGACTTCATCCAACCCAGGATTCAGTTTCACACATCCAAAGAAGAAGAGACCGAGGATTGGAGTGTTGCAGATTTGACCTTAGGCGGGTCGTGGGGGTGTACGCAGGGCGATGTACGATTACGTAAGGTCCACCGCCATGTTGCGCAACTAAGTATGGACGCAGCACGTGTACGAATCGCGTTCATATACTTCTGCACCGTCTGCTAGTAACTTTTTTGGGATCATTTTATGTCAAATTTCTATTCATTTTTATCTTATCAGTTGTTCAGTAAATTAGTTTTATACGTGACATTTTTTGAGGGGAACTAGTATTGGTTCAATTATTACAGGTATATCGTTTTTATGATATCATTTAATTTGCTTGTATCTATCTTTATACTTATAAAAATCTCGTGTCACGATGTTCGTCAGGGGATTAAATCAGAAACTACTCAACCGAGCTTTATAAAATTTGACACATTGTGTGTAGATTTGTCCATTATTAAAAGATAGGATAGTTTTTATCCGGAATATTGGCCTCCATATTTCTTTTTTTGCGATTTAAATGCTTATTCTACTACAATTGAGTGTGATTATTTTTAAGTTCTATAAATTTCCAATAGATGGCGGGGTAAGTTATTTTATTGAGACAACACTTCATTTTCTTTCGATATATTGGGTGGGTAAGCATCCTGGAGCGAAATCTATTTTTTGCTTGGACAAGGAAAATCCGTGTTTTTCCCATGGCCAATTATGTATCTCATTTTACAAATCTGTTATTCATATTTAATCTCGCCTCTGCTGAAATAATCCTGCGAGTGCTCAATGAATGGATCAATAATAATTACTATAGTCCAATATGAAATATAAAAAAATAAAATCTTACCAAACAATTTTGAATTTAGAGTAAAGCTCTATTTTAAATTCCCTTGGTTTTTTAGATTAGCTGAAACGTTTTTATCTTTACCTGTGAATTTTGATTTGTCTGTATTAAAATAAATAGGATACAATTAATTCAACGCATTATAGGTACTAAGCCACGGCAAAGCGTGGCCGGGTCTGCTTGTAATGTTATAAATGCTTCTTACTTGCTAAACTCTAATCTGTTGTTGGTAGTATTTATGTCCATTTATTCTTATAACTTATGAATGACAACAAGTATATGGTTATAATATGTTCTTGTTTTTGAAATATAAATTATATTTGACGAATAAAATCATCGAACGTTTTGCACAATGGAAGACGTATCAGTAGCTATCAGAGTATCAGAAACTGCGGAAAGTGATAGTGTTTATCTTTTGCTCGCGAGTGAATTTTGTTTCGAGCATTGTTGAAATAATAATTCTATTTTAATGGTTTTGCTATATTGAAGATCTTCTCCTGATTGGCAGAGATCTTGCGCTACCGTGGTAGTGTAAAGGTGCCTTTACACTCAACGAACTTTAGCATCGAACAGTCTTCACGTCGACTGTTCGGGTATTCCAGGTACTTCATCTGTTCGCCTGTATTCGGGGGTAGCGCTAGTGTCACTGTTGATTTGAGTTTTCCCAAGTGATAGGAGTTGTTTGTGATACTAGTGCGCCGTTGTAATTCGTCTCCTATTTTTTTACTTTCACTTACCTATATATGAAATATATAGTAAGTGGAAGTATTGCGATCGTGAAAAATTTCGACTTCCGGTTTTCAACGGAAATACACGTTTTGGGGTCCCCTGAGTCCAAATGACCAAGTCCTGCGAAATGGTCTGTCTGTGTGTCTGTGTGTGTGTGTGTGTGTGTGTGTGAACAGACTAGCTCAAAAACTATAAACCGTGCGATCCTGAAATTGGGTATTTAGTGTAGGTATATGCCCGCGATGTGACAGCATAAATTTCATCAAAATTACTTAAAGGGAGGGGGTACTTTACTTAATAACTTTTTAGGTTTTTTTCGATTTTCTCAAAAACGACTCTAACGATTTTGATTAAACTGAGTATTTGAAGTACGTATATGCCCGAGATATGACTGTTAAAATTTCATCAAAATTGATTAACCGGAGGGGGGACTTTACTTAGTAAATTTTGTATCATTTTCACGTGTTTTTTTTATTTACTCAAAAACAACTTTAAAGATTTTGATCAAACTGGTTATTTGATGTATGTATATGCCAAATATGTGACAGCCAACATTTCATCAAAATTGATCAACCGAAGGGGGGACTTTACTTAATAAATTTTGTATCATTTTCACGGGTTTTTTTTATTTACTCAATTGATTAACAAAAATAAGATATGAATGTAGAAAAATGTGTGACTTTGGGAAATGATATTTAGCAAAACACGTCAATTTCTAATCTAAGTAAGTTGGTAAGTGAAAGTTGTGTGTTGCGCGCATGCACCAGATTTTTTTATTTTTCAGGTAGTATAAAATATATTGACAATGAAGATTTTTTCTTCGTCATAAGCTAGCGTTGGGTCCGTCAGCCATATTTGTTCGCTTAACTTATGTATAAAAGGCTGTTCGTGGAACGCCGGTACGGCAAGGTTCGGGGAAGAACATGTTCGAAGTTGATATTCGTAGAGTGTAAAGGCACCTTAAACTTGGCTGTGTAGAGAGGGCTTCTTGTTAAAGGTCTGGCCACACATGTCCGCACCGGAACCGCATCGTAGCAATAATACAGGTTATGTTCAGAATATTTTTAATTTAACTTACATATAACCTTTAGTTCTGCCTAAAGTTCAAGCCACACATGTCAGACACAGGCCACTTAAGGCATAACTAAAGGTAATATGTAAGGTAAATTAAAAATATTCTGAACATAACCTGTATTATTGCTACGGTGCGGACATGTGTGGCCAGACCCTTATTCGGTCCAGCTAAGTTATCAGCCTTCTACGTCCGGTTAACATATAAGTTAAGTTATTTTACATTTCAGCTATGCGTATGGCTCAAGGCTCTACCTCATTACACGGGATAAAATCAAAGGAGTAAAGAAGTAATTAAAAATCGTAAAAAAAAATTTTACTCTAAAAAAAAAAAAAAAAACAGAAAGAGAGACCAAATGCCCTGCAATAAAAATATTATTCATTCACTAGCATACCTAAATATAGAAGTAAGATATATTCATACTTAAATCGACAGAGAATATAAAAGATCGCATATATATAATATAATCTCTGAGAGGTCCTTCAACTCCAACCCTATCAGGAAATGACAGTACAAAGTCGATTGTAAACAATGTTTTGATTTCCTTATTTCGAGTTATCCGGAAAAAATGAAATAAATAAAAAAGAAGATCGCATTAAGGAAAAAACATAAAATTAACAAGATAGCAATTTAATTGTAATAAGATATCCTTTGAGGCTATCCTATGAAATTTAAATATGGTTATTTAGCATTTCCAAGCCACATTAAACCTTTTTCAAATCAATTTCAACCACTTTTTTATATTCACCCAATATTTATCAAACAGGCACCATTGATTGATATTGGAAAAAAGTAGGTAAAAAAATAAAAACATACACAACAGATTGTTTACGAAGTTTCAAAGCACAACGAAGAGTCTTAGTAAAAATTTCTAGTCATCATATTGACAAGAGACCGTATATTGAAGCTACGTTAATGCTTATGGATGATACTTTCAACATTATTTGTGGCGTTCGGCCGAATAACGGTCTATGTTACATTTTTGCGAATTCGAGTATTTTACTGAATAACGTTCGATGTAGCATCTCCTAAATGCCCCTTAAGCTAGTTCCTATAAAACTCAACAGATCTCGTTGCTATGCCACTTTGCACAGCTGGAATCATGAGCTCTATGTTTGGAACAACGGTCTATGTTGCAGTTGCCTTTATTGACGAACAAAAATGCTACACATTTGCAGGTTACAAATTACTTGTGGATGAAGTACAGTCTTGATGACCCTTTGAAAGTTTATGCACGATCCTCACACAACATATTGAAACCTTAGGAAAAATTCAAGATATATACAACGAACTGGAAACCAAAAATCCAGCTGGAAAACTTACCTCCTGAAAACGACCAACTTATCCCTATCACAAAAAGTAAAAAAGCAGACTTGCTGAAGATGGTCCCATACCTTGACATCCAGTATGAAGATTTTTACCAATCATTGCCTACAATAACTTAATTTTTTTAATCTTTTTTTACCAAATTCTTAATTTTTTTAAAATATTTTGTTTCCAAATTCCTAATTTTTTTTCACTTGAGGTTCAAAAAGTAAACTTTTATTTTATTTTCTTCTAATAATGTTCTTGGTTTAGTTTTATTTCCATTTATATATATATATATATATATATACACTTATATATACGGAAAATAAATTATTTTCAACTTACATTTATATGTATATTTATTATCAACCTTATAAAACTTCTTTCTAATTTATTGTAATTATTTTGTTATTTGTTTTATTAAACCAATTTTACATATCATAACAAAGAGTAATTTTCATTGGAAACAATGGGGGAAGTAATTTCCCTCTCATGAGAATTTTGTGGAATAACGGTCTATGTTAGTTCCCCAGACGAAAAAGTAATCCCCGATTTAGCAAATTGATTTTACTGTCTCATGTAAAGTTTCGAAAAATCACATAGACCGTTATTCGGCCCAACCCTTCATTTATCAATGCATATTGATCAATAATATAACGTGAAACAAAACAAAATTTATGATTTTAAATAGTTGTACCTACACAAAGTGATATTTTTTGTAACCTGTTTAGTTATTAGTGTTTTCATAGTTTTTGTAGCATTGTAAAATCTTATTTTCGTTCGATACAAATTATTTTAACCCACAAATTGTTACAGTAATATTCACCATCTAGGGCTTGTTTTACAAACGAATTGGAGTTGAAGAATTTAAAGTGTTAGAAAAAAAATCATGAATAGATCCATGTAAAGGGGGGTCACCAGTAGTGTAGCGGTTAGCATAGCAGCATACATTACTAAAGATCGCAGGTTCGTATTCCGCAGTGGCCCTAGGATTTTTAATAGGGAGCGAAAAATCCTTGGCTCAGCCGTCCCTCGGATAGGACGTAAAATGGAGGTCCAGAACCTGTACGATGTTAGATACTCGTTATAGATCCGTATCTTCATTACACCATGATAGGCAAAATTTAGGACTCCCATGATAGCATCGTCCGACTAGCCTTAGTAGCATAAATGGACGTTAAACAAACAACATGTATAAGGGGCGTTGTTTATAACCAAACCATATGTGGAGACTAAAACAAAAAAAATTGAGAACTGCTGTTTTGATATGTGACACAAATGTAAACAAGATTTTTCATGTTGAACGGCAGTAAAGATGGTGTATATTTAACGTCACTTAATACCACTAAGTCTAATCGGACGATGCTACCGTGGGAGTCCTAAATTTTGCCTATCCAGGTATAATTAGGGTAGGGATATTTACCGAGTAACTGACATCGTACAGGTTCTGGATCTCCATTTTACGTCCTATCCGAGGGACGGCAGAGCCAAGGATTTTTGCTCCCTTTTAAAAATCCAAGGGCCACTGCGGGATACGAACCCGCGATCTTTAGTAATGTATGTTGCTATGCTAACCACTATACCACTGGTAAAGATGTAACTTTTTTCCTAAAAAATGTTAAAATATGTAGAAGCTAGTCAGTTAACCTAGATAGATTCTAGTTTGCTTTGGTTTTTTAAATTGTTCTTAACAATAAACTGAACGGCACGATTGCGTAATCCCACCGTGTAGGTCAACTGATGGTTGAATCGTACCGTGATGAGCTCACCGCTAATATAGATTTACCTTTAAGTAGTGATGCGACATCGACAACACAACCTCGATTTTCAATATCCATTACACTGATGTTGGTAAAATTTAACCCAAAATCATCGATGTTCTTTGCCTGGACATTTTTTGTTTATGTAGGATACAACAGAAATCCATTAA